>CM039597.1:66560119-67160119 GCA_022457205.1 Saccharum spontaneum
TGGGTGAGTGCCCATAAGGTGTTCGGTGAAATGCCTCATCTGAGTTTTCTCCCTTTGCTGATTCTTCATGAGTTGTATTTGCTTGAGCAGTTCAACGAGTCTCACATTAATTACTAGTTGAATTGGAGGATGACATGCTTAAATATGAAGGTCTCTCCAGTTCAACGAGTCTAGGGTAGGGAGAGAGAGGCTACTCCACCGATCTAGTGTGGGGGAGAGAAGGGAACTCCATACGTCAAGATTTATGTTCTAGAATTAATCATGAACTTACCTTTTCTAACAATTATCTAATTTTAGGTGGCTTAATAAAATTAATATGATGTAAACCTTTGATTTTTGAACAATGTTCCTTTTTCTTCAATTCAAACATTCACTGTATGTTTGATTGGGGGTAATCGAAAGGAGAGAATGAGAATTTGGAGGGAGGAGTTCAGATTTCTTTTATTTATTGCATTGGAGTGGGAGTTTTTGTCGAAAAGGGAACTAACTCTCACTAATCACTTCCAATGGGGCCTTATTTGGTTACACTGATCCACTCCAATTCACATGGATTTTTTATATTCATTATAAATTGCCTACACATATCCATATGCGATAAGTACATGGTCTGTCTAGTAGAGCTTCACCCCGCTTTAGCTTATTGCTACAGTATCTAGGGAAGCTGAGAATGGTGGCGTTCACTGGCTTTAAGTTGTTAGTGTCATGAACAGTAAGGGTGCAGTAATGTGAACGGTGCAACAACAGTTCATTAATGACTTATGCATTCTGTTATTAGAATTCCTTATAATGACTATAGCTATTCGTTAGGTGGTATACTATAGCTATTTGTTTATTAGAATTCCTTATAATGACTTATGCATTCTGTTATCATTTCCAATTGGAGGATCCCTTAATCCAATTAAAGGAGGATCCTAATGAAAGTTGATTTATTTGCTTGAGCAAGAGAAAGTTTATTTATTTCCCGGCCGTTACCCAAACATGGCCTGGGAGGGATCCTGTCACGGTTGGTGCATTTAGGGTTCTTGTAAGGTCAGCAAGGCTACTTAGAACGCCTCAATCCTTGTAGGTGCAACAATTGGAAGGGCATAAAAAGAAAGTCTTAATTTTTTGGTGGGAAGCTAGTATGACATGAAAATAAAAACATCACAGGATAATCTCTTGAAATGTGAGATAGTATGGACTTTCTCATGATGATCTCCATTGTCAAGTTTCCAGTCCTTTGAGCCATCATGCTTTTGTGCTTCTTGATAAAAAACTTCTAATAACTTCTTGTCTAAACCTAGGGGTATTCTTGAAAAACTTCTTGAATTCATCTCTTGTCCAGAAACATGACTCGTCATCGCCAATTCACCACCCGTCGCCGAGCTACTGATACCCCACAAGCAGAGAGCACTGCGACAGGAGCGTCGCAGGATCCAACTAATGGTGGTGATAATCAGGACGATTGGAGCCCTAGCCATTATCTACAGCTAGACCAAGGAAACGAGGTAATAACTTAGGTCAAACCTAATAACGTGATAGTAAGAAATCACGCTAGATAAGTTTGATGGGGACTTATTTATGATTTTGAAGCAGGTTCCGCCGCAAGAGCCAAGTGGTGAGGGTACCAGCAAGACTAAGCGTGGTGCAACAAAGCTTCCTCAAACAAGTAAACATTGGCACATCTCTGAGTTCGACCAAGTAGGGGAGCCGGTGGAGCCTCTTACAGCATTAGGCCCATACAAGAGTGTCATCGGGGCACTTGTAAGAGACTTTATCCCGATCAAATACAGGAAATGGACTGGTCGTGAGGATGACCCATGGAGGGTTCCAGAAAGTGAGAAGGAGCTAGTTTGGAACAAGTTGAAAGGGTTTTTCAGTTTTCCTAATGACTATGACGAGGCGACAGTCAAGAAGAAGGCCAAGGAAATCATGGGTCGCTCGTTCAAGACTTTCAAGGGAACCTTGTACAAGTTAATCAAGGAGGACAGAGAACCAAATTTTGAGGGAGGTCAATACACCAAGCAGAGAGACTTCTGGGAGGAGTTCAAGGCTTACAAGCTATCCGAAGAGGCCAAGGCATCAAGCGAAAGAAATAGAGCAAACTCACTTAAGGCAAAGGATCCTCATCGCCTAGGATCGCGTGGCTATGTACGAAAGATTCCGGAATGGGAAATGGAAGTCCAGAAACTAGAGCAGCGCGGCGTTAGGCCTCAGACAAGCGATTGGCAGCCCAGATCAGTAAACTACCTACTTGCAAGGGGGGCACGATACAATAGTGACAGGAGCCTTAATGCCAGTAGTGAACCCGTCAGCGATCTCCTCCAGAGGATTTCAACCTTAACTGAGGAAGTGAATAGAGGTAACCGCAAGTCAGATAGAGAAAATGACGTGCTCACACAAGCACTTGGAAACAAGGAGCACCCCGGTCGCACTAGAGGAGCCGGGAATGTACCTTGGGTGAAAGCATTCGAAGGTGAATCTTCATCCTATAGGAGCCGGGCGAGGGCTAGAACACAAAGAGAAGAAGAGCTCCAAAGGTTTCGAAAGGAAATCGAAGATAGCATGGAAGCACGGATAGCTGCTCAAGTTGAGGCACGAGTTATGTCAGCTATGCAATCCATGTGTTCGTCACAACCGCAGCCTATCCTGACTTTGAATAGCCCAGTGCCCAAGGGTCGCAGTAGCTGCGGCTCAACCCCTATGCTTGACGAAGAAGAGGTCAATGCTCCTCATCCGGTGGACAACATCACTGGACCAATTAATGTCAGGTTATACATCCGTCAGCAGTGGACAAAAGACAAGGTGGCGGTCGGACAAGCATTTCCAAGAGGAGACGGCATCATTCATGGCAAGCCAATGCCACCCGGGTATGCCAGGGTCAGCATTGATAAGATCTTGGATAAGAAGTACAATAAGATACACATTGATTTCCCAGTGGAGGAAGATAGGCCGCGTCTTGTTCACAACTTGGGCACTCATGTGGCTTGGCGCAAACGCTTCATCAAGCTGGATGAGCAGCCATCTTCGGATGATGAGGATGGCAGTGAATCATCGGCATCGCCGCCGCCAAGAGGTTTCTCTCCTCTGCAAGATCCTCATTCTCCCTCTTCTGCCTCGAAAGAGAAGACACCTCCTCCACCGCCAAAGGAGAAAACACCTCTACCTCCTCAACCGCTAAAGGAGAAAACACCTCCTCTACCTCCTCCACCGCCAAAGGAGAAAACACCTCCTCCACCTCCTCCACCTCCTCCACAGCCAAAAGAGAAGACACCTCCTCCTCCTCCGCGAAAATCCAAAGTGCGATCAGGTTCGACCTCGCAACACAAGAGGTCATCAATTTCGGTTGGTAATGCTCCCCAGACAAGTAAAAAGAAGGTGGATGCTAGCATTACGAGTAAGATGAAGGACCCGATTGTGGAGCCTCCAAGCAAGAAAGCCGCCGTTGCCTTCTTTAATCGAATAGCCAGTCTACCTAAGTGGAGACAACAGACCGAATTTGAAAGGCAACACAACAAAGAGAGTAATCAAATCAGAGCTAGAGAAATACACACCAAAGAATTGCTAGAGATACAGAACTTGGCCAACAACATGGGCATATCCATGGAGAGGGCCACGGAGTTGTATTACGGAACGAGAGATTTTGAAACAGCCACGGTCGCATACAAGTATTCAAGAGGCAAACCTTTGGTCGCCACCGAACAAGAGTATAAAGAGTTGCCAACATACATGCGACAGTTGCATGATTATTACTCCGTGGATACTGCCAACGGAGACTGTATCGGTTTTGAAGTTTGCATCCCTCCCGGAATGGTTTTTAATCATCCTGAAGAAACGGTGCATACTATTTATTATGAACACCTCTTTCAGCTCTTCCAACGGCGCTCGCTCGATACGCAGATTTTGATGATATGGTCTATGTAAGTACCCTACCCTCACAACGTTATAATAAACTACGTGATTTGCATTTGAATATATCATATGTTTATTATGCAGGTGTATGGCAAAATGGTGCCTAAAGAAGAAATTGAACAATATAGACTTCTTGGATCCCATATTTGTAAATGAGACAACATGCACCGCCCCTGGTGATGATGACTATGTATCAACAAGTTTGAAGATTGAGTTTGAAAGTATGTTCAGAAACAACAAAACAAACGTACTCCTACCCTACAACTGCGAGTATGTGTTCTCGACCCTTATTTTAGTGTTTCTTTTCTTGATATGTCATTCAATAACATGGACTTTGTGATTGCAGCAACCATTTCATCCTCGTAGATATCTATCTTCAGGATTCACATATCGAGGTGTGGGACTCAAAGAAAAAGCCACTTTCTCTTATCGACCCCCTAGTCAAAGTGCTGAATAAGTAAGTGAACCAAATATCACAACACTTTCTAATCACATAGGATATTGTAATGTCCTCGGTCTTCACACTTCATTTACAATGTAACATAGAATGAAGGCATTACCGAATTGGAGAAATCTCGATAGCAAGATGCAAAAGCAATGGAGGGCCCCATTCAGTGTAAAGTATATGGAGGATCTCAAGACCCTAGATCAACCGATGGGGAACAACGAATGCGGGTTCTATGTGATGTGGGCAATGCTAAAATACTTTGGCGCAAAAACAAATACGGGAGATGACATGGTACGTAGGCATCCCATTTCTATTGTTTTGTCTTACGTTTGTGCATCTCAATATCATCTTGCTTCAATTACAGCGCAAAGCAAACAATCACAACCAGTTGCTAGATTTTGAGAAGAGAGGAATTCAAGAGGAGGTAGCAAGGTTTGTATTGGACGAGATATTGACCAAGACAGGATCATTCTCCATTGCGAGGACTAAGAAGTACAAGGCGCAGTACGGAAGAGACCACATTGATAGGCTATTGTAATGCGACTCTTAATTCGATACTTAGAGTTTTTTGATTTGAAACTTTTGTAATATAAATGTTGATGGGTTTGTATTGTCTTCATTCACATCGATATCAAATTGATCGATAGCAACCACCTCCACCTCCACCTCCCCGACCTCCCACCCCACCACCTCCCCTCGAAATGAAAATAAAACAATTATTAAAATGCAAATTGTGAATACTATATCACTACCGGTTCAAAGATAACCGGCAGTGATAATATAATCTACACAACCGGTTGGTTAAAACAACCGGCAGTGATGGCTCAAGTATCACTGCCGGTTTGTAACACGAACCGGCAGTGATACATGAGCTATCACTGCCGGTTTGGCATAACCGGCAGTGATGTGATCAGCTCATCACTGCCGAGTTGGTTATGGCGGTTCAAAATCCGCCAGTGAAGGGGGGTTTTGAACCGCCAGTGATGTCCTTCTCTGTTGTAGTGCATTGAAATAAATCTGTCACTACTTAGTCAGTTCAACAATGGAAGTGAATGATTTCCAGCATATGGATGGTGGGAGAACAGTTGTAAACTTCGAGCAGTTAGTTATCTTATTTATTCTTAAAAATATAAACAAAGCTCACTAACCAGATCATAGTGTTCAGATATATTTTTACGAGCTTTGGATACACTATTCTTCCGCCAGGCATGACGCAGAAAATATTTTGCAAATGCAACTCCACTAATTCCAAGCAACGGTGTCCACCAGGCCTTCCTTGTATAAGCACTGCAGGGCACATTTGAACAAGTTCAGCAATATCATATTCATATACGATCCTTCATATTGATGAAGCAGTTCAAATGTTTTTCTTAGAATTAAGATGAGATACCTTGTCTTAGTAGTGCTGTATAACCTCTTGCGTTCACATCTATTAGCCAATATAATCTGTACCAATATGACTCATAGATTTAGTCAGCAAACAGAAACAGGGTACTAGACAATCATGCCTGTGAAAACAATCAAACATGCCTATGAAAATTCTTTTTTATTAAGAATTTTCCGACTAACATAATTAATTTTTTTAAAAATGGGTTTCCCTTTCCTATTCTGAGAATAATTTGTTTTCAGCATGCAAGTTTAATGTATTCAAGGCACGCCCACCATTTTTCCACTAACATATTGGAAAAGATTAGACAAGAATCGAATCAATTGTGGTAGAAGGATTATCTTGAACTTGCTTTCCTAGTCTCCTAACTTCACTAGATTTTGTAAATATGGAAAAAAACCAATCGGCCAGACACTCGTCTTACCCGCACAAGGTTCACAAGGCCGTTTCGGTGATCAACAAATGAGATATAGCCTTGGATGTAGGCAGATGCAAAACCAAGGTCTCCTTCTGTTGCAGCCTAATGAAAACATGAGGCAAAGTAAAGATGTACCTCACATGAGAAGTAAAGAAGAAACCGGAATGTAGTTTGGAAGGTAAAAAAAAACTTCGAATAAAACAGGAAAAAGAGAAGAGAACCTTCCAATAGAACTGGGGATCGTGAACTCGTATCACAGATTTTATATCACATTTCTCACATGCTTTACCAAAGCTAAACGTAGTGCCTCCTTCCTCGAGCATGCTGTGCAAAAAACTGATGTGAGAATCTTAACTAGAGGGACTGTGCTATATATTTGTAGGGATTCGTACTAGCCTCACCAGAAGTTACCAATAGATATGTATTGGTCTAAATTTCTTTCTACCAAATAACGTGCGCCAGCCTCAGTCCATGATGGGACCATCGGTTTTCGGTTAACCAAAAGTTCACATGTTATTCGAAGCAATCCTGAAGCTGCTGCTTTCCCAGCCTGAGTTAATTCAGTTTGCCATAATCAGAATGCACTCCCATAAATATCTGCATAATGTTCAGCACCTTAGTGATGAAATCTAAAAAGGTCAAGTGCACATGGAATACCTTAACACTGTCCTCATGGTATCCGTAGCCTGTTATTCAAAAAGAGTGCAACATTTCAGTCTTACTTATATTGTAATTGGTTAAATGGCATCCAGGTTGAGCTCATGATTAGCCTTTGCAACATTTGGCATACCTTGATATGGGCCACAAAACCAAATTCCCCTCTTGCCTTGGATGTTCTTGAGCTCATGATTAGCCTTTGCAGCAGCAATGGAAGGAATTGGGTGTTTGGTATGCCATTTAAGCAATACATGATTGGGAACACGAGGAGGGTCCAGTGTCACAAATAAAGGCCCGGCAGATTCAATGTTCTAGCAATTCAAATGTTGGAGAAAGTTCCACAGTTAACACTACCATATTGTGTAAAATATATTATAAATATATTCGTTGTTCAAGCATCATGCATATAATAAGATAAATAATAAATCTAATGTCACTTTATGAAGCTACCATGTTACTTAGTCACCTGAAGTATATTTAGCCAGGAGGTAACACAGACACCACTGCTTGTGGTCCCCAAGAAGTTCCTAGCGCTCCATGCAGAGGAATTCTGTGGCATCAGACTTTCATCACAGTGGAGATACACATTACTGCAAAGACAAAAAAATACAAGAATTGAAATTATTGTAGCAGATCATGTAAATGAGGAATAACACAATACATAGTTTATGTGTTACCTGCAGGTATACTGGAAAGCTTCTAGAGTCTTCACTTCCTCACGTGTTGCTTCAGCTCCTAGTACTTTTAGTGCATCTTGTGCATTAACACCTAATATGATCCTATCGTACATCTCCTCTGAACCATCAACCTCTAAAATTTGGTAACCTGCTTCCAGTATCATAACATTTTTCTCATTAGTAGGGTAATTTTCTGTAAGCAACTCTGTAGTTGGCAGTTCAAAAGTATTTTTTCCAGAACCCAACTATATGTTGGTTATTTGGTTCAGCTAATTGTAAATGCACCCTGGCATTGAAAGAGCAGCCTCAGCTCAGCAAAACCTAATAAAATTTAACCCCATCTGCTTCAAGATAAGATTTGGTCTGCATAATTTGGCACCTTGAAGATTTGGACCAACTCCAAAATATATTTGTTCATCAACTTAATAAAGTTGTGATCTTAAAAATTTTAAACATTGTGATTAAAACATTGTATCATATGAATATTAGCAATTTAATTTTTAGCAATATATGTTTTATAAAATAATATTATCAATATAATTGTTTGGTATAATAAGTTCAATATCTTTAGTGCCATGGTGTAAGCTAAAATGATTATTTATACCATTGTAAGACCTACACTACTGCACAAATCTTTTCCGAGGCGGCCAAAAACGATTAACCGAGGCGGGCATCCCAACCGCCTCGGCTCAAAGGTCACGGTTAATAGATCTTTGCCGAGGCAGTTGAAATGCCCGCCTCGTTAATCAATAAAAAACAAAAAAATCCAGCGAGCTCGTCGATGCGGCCCGCTGAGCCCATCGACGAGGCCCGCCAAGCCCATCGAAGCGTCGCCGCCGCTCGTCGGATCCGCTTGCGCTGCCACCACCGCTTCTCGGATTCGGATAGCCGCGAGCACCTGCTGTCGCGCCGCCATGCGCACGGGTGGCAGCGTGCCCCCACCACCCCCGGACCCGCACGTCCGCGTTGCCACGCGCCGGGGCCGTGCAGGACCAGCGCCGCCGTGCTCCCGCGGCACGGGCACATGTCCCCCGACGCAAATCCGCCGCCTCGGGGGCAGATCGACCATCGGAGGCACAGATCCACTGCCATGAGGGCACCGTGAGGCCCTCGCTCGTGTGCCCGCCGTTGTATCCGCTCCCCACCGCCGTAGCCGTTGTAGCCGCTCCCCGCTGCCGCAGTCTGCGCGCCAAATCCATTGGGGGGATGAGGGAGAGGGAGGATGCCGGAGCGCACGACGACCCTCCACCTCCACGCCGCAGCAGCGCGCCGAGGAGGCCGAGCGCCGCCGCAGTCGGTTGTTGCCGCCCCATGCGCCGCCGCCTCGGGGGTGGCCGCCTTGCACCACCGCTGCATGCTCCCTCGATGGAGAGAAGAGGGCGAGTGAGGGAGAGAGAGGAGGATGGCGAGTGAGGGAGAGAGACAGAGGAGGCATCGGGTGTGGCGAGAGAGGAGGCGTTGGGTGTTTGTGCGGCTGGGAAAGGGATGGAGTTGGAGGGGTGAAAACCCTAGGTGCTGTTTATATAGAAGCCCGACAGAGCATTGGAAATGGGCTTTTTCGTAGCTTCGCTGTATATTTTCTGAGGCGGGCCTTATAAGTGGCCCGTCTCCGAAAATGGAGGTCCGTTAATAGATTTTAGGTGACGGTTCTTTTGTAACCGCCTTGGTAAATTGATTTTGCGAGGTGGTTAACTGTGACCGCCTTAGTTAAAAAATAACCGTCTCAGTTAACTGCAATAGGTATTATAGTCCCAAAAATTCTGCCGCCTCTAAGGCCAATTTCAAAACGTCTCGCAAAAGATTTTCTGTAGTAGTGCTAGAATCTTCTTTTAATAATAAAACGAAATATGAAAATTTTGAATAAGTGGTGCAATAAGTATTATAGTCCCAATAATTGGTTGACTATAAACATTATTGAGAGTAGTGGTCATTAGATCTATAGCCAAAGGAAAAAAACCCATGGATATAGATGAAAATAGATATAGATCGATAATTGATAGATTTATTATAACAACTAAATAGAGACTACAGTGTATATCTATCATGGCTATTACTTTAGCAAATCACCAAAGAGAAAACATTTATTATATATAAGTATTTTTATTAGTCATTATCTCCTGAAATTCCACCCATGTGAAAACACGGTTTGATTAAATAGTTTTCTAAATATTTGGAACAATGGATTTACCTCCTTTGGACTTCGAAATAGAGCTGACTTCACAGCCGATCTTAATCTGACAACCATTGCTCTCCAATTCTTCCCTTACCTGCACATACATAAACAGGTCATGTGATACATATGACGGTTTATATATTTTACAGAAGAAGAGTTGCACGCAGCACCTTGTTCACGTAGGACCCTGAACCACCTTTGACGGTAAGCCATTGTGAGTGACTAAAAAACTGAATGCATGCAGAATTCCATTGGATTAATTAGCATCATAATTCGAATGAGATTCACAAGACCTTTTGATGCACGGTGAATTAGAATGGACAACAAGTAAAGAGAAAAATTCATAGCTGGTCCTTCAATTTGACAAGCGGTGTCATCTAGGTCCTTTTACTCTTAAACTGCTGTTTCTAGGTCGATAAACTTAGCCTCGGGTATCATCCAGGTCCAAATGTGTCCTAACCTGTTCTATACGCTGACATGGCAAGTTGACTGTGTATGACGTGGGCCCACATGTTGGTTGAATAAATTATTTATTTTTGTTTCGTCACAGACCTGCCTGAGCGCACGTGCGTCGGGGGACACCACGGTCTCCTGCTGTTCATCCTCCTCTAGCGGCGGCTCGAGGACGAGGGGCATGACAGCGCCTCGCCTCCGCCTACTGGGCCCGGCGGCCGTGCGGTCCGGGATTAGAGCGCGACGGAGGCCCTAATAGCGAGGACGACGAGCACGGCGACCTCCTCACAGCGGAATCCGCGGTGGCGCTTGGTAGTGGGGAGCATCTACAGGTGCTGGTGGTGATGATAGTGGAGCAAATAGTTGCCCTGCGCGCCAGCAGCATCCCTGGCGGGCCATGTGCCAGCTCGCCACCGCTCCTCCAGGCAGGGCTGTGACCGGAGCGAGTGCGGACCACCTTGGACTTTCACATACGGGCCATAGCAGTCACAGGTTCCTATGCCACACACCCGCACGATGCGCACAAAGAGGTTGCACACAAAGAGGTTGCGCATCAGGCACCCAAGACGCCGCTCTGGTGGCGCACGACGCGGACGCGCTCGCGCTCAACGCCATCCGCGTCATTCGCACCTCGCGGCTCTGGTACCTTGGGAAGACAAAGAAGGGATCACTCCATGGCTTGAGGGATAGGGGCGGCAGTGCAGCAAGGGACAGGGGCGGCGAGCGAGGACGACACGGTGAGAGAGAGAGATGTGTGATCTGAAATTCGGATGGAGGCATCGTCCGTTGGTTGGGCACCGTGCCCATGGCATAAGGCCGAGCTTGCCTAGGCATGGCGCCGATCAGCATGGACCCGAGCTCGGTCCGAGCAGCATCCGTCGACCGGAGCTCGCCTCGGTGCGTTGCCTATGACCCGATGCTTAGCTTGCTGCATGGCGGTGGTTCGCCTGTGGATTGCCGCCGGCCTCGCCCCCACGGTGCCTGCGGCAGCTGCCAGCAGCGCTCGCAGCAGCCATACCTAAAGACGAACGGTAGAGGAGAGGGGGAGAGAAAAAGGGTGAAGAAAAAAATGGGTCCCACGTGTTAAAAGGCAAAGAAGGTCCATGTTAGCATTGCCACATTAGCATATAGAGACAGCTAAGTCCCGTTTGGACCTGGATGAGACCCAAAACTAAGTTTAAGGACTTCAAAATATCTTTTTGAGAGTATAGAGACCCAGATGACACCCTCTACCAAGTTCAAGGACCAGCCTTGAATTTTACTCACAACTAAACATATGAAGTAGATGTATAGTAACCTCAAGAAGCTGATTGTCGCGGAAAAATGAAAGAACAAAGAGAGCAGGGACGCCCAATGCTTCCTGTGACGTACTGGGCCAAATGCATGCACACATTGGGATCTGCAGACAACATACAATTTTCCCAGTGTCTTGAAATGATATGCATGAGAAGCTAGAGAAAATCTGTATAAGTGAATTAGTAACATACAAGGTAGGCATCCTGGAAGAGCTGTGAATATCTATGTGACTGAATGAATTGCCCCAAAGTTTCATGCCGGTCACGGTCTCTTTCGTGGTCCTCCAGGTACCTTCGCATCAAAATAACGGATCAAATTTATCAATAAGTCAGCATGACATATATATTGCACAAATTCCCATCATTGAACCCGGCCCTTGGGAACTTACTTGAGGGCATGATTCTTGAACTTGAATATCTCATGGATCACAAGCCAGAATCTGGGGCTAAGCAAATTGCTCTTCTGCACCAATACACTAGACATACCATTGCGGCTACCCCATTCAAAGCCTTTTCCTTTGTTTAACCGCGTGCATGCGGAGAATGACATGTCTGATGTGTCCATCGCCACCCCTAACCTTTCAAACCATTCCATCATGTTTGGGCTTGTCACCTGCAATTAGATCTTGTGTTACGATAGACGAGTAGCAACGCTGTATTTAAAAAAATGCTTTCAGGGAATCACAAGATCTCCAAAAGATTCCCTAAAAGCTTTTTTTAATACTTAACAGACACGGCCTGACTTGGGCCCACCATGCAGTTTTTTAGACAGACCCAAGGCCAAGGCGCACCTCTGGAAATGTATTAGGCTAGTCTTCGTGGATAGTTTTGTTGTGTTGTTTTCAAGACAATGAAACTTGGATGAAACATCTACTCTCAATGCAAAGTTTCATTCTATTGTTTCATAGACATTTAATTTCATGACTCATAGATAGTTCTATTAAATAAGTTTTTCAATGGCAGTTTTTCATATATATTAAATAAGTTGACATGGTATAGTATTAATGAAGAGAGACAAGACAAAAGTTTCATGCGATGAAATGTGTTTTATTAGGATGAAACGTGTCTTGAAAACGGTGACATGAAACTCTCATTGAGACTAGCCTTAGATGATGTGGTGGGTATAAGTTGGCTACCTCTGAAAAGGGGTCTTCTATAGATGGATTTAAAGGAGCAACAGTGATCACTGTTTATAAAATGACTCATTAATTAATAAATACCATTTGCCAGAGATGGCTGGGCCTACTGCTTTTATAAATGAGTTCGATCTGATCGCCTCTGTTTAGATTTTGTAACAGCATGTTCTAATAGTTGTCCACTTATTTTTCTTTTCAGTAAAATGCACCAGAGGTCCATTAACTTTTGAGGAAGTGTTATTTAGGTCCATCAACTCTCAAACTGCATTTCTAGGTCCTTACACTTTTTAAGTGATTCACCGTAGGTCCATACCCCTTCGTTTATGTTTTTATTTTACAAAAACCTCCCTCTATTTCTTTTTCTTTCACATGGTTACCCCAGTTCATCTTCTGATCGCATGGGTAGTACGAGCCGAGTGCCGAGGTGGACTCTGGCTCCACCGCGGTGGGCATGGGCGGGAAGCTGCCGTCGTGTAGGTACAGGGGCATGGGCAGGAAGCTGCCGCAGCCCAACGGGCAATAAGGCCGACACCGCGCGCGCGTACGACATCGCGGCACAGTGGTTCCGCAGCCACAACGCACAACGCGGTCACCAGCCCGCTCGGGGACGCCGATCCGGATGCCGCCATGTGAGCAGGGAGATGGCCGACGAGGGATCAGGGACGCACGACCGTGTGGCTGTGTCAACAAAGCTTGTTAGCTTGTACTGTTTCTATATGTGTGTGCGTTTGTCCACCACCGTAGAGAACACGTGAGTGTGTGAGTGTTTGTGATAAACACAAGTGAGAGAGGAAGAGTGATTCCATAGCGCTCGTCGAGGCCATGGTCGTACTGCCATGCTGTACGAAACTTGAGCTGTACCAGAAGGTGTCCCCGGCGCGTCGGCACTGACAGACGAAAGTGTAGGGACACACAGCGGCCGGTTTGACGACGCGTCCTTCACCTCCAAAACCGGTGTCAAGCTTATGCGCATTATATTCACAGCACCGTCCTGGACTACATGGCCAACATGGCAACACGGTCACGGTGTCGTCATGCCGCGGTGGAGTGCGCCGGTGCAGTCACAGATCGTGCCGCCCCAAGGCAGCGCCTCTCGTCGGCGTCCAAGACAGTGCTGGTGGTTGCGGCCTCGCCACGTCGTGCAGAGAGTGCGTGCGTGCTGAACTGAGACGGTGGCGCATCGTCAGACCAAGATGAGTTGTTCAGAGGATGGAAAGGGGTAACCGTGTGACAGAAAACCAAACATAGGGATGTTTTTGTAAAATATAAGGTCTTTGCTGTAGTACCCTCAATAGATCGGATGGCTAGGAGGTAATAGATGAAATATGTATTTATTTTATTTTTTATTTTGTAAAGTATGATAAATTAAGAAAGTTCTAGATACAGTTTTTCTTTTGTAGATCTAATTGATGCATGTATGATTTATAGGATATAGTGAATCTTTTTAGTTTGCAAACTTTGGACGTGATGTATTTAACGAGCATGTTAGTTTTTTTTAGTCTTTTTTTTGGCATGTAACGCCTTTATGTTAGCTAGTGTCGTGTTAGCAACTTTTTTTGATGCATGTACTACGTTACCTCCTGTGTTACTTTACAAACTTTAAATGTAATTGATTGATTTTTTTCATGCATGTACGTATACCTCATGTGTTAGCTGACAACATTTTTTTATTTCATATATGCACATGTTTATTTTGAACTCCCGTTGGTTGCTAATGTTTCTCATGTGCGTAACATATTTTTTGAATCAATCATGCATGTATACAAAGGAAGGCCAGGCCGCTTCCATGTTATCCCAGGAATACGAGATCCAGAGAATTTTCCTCTCTATTTCTAGCTTGTTTTCGTGGATTTTAATTTATTAAGTAATTCATAAAATGTGAAAAATCAATGGCTCAGATTAATTTGAGATCTTACCTCCTTGTAGGTAAAATTTGTACCGTAACATTGCCCAAAATATAAACATAAACGAAGAGGTATGGACCTATGATGAACTACTTAAAAAGTTTAGGTACCTAAAAATATAGTCTGAGAGTTGATAGAGATAGATGACACACCACAAAAAGTTAATGGACCTACGGTGCATTTAACTCTTTATTTTTCTCTCTGTTGCTGGGTCTCTCATCTTTGTACGTTCTTCACTTCGTCTTCTAAAATAACGAAAGAACTTTGATTCGAGTGCTGAACTTTGTTTTTTTATCGATTATTACACAGTCAACGGATATGTAGACCATCCTCATGTCATTTGGCATATATAGGTAGCAAATATATTTGTAATAGCAAATCCAAAAGAGAGCAAAGCCAAAGGTCTGGGAGCTCATATATATGCATGTTCCGCACCGGGTTGAAGACCATGAGGCCGAGGTCGACGACGACATGGCCGCCTGCTGCTCCGCCGTCGACGGCAACGGTCTTGGCGCCGCCGAGATAGGCCTCCTTCTCGTACACGGTGACGCGCACGCCGCCGCTCCTCGCCAGCTCATGCGCCGCTACTAGCCCGCTTAGGCCGCCACCCACCACTGCTACCCTCATCTCTCCCACTCTCTCTGGCCGTCTGCTGTCTCCTATGCTGCTTTGCAAGTCCCCGGTGTAAGCTAGCAAGGCTCGCTCTCCGCTGGACTGCTGAACTGCCCCGTTCTACACACGACTCTCCGTTTATATAGAGAGAAATCGTCGTGTTGTAGTCAGGCCCGTCTTAGGGGTAGGGCAGCCAGTGCGACGTCCCTGGGGCCCATGTCGATTGAGGGCCCATGAGTATATGTATTTTAGTATTTGGCTCATAATTCACTCGTTTAGGTCCACTCTAGTGTGTGCGGCGTTCGACAACTAGTCCACGGCTCCGTGCATGCCTGTCTGCAAACCTTCATATTCACTCGTCGTTTGTATTAGTGACTTTCCATGACGGTATAAGTGTCATGTGTTGTGGCCGTTTGCGTCCGTATATTCTCAGCGACTTATAATATAGTTATTTCACCATTGTTTAGTTTTTTTCTATAATATGGCTGTTTTTTTAACTAAGTATATGTTACAAGTTAATTCTTATTACTACTATATAATTCAACCGTCATGTTAAAATATTAGGTTGCTGGGCCCTTACTGTCTTGCTTGCCCAAGGGCCTTAGAAATTGTTGAGATGGCCCTGGTTGTAGTCATTTTAGGTAGATGAGCGAGGTAGTCATAGGGAGAGAGCATGCATGGATATCCAAGGCACAGTAGGCAACAGCGCCACTGGCTCGGGCCTTGTTCAGTTCCTCAATTCTCTCCCCAAATTCTACTATGCAAAAAGAAGATTCCCCGTCACATCAAAATGCCGGCAAATGCATGGAATACTAAATGTTGATGAAATCAAAAACTAATTGCACAGTTTTGTTGTACTTTGCGAGACGAACATTTTAAGCCTAGTTAGTCAAAATTTGGATAATTTTTACCAAATACAAACGAAATGCTACAGGAATTCTGATACAGTGTTTTTCTCCCCAATTCACCAATCTAAACAAGGCCGGACCACATGCACCTCCTGCAATGGCTGTCCAGCAATTACTGACACTGAATACCAGCTGAAGAGTGAAGACTGGTGTCCGCGCGCGACACAGTGCCTCTCCAGATCCAAATTCAATTTTGTATATGGTATCTGCATCTCCGTACATTTAATTCTATATATGGTATCTACCAACTTTCACTACTCTGTTGCTGTGAAAATTTGGGAATAGTTCACTCAAGGTCAAGGATCTGCATCTCCGTATAATATCAGCAGCAGACGATCGTGGCGCATGGACCGTGCAAAAAAACAATAGCGTGCAGATGGCGGGTAGATTTGAGGCTGCTTGCTGTGACCTGCCAGCGCAGAGCAGTAAAATCGACAATGACTACCGTTGTTAATTTTAAGAGCTTTGTTAGACTGGCTCCCTAACTGATTGAGGGAGGTTCTAAATATATTTCCCTCTGAGGTATTGGTGGTTTCAACGATGGATCTTTGAATGCAATTCACGATTTGTAAGAGACATGCCCTTCCTCGGTGCAAATCTAAAATTGTCAAGTAGTTGCTTGCCATCCTTCCTCAGTGTCCTTGCTTACTATATGTAAAATTCTAGGAGTTCCTCCCAAGGTCCATAACTAGACGCTACTGGTCTCGCATGCTTTGCCGAGAGCCGCCCTCGGCAAAGGCCCAGAAACCCTCGGCAAAGGCTTTGCCGAGGGCTGCTCTCAGCAAAGAGCACTCGGGGAATTTTTAGACGGCGAAAGGGTCTTTGCCGAGGGCCCTTTATCGAACACTCGGCAAAGCCTTTGCCGAGGGCCGGCTAGAACGGCCCTCGGCAAAGAAAAGCAGCCGTCATGGCGCTGGCGTTGTTGGCGGTTTCTTTGCCGAGGGCTGGCCCTCGGCAAAGATTTTTTTAAAAAAAAATTTCTGTTAAATTTTTTTGAATTTTTATTTTTAAAAAACCCCTTTGCCGAGGGCCTCATCCCTGGCCCTCGGCAAAGATTTTTTTTAAAAAAAAAAACCTTTGCCGAGGGCTTCATCTCTGGCCCTCGGCAAAGAAATTTTCATGATTTTTTTAAAAAAATTCTTTGCCGAGGGCCGTGGTCATAGCCCTCGACAAAGAGGTATATCACAACCATAATCGTGAACCGGAAATCACAATACATTACAATGACAGGTCACATGTTCATCATCATTCACATGTTTATTACGACAAGTTCATCAAATCCAAGCACAAGTCACAACCATAAACTACAACTGACGCTAAAGTCGAACCACATCACCTAGCATGAGTGCTCATCAAACTAGCCTATGAGACGACGGTGAAAGATTGGCCTGATCACCTAGTGACGTAGTCGTGGGATGATTCGAACCCGCAGATGGAGGCTGCACAAAGAAGCAGAGATTGCATGTGTGAGTAATCCGGGAAAACAGGTTTGGAAATTACAGATTGCATCTAGTAATCCAGGAATACAAAAAGATTAGACTTAGTTAAAAATTTTGGCAGCACCTCCCCTGCACGGGGAGGTTTCCAAAACATGCACAAAACCAACACGATGGCCGGCATTCACAACGGCACGAAGGCCGACAACCACAACGGCACGAAGGCCCTCATATCAACTTACGGCACGAAGGCCCACACAACCACATACGGCACGTAGGCCGACGACGAGAGTTTTACCCACTACAAGAAATGTGTCATCTTTTGACATTTGATATATGTACTACTCTGTTGTGCTATACTGAAGAAGCATGCATGCTACTGCTTGTGATTTAAAAGCACAGCCGACTAATGCAATGCCAAACTGAAAGATTGGGCAACAAGATCAAATTATGACTAAGCAGAAATGGTTGCGTCCCTGTACAAATCAGTCAAGACAAGCTCCTAAAAACTGAAAAGATAAGATACTGAAACTCTGTATTGAAACTTCTATTGCTACTCTGGATTAGAGGAGTTTTAGAAACAGATCAACTACAGGAAGCGGAAAACCAAGGCATGAGCTCTAAGTCACTGAGCTGTAGTAGTGGTGTTCTGGAATCAGCAGCTCACTGAGCAGCAAGTCGAGCAGAGTAAGTGTACAAGCTATGACTGAAATGACCAGTTCACTGGAAATTGGTTTAATCTGAATTTTCAGAAGAAGCACACTAGTTCTTACAACATATTTTACTATCTAAATATAACGTGAACAGTCCTATTAATCATTCCTAGATTCGATGCAGTTCAGAAGTTAAGATAATGCTTGTTTCAGTTAGGAACAACAACTTAGCCAAAAGAGAATTTATACAACAAATTTTTATATCCATCCTGGACAACTCAGAATACCTGCAGTGTACTAATTATTGCAGTGTACTTAGAATTTTTTTGAACTAATGAGCATATTTTGTACTTAATCTAAAATTAAACCTCCAATCACCGAATTTAATTTCCTACACGAAATAACTGCTCAGAGATATTTCTTAAATATGTTCAGATTTGCATATAGTAAATTATCAGCAATGTTCAGATAGAATATTAGATGATAGGTTAATTCCCCTAAGAATTTACTGTCCCCTATTGTGGTTGACTAACCACAGACCACATTTGGCCTCCTAGCTGGTCTGTTCTGCATGCTGCTGCTGCTGGAATATTATTTATACTAAGTGACAATTATTTGGCCCTAAACTGTACTAGTACATGCAAAACATGAACTGAAAACACCACTAGAAGAATGATTATTAACAAATGGGTACCTTGGTGATTTCTGTAGGTTGCCAAGCACCTTGAATGTCCTGCTTGTTTGCAAGCTCCAACACTAAACTTCAGACTAGTGATTGAGAATTTTGATTTTCAAAACCCTATGTAAAATACAAATAATTGTAGTGTTCAGTTTACTATAATCGTTTGGCTATTACATAACCCTGTGTAACCCTTGCAATTTGAACATATTACTTTGAGCACTCTGTCCAGTTAGCTCAACAAATCGAAAACACTGGACTAGTCAAATACTAGTAGTAAATAAAATCATCCTACTATCTTACATTGCCCTGAGCTCAGTGCAGTTCTTGATCGCTGCAAGCTGTTTTGGTGTAGAGCTCTGGAAAGGCAAAAAACTTATCCATCAACAGGCAGCGGCATAACTACATGCAGAGGCAGCACACAAAAAGAAAAAGATAATACAGTTGGCATTGCCGATATGTCTGTCTTTTTATTCAGGAAAATACTATCATCTAATAGAAACAGTAACATATACTCTTAGTCTGAATCAAATTCTCGTGCAAAAAGGAATTCTTGTTGAGCAACATTCTGAATTTGCTAGTCTTAAACTAAAAAAGAATACTAAGTAAAATAACAACTCCCCTATTTACTCAAGTAAACATAACCCATTCATATGCATAATTACAACATAGTTGAGATGTCCAAAAAACTTTTAGATAACTAGGAATTGGCAACTTTAACTTCCTAACAGTAGCAATTCATTTCAAATCATGCAATTCATTCTACACATACTGGCCCAAATTCAGCAGCTGTTGTAAATTCAACAATAAATATGCAAAGACAGGTTCTACTACAAATCTAACCGTTGACCTTCTCGTATGAATCTAACAAACAATGCGAAGTTGAAACTGAATTGAGCTGCTGTACTGCTACTCGCCACAATTCAACATCTCTGAAAAGAGAACTAATGTTCCATTTGCCGTCCCTGCAGGTTCACTGGAATACTACTACACTAGTGATGTCCTTAGATATATGTATTTGACTTCTACTATCATGACATGAAAATCTCTGAAAAACAAACACTAGTTATGTATCAGCACAATACCTCCACTTTAGCTGCAGCCCCCATCGACCTTTTCCATGTGCAGTCTGGAGTGACCTTCCCTTTCTCGAGTAGCTCCAGGGTTCTAGACGATTTCCCTACCCAGCCAAACCGAGAGCAGAGAAGAGCAGGCTGTGATCTATGGGAACGCAGGAAGGGGAAGAAATCAAATTAGACCTCAGATCTAGAACATGAATGGAAAAAAGGGAGGAAGCAAACATCTTGTCACCAGCTTGCCACAAATTCACCACCGGCATGGAGTGGAGGAATTCATTGCGGGTTCCTCAAACTGTCTTCACAGGCTCCTGCAACTGTGGGTATTTGGATCTCCTCCAGCGGTAGATCTTGGGTGGGAGAGGAGGGAAGACAGGACGGCGGCACGATGGAGACAGCCGGGCGGGTGCGGTGCTGGGAAGAGGGTTGCGCGGCGTGGCCGCCTGCGGCGGGGCACGCAACGGCGGCGCGGGAGGCGAGCTCCAGCGGCGACGCGGGAGGGGAGCTAGAGCGCCCGGTCTTGGGCGGGATCGAGGAGGAAATGGTTGGGGCGCTGAGTTTTGGGCCAGTCCGGGTTAATTTTTTAGGGTTTGGCCTTTGCTGAGGGCCTAGATCCACGGCCCTCGGCAAAGAGTCTTTTATTTTTTTTAAAAAAATCTTTACCGTGGGTCGAAGGTCTGGTCCTCGACAAAGATTTTTTTTGTTTTTTGAGCCCATTTTTTGTGGTGCTATAATACATTGTTTGAAACTCAATTTTAAAATTTGGGCTAATTTTGACTTTTTTATATATTTCCTTAATTTATTTTGTTTCGTTGATTTTTTTCAGATATTTCAAATTTGAAATGCAGCTGCATGAAATAATGCATTGTAGTGCTTTGAAAATTGGCCCCCCACTTGTGATCACATGTGGAGATGTAGTTCACATGTTTTTGCCAAGGGTCAGGCCTTGGGCCCTCGGGAAAGGGTGTCTTTGCCAAGGGCCATGCCTCGGGCCCTCGGCAAAGACTATTCGCAAAAATTTTTTTGGCCGAAAACTGACTGGAAAAAGTCTTTGCCGAGGGCCTAGCACATGGCCCTCGGCAAAGATTTTTAAAAAAATAATAAAAAAATTGGTCCAAACACATGGACAAAAAAAATTCTTTGCCGAGGGCCTCGCCCGTGGCCCTCGGCAAAGACTATATATTTTTCTTAAAAAAATTTTTGGTCAAAACACTGGGGTGAAAAAAATCTTTGCCGATGTAACACCCATGGTGTTATAGTAACTAAAAACCTGCCATGTCATCATTTGCACTGCATATCATCCATGATTAGGTTAACAATATTATGCATCTACTAAAATGAGTTTAACTTCTTAGGTTGGATGTGTTTCTCGTTGTGTGACTCGAAATCCGAAAACCCTAATTTCGAATGTCACCGCAAATACTTAGTTTATGCCCTGCGTAATTTGAGGTGTATGACGGTGTTATACACTAGTGCCAAGTGTAGGGTATAAGCTCAAGTCCAACTTACAAAATAAAGCTTCAAGTTTGAGTAAGGGTTTGGAATCCAAAACTTGTTACGAGTTTTTCGATTTAAATTCGAATTCAAATTTGAGAAATTATTAAAAGAATTTCTTAAGTCAAACTGGTCTACCTAGGGAGCCATTTGGTCAACCATATGAGGCTTGACTCAACGATGCCCTAGGGTGAGGGTGTGATCCCTAAACAACCACAAATTAATAGAGTATCAAGTTTCAATTCAAAATTGTTCCGAAAACCCTGAAAAGCAAAACCCTAGTTTTACCCCTTTTTGAATAAATCAAAATCTAAGCAAAATTTGGGAAAAAGTGTAAAACCATGTTTGTAGACCTTTTCAAGGGCTACAAATTTGATGTTTTGAGTTTTCAAAGTTTCAGTGTAAAATTTGAAGTAATTTTGAAAAGATTCAAATCTCAAATTTGTCCCCTTTTCATTTCCCCTATCCAATTTCAAAATGGAGGTAGAATTGAAAAATGTTTTGAATAGCAAAGTTGTAGGTCTTTCCTAGATGTACAACTTTGGTATTTTGAGTTTTTGAAGTTTCAATACAAAATTCAAAGTAATTTTGATTTTATAGAATTCCAGAAAATGTCCCCTTTTTAATTTAAATTCAAATTTCAAAAACCAAGCCGAATTGGAAAATGTTCATATTGAGAAAGTTGTAGATCTTTAAAAATTGAACAACTTTTGTATTTACAGATTTTCAACTTCTATTGAAGATTTGAAAGTAATTTGAAATTTTCCTCCAGTGGCATTTCTGTAAATTATTTGAAATCGCCGCCAACCACCGAGCGCCACCTCCCGCCCGACGCCGGCGATCTTCGATTTTCTTCCAGGCGCGCCCGTGACGTCCAGTGACCGCCTCGTCACGGTCGGTTCGCCCCGCGTGTCGCCGCAGCGTCGACCGGCCATCTCTATAAATACCAGAGCCCCAGCCAAATCCATCTTCTCTTCCTCCTCCGTTTCTCGCCGCGACCGGCCACCGCCATCCGCCGCTTAAATTCACCGTCGCTACTGCTCCACCGCTCCATTGCCCTCGCCTGCAGCTCTGCAGGGTGTGTGCGCAGCTCCTGGAGCCACTGATTGCGCCTCGCCTCGTCTACAACCGCCTGCAGCCGCTGTCTTCTCCACGGCCGGCAGCAACACCACCGTGATCGCCTCACCGTGGACCGGCCGTTCTAGTGCGTCTCCGTCATCACTAAGTCGCCCAACGCGATCGCTGTGAGCTCCTGCACGTGATGCTCCCCTTACTTTAATCGCTACTGCACCGTAGGCGCGTTTTGCTCGTCGAGTCGTCGGCCGGGTCGCCACCGTAGCCGCCATGGCCGCGGTCAAGCCCCCTCCGTGCTGTAGAAGGTCCAATTCGTGCCATAGACTTGTTCGTGGGGTTCAGGTGGTGCTGTTGGGGTTGTTGATGCGACTCCGATGCTCCGAAGGCTCGTCGTTGGTGAGCTCGCCGTCGACGGTCACCGCGGCAGTGTGTCCGCGCGCGCGGGAGAGAAGGAAGAGAGGGAGTGCGAGCGGGGCCGGCATGTGAGCGACGGGAGTGAGCGGGCGAGCAGAAGCAGGCCGCCCTGGCTTTGCTGGGCCGAGCCGGGGAGTTGGCCGCGCGCACGAGCGTGGGAGCGGAGAGCGCTGGCCGCGCACACGCGTTGCAGGCCGGGCCGAGAGAAAGGAAGGGAAGGGAAGCAGCCCGCGGTAAAATTTTGTTTTTCCTTTTTCAAAAATATAAAATGATTTTCAGTTTTGTTTATTTTGTTATAAATTATTTATAGTTCCAAAATTTGTGAAAAATTTTGAGTAACCTTTATGTACTGTGTACTATTTAAGAAAAATAATAAATGCCAATTTTAATTACTTTTTATAGGTTAATTAATTAGCTCATTTATTTATTAAATGACTTTTGCATGATTTTGCTAGGCTTATTTATTTATCCAAAAATCATGAAAATTGTGTAACCATCTAATTATGATATAAGCTTCCTAAATTAAAAATTTTAGCTTAATTAGGCTAAGTTGATTTTATTCTTAAATTATACTTTATTAATTAATTAGTTAATTAATTAATTAGGGCATAATGATTAGTGTTGCTTGACTTTATGATTGAGTGTTGACTTTAGGTCATTAACCCTTAATGACCTTTAGCATTCCTAATTGGTTGCTTAAGCGTTCTTAATCATGTTGTTAATACTTAATTAGTGTTATTTCATGTGTTTAACGAAATCCTTTAATAAAGTGTTTAGCGTAATCCAGCCCTAGATTAGGGTTAGGTTGAAAACTTTTGTCGTTCAACTGTACCGTGAAGGAAAAACTATACTCAAGTTGTTAACTCTGTTAAGCATCCATCGAGCATCATGTTTATTATTTCATCATCTTAAAGCATGCATTATCTTCACGTGTAGTTCCTGTGAAAGAGGAAGGTACCGAAGCCGAACCCGTTCCCGAAGAAGCGCCGACGTCCGTGGAAGTAGGGTTTGACATCTGTGGTACTGATCCTGAGCCTGAGTGTCCCGCCGACCAAGGCAAGCCCCGGTTACATTTAACCCTTCCTTGCAATTTGAAAAGTTTTACTTCACGTATATTACTGCTTTATTGCACTAAGTGATAGGAGTTGAGTGATAACCTAATTACTGCATTACCATCCTTGATATTTCGCTATCATCCTTGAAACTGTTTTTATTTGAAAATGCTTAGTATGCTTAGCCATGCTTAATGAGAAAACTTTAAAACTTTTGAGTAAAGTTTGAAGGGTTGTTGGACAACTACTTGATGAATATTGATGATGATAATATGAGACCGGTCGGTGGACTTGCATCGGGAAAGGAGTCCCTATGTAGTGTCTCCGACTGAGTCAGTTAAGGACCGTACCATTGTAGGCCCGCTTGTGTTTCGAGATTTTGCAACTAATCACATGCTCCGGTAAGTCTAAGACCTCGGTAACGCCAACATGTGAACGGCCAACCGCGCACTGGGAGTGGAGAGATGGCGAGAGTAGTGTGTACCCTCGTAGCCAATGGCTGGATTGGAGGTGTACTGTACTCTCGGGTAGCGCTGGACCCGGTCATACGTTGGAAGATTCGAGTGAAGGTTGATATATGTCGGTTAGAGTCCTACATATGTCGTGTCGTTAGGAATCCCCAGCTGGGAATAATCGGTTCGAATCATCGTTGCTCCTTGGTTATAGAGACTCGATCGCCTGACCTACATCATAGTTAAGAAATGGAACTTTGGTGGAGAATCAGAAAGAATTTGAATGAATTATATGCTTTAGATTAGAATCACTTACATTTTGTTGATCAGTAATACTGAAATAAAACCGTGATCTTAAGGATTCACAATTAGTAGCTTTTATACAAAAGAACTTGACTTCCTGCTGGAACCTCACCTTGATTCACCTGAGCCTGCATTCTTGAGTCGTTCCACTGGTTTTGTCGGTTAAGTCTTGTTGAGTACTTTCGTACTCAGGGTTTGTTAAACCCCTGTTGCAGGTGCGTCTCATGAGCAGGTGTGTTTTGGACCCTGTTGCATGATCGTCTCTGCGGCGAGCGACGACGTGTAGAGATGTTTGGCTCTTGGGTAGAGCATCGCGTTTTGGTGCTGTAGTAATGTTAATAATGCTACTCCACTACTATGGTTGTAACACTAAACTTAAGTTTTATAAGTTTGGAACATCAAGTTTGTAAACTTATGTTATGTAAGACTTCCGCTTTTGTACTCTGATGTAATTTATTATATAAATTGTTGTAATACTGTGATGTCTCTGAAACGTGATTCTGCTCGAAAGATTGTGGATGATTCGGGTTTCCCGAGGACACCCGATAGGCTTCTTAAGTTCTGTGGTACACATATTCAGTGGTTAGAAGTCTTTAAGACAATAACAAGTACATGTGGGCCATAGTAATTAGGAGGTTCTGCCACAGCTGGTATCAGAGCGATCATTGACAGAGCTATTGTAGTATTGCATTTCAAAACTTCAAAACGATTGGGTCAAATAAATGTAACTGGCTATTTTGATCCAAATTGCTTATTACCTATCTCTATTCCTCTTGTAGATCTTTAGTCATGTTTAAAGACTTTTGGTGGAATAGCATATTAAAATTACCCTATAAATAAAGTTTATGTTCTGTTACCCTTGTGCATTTAATTACAAAAATCTTTAATGTTAGTTTGTACGTTAAATCATGCATCATGCTTAATGAATCTATTAATTACCTTCCCCACTATTGAGGTTTGGGTTAAGTAATATCAATCCTATTCATACTAACCTTCAGATCCTCCCTAGCTATCCTTACCAAATTCTACCTTTTCCCGCTATAGGATGGCCCGTACTAAGTTGATGCCCCGCAAGTCCACCGGACCAAAGGGAGTAGTCGCAAGTTGTCGCCAGCTTGCTCCCAGGGATGAAGGTGCTAGCAGTAGTAGGCCTGTCCATTAGACGGAGATAGAGAGGCTTTCCGCTGAGTTAGCCCAGGCTACATGTGATAGAGCTACTGACGCTATCCAGGTCGGAGAGTTACAGAATCAGTTACGAAGGCTCACTGGGGCTCATTTGAGCTGTGAGCGGATGATGGGTCGTTTGGTGGTGGAAAGGAATGAGGCATGGCACCGAGAGAATGTTGCCAGGGAACGTGCTGAGGAGTTACAGTTTTATGTTAACGATCTGGAGGGAGATAACCAGGTTCTCCACGAGGAAGTACATCAGCTGTTCTATCAACTGCATCCTCCTCCTGGTGCAGCTGAGCTAGACCCTGGTGTTATCCTCGCGGATGGTGGTGAATCTACAGAGGAGTCAGAGGAAGAAGATCCGGAGGAGATAGAGCCTGTGGACGAGAGTGACGATGAAGGAGGTCACGTTTCAGGAGTGGACACTGACCGTGAGAACTGAGTTGGTCAAGTGCAGTGTGTAGCTAGAAGTTTGTGTTTGTTGTCAGCCTTAGTTAACCGAGAAGTCCGGCCTGTGTGCAGACCTGTGTAATAAATAAATGAATCTGCGTGGTGTGTTTGTAATAGCTTTTATAAAAGTTCAATAAAAGTTTGTGAATAAAGTTTGGTTCGTTATCAACAGATGGCTCATAATGATGATGGTACGGGAACTTCACAGGGTGCGAATGGTGTCCCTAATCCACCACCCGTTCCACTAAATATGGCAGAGGCTATGTTCGCCCTTGTCAATGCTACTACAGAAAATGCTAGGTTACTGAGGGAAGTGGTTCAGAATAATCACAATGCACCACCAGGCAATCGGGGTCGGAATAACCACCGGAATGAGATCACTTATGTGGATTTCACTGACACCTGGCCCCCAGTGTTTACCAGAGCCGATGAACCGTTAGAAGCAAATGATTGGCTCCGCACTATGGAGCAAAAGTTTGACTGGCTCCGCACTATAGAGAGAAACCGCCGTGCTGATGGAAGTCATTTTAGGGGTGTTTGGATGGAGGAGTTAAAGTTTAACAAACTGTAGCAATTTCGTCTTATTTGATAAAAAGTTTCTAATCTTGGACTAATTAGGCTTAATAGATTCGTCTCGTAAATTACTCCTAATCTGTGTCGACATGCATGCAATTAGTTTACATTTAGTACTCTATATATTTAAGGGAATATTGATGTGATGAGAGTTAAACTTTCACACCAAGAAATCAAACAGGCTCTTAGCTAGACGTGGTACTGTACTGATGTAGCCATTTTAGGCCATGTTTAGTTCCCCAAATTTACCACCAGATTCTACTATACAAAAAGAAGATTCCCATCACATCAAAATGCTGTCATATGCATGAAGTACTAAATGTACTCCCTCCGTCCCCAATTAAGTGTCGTTTCCGGTTTCTGTGCCCGCAAATTTGACTTGATTTGTAGAAAATGCGTGCAACATTTGTATCTCCAAATAAATTTATTAAAAAACTAGATTCAAAGATCTTTCCAATGATACTAATTATACACTATAAATATTAATATTTTTTAAATATATATTTAATTAAAGTTGTTTCTTGGGAAGTGTAAAACGACAGATATTTAGGGACGGAGGAAGTAGATGAAATCGAAAACTAATTACACAGTTTTGTTATACTTTACGAGACGAATATTTTAAACCTAATTAGTCAATATTTAAATAATTTTTACCGAATACAAATAAATACTACAGTGTCACACAGTGATTTAGCTGGCGCCGACTCGGCCGAACTAAACGAGGCCTCAGGGAGAGCATGGATATCCAAGGCACAGGAGGCAACAGCACCATTGACTCGGACCACCTCCTGCAAGGCCTGCTGTCGAACAATTACTGACACTGAAGACCTGCTGAAGAGTGGAGACTGGTGTCCGCGCGCGACAGTGCGTCTTCAGATCCAAATTAGCCCTGGTTTAGTTCACCGAATCGGTGACTGAAACACTGTGCCAAATCATTGTTCATCTTTTGTTTTTATTTGGTAATAATTGTCCAAACATTGATTAATTAGGATCAAAATATTCATCTCGCAAAGTACAATAAAACTATGCAATTAGTTTTTGATTTCATCTACATTTAGTACTCCATATATGTGCCGACATTTTGATGTGATGGAGAATCTTCTTTTTACGTAGTGGAATTTAGGGTGAATTTGAGAGAACTAAACAAGGCCTTAGACCCTCTATTCACAACCAGAACTGGAATCAGCTAATATTTAATTCTACGGTACCTACCAAGTACAAGTTTCAGTACTCTGTTGCGGCGAAAATCTGGATCTGCATCTCCGTATCAGCAGCAGACGATCATGGCGCGTGGGCCGTGCAAAAAGAAAAAGACAATAGCGTGCGGATGGCGTGTAGATTTGAGGCTGCCGAGCAGTAAACTCGACAATGACTACCGTTGTTAATTTTAAGAGCTTTATTTGGCTGGTTAGAGCGTACCACCATTAGTGGCCCTGATCGCCTGCAGTCATGGACACATGGTGGTACAGCTGCAGCTGAATCTAAATTGTTTAGCACTGCATGGCTACAGCAGGGTAGTAGGAGTACAGTACTCCTACTACCCTACAGCAGGGTAGTAGGAGTACAGTACTCCGAGTACTGCCTTTGGCTGTTGCCTCATGACTGTGTTCTCACGAGGGAAACGTGGCGCTGTGGTCTGGTCTCATGTCTGCAGCAGGCTACAGCCTGACTATCCGCACTCAACTGGTCTCATGTCTGCAGCAGGCTACAATGTAAGGTCTTGTTTAGATGCACCTTAAAAGTTGAAATTTTTTCACTCTTTCTCCATCACATCAATCTTTAGACTCATGCATGAAGTAGTAAATATAGGTAAAAAAATAACTAATTATACAGTTTAGTTGGAAATCACGAGATGAATCTTTTGAGCCTAGTTAGTTCACGATTGAACAATATTTACCAAATAAGACGAAAGTGGTACTATTCATCGGGTTGAAATTTTTTGCAATCTAAACATGACCTAAGACTATCCGTACTCAAGGACCTCTATATTCATCCTCTATACATCCTAGTCATTAAGATTTTCTCCTCTATACTCAATTCTTCCGCATCCGTCCATCCTCTATATCATCATCTATCCACTGTGGGGCCCACTTGTCACTTTATCTAAATATATCCATGTGACATCTTGTTTTGAAGTATTTATTAAAACAAATTTAATGGTACAATCGAAATTTAATTTGGACTTTTAGTTTGTGAGTTATAACATTTTTTTAGTTAGTTAAATCACTAGGTCCCACCTCTCCCATGCGCATGCAGTGGCTGCTGCGTGTGTGTTGCGTGTCCTTTAGCGTATATCCTGTATGCCGCCATATTTGGCGGCTAGACAATGATTGCGAACCCATTTAATGTACCCGCTGCAGGGCTGCCGTCTGATCCTGTATGTCCTTTAGCGCACGCCGGTAGCGGACCCGGTGCGTATAGCCTAATGACTGCACCCGATCTGGCTAACTAGCATTTTTTGGTATTTTTTTTACTTTTACTTACCATTAGTTCCAGAAGATGATTAATAAAATTAGATTTAAGAATTACCATTAGTATCGTATCTAAAAATTATTGTTGGAGGCACTCTAGGCCAACCGTCGTTCTGCCACGCTCCTCCATGGCCGGCCAGCACGTACTGCAAGCCAACCACCATGCCCCCGCCACCGTCCACGGCCACCCACGCCCAGATCTATGTTTTTTTTAAACTAAATCATACAACTTGATTTGAGACAACAGCACTGTAAAACCAAACCCTTTAGTCCATATAATACAGGGCCAATGCAAGTCGGACCATAGAGCAGTCTTTATATGATCATATCGTTTGCTAGATCCTGTTGAGCAAGATCCATTGCTAATGTCTAGGGACCAGCGAACCGAAAAGTAGGTAAATTAATTATCATTATTAGTCCACGTTTAGTTCCTAAAATTTTTCAAAATTCCCCGTCACATCGAATGTTTAGACACATGTATGGAGCATTAAATGTAGACAAAAAAAACTAATTACACGGTTTGGTAGAAAACCAAGAGACAAATCTTTTGAGCCGAAGTAGTTCATGATTAGACACTAATTGACAAATACAAACGAAAGTGCTACAGTAGCCAAAGCCAAAAATTTTTGTAACCTAAACACGCCCTTATTATTATGCTGCTGAACTGTGATGAATGAAAGACTTCTGACAGCCAGAGGTTACTGTGCAGTAGCACCATCCGCAGAGGCTGCTGCTGGTTTCTGAGTTGACGGAACTGGGTGGCGGGAGATGATGGGTCTGATGGGTTCGGTTTCAAAATTTGCGATGCCAAAGTTTTGGTAAGATGAAATTTGGACAAAAAAAATTGTTATAGATTTGGTAAATCAAAAGTGGGATTGGCAAGCTTTAGGAGGAAACCAAATACTAGCTAAAATGATGGCTTGCCAAATTTTTGGTACGATAAATTTTGGAAGCGAAACAATCAGAGCTGATGAGCAGTGGTCTGGACGTGCACGTCTTTCTTCCTCAGTTTGCCTCCACAAATCTCTTTTAGTGGTCGTTTACCAGGACACTGTTGAGTGAACGATGCCGCATGCCGGCCGCTCACCCTCCTTCCCGCTTCCTTTCCCTGTTGCTGACATGATCTAAAAAAACAAAATATTTATTTTAAGTTACTATAAACATCAAACGGTGTATCTATTTTTAATTCTGTCGATATTGCTATTTTCTACGTGACGAGACATGTGACGAGACGAACAAAACTAGATCTCACTTGCATATTTAATTCTAGCAATATTTAATTCTACGGTATCTACCAGCTTTCACTGCTCTGTTGCGGTGAAAATCTGGGAATAGTCACTGAAGGTCAAAGATCTGCGTCTCTGTATCAGCAGGAGACGAACATGGCGCATGGACCGTACGTAGCGTGCGGATGGCGGGTAGACTGGTGGCGTGCTAGCGCCGAGCAGTAAAATCGACAATGACTAACGTTGTTAATTTTAAGAGCTTTGTTATACTGGTTAGAGTGTACCATTTGTAATGAGAGTGTCCGATTCACTGTGAGTGTTTGGTTTCCTGCCATGGTTTGCCATACTTCACTTACAGCACGCTACACCTCAGAAGGTTTCTGTTTGGTTAAGTAAAAAGCTGTGGCAACCACAGACGGTTCCAGTGTAAAATCTCGCCACAACTTAGGCATTGGTTTTCTCTGCCACCACCACAGACCGCCACAGTTTGGCGTGGCGTATTAAGGCTGGGAAGCAAACAGCCCCTATGTTTTTCATTCCGTATCTAATCGATTAGAGGGGTTTGTCTCAACTGGCTCCCTAACTGACTGAGCGAGGTTCTAATTATATTTCCCTCTGAGGGATTGGTGGATTCAATGATGGATCTTCGATTGTTAAGAAACATGTCCTCAGTACAAATCTAAAACTGTCAAGTACTAGATTGCCATCCTTCTTCAATGTCCTTGCTTACTATACGTAGTATTCTAGGAGTTCCCCCCATGTTCTGTAACTAGAATATTCATTTATGGAGTTGCCTTTGCTAAGAAAGTTAAATTTCTTCAATGGACCTCGTTCGTGATATGATACCCAGTTTAAGTTAGTATAAATATATAAAATGGAAGGGCTAGCGTCCAGATGTCCGGACGGACGTGGTGTCCGGACGCTGCTCCCACACACGCCTCTCGTTCCTATGCCCCGCGTCCGCATCTTGGCCTAGCAACATCGCTCGTGTTCGGACGAAGGACCCGCACCCTCATGCCCACACGGGGAACACAGGTCCCAATCACTTGCCTCGCCCTCGCGGCTTTGTGCCACGGAGGCATCTGCCAGCCTCGGGCATCCGCACAGTGACCGACGGCGGCGCCCCAGCAGTAGCAGGTGCAGATGCGGTAGGCCGCTATACGCTAGCCACCAGCGTCATGCAACACCAGATCTACTTGTGAAACATTCAAATGAAATATTTGCAACATACGTCTGAAATAGATAAAACACTTGAAACATGTCTGTGTAGGCATAGCAACATATGTAACATTCAAATCTACATGTGCAACATCCAGATAAAATACTTATAACATAAGTCTGAAACATATGCTTGAAATTTTTGGGTTGAGCCATAGCAACATATGCAACATCTAGATAAAACACTTGAAACACAGTGTCGTCAATGGCAATGGCCTACCTAGTGGGGAATTGCGATAGCCAACAAGCTCAGATCAGGGAGACGTTGAGAGCAATAACCCAACATACATCTAGGAGCAGGCCTCCCTTCCTGCCGTGGTGTCTTCAGGCGACCGCAGTGCATGCCACGACCACGATTGTCGAGGTGGATGGGGTGCGGCACGGTGCTGGATGCGGTCGAGGGCACTGCCCACAGGAGTGGAACCCGCACCGGAGAAGGCAAGCGGCATGGCGTAGGTGTCCGCGGCAGTCGCATGCATGCGATGGGAGAAAGAAATGTCATTGTCTTTTTTTTAGAAATCATGAAGCCGTGAAGACGAGTGGATCAGGTTTGTTGGACCTGATGCTATGTAGGCCTGAGAACAGAGCGTCCGGATGGATACACCTAGATGGACGTCCTCACTGGAGCATTATCGTATATAAAAGTAGTTAGGTTCCACTCAAAAAATAAATAAAAGTAGTTGGGTTTCCTTATTTGATACTGAAAATCTCAATCTTCCTTAATTGACACCAGTTTTATCTTCCGTAGCTTATTTGGCATATGGGTTAGTTCGTAGGGCTAGTGGCATTAAGTGGACAATAAAAGACTATTTTGCCACTATTAAATGTTTTTCTCGGTGATAATTATCCTTTCCTGTGGTCCCGTTCCTTGTGCAGTCGACAATGTTTACTGTTTTATGAAAAGATGAAAAGACCGTACCATGTTTGCCCGTGCTTCCACAGCTGTGGAGCCGCCTATATCGGCGCCGCACAGAGCCCACTACCACTGGCATCCATGCCAGCAACAGCCATACCATTACCATGTCCATGTGTAGCTACTAGCATCCACATGCCACCACCCTGGTTCACGACTCTGTTGTCGTTGCACTACCACAGAACACATTTTTGGTTAAAACTGATTAACAGAAGCGGACATCATTTTCACCTCGGCTCAAAAGTCATTGTTAATCACGATTTATCTCTGCCATTATATAATGCACCGGTTGCAAAATTCTCTACACCTACCTCAACCAATGACCTCCACAGTCATGACCTCTCCTAGATGCAACAAAAAAATGTACCCAAAAACAGCACACTTTTGAAACAAACATACCGTATCCATTCTCCCATCTCCTTTCTCTTACTCAAGTCCAATGGTCCAGGTTCACGCTGTGCGCGACTCTTCCTCTCCCCCGACGCTGCGACTCCTCCTCGATCTCTCCCCCCGCACGATCACCAGGCTGCAAGACTTCTTGATCCCTCCCCCACGGACGCCGCGACTCCTCCTGGATCCCTCTCCACGGACGAGCCTGGTGATCACCAGGCAACGGAGCTGCCTGCCAGGCCATGGCCACCAGATGATGGAGCCGCCCTCAATGCCACGACCACCAGGCGAGTCTCTCCTACATACCTGACCTCTTTCTTCTTAAGTTCTCCCAGTCCACATTGAATCGGCGATTCCCCGCGAGCGCCGAGCAGAATAGGCGAGCGCACCAGCTAGGGTTAGTGGCTGGCTGGCGGCGGCGCAGTCCACATCGATTCGGCGATTCCCGACCGTGACTCTGTGAGCGCTAGCTGAGCTAGGCGCGCGGCGCCTGGTAGGGTTAGTGGTGGGCCGGTGGCGGTGGGCACCAGGCCGTTGGGCAGCGTGGGCACGGAGCTGGGTCTAGCGTTAGGCGTGAAGGCCAGCTCCAGCCTGCCCAGGAAGGCGTCGCAGGCCGCAGCGCGACACCAGAAGTCGGACCTGGCTGCAGTAACCAGACACTGAAGCATCAGCCAAGCAATCTAGGCGCAGCTGACCGGGGTGGCAGAAACAGCCCAGGTACCCTCGCGCCTCTAGCTGCAGGATGGGTTCTTGATTTTCAATACATGAAGTTCTGATGCTTGCTGTCAGTCTTGTCGCACCTGTTGCCTTATCCTCTAATTCCATTAGTGTGCGGTTTAAAAATGTGGCTTACCACCTACACTTCCACACATCTCCCTGTGTCTTTCCTGCAATGTGGTTTGTGCAATATTATGTGGAGAAAACCTGAGACATTTTCCTTTTTGTATATACATAAAAAAAGAAAGATATCTTCATTTGGAGAAGGATAAATAATTTTGTATAAAAAACTGTCATTTAAAAATTTACAAAATTCAATAGATACCTGTCGATTCGCCATTAACTTTGCCCTTTGCTTTGCATTCATTTTTTATGTTGCCATGCTTCCTAAATCAATGAACAGAAATGCCAAATAAACCACCAAATAACCAAATAGAACAATTAAACAATGAAATTAAATAGCACTAATGTATTATATAGTAATGAACTAAGAACAAATGAACAAATTACTGTTCAAGGAATAAGCAGCCAGGAACCAGGAAGCAGCACAACCCTTGTCCTGATCGGGTGGAAGTGGACTAGGCCTGGTTTACTTCCCAAATTTTCTCCCAAATTTCATTATACAAAAAAAAGATTTTCCGTTACATCAAAATGCCGACACATATATGAAGTATTAAATGTAGATGAAATCAAAAACTAATTACACAATTTTGTTATACTTTGTGAGACGAACATTTCGAACGTAACTAATCAATGTTTGACAATTATTATAAAATAAAAATAAAATTGCTACAGTGTTAAGACACTATTCATGCTCCAAATTCAGACCCGATTTCGGACATCTAAACACGCCCTAGTAGAATCAGAGTAATAGTGCTCTGTCGATCCGAACGTTGGGACCAGAGCAGCGCGATTCGATGGCTCGGGCGCGATGGCGAGTACGATAGAATCGGCCCAGCGACAGAGGGTATGGCCCACGTAGCGCAGCGAGGCAAGCATAGCTACGCCGAGTTTCTCTTTCTGTCAACTCCCGATAGGCTGTTACGTAGTTAGCTTCTCTTTTTTTTTTCCCCTTTTTATTATATTTCTTCATTTCTACTCCGCCTGTTATGTTAGTTTCTCTTTTAGTTTTTCTTTCTTATATTTCTTTTTTTCTTTTCCTTTTCTTTTCTTTTCTTTTATTTTTCTTTTTCTTTTTCTTTTTCTCTCATCTGTTCACATAGTAGTTATGTGATGTTTTTATTTACTTGCCTCTATTACGTAGCGTTTCTATTTTATGGTTTTTATTTTCCTTGTCTTTTGTCTATCTTTGATTATTTTTGTTCAATCTTTTATTAGTTATTTTATATTTAAGTTAATTATTAATTTCTTTATATTCATAGCATTAGTTATTTGTCTTTTTTCTTCTTTTTAATAAATTGTTATGCTTACATCTTTATTTTATGTATTCATTTTATTTGTTTTCATGTTTTATTATTTTGCATTATTCTTTCTTTTCTTTTATTTTTCTTCTTCTCATTTCTTTTTATGTTTCCTGTTTCATTTTATTTTTTCTCTTTTTTCACTCTAGTGTTTTTCCTTCTTTGTTATTTTACTCTAATTAATTACTTTAATATAATTTTACTTTTTTGTGATGTACACATAGTATACATATGATGCTCTATTATATATTTTTGTGATGTTCACGTAGTATACATATGATGTTCTATGATGAATGTTGTGATGTTTACGTGGTTTACATGTGATGTTCTATGTTGTATTTTGTGATGTTCACGTAATATATATGTGATATTAGACACATGTGATGTTCGTTCAAAATTTTATGCAAATGCTTACGTAAGTATTTCTCTTTTTTACAAACGAGCTTGCTTTCCGAATCGCTTTTTTCTAGGAGCATGGATGCATGTAGAGGAGGAGATCCCAATAAAGCAACAATACAATTAAATGAGCTACATGTGCATATTATATTTGGGCCCATTATTATATTTCAGTCCAATATCACCGATGAGCACAGAGAGAAAAATGCAGTACGGAGGCAAGAAACTGTCGGCGCGAGAGTATGGTCCGAATGACCGAACTAGACCTAGAATGTATACATGTGATGTTCACTTATTATGCATATAATATTTATGTAGTATACATGTGATGTTCTATGATGTTTTTTTTATGTTCACGTAGTATATATATATGATGTTCTATAATTTATTTTATGGTATTCACATAGTATACAAATGATATTCTATGATATTTTTTGTGATGTTCATGTCGTATATATGTGATGTTCTATAATTTATTTTATAATATTTACGTAGTATACATGTGATGTTCTATGATATTTTTTGATGTTCACGTAGTATATATGTGATGTTCTATCATTTATTTTGTGATGTTCACGTAGTATGCATGTGATGTTCACGTAGTATACATGTGATGTTCTATATATTTTTGTGATGTTTACATAGTATACACATGATGTTCTATGTATTTTAGGATATTCATATAATATATATGCCTGTTTCAAGCTTATCTTTAGGTTCCCATGAGATGTTCTATGGTACAATTTAGATTGTTTAAATAATATCCATGTGATAATATTTTATATTTTCCTCTATTATGTGGATTTCTTCTCTCTCTTTGGGATTTGTTCTATGCTTTTTGTTATTTTTCAATGTATGTTATGCTATTTATTTATTTATCTATTTTCTATATATTTAATAGGTTTTATTTTGATTTTCATGAAAGTTATAATACCAATTGCATTAACATATATAATTTGTTCTCTAGATCTGGAGTACTATTCCTCTGAACTGGGAACATTTTTTCTTACGAAGACGGAACATTGTTTCCTGAACCTAGAACATCATCTCTGCTTAATAAAAAATATTTTGTCGTTATGGGATACATGTTCATTAACAAAACTTTATCTAAAGATATTCATGTGTGATCTTGTTTTAAAGGATTTATCACAGGAAACACGATGGTATAATCGAAATATTATTTGAACATTTAATTTAGCAGCTAAGGCTTTTTTTTTAGTTCAGGTAACATGGTGATATGTTTACTTTCTCATCTCTGTGTGCTTCACGAGGCAGCACGTGAGCTGAGAGTGTGTGGTGTGGGGCTACGTGCAGGGAGTAATGGCCAATGACCTCTTGAGTCTTGACCGATCGATATGCATGGCGATACACAGTTCTACGAGCCATCAGTAGTACTGTACTATTGCAATTCAGGGTGGCAGCGAGGCAGTACATTTATGGGTGCAAAGAAAAAAATCCACATACAGTACAATTATCCCGTACGAAAACAATGGATTTCGGACTGCTTTTGTCAAAAGCAGCCGAGTACATATGTCCCGTCGTCCGCTAACCGTCAGATGCGGTGGGCGCACGCGGGAAACAGTCCGGTGGACGTGCGAGGGAAACAGACCAGGGGCGCGCGTGGGAATCAATTCGGCAGCTGCATTCCGTCCGGCCGCTCGGACCCTAGGAGCGCCCGGTAGATCGCGCCTCCACTCGGCACTCGTGCGCTGTGGCCGGCAGCGTCGCAGGGATCGTAACTCGCTGATTGCCTCCACGACGTGGGAACTCGCATGGGCTGCAAAAACAGTAACACTAGACAGTCATCCCAAATAGAAGAAGCGCAACTACAATAACTATTGGTTTAGCCCCCATCTCATCTTCTTTATCCAGCCATCCTGCAGAAGAAGGATTCTCAGAGATTCAACCATGGCGGACACTGAAGTTTGATGAACTGACGAGAGACAAGTCAAACTCTCGGTAGTCTGTCGCACCACCCGTGAGGGAGAAATCTACGTTTTTATCAAGATCATAAATAACTGAATAAAGCTTACAATATTTTTAAACATTTTATACATCACGGTTTAGACCGTCACAAAAAAAATTGGCTGCGTATAAGGTCGTGCAATGGTGTGGAGTGTGGTCAGAGTCGTAGCCACCTTGGCGTGTAAGACTGACTGCACTGGGAACGCTACACGCATCCAGTAAAGAGATAGAGGACTAAATTAAATTCCGATTGCACCATTAAATTCATTTTAATAAATCCTTCAAAACAAGATCTCACATGGATATATTTAGATAAAGTGACAAGTGGGCCTCACAGTGAATAGAGGATGATATAGAGGATGGATGGGTGCGGAAGAATTGAGTACAGAGGATAGAATCTTGGTGATCAGGATGTATAGAGGATGATATAGAGGCTGAATGAGAGCGGATAGCCTAAGTGTAAATGCTGAGCAACCTAACGAGCTGGCCGGCCATTTAGCGTAGACCATTCGCTGCTGACCGCACACTGTAGTGGTCTTCTCCGTCAACGTAGCTAAGGCCACGTTTAGATTCTAAAATTTTTTGGAAAAAATTTCTGTAGCACTTTTCGTTGTTATTTGACAAAATTTGTCCAACCATAGACTAACTAAGTTCAAAAGATTCGTCTCGACATTTACAGATAAATTGTGTAATTAGTTATTTTTTATCTACATTTAATGTTTCATACATGCGTCCAAAGTTCGATGTAACGGGTACTGTGCAAAAAATTTTGGGTCTTTTTGCCCATCTAAACAAACTTAAAATTACTTATCTTGATTTTTTTACTGCACCGACACCCGCGCGTTATTACAGCTTGCAGCGCGCCAGGCATATGCTGATGACGCTCTGATCTGATTCGGTAATGTGAAACGAAGAGTGTAACTGAGATGCGAACAACCGTACCAATAAATTTTACTTTTAAATACAATGTTTGTTTTACGAAATGACTCCATTATACAATATATAGAGGGCGCATGATAAATCCTTTCGTGAAGGCAAGGGCCCTAAAATTTCATGAAAAAAGGGCCATCCTAAATATATAGAGGGCGCATGATAAATCCTTTCGTGAAGGCAAGGGCCCTAAAATTTCATGAAAAAAGGGCCATCCTCTGATGAGAGGGTACCGGGAGGACGATGAACAGGAGAAGACATAAATGGAGCGATGGCATTCACCTGTCCAATGAGATGCCAAGGCCTTGTTTAGTTTGCAAAAAAAATGAACTTGATAAATAGTACTATTTTCGTCTTATTTGACAAATATTGTCCAATCATTGATCAACTAGACTTAAAAGATTCATCTCGTGATTTTCAACTAAACTGTGTAATTAGTTATTTTTTTACCTATATTTACTACTTCATATATGGGTTCAAAGATTGATGTGATGAAGAGAGTGAAAAAAATCTAACTTCTAAGGTGCATCTTAACAAGGCGCAAATTTATTTGCAGTTGGTGGAGTGATGGCGTAGGCCCATAGCCATGCACATGCCATGCAGGCATGCAGCATGATGTCCCTGGGGTTCCACTACCACGAATTTTTTTTGGGTCTATCTAACAGATTCATTTTTAGAGACATGTCAGCCATAAGAATAACAACGAGCTCCGTAACAGCATGTCATGTGACCACTTAGGTTTCATCTAACACGTCTGCCTGGCCCACTATATATTTATTCTCTTTCCATGAGTTGATCCATTCAACCCAAACTGTCTGAAGAAACACCTCCTAGGAAACCGAAAGAATAAAAGATATGTACCAGGGCCGTGTTTAGTTCGGTTGAATTGGGAGGCGCCGATTCTGCACAGTGGAATCTTTCTCACTGTAGCATTTCGTTTGTATTTGTGAATTTTTGTCCAAACATTAACTAATTATGCTCAAAATGTTCGTCTCGTAAAGTACAACAAAACTGTGCAATTAGTTTTTTTATTTCATCTACATTTAGTACTCCATGCATGTGCTGGCATTTTGATGTGATGGGGAATCTTCTTTTTGCATAGTGAAATTTGGGAGAAAACTTGGCATCTAAACAAGGCCCAGATGAATTCACCACGCGTTGCTGCGGAAATTTGAGTTAACTTTGGAGAAATACGGGGTGAATGCAACAAAGAGTAAAGTAGCACGTTTGTTCATACAATTACAACAGCTTTTTCGGTCATTGTCTCATTGGCAAAGACAAAGAACGTGGAAAAGAAAAGGAAATGGAATTGTTTGGGCCGAACCCGGCCCTCGCTATCTTGCGTTCAACAGAAAGTGGAGTGGTGGGGCCATATCTAGCGTGAGTTTACTGCCTCCGTCATTCCATTGGGCCGTAACACACAGCAGGCCGCAGCAGTAGGAACTAGCAACAATAATAGTTCCTACTCAATTAGTCCCCATTACTCTGTTAGTCTTATTCACATATCAAAATAGGAACTTTAGAGCATCTCTAAAAGTTTGCCAAAATTCACTTGGCAAATATCGTGATTTGGCAACTCGCTAAAATATATGGCAAGTGAAAAAATAGACTTTCTCCAAGAGTTTGCCATTTAAACTTGGTAAAATAAGAAGAGGCCCGCTAAGCGAACAAAGAGCCCTGTTAAGAAACGAAGAGCCCCGCTAAGAAACGAAGAGCCCCGCTTAAATTTGCACGTGAAGCCGGATACGCGCTCGTGCTCAGCGCGCAAATATGCACGTGGAGGGGGGGAGATTTGCCAAGTTGCTAAAATTTGCCAAGTTGGATGCCAAACTGTTGGAGCACAATTTTTTCTATTTTGCCAAAAATAGATGGATGCCAAGTTGATTTGGCAAACTCTTGGAGATGCTCTTAGGGTGGTCAAATGTGACCACACAAGATGCTACTGAATAAATAAGAGTTAACTAGTCCACGAACTTTGAAAAAATGCATTTATGGATCACTCTATACCATATTCTAAACCTGGATTAATACTCTAAGATGTTACTCCATGTTTGTGATACAAACCCTGCTTTCTAACACAAACTCGTAGTAATACTCAATTCAAACATTACAACATTAGGTTTGATACACAAACACAGGATAAAAAAATACTCTCAAACTTCACTCACCATGAGCATTACTACAAGCTTTTAACATAAAGTGTGGCTGGACGTAGTATGATGTTTGTAATGAAAGCCCATTTCTCTATAGTAATGTCTAGAAACATGTTATCCACTCAAATGATTTTTTTCGCACGCCACACATTAGTGCCTCTTCTCTTTTCTACATAACAAACTTCAACATATTTAAAAAAATATTATTACAAGTCATCAACTCATTTTGTTTGGCCGCATGACTCGGCGAAGCACTCAGATGCATCTTAGGTGGAGCACCAATCTGATGCAAATTAAAGCACCACTTACACAAATAACCATGCAGCTAGGTACTTCCCTTGACATCAAGTACTAGACCACGCCTCCAAGCCGAAACATTCACCTGCATGGACTTCTAGCATGCATCTTACGTGCCTCTCTAATCAAACTATCTCACGCATGCAGCTGCTAACATGCTCTCCAACACAAACGTACATGACTGAATAAAGTTCACACTGACACCTATGATACAACATATATTGTGAAACATAAACACAACATCCTCCATTTATGCAATGGCAACATAGTTTGGTAGCTTGAATCGCCCTGGCCGAGCAAACACTATCTGCATATCATACAACATTAGTCAACTAAAAGTTACCACATAACTGAAGTTAACTACTATTGTTAACTTATCTAGTGTGGATAGTAAGCGCGTACCTGGTAATCTATACAAATGCGCGATTTGAACATAGCCGCACAATAACCTAAATAATACTCCCAAGTACGGATGAATTTTTCGTCAAATCCCAGGGCAGAAGCTTTCTGCGAAACATCAAAACAAATAAGAGAATCTAGTACTAAGTAGTATAAATAAATAAGCACTTGCAACTAAACTGAGTTTGAGGTAGTATTGTATTTACTCTCTGTTTGCCGCGAAGTTGTCCCACCAGTTCATTAGAGTCGTGTAGTAGTGGTCCCCAATATTCTCAACATGTTGTATGCTGCACACAGGAGTACTCAACAATATAGAACTGTGTGATAATGCATAGATCACTTTGTAAAACGATAGCTATGAAGTATAGTTAAGTACATACTTGAGCCTTGATGCATTAGTCATGGCAGACACAATCCGGCCTAGAGACGGTAGGCAGCCACCGGGGAAGATATATGTCTTTGCAAACTCAGGCCGCAACCTCATCTTGTCATACATTTCCTCTACGAGCGCAATGGTCTGTGCATATAAAAATTTTCAGAAAAAAATAGTTTGTTGAAGACTAACGTTATCCCAATCATACAATTCCTCTGGAATCGCGATGCACTATGCATATAAATTTAATTTTCAGATGCACTATGCATATAAATTTAATTTTCAGAAAAAAATTAGTTTGTTGAAGACTAACATTATCCCCAATCATACAATGCTGTATAAGATAAATATATATTGGTAATGATCAACCTGGAGGACAAATATGCCATGTTTCTGCCAAATGATACTCGCAGGAGGCAAAAAAAGTCTTCGTAGAACTCATGGCCAACGTGTTCAAGCATCTCACTAAATGAGCAAAGAGAAGATATATCAGACCAGCAGCTGAGCTATCATTTCTATGATCACTTCAGCAGTACCACTCACCAACTTATAATCCTATCAAATTTTTGGCCATTCGGTATTTGACGGTAATCACAAAGCAGGAGAGTTATGCGGTCCTGCATATACAATAGATATTTGTTGTCACGTTTTAAAATTTCCAATGCTAGCTAATATTTCTAAAAAACAGTCTCGGGCCACTACTATCAAGAAAGGAATAAACTTACCTCTAATCCAGATTCTTTCACCTTTCTCTTGGCGTATTTCAGTTGCTCCTCGGATAATGTAATTCCTGTGCACTTGCAACCTGTTTTCTTCACCAACCGTATTGCTAAAGTGCCCCAACCACAACCAATGTCAAGAACATGATGCCCTGACTCCACCTTAGCCTTCAGTTAAATGGATTCATTGCAACAACAGGACATCATATATATAAGGTCTTGTTGATTTTTATATGCAAGCTATTAAGTAATTAATAAGGTAATGCATATATTGCGGTTGTCTCACGATCAGGTGAGAGTTATGATCTAAGAGAGTTACAACACAGCACAATTAATGCATATTATGATTTTCTTACCTTATTAATGAGACTGTCAAGCTTACGTAGCTGGGCTGCTTCTAAGCTCTCGTCCTCCGCCTACCATTAGAACCAATATATCCAGGTCATTAAGCAATCTCAAGAGGAGTATTACTCACAAGAGTATATATACTACATCATTTTCTTGTTCGAGAACAGAGCTACATAATTTACAATGTGGAAATCAAATCATGAGATTTTGCAAACCTTGAAAATACCGCAAGAATACGTCATTGTTGGATCCAGATAAAGAGCAAAGAAATCATTACTCTGCACAAAAATATTTCACATTGAAATAAATCTGTCACTACTTAGTCAGTTCAGCAATGGAAGTGAATGATTTCCAGCATATGGATGGAGGGAGAACAGTTGTGAACTTCGAGCAGTTAGTTATCTTATTTATTCTTAAAAATATAAACAAAGCTCACTAACCAGATCATAGTGTTCAGATATATTTTTATGAGCTTTGGATACACTATTCTTCCGCCAGGCATGACGCAGAAAATATTTTGCAAATGCAACTCCACTAATTCCAAGCAACGGTGTCCACCAGGCCTTCCTTGTATAAGCACTGCAGGGCACATTTGAACAAGTTCAGCAATATCATATTCATATACGATCCTTCATATTGATGAAGCACTTCAGATGTTTTTTCTTAGAATTAAGATGAGATACCTTGTCTTAGTAGTGCTGTATAACTTCTTGCGTTCACATCTATTAGCCAATATAATCTGTACCAATATGGCTCATAGATTGAGTCAGAAAACAGAAACAGGGTACTAGACGATCATGCCTATGAAAATAATCAAACATGCCTATGAAAATTCTTTTTTATTAAGAATTTTCCGACTAACATAATTAATTTTTTTAAAAAATGGGTTTCCCTTTTCGGTTCCGAGAATAATTTGTTTTCAGCATGCAAGTTTAATGTATTCAATGCACGCCCACCATTTTCCCACTAACATATTGGAAAAGATTAGACAAGAATTGAATCAATTGTGGTAGAAGGATTATCTTGAACTTGCTTTCCTAGTCTCCTAATTCACTAGATTTTATAAATATGTAAAAAACCAATCGGCCAGACACTCGTCTTACCCGCACAAGGTTCACAAGGCCGTTTCGGTGATCAACAAATGAGATATAGCCTCGGATGTAGGCAGATGCAAAACCAAGGTCTCCTTCTGTTGCAGCCTAATGAAAACATGAGGCAAAGTAAAGATGTACCTCACATGAGAAGTGAAGAAGAAACTGGAATGTAGTTTGCAAGGTAAAAAAAAACTTCGAATAAAACAGGAAAACCTTCCAATAGAACTGGGGATCGTGAACTCGTATCACTGATTTTATATCACATTTCTCACATGCTTTACCAAAGCTAAACGTAGTGCCTCCTTCCTCGAGCATGCTGTGCACAAAACTGATGTGAGAATCTTAACTAGAGGGACTGTGCTATATATTTGTAGGGATTCGTACTAGCCTCACCAGAAGTTACCAATATATATGTATTGGTCTAAATTTCTTGCTACCAAATAACGTGCGCCAGCCTCAGTCCATGATGGGACCATCGGTTTTCGGTTAACCAAAAGTTCACATGTTATTCCAAGCAATCCTGAAGCTGCTGCTTTCCCAGCCTGAGTTAATTCAGTTTGCCATAAACAGAATGCACTCCCATAAATATCTGCATAATGTTCAGCACCTTAGTGATGAAATCTAAAAAGGTCAAGTGCACATGGAATACCTTAACACTGTCCTCATGGTATCCGTAGCCTGTTATTCAAAAAGAGTGCAACATTTCAGTCTTACTTATATTGTAATTGGTTAAATGGCATCCAGGTTGAGCTCATGATTAGCCTTTGCAACATTTGGCATACCTTGATATGGGCCACAGAACCAAATTCCCCTCTTGCCTTGGATGTTCTTGAGCTCATGGTTAGCCTTTGCAGCAGCAATGGAAGGAATTGGGTGTTTGGTACGCCATTTAAGCAATACATGATTGGGAACACGAGGAGGGTCCAGTGTCACAAGTAAAGGCCCGGCAGATTCAATGTTCTAGCAATTCAAATGTAGGAGAAAGTTCCACAGTTAACACTTCCATATTGTGTAAAATATATTATAAATATATTCGTTGTTCAAGCATCATGCATACAATAAGATAAATAATAAATCTAATGTCACTTTATGAAGCTACCATGTTACTTAGTCACCTGAAGTATATTTAGCCAGGTGGTAACACAGACACCACTGCTTGTTGTCCCCAAGAAGTTCCTAGCGCTCCATGCAGAGGAATTCTGTGGCATCAGACTTTCATCACAGTGGAGGTACACATTACTGCGAAGACAAAAAATACAAGAATTGAAAAATACTGTAGCAGATCATGTAAATGAGGAATAACACAATACATAGTGTATGTGTTACCTGCAGGTATACTGGAAAGCTTCTAGAGTCTTCACTTCCTCACGTGTTGCTTCAGCTCCTAGTACTTTTAGTGCATCATGTGCATTAACACCTAATATGATCCTGTCGTACATCTCCTCTGAACCATCAGCCTCTAAAATTTGGTAACCTGCTTCCAGTATCATAACATTTTTCTCATTAGTTAATAAGTAGGGTAGTTTTCTGTAAGCAACTCTGTAGTTGGCAGTTCAAAAGTATTGTTTCCAGAACCCAACTATATGTTGGTTATTTGGTTCAGCTAATTGTAAATGCACCCTGGCATTGAAAGAGCAGCCTCAGATCAGCAAAACCTAATAAAATTTGACCCCATCTGCTTCAAGATAAGATTTGGTCTGCATAATTTGGCACCTTGAAGATTTGGACCAACTCCTAAATATATTTGTTCATCAACTGTGATCATAAAAATTTTAAACATTGTGATTAAAACATTGTATCATATGAATATTAGTAATTTAATTTTTAGCAATATATGTTTTATAAAATAATATTACCCATATAATTGTTTGGTATAACAAGTTCAATATCTTAAGTGCCATGATGTACGCTAAAATGATTATTTATACCATTGTATGAGTTAAGAAGGTAGCCTAAGACCTACACTACTACACAAATCTTTTCGGAGGTGGGCAAAAACGATTAACCGAGGCGGACATCCCAATTGCCTCGGCTCAAAGGTCACGGTTAATAGATCTTTGCCGAGGCGGTTAAAATGCCCACCTCATTAATCAATAAAAAAAATGCAGCGAGCCCGTCGATGCGGCCCGCTGAGCCCATCGACGAGGCCCGCCAAGCCCATCGAAGCGTCGCCGCCGCTCATCGGATCCGCTTGCGCTGCCACCGCCGCCGCTTCTCAAATTCTGATAGCTGCGAGCACCTGCTGTCGTGCCACCATGCGCACGGGTGGCAGCGTGCCCCGACCACCCCCAGACCCGCATGTCCGCGTTGCCACGCGCTGGGGCCATGCAGGACCAGCGCCGCCGTGCTCCCGCAGCCCGGGCACATGTCCCCCGACGCAAATCCGCCGCCTGGGGGGCAGATCGACCATCGGAGACACAGATCCGCCGCCGTGAGGGCACCGCGAGGCCCTCGCTCGTGTGCCCGCCACCGTATGCGCTCCCTGCCTCCGTAGCCGTCGTAGCTGCTCCCCATTGCCGCGGTCTGCGCGCCGGATCCATTGAGGGGATGAGGGAGAGGGAGGATGCCGGGGCGTGCGACAACCCTCCATCTCCATGCCGCAGCAGCACGCTAAGGAGGCCCAGTGCCGCCGTAGTCGGTTGTTGCTGCCCCATGCGCCGCCGCCTCAGGGGTGGCCGCCTTAAGCCGCCGTTGCATGCTCCCTCGATGGAGAGAAGAGGGCGAGTGAGGGAGAGAGAGGAGGATGGCGAGTGAGGTAGAGAGACAGAGGAGGCGTCAGGTGTGGCGAGAGAGGAGGCGTCGGGTGTTTGTGTGGTTGGGAAAGGGATGGAGTTGGAGGGGTGAAAACCCTAGGTATTGTTTATATAGAAGCTTGACAGAGCATTGGAAATGAGATTTTTCGTGGGCTTCGCTATATATTTTCTGAGGCAGGCCTTATAAGTGGCCCGTCTCCGAAAATGGAGTTCCGTTAATAGATTTTAGGTGGTGGTTCTTTTGTAACCGCCTTGGTAAATTGATTTTGCGAGGCGGTTAACTGTGACCGCCTCAGTTTAACCGAGGCGGTATAAAAGTCTGCCCGCCTCAGAGGCCAATTTCAAAACACCTCGCAAAAGATTTTTTGTAGTAGTGCTATAATCTTCTTTTAATAATAAAATGAAATATAAAAATTTTGAATAAGTGGTGCAATAAGTATTATAGTCCCAATAATTGGTTGACTATAAACATTATTGAGAGTAGTAGTCATTGGATCTATAGCCAAAGGAAAAAAAACCATGGATATAGATGAAAATAGATATAGATCGATAATTGATAGATTTATTTATGACAACTAAATAGAGACTACAGTGTATATCTATCATGGCTATTACTTTAGAAAATCACCAAAGAGAAAACATTTATTATATATATGTATTTTTATTAGTCATTATCTCCTGAAATTCCACCCATGTGAAAACACGGTTTGATTAAATAGTTTTCTAAATATTTGGAACAATGGATTTACCTCCTCTGGACTTTGAAATAGAGCTGACTTCACAGCCGATCTTAATCTGACAACCATTGCTCTCCAATTCTTCCCTTACCTGCACATACATAAATAAGTCATGTGATACATATGACGGTTTATATATTTTACAGAAGAAGAGTTGCACGCAGCACCTTGTTCACGTAGGACCCTGAACCACCTTTGACGGTAAGCCATTGTGAGTGACTAAACAACTGAATGCATGCAGAATTCCATTGGATTAATTAGCATCATAATTTGAATGAGATTCACAAGACCTTTTGATGCAGGGTGAATTAGAATGGACAACAAGTAAAGAGAAAAATTCATAGACGGTCCTTCAATTTGACAAGCGGTGTCATCTAGGTCATTTTACTCTTAAACTGTTGTTTCTGGGTCGATAAACTTGACCTCGGGTATCATCCAGGTCCAAATGGGTCCTAACCCGTGGCAAGTTGACTGTGTATGTCGTGGGCCCACACGTTGTTTGAATAAATTATTTATTTTTGTTTCGTCACAGACCTGCCTGAGTGCACGCGTGTCGCGGGACGCCATGGTCTCCTGCTATTCATCCTCCTCTAGCGGTGGCTCGAGGACGAGGGGCATGACAGCGCCTTGCCTCTGCCTGCTGGGCCCTGCGTCCGTGCGGTCCGGGATTAGAGCGCAACGGAGGCCCTAACGGCGAGGACGGTGAGCGTGGTGACCTCCGCACGGTGGAACCCGCGGCGGCGCTGGGCAGTGGGGAGCATCTACAGGTGCTGGTGGTGATGATAGTGGATCGGAGCAGCTAGTTGCCCTGCGCTCCAGCAGCATCCTAGCGGCCCATGTGCCAGCTCGCCACCACTCCCCCAGGCCGGGCCGTGATCGGAGCGAGTGCGGACCACCCTGGACTTTCACATACGGGCCATAGCTGTCACATGTTCCTATGCCACGCACCCACACGACGTGCACAAAGAGGTTGCGCATCAGCTCAACCACGCGGTGAGAGAACGCGGAGTAATCCGGGCCCAAGGCGCCGCTCTGGTGGCGCACGACATGGACGCGCTCCGCGCTCGACGCCATCTGCGTCATCCACACCTCGCGGTTCTGGTGCAGGCTCTGTACCTTGGGAAGACAAAGAAGGGATCACTCCATGGCTCGAGGGATCTTTACTCCGCACGCACGCACGGCAGTGCAACAAGGGGCAAGGGCAGCGAGCGAGGACGATGCGGTGAGAGAGAGAGAGAGATGCGTGATCTGAAATTCGGATGGAGGCATCGTCTGTTGGTTGGGCTTGGTGCCCATGGCATAAGGCCGAGCTCACCTCGGCATGGCGCCAATGGCATAAGGTCCAGCTCACCCTATGGCAGCATGGACCCGAGCTCAGTCCGAGCAGCATCCGTCGACCGGAGCTCGCCTCGGTGCATCGCCCATTACCTGATGCTTAGCTTGCTGCATGGCGGTGGTTCGCCTGTTGACTGCGCCGGCCTCACCCCCACAGTGGGTTCGGCAGCTGCGAGCAGCACTCGCAGCAGCCATACCTAAAGACGAACGGTAGAGGAGAGGGGCAGAGAAAAAGGGTGAAGAAAAAAAATGGGTCCCATGTGTTTAAGGCAACGAAGGTCCATGTTGCCACATCAGCCATACAGAGACAGCTAAGTCCCGTTTGGACCTGGATGAGACCCAAAACCAAGTGTAAGGACATCAAAATATCTTTTTGAGAGTACAAGGACCCAGATGACACCCTCTGCCAAGTTCAAGGACCAGCCTTGAATTTTACTCAGAAATAAACATATGAAGTAGATGTATAGTTACCTCAAGAAGCTGATTGTCGTGGAAAAATGAAAGAACAAAGAGAGAAGGGAAGCCCAATGCTTCCTGTGACGTACTGGGCCAAATGCATGCACACATTGGGATCTGCAGACAATATACAATTTTCCAGTGTCTTGAAATGATATGCATGAGAAGCTAGAGAAAATCTGTTTAAATGAATTAGTAACATACAAGGTAGGCATCCTGGAAGAGCTGTGAATATCTATGTGACTGAATGAATTGCCCCAAAGTTTCATGCCGGTCACGGTCTCTTTCGTGGTCCTCCAGATACCTTCACATCAAAATAACGGATCAAATTTATCAATAAGTCAGCATGACATATATATTGCACAAATTCCCATCATTGAACCCGGCCCTTTTGGGAACTTACTTGAGGGCATGATTCTTGAACTTGAATATCTCATGGATCACAAGCCAGAATCTGGGGCTAAGCAAATTGCTCTTCTGCACCAATACACTAGACATACCATTGCGGCTACCCCATTCAAAGCCTTTTCCTTTGTTTAAGCGCGTGCTTGCGGAGAATGACATGTCTGATGTGTCCATCGCCACCCCTAACCTTTCAAACCATTCCATCATGTTTGGGCTTGTCACCTGCAATTAGATCTTGTGTTACGATAGACGAGTAACAACACTGAATTTAAAAAAAAGCTTTCAGGGAATTACAGGATCTCCGAAAGATTCCCTAAAAGCTTTTTTTTAATACTTAATAGACGCGGCCTGACTTGAGTTTTTTAGACAGACCCAAGGCCAAGGCGCACCTCTGGAAATGCATTAGGCCAGTCTTAGTGGATAGTTTTGTTGTGTTGTTTCTAAGACAATGAAACTTGGATGAAACATCCACTCTCAATGTAAAGTTTCATTCTATAGTTTCATAGACATTTAATTTTATGAGTCATAGATAGTTGGTAATTGTGCCAAGAGAGTTTCTTCATTTCTTCTCTCTTCTTAAATACACTGCCATGTTATGAACAATGCCCATGTGACAACCTATTTAATGCAAATTAATCTCACATGAAACTTCCACCGAGACTGGCCTTAGGCCATTCTCAATGGCAGTTTTTCATAGATATTAAATAAGTTGACATGGTATAGTATTAATGAAGAGAGACAAGACAAAAGTTTCATACGATGAAATGTGTTTTATTAGGATGAAACGTGTCTACACTGTTTCCAACATACGAGAGTCTTGAAAACGGTGACATGAAACTCCCATTGAGACTGGCCTTAGATGATGTGGTGCGTATAAGTCGGCTGCCTTTGAAAAGGGGTCTTCTATAGATGGATTTAAAGGAGCAACAGTGATCACTGTTTATAAAATGGCTCATTAATTAATAAATACCATTTGCCAGAGATGGCTGGGCCTACTGCTTTTATAAATGAGTTCGATCTGATCGCCTCTGTTTAGATTTTGTAACATCGTGTTCTAATAGTTGTTCACTTATTTTTCTTTTGAGTCAAATGCACCGGAGATCCATTAACTTTTGAGAAAGTGTCATTTAAGTCCATCAACACTCAAACTGTATTTCTAGGTCCTAAACTTTTTAAGTGATTCACCGCAGGTCCATACCCCTTCGTTTATATTTTTATTTTACAAAAACCTCCCTCTATTTCTTTTTCTTTCACATGGCTACCCCAGTTCATCTTCTGATAGGATGGGTAGTACGAGCGGAGTGCCGAGGCGGACTCTGGCTCCACCACGGTGGGCATGGGCGGGAAGCTGCCGTCGTCTAGGTACAAGGGCATGGGCAGGAAGCTGCCGCAGCCCAGCGGGCAATAAGGCCGACACCGCGCGCGCGTACGACATCGCGGCACGGTGGTTCCGCAGCCACAAGGCACAACGCGGTCACCAGCCCGCTAGGGGACGCCGATCCGGACGCCGCCATGGAGCTCCGGTTCCTGGCGTCCCGTTCGAGAACCGAGGTTGCTGACATGCTGCACAAGCACACCTACTTCGACGAGCTCGCGCAGAACAAGCGCACCTTCCCCGCCACCTTGTTGCTGGAGCCGCTTCGTCAAGGACAAGGTGGCCTGCAAGCTGCACTGTGAAGGCCTTGCGTCACCGGTGCCTCGACAAACTCCGTGTGGGGTTGGCTCCGGCACTGCTGAAGGCCGTGCTTCTCTTCGGCGTCGACCTGCTGAAGGCGCCGGCCCGCCAGCGGAGGCCATGGACTGGTGCAAGAGAGCAGGGAGTCCATTGGGGTGAGCAGGGAGATCGCCGACGAGGGATCAGGGACGCACGACCGTGTGGCTGTGTCAACAAAGCTTGTTAGCTTGTACTGTTTATATATGTGTGTGCGTTTGTCCACCACCGTAGAGAACACGTGAGTGTGCGAGTGTTTGTGATAAACACCACAAGTGAGAGAGGGAGAGTGATTCCATAGCGCTCGTCGAGGCCATGGTCGTACTGCCATGCTGTACGTCGGCGTGCGGCAGAAGGGACACGCCGGCGAGGTTGACGACGTCGAGCCACACGCTGAAGAAACTTGAGCTGTACCAGAAGGTGTCCCCGGCGCGTCGGCACTGACAGACGAAAGTGTAGGGACACACAGCGGCCGGTTTGACGACGCGTCCTTCACCTCCAAATCCGGTGTCAAGCTTATGCGCATTATATTCACAGCACCGTCCTGGACTACATGGCCAACACGGCAACACGGTCACGGTGTCGTCATGCATGCCGCGGTGGAGTGTGTCGGTGCAGTCACAGATCTTGCCGCCCCAAGGCAGCGCCTCTCGTCGGCGTCCAAGGCAGTGCTTGTGGTTGCAGCCTCGCCACGTCGTGCAGCGAGCGCGTGCGTGCTGAACTGAGACGGCGGCACATCATCAGACCAAGATGAGGCGTTCAGAGGATGGAAAGAAAACCAAACATAGGGATATTTTTGTAAAATATAAGGGCTTTGCCGTGGTACCCTCAATAGATCAGATGGCTAGGAGGTAATAGATGAAATATGTATTTATTTTATTTTTTATTTTGTAAAGTATGATAAATTAATAAAGTTCTAGATATAATTTTTCTTTTGTAGATCTAATTGATGCATGCATGATTTTAACGAGCATGTTAGTTTTTTTTGGGTCTTTTTTTTTTGGCATATAACGCCTTTATGTTAGCTAGTGTCGTGTTAGCATCTTTTTTTGATGCATGTACCACGTTACCTCCTGTGTTAGTTTACAAACTTTAAATGTAATTGATCAAAAATTTTTCATGCATGTACGTATACCTCATGTGTTACCTGTGTTAGCTGACACTTTTTTTTATTTCATATATGCATGTTTATTTTGAACTCCCGTTGGTTGCTAATCTTTCTCATGTGCGTAACATATTTTTTGAATCAATCATGCATGTATACAAAGGAAGGCCAGCCCGCTTCCATGTTATCCCAAGATTACGAGATCCAGAGAATTTTCCTCTCTATTTCTAGCTTGTTTTCCTGGATTTTAATTTATTAAGTAATTCATAAAATGTGAAAAATCAATGGCTCAGATTAATTTGAGATCTTACCTCCTTGTAGGTAAAATTTGTACCGTAGCATTGCCCAAAATATAAACATAAACGAAGAGGTATGGACCTATGATGAACTACTTAAAAAGTTTAGGTACCTAAAAATATAGTCTGAGAGTTGATGGAGATAGATGACACACCATAAAAAGTTAATAGACCTATGATGTATTTAACTCTTTATTTTTCTCTCTGTTGCTGGGTCTCTCATCTTTGTACGTTCTTCACTTCGTCTTCTAAAATAACGAAAGAACTTTGATTCGAGTGCTGAACTTTGTTTTTTTTTTTTGATCGATTATTACACAGTCAACGGATATGTAGACCATCCTCAAGTCATTCGGCATATATAGGTAGCAAATATATTTGTAATAGCAAATCCAAAAGAGAGCAAAGCCAAAGGTCTGGGAGCTCATATATATGCATGTTCCGCACCGGGTTGAAGACCATGAGGCCGAGGTCGACGACGACATGGCCGCCTGCTGCTCCGCCGTCGACGGCAACGGTCTTGGCGCCGCCGAGATAGTCCTCCTTCTCGTACACGGTGACGCGCACGCCGCCGCTCCTCGCCAGCTCATGCGCCGCTACTAGCCCGCTTAGGCCGCCACCCACCACCGCTACCCTCATCTCTCCCACTCTCTCTGGCCGTCTGTCTCCTATGCTGCTTTGCTCTCCGCTGGACTGCTGAACTGCGCCGTTCTACACACGACTCTCCGTTTATACAGGCTGTGTTTACTTCCTCAAAAAAAAAGTACTGTGCAGAAAAAAGATTCCCCGTCACATCAAACTTGCGATACATGATAGAGTACTAAATGTAGATGAAATAAAAAATTAATTGTACAGCTTGGTTGTACTTTGCGAGACGAACGTTTTAAACCTAATTAGTCAACAGTTGGACACTATTTATCAAATAAAGCCAAAACATGCTACAGTACTTTTTTTACACCTTTTCGCGGAAGTAAACACACCCCTCGTTTAGATGCACTCAAAAAGTTGAAATTTTTTCACTCTCTCTCCATCACATCAATCTTTGGACCAATGCATGAAGTAGTAAATGTAGGTAAAAAAAATAACTAATTACACAGTTTAGTTGGAAATCACGAGATGAATCTTTTGAGCCTAGTTGGTCCACGATTGGACAATATTTGTCAAATAAGACGAAAGTAGTACTATTCATCGGTTTGAAATTTTTTCAGCATTTAAACGAAGAGAGAAATCGTCGTCGTTTTGTAGTCTTTTTAGGTAGATGAGCGAGGTAGTCATAGGGAGAGAGCATGCATGATATCCAAGGCACAGTAGGCAACAGCGCCACTGGCTCGGACCACACCTCCTGCAATGGCTGTCCAGCAATTACTGACACTGAATACCAGCTGAAGAGTGAAGACTGGTGTCCGCGCGCGACACAGTGCCTCTCCAGATCCAAATTAAATTCTGTATATGGTATCTGCATCTCCGTACATTTAATTCTATATATGGTATCTACCAACTTTCACTGCTCTGTTGCTGTGAAAATTTGGGAATAGTTCACTCAAGGTCAAGGATCTGCATCTCCGTATAATATCAGCAGCAGACAATCGTGGCGCATGGACCGTGCAAAAAAACAATAGCGTGCAGATGGCGGGTGGATTTGAGGCTGCTTGCTGTGACATGCCAGCGCAGAGCAGTAAAATCGACAATGACTACCGTTGTTAGTTTTAAGAGCTTTGTTAGACTGGCTCCCTAACTGATTGAGGGAGGTTCTAAATATATTTCCCTCTGAGGTATTGGTGGTTTCAACGATGGATCTTTGAATGCAATTCACGATTTGTAAGAGACATGCCCTTCCTCGGTGCAAATCTAAAATTGTAAAGTAGTTGCTTGCCATCCTTCCCCAGTGTCCTTGCTTACTATATGTAATATTCTAGGAGTTCCTCCCAAGGTCTATAACTAGAATATTCGTTTATGGAGTTGACTTGTCTAAGAAAGTTAACTTTCTTCAATGAACCTCATTTGTGATATGATACCTTGCCTAAGTAAGTACATATATAAAAGTAGTTGTGTTTCCTTATTTGATACTCAAACACTCAATCTTCCTTATTTGACACTAGTTTTATCTTTCGTTCCTTATTTGTCACTTCGGTTAGTTCGTAGGTCTAGTGGTATTAAGTAGATGGTAAAATGTCTATTGTGCCACTTTTAAATTTTTTTCTCAGTGATAGTTATTCCTTACCCTCGGCTCCCTTCCTTGTGCAACCGACAATGTTTACTGTTTGATGAAAAGACCAAGAAAAAGAAAAATAGCATTATTAGCCCATGCCCCGCCCATGTTCACTGTTTGATGACAATGTTCACCTTTTGGTGAGAGAGAAGTGAGGGATGAAGAAAACTCTAACTGTTGTGTATATATACCAAGGGAACCATTATGGTCTCAGGTTGGGTTGGACCCGTTTTTTAGAGGCAGGTCCCTTAAGAGGTCCGTCTCTGGAAATGCCTCTCAGTTTTAGAGATGGACCTATGTTAATTTTTTAAGTGTTCTTGTAAATTAGACATCCGCCTCTGAAAATTGTTGTCTATATATATTTTTTGGAGACACTCACATTTTTTGTCCGCCTCCGTTAATCAGAATGTCTATCGCCTAAAATCGTTTTTGTGGCAGTGATAGCTGAGCACCACTCTAGGCCAAGCGTCGTTCTGCTGCACTCCATGGCTGGCCAGCACTGCAAGCCAACCACCACGCCCAGATCTATGTTTTTTTTTAAAACTAAATCGTACAACTTGATCAATGGAAAACCAAGACCTCAGCCTGTAACATTATGAATACAGGGCCAATGCAAGTCGGACCATAGAGCAATCTTTAGATCATATCCATGAATTACATTTTTAACCTCAGACAAGATAGTGAATCCAATATATAACTTGTAAAGAATCTAGGGGCATGTATGGGCAGAGGTGGGGAAACTAAGGCCATGTTTAGATTGTAAAAAAATTTCAACCCGATGAATAGTACCACTTTCGTCTTATTTGGCAAATATTGTCCCATCGTGGACCAACTAGGCTCAAAAGATTCATCTCGCGATTTCCAACTAAACTGTGTGATTAATTATTTTTTTACCTACATTTAATACTCCATGCAAGCAGCTAAAAATTGATGTGATGGAGAGAGAGTGAAAAAACTTGGAATTTTGAGGGAAACTAAACAAGACCTAACGGAGCGTGACACATGGGCAGAGCGATTTATGGCAAATTTAAACAGAGCCCGTGTTTAGATCCCGTGTCGGGCCTCCCAACTCGGAACAGTGCACATCAAATCGCACTGTAGCAACTTTTGTTTTTATTTGGTAAAAATTGTCCAAACTTTGACTAATTAGGCTCAAAATGTTCGTCTCGCAAAGTACAACAAAACTGTATAATTAGTTTTTAATTTCATCTACATTTAGTACTTCATACATGTGCCAACATTTTGATGTGACGAGGAATCTTCTTTTTGCATAGTGAAATTTTGGCAGAGTAAAGACATCCCATATCCGGTGGAAAAAGGAATCCGGGGCACAGCAGCCATTTATGGCAATGTTCGTACGCACCAAACCGAGTAAAGGCATCGCCTCTAACACCGACAGGCTAAAAATAGAGAAGCAGCTGTCTCAGGCCATGTTTAGATCAAAAACACCCAAAAAAATTTATACAGTACCAGTCACATCAAATTTTTAGACGTATGCATGGAGCATTAAATATAGGTAAAAAAATAACTAATTACACAATTTATCTGTAAATGTCGAGACGAATCTTCTGAGCCTAGTTAGTCCTTTGTTGGACAAATTTTACCAAATAACAATGCAAGTGCTATAGGAATTTTTCTGAAAAAATTATGGGATCTGAACACGCCCTCAATTATTTGTGTATGCCAAAACTTAAAACTATGAATATCGGATTTATTATTTATTAACCGATTCTAATGCAGATACTAAAATGGCTATTCCATGTTTCATTATTTTTCTCTTCAACCTTAGATATGTAGTCAAACAAAATTCTTTGGTACATACGACTCACAAAGATTTTTTGTAGGATTGTAAGTCTATATATAGGAATTTTTCCTGTGTGGCCCATTGTAATGGCTATCCCAACATCCTACAAAATTCTTATGGAATGGTTTGCTCCATGGGAATTTTAGAGAGAATCTAATATTACGTCTAGAATAAAAATTACCAACTGTCCTCAAAGTTGTATGGAGGTGTCATCTAGCTTTCTGGAGTTGTAACAGGTCTCATACAGCTCGAATGGATGTGCACCCAACTAGTTATCCTATGTGGTACGTAAATTCAACGCTTACCTAGATCTGATATATGAGACCTACTTGTCACAAGCAAGTCTCGACCTTGAAAAAATTCTATATTTTTATACGACCTCGGATGAAGATGATTTTTATAAGAAAACTACAGCCCTCGATGAAACTACAACTTTCTAGTTTTGATTTGTTTTTTCATTTGTGATCATTAATATACTAAAAAAATAAGGTAAAGTTTCAGCAACATATTACCCTTATACAAAGGCTTGTCCCCTTAGAAAAATTATATTTTTGTTTTTAGTGTCAGATAAAGATACCTTGTACTTGAAAATTGTAGCCCTCGATGAGTTATACAATTTTGTAGCTTTGAGATTTGTCATTTGAAATCGTCAAGATGCTCAAAAAATAAAATGAAGTTTGAGTAGTATATTAATTACAGGATTGTCGCTTTAGCAAATCATATCTTTTTGTCGCTTTAGATATGATTTTTCTAAGACAACAGGCCTTGATACGCTAATAATATGCTACTGAAAATTCATATTACTTTTTAAGCATCTTTACTATCTCGAATGAAAAACTCAAAACTCAAGACTAGAAAGTTATAGATCTCATTGAGACCTATAATTTACATATGCAAATTATCTTTATCGGACACCATAGAAGAAAGATATGTTTTTTCTAAGGTGACAAGCATTGCTACGTGATTAATATGCTGTTTAGATTATTTTTTTAGCATCTTAACAGTCTCAAATGAAAAAAAACTCAAAACTAGAATATGGTAGATCCCATCTAGGGATGCAATTTTCATATAAAAATCATCTTTACCCAACAAGGTTGTATGAAAATGACACAATTTTCCCAAGGTGGACTCTTATAACTAATATGTGGGTCCCGTTGGTCAGATCCATGCAAGTGCTGAGTTGACGTGTCATGTAGGATAGCGGGTTAGGTAAACACTTGTTTGGATCTAGATGAGACCCATGACAACTTAGAGAGCAAAAATGCTGTTTGGAACTGTGCGGACCAATTTGACACCGCTAGATAACCTATAGGACTGCTGTTGAATTTTACTTTTAGGTCTAATCTCTTTCAATCTTTTTTATGTGTCTATCTCTCTGTTCTAAGTTTCTCTTGTGTTGTATCCATATATGTGCACCCCGTTAGAAACTTTTCTACATTTTCAGGACATTTGCAGGCAGCATGCAACTCCAATCTTTTGTTTTTTCTATTTCTGTCTTTTAGATATCCTGTGTTCCAAAGAGATCCCAAAACTTATCTCTACTAGCAAAAATTTAATATTAATCTTATAGTAAATAATGATGTACCGATATCACTACTCGGTTTGCAACCGGTAATGGGCAAGCGGCAATGGTATAGTATATCACTATCGGACCAACAACCGATAGTATTGCTGTATTCACAAACAAAATAAAGACGAAACATGCATGACGCAACCTGCTGTTGCCATCATCACCTCGCGCATGTGGCCAACACCGGCCACACACAATGCCGGGCGCCTGCCTTAATCGCCAGTGGCACCGAGCTGCCTGCCTGCCGCCGCACTCCCCAGTCCCCACATGGACGCCAACGCGCCGTAAGGCCTGCGTTTTTGCCCATGCTTGCCCAGTTGAACAGGGCCGGCCCTATATTTTCAAGGGCCCTATGGCGAACTAATCATCATGGGCCCATGTATTAATGTCTAATTATACAACAAAGTGCAAAAAAAAAAAATCAAACAACATTGCCTCAATTTAACATGTTTAATAATCATTGTTCGTTTTCTTATCTGATCCCCGGCCAAATGATTCTCAGATAACATTGTAAAATTTTAACACCTAAGATCCTAAATTAGAAGGAAAATATGTCACCACATGACACTATTGTCAACTAATAATATTTATCAATCACTCACTAATTAGAAGAGTAAATTTTCTAAAATCGTATGTTGAATATACATCGTACCTAGATGTCTTAGTTAGGTTGAATTGAATATTTTAATCTGCAGACTGCAGCCCCCAGCAGCCCTGTTGCGCGGCTGTTTAGCCTGCAGACCGGAAGGCTTCAACTGCAGCGGCGTAACCCAGCGTGACGGCTGATGACGATCCGTCGATCGCCGATCCTATCACCAGGCAGAGGTGTGTCGAGGTCTCGAGAGGAACAAGCGAATAGGCTAAGATTGGAGAATCACGATCGTGAAGACTCGTGATTGTGAATTTCTTTGGAACTGACGTCGACTTACCTTCCAAGGCTATTGTTATTGATAGATGGACTATAGCCTATGGGGATTACATACCTAGGTTTGGACCCCTCTTTGGGTTGGACCCTCGGTGGTTGCACCCGCCGCACCCCCTTAGGGTCATGGTTGCTGGCACCACACACTCCACACACTGCTGGCAACACATCGGTAGGCCTATGGTTGCCCGTGCTTGCCCTGCCAGGGGCTCGATCGCCACCGCGGCACCCCACATGTGCTCCCTCCCATGCATTCGTATAGATGGGCAACCGGCCGGCCCGGCCCGGCACGGGCCCATGAGAGGCACGGCATGGCAGGGCTCGGCGTGCCATCGGGCCATGCTGCCCTGGGCTTTGTGCCTGGCCGATGGCCCAAGCGCGGCACTACGGGCCTTTTTCTGTGCATGGCCGACCTAGAAAGCATGGCCAAAATGACGGGCCGGGCCAGCCCAAGGCCCATTGCGACAAAGAGAGGGAAGGGGAGCCGGAAGGCCGGGGTGACGGAGGCGGCCACCGCACTTGACTCCGGCGTCCGTGATCAGCGTGCTCGCTGCATGGTCGTGGAGCAAGCGGTGGCGCAAGGCTGGAGCAGTGGCTGGCACAGTGGAGGAGGCGGCCGGATCCGCGAGGACGAGAGCAGCAGCAGGTCGGACGCGCTGGGGGAGTGGAGGAGGCTGCCGCCGCTTGGGGTTGAGGTGGAGGCGGGGCGGCGGGCCTCCAACTTCAGGCCGCGGTGGAGGACGCGGCCACGCGGGGCGAGTCGAGCTCGAGCACGGTCACCGACGCTGCGAGTGCGCGTGGCGTGGCAGTGCGGGGGGAGTGGCTCAGTGGGCTGGGAATAGGAACTTAGGGTTAGTAATAGAGTGGTGTGGGCTAGGGTGGGGGTCTTTTAGGAGGCCATTCCAGGCACCGCCCACCACCGGGCCTCCTAGTAAATTGCGGGCCGTGCCGTGCCAGCCCGTCTGCCTGGGGTGCGGCCCAAGCACGGCCTTGTATATCGGGCCGTGTTAGCTCAAGCCCACACAACACCGGGCTGTGCCGTGCTTGGGCTAGGCCAAAAAACCATGCTTCGGGCCGGACTGCGGTGCCCCGGGCTGCATGCCTATATATATGCATACGTCGCTTGACATGCACTGAGAGGGTTGCTTCATGAAATGAACAAGAACAACGGTTTATTGTTAGTGTTTCTATCACATGGTAAGAGGTAACCTATTTTTTTAGAAGGACATGGTAAGAGGTAACTGAGTGGAGACTACACAGAGGAGGCCACCACAGTCCACAGAGGTGCAATGCAATGCTTCCTGATTGGGTATTAAATTATTTTTAATGGACAAGTACTCCATGTAAATAATAAATAGTATAAATAATTTTTGTTGTTGAGGGTCTGTGTAATGGTTGAAACACCGTCTCCTTCTCCTCTCCTCGATCTGAAATATACATTTGCATACATGAACTATAAATGGACAGACACCACACCAAGATGAATTTGCAGCACACGTAACACTAAAGTTCTGGTATGCTTGTACGCAAAAAAAATAAAAAATAAAAAAAAGTTCTGGTATGCTGTATTATGGGCCTTCGACACATGCATGCACAATTGGCTGAATGGAGGAGGAGCCCGCTAACACCCAGTACCGGCCCACCAAGCACACTCATTTCTCCAAGCATGGAGGCCCAACGGGCTTCCATCCCTTTCTCCCTGCGTGGGCTTTGGCGGGCCGCCGGATGGTTATGCAAGCACGCCCTCAGCCAACTGGGCTATGACCTCCCAGTCCCAGCAGGACATATGGCCTTTTCAGTTTTGTACTGTGAGATTTATAAGATTGAAAAACTCTAACAAGTCTTGCTCTCACAGAAAATTGCGAACTCTGACTTTACCGATAAGGAGATTATTTTTTAAACCAGTCTCAGTTCGTTTTCACGCATCGATTTGCAGGTGAACAGTTGCTTAAGTTCACTGAGAGCATTGCAATGGCTGTGAGCAACTCCTTGAAAGGCTCAGACGTGATCACCGCGCATCCTTGGGATTATATAAAATATTTTATATAATTTATATTTGACACGGGGGGTAGCGAAGTTCCTCCAGACGAAGTCGAATGAGGGGCAGACGTGATCGCCGCGCATCGAAGCCTTGTAGATGAGCCCAGAGCATAACCTGTGATCAGGTGTCTCAAAACAGCAACGGCGCTTGTCCGGCTGGTCGGAGAGCGTGATGTCCTCCAAGGCCACATTCAGGTCCTCCAGCTCTGCAGCAGCTTGTGGCGTCAGACGACGTTGGAGCACCGTGGTCACCCCTGAGGTCACGACGTCGTGCACGGACGACAGGGCGCCCGCCGGTAGCCAGGAGTCCAGCCAGAAGTCCATAGTGCGCCCGTCCCCCATGCTCACGGTAGTCATCTTCTGGTATGCAGGCAGCAGTTGACGAAGGGCCGACCAATGCGCAGGCAGACGTGCCAAGGCTATGGAGGCGATGGATCAGCTTGAGGAGTAGGGCGGCGTTCTAGGTTTCCAGCCGCTTAACCCCCAGACCTCAGTCTTCCTTGAGCTCACAGACATGTAATTTTTGGCTATTATTCATATTTGAATTTATTTATTCACTTGACCTATAATTTTATTAAATATTATCTAATATATTTAGTTCACTTTGATATTGGTGATTATTAGAAGTATACTATGACTATTTCATTTTGTTTATTGATGAACTTAGTAATAAAATTCTATTGGTGTATATTAAATTTAACTATACGCACTTTGAGTCGCATTATATTGAGTAAATATACCAATTGAAATCCCAATACGAGACATCCGTTTCGTATCCACGAAAATATCTGTATCTCAGGATTCGGTTTCAAACTGATCCATGCGATTCCATCTCGGGTATACCAAAAAAAAAAAGGGTACCAAGCCCAACTGAAGCACTAGCAGCATCGAGCGGGGTAGGCGCCTCGCCCCACCACCACGTGCGGAAAAAAATAAAAAAGAACGGAGGGCTGTCACTCTATCTGATAACATGATTTTTGCTACTCCTATAGTCCTATATGAGTTGTGGTCAGGCAGGTCGAGCCGGGCGCATCTGGCAGCTCCCGAGAACCGTGGCAGTCGTTGCAGTAGTGCCGGCGGCCAATCCCTCGATGTGAGATTGCAAATGATTTGCAGGCGCTGCCACCGCCCGATCCGGGAAGACGACCGCTGCTGGAGCTACTGCATGGAAAGGTTTGGTCCGCTTATGACGGTCGTCGGCTTCTTCTACCCCATCGTCGAGTTTTTCTTGCCGATCAGCATCAGCTTCCTCGTCATCTGGCTCCTCCTCCGCCCCAACCGTGTGTTGCCGCAGGTCGCCACCGCCATGCTCACCCAGCTCAGCGTCAACGCCAGCAACGCGACGGCCGCCGCCGCCGCGCTGCTCAGCTACGACCTTTCGGTTGATCTGAGTTTCCGCAACCCGAACGGGCGCCTTAGTGTCCACTACCTCGACCTGATAGCGGTGGCGTCCTACGGCGGGGAACGGCTCGGCGCCAGCTCCGACGTTCTGCCCGTCTTCATCCAGCACCCCAAGGAGACCCGTGTCGTCCAAGCCCTTTTCCAGGGCACGGACGTGCGCCTCGGCCCGGCTGCTGCCGAGATCTTCCGACAGGAGGTCGCCAATGGCACGTTCAACGTCCTAGTGACGGTCACCTCATCGTTCATGTATAAGGTCCTTTTCCAGAAGGCGGTGTACTACTACAACTACGAGTGCTACCTACCTTTTCCGGTGCCGCGTGGCGGAGTCCCTCAGGCTGTATCAACTCCCGGGATCGCCTGCGCTAGATCGCGCAACGACTGACCAAACAATTAAGTTGCTTTCATGCTTTGTCAAATGTAATCAAGGTTTTGTGTGTATTGTCGTTTTTATGAATAACCCGCTGAAACTTTAAATTAAATGCCTTCAGTCTAGCCTTATACTATATGTCATTTTTATAGATCTGTAACCTTGAAGTTTTAGTCTTTCACAAGAGTGTGTACCATAAGAGACGACGATGCTGACATGAAACCACCTAGTGGGGTTGATTAAACGGTTTTGAAATTGTAATAGGGTAAGCCTTGTGCACACTAATGTATTTAATCCTAGACTAGACTCTTAATTTGCAATTTTTTTAGCACATTGATATCAAGACTTTCCCCCCATGACAAATGGCTACCACGATTAAAATAGTTTGATTCATTTATGTTGTCAGCTTTCCAACGTGTCTGTGCAACACGCGAGGGTTCATGCTAGTTTCATTGCGAGAATAGTATTACATCGTCACGAACTGGAAGTGGATCTGAAGATTTGCTTGCGAACATGCACAGCGAGGAACACGGCGAGCTGCCTCGAGGAGGAGCAAGATGGAGGAAATAAGTATGGTTTAGTTTGTTCTCTCTGCCATAGCCCATAGCTCATATCCACATAGAGTTTCATAGAGTTCACAATAAATGGTCTTAGCCCAGTACACCCAGGTGGCATGCAGGCCGACACATGTGCCCATTTGCTGGGCTATAGCGTACGTGCTTTAGTCTCTTGGGCCGTGACATACATGTCAGGAGGCGGTTTGTGTACGGGCCTTGATTGTATCATTTCTCAGCATGACGACCATCAGTGGCCATAGAGGCAAAGTACACTGCATCATCAGCATATCTGCGTCATTGTTCCTCTCGGGCAATCTATACAGATGGAATACACATAACCATCTCATCCAAGCAATGATTACGCAGTCTTGAAATCACAGCAACATTAACTATTCTCTCCAATGATATTTCCATCCGGCGAACAAAACTTCCAACAACGATAGACAATAAGAAACAAAACCAGAAAAAGTAGTTAACTTTGCCTTTGTATCTATACCTAATAATAAAGAGATAAAATTTCAGACCTTTTTTTCGTCCATCCATTTTCTTGGTCCATTTCCTTCCAACTACCGGACAATGGAGAGTTTTTCCATCTGGACTTATATATATAACCGTGCTCATACGAGCTAGAATAACTCTTGTCTAGCATGATACGGAGTCCGAATCCAAAATATATTGGGTCCGTGCTCATATATGTTAAAAAATAGAAATCCTGATCAAATAGACCTCTCCAATCCTAAATATGAATAGGAATTCTAATCCAAATAGAAAAGAAATATAATCTATACCTAATAATAAGGAGGCAAAATTTCCTCTTTTTCATCCTATATTTTGGTCTGGTCCCTCTCTAACTAATCTGTGTAACCTTCTGACACAACACAACAGAATTGTAACATATATGAAAACCAACAAAGAAAACAAAACAAACTGTATTATGACTCCGACACAGCATATGTCTTTCACCTCCTTATTGCCTCCGTCCGTCCCCCACACGGCCACATCTCATCTTCCGCCCACACCAAAACACGCATTGCGCAGGGAACGAATCGGTTTTTGCTAGCACATGGATGATGCTCTCCGGTAAAAAGAAAACGTTGCTAACACATGGACCGAATCAGTTTGCTCTACCAAGGAACGTGCTCCATCTCACTCCTCAATTGGATTTGTTGTTAGCTTGATGATGTCACCATGACATCATGCCTACGCAATATACAACCTTTTTTCGTTACAAAAAAAATCAAATGTACCATCTGAATACATATATACATGTGGACATCCTTAGCTATCCATTACCAGATCTTGCGGTCAAAATTTAATCACTAAAGCATAACAATGTAGTGGAGAATAATGTGCATGTATTATTATCATTATGGTTACTACTGCTACTATTGTTTAGAGAAGACTCTTTCTTATACTCACTTCGCCCAAATGGAATCAACTTTTACAATTATCTTAAGTAAAACTATTTTAAATTTAACCATATTTTACAGAAAAAGTATAAATATTATGACACAAAATTAATATTATTGTGCCATGTAGCTGCGGATAGGAAAGAAACACGTACTCTGGATTTGAGTTTTAGTCCTCAATGGTGGAAAGTGAGTTATGGAGGAAGGTGACATGATAATATAGGTTGAATAAGTCTATTAGTCTAGAGATATTAATTTCTTTCTCCCGTTGCAACGTACGGGTATCTTTGCTAGTAAAGAATAATATATTACAGCGATGCGGGCCTTCCGGCAGTAGGACCATGGCCCTGTTTGTATGACCCCCAAATTCTATAGCCCAACCCAATCCATTTTTCTGTGGACTGTGGCCACAGTAATCTGCTGCGTAGGAGGCCCAGCACTCCTGCGGCCTACCAGCCACACGTGATTTCCCTGGCGCTGCTGGTGTTCGGCCGGCAGTGGCAGCGCCACGCCCACCCCAAAATTATATGACTTTACACAGGTGGCACAGTTAAACCAACCGGGGTAATAGATTTACACAGACAGTTGGATGGCTTAATCTTCTCGCATGTATAGATTGATTAACAAAGGTGGTTTTTATACCAAGAAGGAATTGGAATGGTAGTAAAGTTTGCTTTGTTTTAATAAACTTGGAACTATCCAGCATCTTTTCTTTGATTGTCATTATGCTCGTTTTCTCTGGCGTGCAGTTCATTGGGTGTTTGGTATTACCCCTCCAACAAGCGTATCTCACTTGTTTGGAGGATGGTCAAAATTGGGCCGCCGCAAACACAATTTGCTTGTTTTGACAGGAGCATCGGCCCTGTGCTAGACAATCTGAATCACAAGAAATGATTTCGTTTTTAACAAAAGCCAAAAATAAAACTTTTTGTAGGTACTGTTTTGGGGACATATTGGCCCCGGTTTTGGACTCAATTACAATGCTTGGATGAGCACAAGACTTCCATTATGGAGGCATACAGGCTTTTTAGAGTCTAGTGTCATGTTTTCATTTGCTTCTCATGGGTAGAGTTTCTCTTATCGCCTTGGACATTAGAATTGGTACCCTGGTTTTATTTTGAGTATGTAATAATTGGTCTGATTCTTCCTCCCAGAGGAACAATGAAGCCGAAACTTTTGTTTCCATTATCTAAAAAAATTAAAACAGTCACCTTTGCTAGTCAATTAATTTCTAGAGACGGCTTAATAGCATAGAGGGCCTATATAAATATTTTAAAAAATTCAAATGCTTTCGGTCAAATTAGTACTAAACCGTATCACATTCAAATTCAAATACACATCATAGCCAAACATAGCAACATAAACAAATATACATTACAAAAAATTATATTCTATGCATGACAAATAATACAAATACTTCATTCTACCATAATCATCGATCAAGCATATACATCAAACCGAACACACAAACATATCAAAGCTTTCAACTCATAAGTTACAAGTCCCTAGTAATCATCTTTCTTCAGTTCTAGTCTTGAAAAATCTACAAGTTCTCGATACTCTCACTGTGCAAAACTAAGAGCTATTGTCAAAATATTACCCATCATAGTGAATAATGTCACACATGATGAACCATACATGTCGCCGTGTGGCTATCTGGGTTCTCCCCGCATTAAAAATATTTTTTTTTGCTTTTTTTTCGGGTCCAAATTTATGACTTCTAGAGAACGATTTGTAGAGACACGTGTATTTCATGGAAACTTGATTTCTATGGGCAGCTCCTATTGCTAGTCACCGCTAAAAATCCGATTTCTAGAGGCAGTTGGATAACTGCCTTTACAGATCGAAACGGAAAAGTAGAGGCGGTTGGTGTAGACACCTATAAAAAAACGTTCAGTAGTAGGGTTCTTTGATTATTACTAGCATTTGGATTGGCAGTAGGATTTTACGGCGACATGGGATGGCGGCTGGGCAGCGGCTGGTGTGAGCTGACGGCATTAAAAGCGTACCTCCATCTTTTAAAAGCTTACCTCCATCTTTCGCTACCGGAGCCGGCTGCTTTGCCGAGGGCCCCACGCTCTCGGCAAAGCCTCTAAGGCTCTCGGCAAAGCGTTTGTCGAGCACAGCTCTCGGCAAAGCGCTTTCGGCAAAAATTCGATCGGCAAAGGCTTCTTTGCCGAGAGCCGTTTATCGGGCACTCGGTAAAATTTTTGCCGAGAGCCCGACGCTCGGCAAAGCTCGAAATAAAAAAATACGAAAAATACCTGGAAAAAAATTTTTTAATCCGGGGAGGGGCCCACTGGCCAGCGCAAAAGTCGCAAGTCGCGGCATTTTTCGCGGCTACGTGGTCGGTGGGATTCGAACTCGTGACCTCTCCCTCACGTGACACCTCCTCTGCAGCCTGCACTACACACTCACATGCGTCTATATGCCGTTTCGGTTACTCAAATATTATACTAAACCAAGTGAAAATTGATTGTTTGAGGCCCTAAACGAATTCAAATCAAAAAGTTGTCAAATACAAAGTTTCGTAACTTTTCGAGCACTACATTTTTCATATAGAGAGTTTTTCCATCCGAGGTCTTTTGAAAAATTCAAATTTTAAAATTTTGAATTTCAAACGTAGTTTTGCATGACAAGATTAATTCAAATGAAAAAGTGGTCAACTACAATGTTTCATAACTTTTCGAGATCTACAAACTTCATTTAGGAAGTTTTTCCATCCGAGGTCTTTTGAAAAATTCAAATTTTAAAATTTTAAATTTCAAACGTAGTTTTGCATGACAAGATGAATTCAAATGAAAAAGTGGTCAACTACAATGTTTCATAACCTTTCGAGATCTACAAACTTCATTTAGAAAGTTTTTCCATCCGAAATTGTGGTGCTAACATTGTTCACAAATCTTATATATCTCTCTTGTAGTTTCATGAAACTACATGAGAGACATATAGATTTTGTGAACAACGTAATTATTACTTTGTCAAATGAAGAAATGACCAATATAAAGTTTGTAGATCATGAAAAGTTATGAAACTTTGTAGTTGAAAACTTTTTTATTTGAATTCGTTTAGGGCACCAAAATGTGGTTTGAAAAATTGCTTTGCCGAGTGTTTTACTTTGGCACTCGGTTTTTTTGGCACTCGGCAAAGAAACTTCTTTGTCGAGAGCCGTTTATCGGACGCTAGGCAAAGCCTTCTTTGCCGAGTGCAGAGGCTTTGTCGAGTGTTTTTTATTTGGCTCTCGGCAAAGCCTTCTTTGCCGAGTGCCCGAAAAAAAACGCTCGGCAAAGCCTCCGGCGCTCGGCAAAGAAGCGGATTCCGGTAGTGTTTAGTAGGCGTTTTACACAATAACACTTTTTTTTGCTGGTGATATAACAACATCTCAAAGAGTCTTTCTTGAACTCACTCTCTTAATCATCATTTTTAAGAGCCATTTGCTTAAAAATCATTTTCTATATCTTTCCACTTTCCAATGTTTTTTTTCTATATATATATATACACTCTAGAGAGTCATTCTCATCATTTTCTATATTGGTTAGTGAGAAATGCAGAATAGAGGATGATTATATTTAAATAACTAATTTAAAAAGCAGTTGGATGGTATTTTTTCCACCAAATTTATATTTCTAATAATTACGAAGAATATAGACGGTCACATGGAGCTGCTCTAAGACTGGAATGGAAAGAAACGCGCTAGAAAATATATATTTGAGAGAAGGACAAAAATATCGACATTGCACGCTATTAAACAAATTTGTACCTGTGGTCCTCGGGCCCTGACCGCCAGCACAACAACAGAGATGCTTGCTGACTGGGCTGGGTCAATTCAGGAGGAAACCTTACGGCTGGCCGCAGGCCCAGTACCGCTTCAATGGGAAATGGATTCAGCCCGTTGCATGCATGCCTTTGGCATGTCAGCTGCTGCCGTTTTCGCTGCTGATGTGGCATTTTCGGGAGGCAATTGGCAACATGCGTTCCGTTCGCTGTGGACTGTGCCACAGTGGAGACAAAGCCTGCGAGGCTTTGTTACCAATACGTCTTGTTGATTGCATGTTGTTACCACAGTGGCAACATTCGCAAGTCGTGCATGGGACAGTACGGATTACTGAGGGATCAACGTTAGGTTCATGCTAGTACTTCGCTTGAGCAACGATGAAGAATTAACAAGGGAGGTAGGTTCATTGGGCAAGGTCCGAACTCCGAAGGATGACATGCGTCATCATCATGCATATAATGAACTAACGATACTTGTTTGCCATGCCGTTTAATTTAGCACGATACTAATCTCCATGTATATTCCGTTTGCACATTGCACTTTAGGTTGTAATTGCAGTAGAATAGATCTCCAGCTTCGTTATACACTTGTGTATACACGAGTGAACTGACTGAAACTGTCGAACCATTTAGCGTTATCCGAATCTCCAAATTATACTATCCACAGTGTATCTTGTCTGAAAACGGCATTGCACTTGCACACTACGTTATAGGGCCTCCAAAAGGCCAAAACAGTAGAGATGCTTTTTCTCATTTTGGCTGGCTGGGTCAATTCAGAAGGGAAAGGGAGCCTTTCTTATAGGCCCAGACCCGCTTCGACGGAAAATGGATTCACACAGCAACCCTGACAACAGCTCCCGTGGAAGCGAGGATCCTACTACAGCTGGAAGCCACTCTTCTCGAATGACAAATTTATAAACTAGCATAGTAATCTGTATTTGCATATAATCCACCAATTCTTAATCTCCCGTGGAAGCGAGGATCGGAGCTCCCTACGTGTGACTCCCTAGATATCAGCCGACCCATGCTTGAAAACACAGTGACAGCAGATTGTGAGTCCCGAAAAGCTGCCGAGCTCATGATGAATATTGTTCGGTGTAATTATTTTTTTTCTTAGGTGATTCCGGACGGCTGCGAATGGTTATAGTCCAAGAAACAGAGATCACAGGCGTGGGTCGTCGGCCGTTGGACCACAGAGATCACCCACATGGGCCGTGCGTTACAAAGAGAGCATAGTGGGGTGTCCATGGATGATGGATCCTACAAGACCAATCTCCTAGGCTTTGCAACAGAATGCCGCCTGCTCTCGTCTTAAAATTAAAAAAAAAATCTGCCGCCTGCTATTGGTTGTTAGCGTACAATATTTTTTTTTTGGTGACCATGAGCCTTCGGAGCACATAGGTACTTAGATTACAGTTGCGTCAAACCAGCTGCATTATCTACTTGAGGCTATCCGCACTCATCATCCTCTATATTCATCCTCTAAAAGGAATATTCCATCCTGATCATCAAGATTCTCTCCTCTATATCATTTTCTCCCACACTCATCCATCCTCTATATCTCATACTCTATATTCACTCCCAACAGCGGCCCCACTTGTCATCCTCTATAAAATTTATCTAAATATATCCATGTGAGATCTTGTTTTGAAGAATTTATTGAAACGAATTTAATGGTGCAATCGGAATTTAATTTGGTTTTTTGGTTTATGAGTTATAACATTTTTTTAGTTAAATCAATGGGACCCACAATTGCATGTCACCTCTCTCTCTCCTCTTTTCCTGTGCTGCACGCTGTCAACTGCGCTCGCCAGTGCATGTGTCCTGCGGTCACTGCCCATGGCCTTTTAGCGGATGTCCGGTACACACGCTCTATTTAGAGGACGACCACGACGATAGCGGACACCTGCAGACAATAGCGGATCCCGCTGCGGCATTTTTGTCACGCTAAATTTTTACCGGATGAGTATAGCGGACGTGAGTGCAGATAGCCTGAACGACGGCATGGCAGTAAGACCAAAACGGGACGAGTGAGCCGCATCTAGCCCGGAGCAGGCCAAATTTTTGGAGGTCCAAGTAAGCCCATGTAGGCCTAATTTGCTTTCTCTGCTTGCTTTCCTTTCTTTCAGGACTACCCATGTAGCCCCAAAATGCTGACTATGTTATCTTTCGCAACTATCAACCTGAATCGCGGACGCTGGTGCTGATTCGGTGAATGGACGCAGGCACGCAACGACCTTGACTCAGAAGTAAAAAATACTAATTTGATGAACCATTATTTTTTCATTGTGCGGCCTTTGGAAATCAAGCTTGTTACTCCAAGATTTGCTGTGGCTGTGGTTCCCTAATTTTCAGCCGAGGAACAGAACGCAAACTTTTTTTTTTTACAGAAAGAGAAGGAACGGAACGAAATTGCGCCTGGCTAAGCTTTAGCACCATGCAATTCCAAAAAAATTAAAAATTTAGCACCATGCAGGTGCTCCAACCCTGTCCATCTATAATCTCCAGTAATACTACCCAAATCAGACCTCCTATTTGTCTATTTGGGTAGCTAGTTATTTTCATACTACCCATTTTCTACTTCTAACACCAGCAATACCAGCTAAACCAAGGCTCCCAAATTTGTTCAAGTGGTCAATGAAGCGTGGGACCCACATGTCAGCGTCCTTCTCTGATCCTTCCTCATCGCGGGATCCAGCATCGGCGTGGAGGCACTCCAATGCTGAGTAGCGGCGGGCGCGCGGGGAGTTGCGCCGGCTTGGAGGGCCGCTGCGCCCAGGGTAGGCCACGCCGCCGCGCCAGGCAAGGCCGCAGCGCGTGTAAGGGGACAACTGCCCGTGCATTAGGGCAGCCTTGCATGCGCCAGCGCAAGGCGCACCGGTGGCGAATTGGGCAGCACCGCCTGCGCCTGTGCAAGACCCGCCACGCTGGGTGCCATCAACGTCGGAGACTATGCCTAGGCGCTGGGTGCTGGGAGCGGCGCTTGGGTGAGATCCGGGCCGGCGTTGGAGGAGGAGGTGGGATCCGAGGCGGATGCGCCACAGTGGCAGGCGGCCACGGGTGGAGGGCGCGCGTCCTAGGTGGATTCGAGTGAGGCATGTAAGCATTCTTGTTCACAGGAACTCAGGGAGGCCCAGAAATGGGTCGTGTCAGCCGTATCAAGGAGCAGGCCGATTTTTTTCCGGCCCAAGTAAGGCCACTCGTTTCATTTCCTTGCTATCCATGTTTGCTTTCTTTTCTGTCAGAACATCTAGTGCTGCCTTTGTTTAAAATACTAATAAATAATTACTTGCCGATCTTGACCTCGCAAGTCTACACCAAATACACACCTGCCTAACCAATATGCTTTGATCTGCCAAATCGAAGTTTTAAGCAAAATACGTCATGTTGATTGTGCGAGCTGACAATATCATCCACTAATTAACGTCAAGCAAGCCGGGTTGTATTACTAGCATTAATTTTTTGCCATGCTGATGAATAATGCCGACCTAACACGTTCTTCCATCACTAGCATACGTTTGATGTATATCAATAATGGAACAACCAAGATGACTCCAGCATAGAAAGAGCACCTAAAACAAGATGCTCTGCTCTGTCAATTGGAGGTTAAAGTAGTGTTCCCAATACGTCTTTGTTGGTTGTCCGAGTCAGTACTCTCCAAATAATTAACAGAGGCAAAGCCAAGCATGCCGGGGTACTAGCTAGTAGCAGCATTAAATTCTGCCGTGCAGATGAATAACGCCAACTTAACAGTTCCTTGCATCGATCACTGGAAGTTGATGTATTAATAAAACGGATCGACCTTATATGACTCCTCCAGAGCATAGATCAGCACCTAACCAGGGTGATTCAGAATTTTATATAGTGCCAATTTTAAGTTGTGCGTTCTAATAACCCTTACGGCCATATATTTAGTTCACTGATGAAGATGACAATTAACAGAGAGGAAGTTGGGATAGGACCCATCGTGACCCCAATTTTCATTTCTTACTTACTGGTAATCTCACAGACTTCCTTGATATGTGCTACCTTTCATTTTGTTCTAACGGCAAGTCCGCACCTAATACACACCTAACCAAGATTTTTTTTACCAACAAGATTGATCGAATCAAGAGTTTTGTCACCAACAAGTCTAGTTGATTGTGGGGCCAATAGTCGTCCTACGATTAACTGAAACGAAGTCAAACAAACCGGGTATTGCCAGTACCATTAATTTTTACAATATGCTGATGAGCAACGCGGACCTAACATGTTCTTGATGCATCATTAGAGGTTGATTTATCAATAAAATGGAACTACCTAGATGACTCCCGCACCGAGCACCCAACATATGTACTTCAGTATAGAGCAGCTAATAAGCAGAAGTTGATGTATCATTGATGACCCTGAGACCTCGTAGCAGTTGCTAAATTAGTTGTATCAAACCAGCTCCTCTTATAATGTCCTGAGCTAGTGTACTTCAGTACGAGCAGCGATGAATAAGGAAGAAAGTACATTAGGCAAGGACCGAAGGTCGACAGGTAAGCATACTTGTTGACAGGAAGACCCTTGAGCCGGCCAAATGGGTAGTGTCAGCCATAACTTGGATAGGCCAAATATTTGTGGCCCATGTAAGCCCACTCGTTTTATTTCCTAGTATCTCTGTTTGCTTTCTTTTCTTTGAAGAAGTGCCCACGTATGTAACCGCAAAACCGGGATTGCCGTCTCTAACTTTCAAAACATCAAGTGCTACCATTATTTAAAATTAAAATTAAAAAAGTAATCGCCGGTCTTGACCTCGCAAGTCTACACCTACGCACGTAATTAACCAAGATGCTTTGCACTGCCAAGTGGGCGTTAGAGTGTTGTTACCAATTCATACGTTTTGTCGGTTGTGAGAGCCAACACTTATCCAATAGTTAACAGAGACAAAGTCTATTAAACCGGCGTACTAGTAGCACTAAATTTTAAGGCGTGCGTTGTAACCAAGGTGATTCAGAATTTAATGCATAGATCAGCACCTAACCAAGGTGATTCAGAATTTAATGCATGTAGTGCCAATTTTAAGGTGTGCGTTGTAACCCTTACGGCCATATGTTTAGTTCACTGTTGAAGATGCCAATTAACAGAGACAAGGTCACGTGAGGACCAAACCTGACACAAATTTCATTTCTCACTTACTGGAATCTCCCAGACTTCCTTTATATATGTCCTGCCATTTGCTCTAACGGCAAGTCTACACCTAATATGCACATAACAAAGATGCTTGCTCTTCCAAATCGAATCAAGAGTTTTGTCACCAACAAGTCTAGTTGATTGCGGGGCCAATAATCATCCTACAATTAATAGAGACGAGTCAAGCAAGCCGGGCATTTCTAGTAGCATTAAGTTTTTGTACCATATGCTGATGAGCAACGTCCACCTAACGAGTTCTTGATGCATCACCAGAGGTTGATGTATCAATAAAATGGAAATAACCTAGCTAGATGACTCCCGGACAGAGCACACAACACACACACACACACACACACACATATATATATATATATATATATATATATATATATATATATATATATATATATATATATATATTCTACACCGAGACACAGTCAATCCACCAGCCCGAACTCCAACCGACCGACCCTCGGGCCAGACCCGTCCCGCGCGCTCCACGCCCTCCGCACCAGACCTCACCCCCACGCGCCCGCATTGGCTTGGCCGCTCCTGTCTTTTGTCCGCCTGCGCGCATGCAGTGCATGCACCTGCACTGCACTGGTGGTTGTCAGCGCATGCACCTGCTTTTCTTTTTCTTTTTTCCTCCCGAGTTGGCCGGGCGTTGCCCTGGCATGTGAGTGAATGCGTCTGCATGCAGCTCATACTCTAGGTGCTAATGACTGCGCATGCTCAATTTCACATGCATGCAGCTCTGCACTGCTTTTCTACCTACATGGATGGATCCGATAACTGCATGCCTGCATGTATGTACTGGCGCCTTTTTCATTAGCTGCAAGCATACACATTAATTAGCACCATGCATGTTAATTAGGAGCATGCAGTATTTATTTTTATTCATCATTTTCATTAGATGCATGTAGATATTAGTGATCGTGACAAGTATTATAGCTTATATATTTGATGTTTGGACTCTATTATTTATTTTCCTTTAAAAAACAAGTGATACATCTTTGTTAGTATCTTCAGGTATTTTGTTACTATCTCCGAGTATTTTTGTAAGTATGTCCGAGTATTTTGTTAGTAGTTTGTCAGTAGCTTAATACAATTGGTACAAATATTTCATCAGTATCTTTAAGTATTTTGTCAGTATTCTCGGTAGTTGAGTACAACCGGTACTATAACTTGAGTAGTTGCTAGTATCTTTAAGTAGCTATCAGTATGTTCGAGTATTTTGTCAGTATTCTTAAGTATTTGTCAGTATCTTGATTCTTTTTTGGTAGCTTCATACAGCTGGTTCTATAACTTCAGTAGTTGCTAGTACCTTTAAGTAGTTGTCAGTATCTTCGAGTATTTTGTCAGTACTTTCTAGTATTTCATCAGTATTTTTTTAGCAGCTTACAACCGGTACTATGACTATAGTTTCAGTAGTTTCTAGTACCACTAAGTACTTGTCAGTATTTTCATGTATTTTGTCAGTATTTTCTAGTATTATGTCAGTATTTTCTTTAACAGCTTACAACCGGTACTATGACTTCTAGTTACTAGTACCTCTAAGTAGCTATCAGTATCTTTAAGTATTTTTCCAGTCTCTATCAGTATCTTTAAGTATTTTTTGAGACTCATTAAGTATTTAGTTAGCCTTATCAAGTATTTAGTTCAGTAGCTTTCAGTAGTTGTAAGTATTTTTGTAACTAGTTGTAGTTATTTTGTTTAGCGTTTGTCACTATGGTAGATTGGTACTGATACTGGTGTCATCGAGAATATTTCAGTATCACCTAATATCACCCGGTATCATGTAGTTTTTTTTTTTTGAAAAATTAATAACATGCAGTATCACCTAGTAGATTACCATCCACTGGAGTGCATTACTGTATCACCCAGTATGATGCAATCATCCACCATAGTATGCACTATGTTCAGTAAAATTATCCATAGCGTCACCCGGTACTATGCAATCATATTATTCAACAGCATTCAGTAGTTTGCTCCCCTCAACCAAAAAAAACATTCAGTAGTGTGCAGTGCAGGGAGCATTCAGTATTTCTATGAAATGCGACACGGCCACCAGATCCACGTCGAGCAGGGATGAGACGTTGGAGGTGGAGGAGGACAGCACCGCGGCTTTTATGGGATTAGCACTTGCCATATTGAAAATTTAGAGTCTCCTGCAAATAAAAAGTTTCAGTATCAATCCAGTTATCCAATATCAGTAATCCAATATTACTCAGTATTTTTTGTACATTCAGTAATCCAGTATTAGTGATAGTAATCCAGTAATCCTATCAGTATTCTAGTATCCAGTAATCCAGTAATACTCAGTAGTACTAAGTAATACTCAGTAATCCAGTATTAGTGACAGTAATCCAGTAATCCTATCAGCAATCTAGTATCCAGTAATCCAGTATTACTCAGTAATACTCATATTATTCAGTATTGCTCAGTAATCTAGTATTAGTGACAGTAATCCAATAATCTATCAATAATCTAGTATTCAATAATCCAGTATTACTCAGTAATTTTTTTAGCATCAATAATCTAGTATCAGTTATCCAGTATCAGTGACAGTATATTCCAGTAGTCCTATCATAATCCTGTAATCAAGTATCCAGTAATCCAGTATCATTCAATAATTTAACCTAGTATCAGTGACAATAATCTAGCAATCTAGTATAGTCTAGTAGTACTCAGTAATTTTTTAGCATCAGTAGTTTAGTATCAGCAATTCAACAATCCGGTATCAGTAATCTAGTAGCACTCAGTATTAGTAATCCAGTATCAGAATTAGCAATCTAGTAGGTTGCTGTATCAATAATTCTCACCAGTACTGAATCTGCAGAACAGCCCCGGTCTGACCCTGTATTCCTGCAGCGATGGTTGTTCCTGCTTCAGTTGGTTCAGATCGGGCTTCAGTACTTTGACATCTAGCTTCAGTACTTTTAGATCGGATAGTGGAAGGGAGTACGTGCTTGGGAACGCTAGTTCCTGCTTCGTAGTTCCGACGCGGAGGCTTGGGACGTAGGCTGCGCGGGCGACTAAGCTTGGGGGCGGCGCCGAGGTGGTCGGTGGGGTGGGGGCGGGAGTGCGGGAAGGTAGGGAGGGGGCGCCGCTGGTGGTGATCCGTGGGGTGGGCCGGTAATGCCGGTGGTGGACGGTGGGGTGGCGGCGGCGCCCATCTGGTCGGTGGGGTGGGAGAGGACGCAGGAGCTAGGGGAAGTCAAGGGTGTTTTGATTTGAACCAGGGGGTGGCCAGTTGGTTGCAGTCGGATGGAGGTGGGCGGGTGGCTGGCCGGTTGGGTTGGTTGGTCTGACGGGGGTGGGGTTGGATGTGTCTTGGTATAGAATAGTTATTGTACACCTAGGGTGTAGAATAGCGCTGCCGTGTGTGTATATATATATATATATATATATATATATATATATATATATATATATATGCATGAATCCTGCAAGCTCTACCTCCTCCTAGGCCCTCGAAATGGGTAGTGTCAGCCGTATCTAGGACAGGCCAAATTCTGGCGGCCCGTGTAAGCCCACCTCTGTTTGCTTTATTTTCTTTCAGAACTGCCCATGTATGCAAACGCAAAATGGAGACAGTCCTTTTTATCTTTCAAAACATCAAGTGCTGCCTATTGTTTAAAATGAAAATAAAAAATTATTTGCCGGTCTTGACTTCGCAAGTCGATCTACACCTGCCACGCACCTAATTAACCAAGATGCTTTGCTCTGCCAAATGGAAGTTAGAGTATGGTTACCAATACGTCTCGTCAATTGTGAGAGCCAACACGCATCCAATATAATTGACAGATCGAGACAAAATAGAGGTTGATGTATCAATAAAATGGAACGACGACCTAGAGATTATCCAGCATAGAGCACCTAGCCAAGATGCTTCAGAATTTGATATGGTGCTAATTTCAAGATATCAGTTGGTAGCACTACCGGATTCCTGGCATTTGCCATGTGCCGAGCCGTTTGCCGAGGGCAAGCAGAAGGGCTCACGGCAACGAAGCCGTTTGCCGTGTGTCAGCCCTAGAACTCTCGGTAAAACTGGGGCACACGGCGTAGAACATCTTTACCGTGCGTCCGTTTGCAGGTTCACGACAAACATGAGCTTTGCCGAGTGCTGCCTACGGCACAAACCCAACACTCCGCCGCTGTCTGGCAGACCAGCGCTGTTAGCGTTTGCCGTGAGCTGCAAACCGGCACTCGGCAAAATGTAAATATTTGCCGAGTGCCGATCCGTGGGCCCACGGCAAAGCTCGGTTTGCCGTGTGCTACCTCATTGGCACACGAAAAACTTATTTTTTTTTTCATTTGCTTCCCTTCAAATTTTTTCTTCTCTCTACAAACAACATGTGGTGCTCCATGTTACAATCTTATCTTGTTTTGGACAAGTTTGCTATATTTAAGTAATTAATTGCATTACTTTGAATTTTTTGAATGAGGTCAAATTTGAACTGCAAGTGATCCAAATACTTGGAAAAAACTTGGAAAATGATATTCATGTTACTCAACCCTGTTTGAGGATGTACCCATGAAATGAAAAGGAATTTCGAAGATCTTGTTGAGGAAACACGACGACAAACTTCTGATCGAACGTATATAAAATCATAAAAAATGCTAACTAAGTCAGAAAATCATGAGATTTGTACGTATGTCATGTTACCATACCTGGAGGCCATGGTAAAAATTTGAGAATGTTTCGCACAAGTTGCCATGTATGATACTTAAAAACCGGAGAATCTCCGAACACGATGCAGAGGGTTGAGAATGAAGCGTGTATGATTTGGAGTCAATTCGACTTTCATGGTTGGGTTTGAGTTTGAGACATTTTGTACAGACAATACACCACATAAATTGTGTCGTGTCAAAATTTGGTAATTTTTCTGATTCGTTTGCTATTTCTAATTTATTTGTAGCAATTATAGTTTTTGAATTGCGAAAATTTGAATGGAAGAAATAATCGCATGAAATAATGGTGTAATATATATTAGTAGGAACATTGTATATGCATTGTTGAGTAAATTTGATCATTAGTTTGTCTAATAAATTTGAACTATTTGGAAAACAAATTGCAGAGAAAGAAGTAGTGTACATGAAATAACAAACTTTGTCGTGTGCTCCTGGTCCAGCACACGGCAAAGTTGTGCAGTTGCCGTGTGCTGGGGTGCTCAGCCCACGGCAAAGACTAAAAAAACAAAACAAATAAATATAAAATGAAAAGAAAGAAAGAGAAATGGGAGGAAAAAAGTTTGCCGTCGGCCACGTCCAAGAACACGGCAAACATCATGTGGTTTGCCGTGTGCCGTATCCGGGGCACGCGACAAACCAATAGAAAAACATGAAAACATTTTTTTAAAATGTTCGCTGTTGGCCGCATCCTAGCACACGACAAACATGTGATTTTTGCTGTGTGCCACATCGGGGCACACGGCAAACCTGTTCCCCACTTATCGGCCGCACGCACACGCCCACTACTCACACACACAAACACACACGCCGCCCCCCCCCGCGTGCCGCCGCCGGCTCCCGCCCCCACCACCGCCGGAGCCGCCCCCCGCTGGCCCCACCGTGCCCCCAACCCCGACCCGCCCCCTGCCCATGCCCCCCGCCTCGCCCCCCGCCGGCCTGCACCACCCATGGCCGCCGAACCCCCGACCCGCGCTCGGCGCGCTGCCGCCATAGCCCGGCCCCGTCGACACCGGAGCCGCCACGCCACCGGCCCCTAGCCCGCCCCCAACCCCGACCCGCCCCCGCCCACGCCCCCACCCCGCCCCCGCCGGCCTCCACCACCCACACCCGCTGGACCCCAGCCCGCCCCCAACCTCGACACGACCCCCGCCGGCCGACCTTCCCCCGCCGCCTCCCACGCCACCAGCCGCCGGAGGATGAGCAGAGGAGAGGAGGAAGGGGGAGAGAGGAGAGGAGGAAGGGAGGAGAGGAGGAAGGGAGGAGGAAGAGAGGAGGAGGAAGGGAAGGGGAGGAAGAGAGGAGAGGAGGAAGGGAGAAGGAGGAAAGGAAGAGGAGGAGGAGGCCGGGGGGTTGCCGGCTGCCCTGCTTGCCATGACCACCCCACCTATTGCAGTTGGTCACCTGTCATGTCCCGGCACCCCTGCCCCCCGTTGAGTCCCACGATGCCTTGACAATCGTCGCCCCGACATATTGAGCGCCACCGCCCTACGACGCACACAAGGTAGTTGTGGTAGTGGTAGTGGTTGTCAGCCATCGTGCCGTTGTGCCTGTCGGCCATCGTGCCATTGTGATTGCTAGCCATCGTGCCGCTGTGGTTGCCGGCCATCATGCCGCTCTTTTGTTGCAGGTTTTGGAAACCTCACCGTGTAGGGGAGGTGCTGCCGAATTTTTCATTTGATAGTATTATTTGTCTTTTTTTTTTGCAGGAGATGGAAGGGGCAGAGGCGTCCCCGATTATCTTCCTCGGCGCTGCGGGTCTGCCTGCACCAAGTCGCCTCGCCACTGCACTAACCCACCACTGCCCTGCTAGCCTGACTCCACCACCACCCAAGGTATAGCCGCTCATGCCATTGGTTGGTAGATGACGTAACCGAGTTAGGCATCTCCCGTTCGAAAGAGATACGGTTGGAAATATGTAGATCTTTGCATATGTATAACCGTATGTTTTTCAAATTGTCCACATTTTTTTGGACAGCCTGAGGGTGCATAGATGGGGTTAGTTTCCATGTCTACTCCAATCCCAGAAAGAGTTTCGGCATCACCTCCCTGTTGTTCTCCGGATACACAACCTCCCCGTCGGGACGTGTATTTGGAGAATAGCGGAGAGGTGCTACCGAAATTCTGTCTCGGATCGGAGTAGACATGGAAATTAACCCCATCTACGCTTCATCGGGTGGGATTAGGACCTATCCTCATCTATTAGAGAGTAGGAACATCATGTAGATGCATTTCATCATTCTTATATTAGTCCTTAATCCCTGATATGTTAGAGGATGGATGACCGTGAGTGGATGTACACGGGCCAGAGAAGTAAGAAAGACTTCTCCCCATAATGGATTGAGAAGACTGAAGCTTTCTTAAAACAAGCATTCGACACGTCTAAAGGAGCACGTACCACTTGGTGTCCCTGCGGCCAGTGTGCAAACACGTGGAAACGTACAAAGGAGGTGAGGAAACTCATGTTTGCAAGTATGGGTTTACGGAGGAGTATACCCGGTGGGAGTACCATGGTGAAGCCGATCGTACGAGAGAGGAGGGGGCTTGTGCAGGCCCGTTGGTGCTATCCAATCGAGAGATGTCTAAAGTTCCTTCGAAAAAATGCAGAAATAAAGCCAAAATTCAGGCTTCCATTTCAGAGGCAGACATCCTTGAGGAGGCATCAAACTTCACAACATCATACTATAGTGACAACCTTCCTAGCGTGCATAATCCACCCCCTCGTTACAATGCCGGTGATAATGAATCGAACATCAGCCTCTTCTGAGGGCAACTCGGAAGTGCAAGTGAAGGGACCCCAAAGACCTTGATGCATCAAGAGTGGCACACTATCATGCTATACGTGTTGACCAATCTTGATGAGGTGGAACCGTACATCCAGTAAGTTCTAAACAAACATCGTTGTACATGCACTATCACTATCACTATTCTGCATCCAACCCCTTTGTTTCTCAACGATGCAGGGAATTTCACAAAGAATTTTGGCGTCGATCAAGGAAGCCAACCCCATAGGAAAGTGAGACCCTTCTTAGACAGGGTGCGGGAAATGGAACGCCTAATTTCATTTCTTGGTTCAAACATAACACTAGTAGAGAACAGACCTTTCATCCGAGGCCAAAATGGGCTCTAGTCCTGGCATTTTTTGCGCCCGGGACTAGAGAGACCTTTAGTCCCGGTTGGTGTCTCCAACAGGGACTAAAGGTCCCTGCCCAATGGCTACTTCACTTGGCACAGTGGCAGGGGACCTTTAGTCCCAGTTGGAGACACCAACCGGGACCAAAGGTGTACCTTTACTCTTGGTTAGAGCCACCAACCGGGAGTAAAGGTCTACTCCCGGGCCGTGCCTCTGATCGGGGTTGGAAAGGGACATTTAGTTCTGGTTGGAGCCACCAACCGGGACTAAAGGTCCCCCTCTATAAATCCCGGCAGTCTCCTTCCTCCCCGAGCCCAAGCTAGACCAAATTTGAAGCTCACTGTTCTTGCTTCTTTGCTTCTTGCTTCTTCCATTGTTGCTCCATCCATTCTTCGATTCATCCATCAATTTCTTCGATTCCTCTGTCGATTCTTTAGTTGTAAAGGTTACCAATCTCATACTCTATTTTTTCATCATTGGCTTATCTCATATTGTTCACTATATATATATATATAGTTTTTATGGTGTTCTTTTATTTGTAAACAATTTAAGCTCAAAATAACTTATAGTTTGCATATTTGGATGAAGAAAGGTTAAAGTAGGTATTTAAAATTAGTATTCACTTTTCATTTCTAGCATGCATAGCACACTTCATTGTTTAGAGATATAGATAATTTTATAGTTTCTTAATTTTATTTGTTTATAAAATGAGAAATTTATAGTGCATTAAAAAATGAGTATAGAGAGTAGATGACAACTGCTTTCGGGTCCTTGGCCTCTCATGGGTTTCCAAAGCGACTTAAGCCAGGTCTCCCTCTCATTCCATGTGGCAAGTGTCATGATGAGACGAAGATTGTGATGGAGTACCGAGTGAAGAAGGAGGGTCCCAACAAGGGTCATATCTTCTACAAGTGTCCGGATCGCAATATGAGTTATTTTATCGTATTTTATGATTATGGTTAGTTTATACCTATTTTCATGATGGTTGTGATTAAAGTTCTAATTTTTTGTTTTATTTTCAGTGGGATGGCAGTGAATGATGTTTAGGCTTCTACTGGGAGGAAGAGTATGTTGAACTCCTGCAAAAATATCTTGCACAACAGGCAGATACAGCGGCTAATGATGCAGTGATCCAGCTGAAGAAGCCCAAAGATGTTGCACAATCAGAGGATTTGTCTATTTTAGTTGGGATTGGTCGCGAAATCCTTGTGCTCCTAAATTGCATTTTAGCTTTGGTTCTTTTAGTGGTAGTTGGGATTGTCTACATTGTAGCGATGCTTTCATAATTTTGTACCTTTTGTTGTGGCACGCATGTATAAATAATTAATTATGATCTAGGTTTTAATATGGTATTTATGTCATGTAATGCAGATGAGCTGGCATTGGATGTACAATGCTGATCGCCGCTCCCAAGAGTTCATTGACGGCGTGCATTCTTTGTTACGTGTAGCCGAGGCAAATAAATGCGACAGTTTCATGTGCTGCCCATGTGCCATATGTAAGAATACGGTGGAATATCCTTGCTCAAAGACTCTTCATTCACACTTGTTCAAGTCGGGTTTCATGCCAAACTATATTTGTTGGACGAAGCACGGAGAAATCGAGGTTGTAATGGAAGAAGGTGAAGAAGAACAATGGGATGACAATGACATTATTCCCGATGGTGCGTGCTTCAATGATACTGCAATGGGAGAAGCTGAAGAAGAGGTAGCCGCAAAAGATGAGCCTGCTGATGATCTTGGTTAGGTCATTCATGACACACAAAGAGAATGCGAAAGTGAAAAGGAAAAGATCAAGTTCGAGCGAATGCTAGAATATCACAAGAAATTGTTGTACCCAACTTGTGATGCAGGGCAGAAAAAGTTGGGAACCACACTAGAATTGCTGCAATGGAAGGCAAAGAATGGTGTATCTGACAAGGGATTTGGAGAGTTACTAAGAATCCAAAAGAAGATGCTTCTGAAGGATAATGAATTGACTGCCACTACCTACAAAGCAAAATAGGTTGTCTATCCTATGGGGCTAGAAATCGAGAAGATACATGCATGTCCTAATGACTGCATCCTCTACCGTGGCAAAGAGTACGAGAAATTGGATGCATGCCCAGTATGTCATGCATCGCGGTATAAGATCAGGCGAGATGACCCTGGTGATGTTGAGGGCGAACGTCCATGGAAGAAAATCCCTGCCAGGGTTATGTGGTATGCTCCTATACTACCACGCTTGAAACGTCTGTTCAAAAACAAAGAACATGCAAAATTGTTGCGATGGCACAAAGAAGACCGTAAGGTAGACTATATGTTGAGACACCCTGCTAATAGGTCCTAGTGGAGAGCAATCGATAGAGAATTCCTGGAGTTTGCAGATGACGCAAGAAACTTAAGGTTTGCTTTAAGTACAGATGGTATCAATCCTTTTGGGCAGCAGAACAATAGCCATAACACTTGGCCTGTTACTCTAAGTATCTACAACCTTCCTCCCTGGTTATGCATGAAGCGGAAGTTCATTATGATGCCTGTGCTCATCCAAGGCCCGAAGCAACCTGGCAATGACATCGATGTGTACCTGAGGCTATTGGTTGACGAACTTCTCATTTTGTGGAATAGAGAAGGTGTACGTGTGTGGGATGAGTACAAACAGGAACACTTTGACCTGCAAGCATTGTTGTTCATAACAATCAATGATTGGCCTGCTCTAAGTAATCTTTCAGGACAGTCAAACAAGGGATATAATGCATGCACACACTGCTTCGGTGATATTAGAGGTGTATTCTTGAAGAAATGTTGAAAGGTCATGTACCTTGGCCATCGTCGATTTCTTCTTGCAAATCACCCCGTAAGAAAGAAAGGCAAGCATTTTAAAGGGACGGCAGACCACCTGAACAAGCCTCACAACCAAACCAGTGAGGATGTACTCAATATGGTCAATGATGTGAAAGTCGTCTTTGGAAAAGGACATGACAGCCAACCTATTTCGAACAACGCTAACGGTCACGCACCCATGTGGAAGAAGAAGTCCATATTTTGGGAGCTACCCTATTGGCAAGTCCTAGAGGTTCGCAGCTCGATCGACGTGATGCACCTGATGAAGAATCTTTGTGTGAACCTACTAGGCTTCATGGGTGTGTATGGAAAGCCTAAGGACACATTTGAAGCACGACAGGACCTGCGTTGTTTGAGAGAAAGAGACAACCTGCATCTAGAGAAGATAGATGATGGACACCATTACTTACGTCCTGCCAGCTACACTCTAAGCAAAGAGGAGAAGGAAATCATGTTTGAATGCTTAAACAACATCAAGGTACCATCTGGATTCTCCTCGAATATAAAGGGTATTATAAATGTGCCAGAGAAAAATTCTGTAACTTAAAGTCCCATGACTGTCACATTCTCATGACGCAATTACTTCTAGTTATATTAAGAGGAATTCTAGCTCCAAATGTACGACTAGCCACCATGAAGCTATGTGCATTCCTCAATACAATTTCTTAGAAGGCAATTCATCCAACAGATCTAGCTAAACTACAGAATGATGTGGTTCAATGTCTCGTCAGCTTTGAGATGGTGTTCCCTCCTTCCTTCTTTGATATCATGACACACCTCCTAGTTCAACTATATTTATTGGCTATGCAACCATCATGGCATATCGTCACATACAAAGGGTACGAGATAAATGGGAACACATTCTACACAGTAGCCCAAGATAAAAGGAGTACCAACCAAAACAGTGGTGTCCGCATAGATGCCACAGACTCGAATGGGAATAAGCAGACATATTATGGCCGCATAGATGAAATATGGGAACTAGAATATGCACCTACTTTGAAGATCCCATTGTTCAAGTGCCAATGGGTGAAGGTGACCAAAGGCGGGGTAACAGTAGACAATGAGTATGGACTAACAACAGTAGACCTTAGTAATATTGGGTACAAAGACGAACCATTCGTCCTTGCCAAAGATGTGAATCAGGTGTTCTATATCAATGATATGTCTACCAAACAAAAAAGAGGGAAAAACGATAATGACTCAATCAAAGAGCCAAAGCGCCACATAGTTCTTTCAGGGAAAAGAGTCATCGTGAGAATTGAGGACAAGTTGGACATGTTAGATGATTATGAAAAGGATGACCGAATTACGCCCTTCAAAGTGAACAAAGACCCTAGCATCTTGGTAAATGATGAAGACACTCCATGGTTACGACGCGATCATAACCAAGGGACATACATAAAGAAGATGTTCATTGATGTGCCCACTTGATGATATAGTGATTTAATGTAGTGTGTGTTTGAGATACTATGTAATAATTGTGAATTCAGATGTTTATTGTGTCGTGTTTCAAATTAAATCAATATTTGATTTGGTTGGACTTCTCTCTCGAAAAGTTAAATATGAAATATTAACGTTAAAATGATGTCAAAACCAATTCCCTATCCAAAACCTATAGTTTTAATAATTTTAATTAAACACTACATTTTTGCATTAATGAAATAATAAATATTAGTTACATTATGTTTCATAATTATAACAAAACATAAAAAATTAGATTATAGATTTTACCTATGTGCAATAAATAAAAAGCAAATCCATATTTCCAAACAAATAATTTTCTGCCTTTTATTTAATTTACTATGCATTTAAGAAGATTTTAGCATTTGTATTAAAATAAATATTAAAAAAAGAAACTTTCTTTTATACTGGTGGGAAACAAAAATGCAGCCCACCTTTACTCCTGAGTTGGAATCCCACCCGGGAGTAAAGGTGGGCTGCATTGTAGAGGCCCGCCAAAAAAAACCTTTACTCCCGGTGCATGTTATCAATCGGGAGTAAAGGTTACTCCCGGTTGGTAACACGCACCGGGAGTAAATGTCCTTTACTCCCGGTTGGTAACACGCACCGGGAGTAAAGGTGCCTTATATATATGCGCCAGTGCCTGCGCAGATGCCCGACCCCTTCTTCTTCCTCGCGCCACCGCTGCCGTTGCCTCTTCCCTGGCCGCTGCCCAAGCCGCACCTACGCCATGCTCCTCGCCTCGCGCGCGGCCACCGACGCTGGTCACCCTCGCGCGCCCCCGATGCCAATCCAGCCACGCCAGAGCCAGCACCACGCGCAGTAACCGCCGCCTCATGCGCCTCGTGTGGCCGCCGACGCTGCGCCCCTCACCTTGTGCCCCTCGCTTCGCGCGCGGCCCCTGACGCTGCGCCACCGACGCCGGTCCGCACTCTGATCCGCCCACGCTAGAAGCAGGCGGCCTCGCGTGCGCAGCCGCCGATCCCACCGATGATGACCCCACCGGCGACACTACGCCACGCCGCCCGCTCCTCCACCGATGATGACCCCACCGGTGATCGAAGTCCTCACGCACCTCCAATGACCCCACCGCCTCCATTGGCACACCGGCTCCACCGCGCGTGCCTCGCTGAACAACGCCGCCGCCACCGTCGTTCCTCCTCTGCACGTTGTCGTTCGCCCACTGTACATCGATCATCGTTCGTCCTCGATCGCGCCCTCATTCGCCCCATGTTTTTAGGGGATTCTGTTTGTCGTTCGTCCTAGATTGCCGTACGTCGTCGTTCGTCGTCTTCGTTCGTCGTCGTCGCTCGTATACCGCGGAGCATCGCCGCTGGCAGAGCATCACTGCCCTCATGTGTTTGTATACCGCGGAGCATCGCCGCCCTTGTGTGTTAACCCTAAACCGTAATCAACATATAATTAACGTTAACCCTAATAAACATATAATTAACGTGTGTTAACCCTAAACCCTAACTTATATGTATATATATCGTTAACGCATGAATTACATTATCAAATCGTAGACATAGAGTATATGTAAACCTATTGTAAACTTTATTTATTTTTTGACACAAAGTAAACTTTTTATTGTTCACAACATAGAGTATATGTATAAGCCAAAGATTTGATGTATATACTATATACTGACTTCACCCTAGTATGTGATTGTTTAGCGTTAACAATAACGATAACACGCCCTAGTGTGATTGTTTAGCGTTAATGATGCATATTGTTCATAGAGTATATGCATGTAAGCAAAGATTTGACGTACTATATATTGGTTTTGTTTTTTTGAAGCTAGATGGCCAACCCGAGAAACATAGAGAGTATAACCTATATATGTCATCACCGACGTACATTGAGCGTCGGTAACTAGGGCAATGTACGTCGGTGATGACATATATATTATACTCTCTATGTCTAAGATTATGATGATGTAATCCATGCATTAATGATATATGCGTTAATGAATGTTAATTATACGTTGATCAAGTTTTAGGGTTTAGCGTTAACGGCCGAGGGCGAATTGTGTCGGTGACTAGGGCGAACCGCGTTGTTGATGTCACCAACGTGGTTTGCCCTAGTCCTCGACGCAATTCGCCCTCGGCAGTTTACGTATAGCAAAGATTTAACGTACTATATATTGGTTTTGCTTTTTGAAGCAAAGATTTTACTTACTATATATTGGTTTTGTTTTTTGAAGCTAGATGGCTGACCCGAGAAACATGGATGAGGAGTTGATGAAGCATTTGATCTACACCGGCACTCAAGTTGCCGGTGATGATGGTGCTAAAAATAACGTGCAAGAGGATGCAGATGACAGGATCAACATCAATAACTACAACAAAGAGTAAAAATGTTCGAGGTCCCAAAAAGCCATTGGAGGGCCGCTTCATCATCTCAGAGTTCAATGTGGATATAGGTGAACTGGGGGCCAAATAAAATGAAATTCGTGCAGCACTATGGTTACCTTGTAAGGGACCGGCTTCCGATCAGTACCCACGAATGGAAGAAGAAGACCAATGCTCCTCATATCAGTTTTGTCTCCGATCATGACAAGACATTAATTTGGAATGATGTCTTGGAACATTTCACGCTACAAACAGATGGTTATGATGATATAATAGATGGTGATGAATTGAAAGAACAAGTTAGGGATTGGGCAATGAAGAAGATGGCCACCCAGTTTTAGACTTGGAAGAAACACCTATACACGACGTATGTCAAGAAGAACATAGCACCAGATTTCACTGTCCCAGGCCCGATCTCAAAGTAGAGGCCCTATTGGGATGAGTTTGTACAGTACAAGACATCGGAAGAGGGTGTGAGTCGGGTGATAAAGAACCAACGTAATGCCCTCATGTGTTTGTATACCGCGGAGCATCGCCGCCCTTGTGTGTTAACCCTAAACCGTAATCAACATATAATTAACGTTAACCCTAATAAACATATAATTAACGTGTGTTAACCCTAAACCCTAACTTATATGTATATATATCGTTAACGCATGAATTACATTATCAAATCGTAGACATAGAGTATATGTAAACCTATTGTAAACTTTATTTATTTTTTGACACAAAGTAAACTTTTTATTGTTCACAACATAGAGTATATGTATAAGCCAAAGATTTGATGTATATACTATATACTGACTTCACCCTAGTATGTGATTGTTTAGCGTTAACAATAACGATAACACGCCCTAGTGTGATTGTTTAGCGTTAATGATGCATATTGTTCATAGAGTATATGCATGTAAGCAAAGATTTGACGTACTATATATTGGTTTTGTTTTTTTGAAGCTAGATGGCCAACCCGAGAAACATAGAGAGTATAACCTATATATGTCATCACCGACGTACATTGAGCGTCGGTAACTAGGGCAATGTACGTCGGTGATGACATATATATTATACTCTCTATGTCTAAGATTATGATGATGTAATCCATGCATTAATGATATATGCGTTAATGAATGTTAATTATACGTTGATCAAGTTTTAGGGTTTAGCGTTAACGGCCGAGGGCGAATTGTGTCGGTGACTAGGGCGAACCGCGTTGTTGATGTCACCAACGTGGTTTGCCCTAGTCCTCGACGCAATTCGCCCTCGGCAGTTTACGTATAGCAAAGATTTAACGTACTATATATTGGTTTTGCTTTTTGAAGCAAAGATTTTACTTACTATATATTGGTTTTGTTTTTTGAAGCTAGATGGCTGACCCGAGAAACATGGATGAGGAGTTGATGAAGCATTTGATCTACACCGGCACTCAAGTTGCCGGTGATGATGGTGCTAAAAATAACGTGCAAGAGGATGCAGATGACAGGATCAACATCAATAACTACAACAAAGAGTAAAAATGTTCGAGGTCCCAAAAAGCCATTGGAGGGCCGCTTCATCATCTCAGAGTTCAATGTGGATATAGGTGAACTGGGGGCCAAATAAAATGAAATTCGTGCAGCACTATGGTTACCTTGTAAGGGACCGGCTTCCGATCAGTACCCACGAATGGAAGAAGAAGACCAATGCTCCTCATATCAGTTTTGTCTCCGATCATGACAAGACATTAATTTGGAATGATGTCTTGGAACATTTCACGCTACAAACAGATGGTTATGATGATATAATAGATGGTGATGAATTGAAAGAACAAGTTAGGGATTGGGCAATGAAGAAGATGGCCACCCAGTTTTAGACTTGGAAGAAACACCTATACACGACGTATGTCAAGAAGAACATAGCACCAGATTTCACTGTCCCAGGCCCGATCTCAAAGTAGAGGCCCTATTGGGATGAGTTTGTACAGTACAAGACATCGGAAGAGGGTGTGAGTCGGGTGATAAAGAACCAACGTAATGCCCAACAGAACACATACCACCATAACATGGGATCAGGTGGCTACCCGACTGCCATTAAGAAGTGCAACAAAATGGAAGCAAGCCTTCTTGCCAAGGGTATCACACCAGAATCACTCCAGTGGGGAGAGCGTGCAAAGAATTGGTTTTTCGCTCATGGGGGAACACTGGACTAGGAGACAGGGAAGTGCGTTTATGGCGCAAGACTGCAAGAAGCAGCAGAAAGATTGTTTTATGCTTAGAGAGCTACTGCTAGTGGTGCGTTCAGGCCCAACAGAGAGATGGATGAACTGACAAACGCCATCAGGACTACTGAATACGGTGGCTGAACTAGAGGCAAAGGAAGTGTCTCATGGGAACATGGATTCCCTCAGGACAGACCTTCCTACAGAAGCCGCCGGAGAAAGAAGGAAGAAGAGGCACAACAGCTCCAGAGGTTGGAGGAAGCGGTGCGTGAATCACAGGAGTGAGAAAAAAATCCTTGAAGCAAGAATGCCGGAGGAAATCAGAAGGCAAGTGCAAATAGCAGTGAGTGCAAGCAAGCAGGCATCAGAGCGAGGAATCAACATTAGCCCCCATACTCAGATGAAAAGCAGCTGCGCTTCCACGGAGATACCAAATCAAGGGGACATAGGACTGCGCTTCCCTGTGGATGACATCACTGAACCTTTTACATCGTGTGAGCTACACATTCCAAAGGGGAATTCCACAATCAAGGTGGCTATCGGTCTTGTTAATCCTATCGACCGAACCAAGACACCAAGGATTCATGGGAATATAATCCAAGAAGGATATGCTACTGTCTCGGTAGATAAAGCTAAAAAAGGTTTTAGTGATTTGCCTCTTGACATTCCTGGAGGTGATGACGAGAAGACTCTAGGAGAAGCAGAGAAGACATTCATTCTATGGCGCAAGCGCTAAATCATCATTCCCGGGATGTCACCTCCACCTCCTCCTAAACTACCTCACCATAGGTGCGGATGAAAACACTAACTCATTAATTTATATTGGCTTAAATAATTAACAATTTGCTCATAATAATATGTCATTCCTTTTTTTGTAGCAGATCCTCCCCCAACCTAAGTCCAATTGTTCAATCACCAGATCATCAAAGTGCTCTGTACGATGACAATGTGTTGGAAGGCGAGGCTGCATCCACACCATCTCCAAGGAGGTCTCCAACACCACTGCCACCACCTCCAAGGAGGTCTCCAACGCCTCCCCCGCCCCCACCTACCAAGAAGCCAAGTACTAGCAAGAGGCCCGCCCCACAAACGAAGAACCAGCCCCCACCGACAAAGAAAGCCATTGTGAAACCAAGGGCTATTCCCAAAATAATATCTAAAGAGAAGGAAGAAGTAACTGATGCATATAAAAAATATATGTCCAAATTCTATGACAAACTAAAAAAGGATCAAGAAGCAAGGAGAAACCCAGAGAAACTGTACTTCTTCGTAGCTCTAGATATTCTAAGAAAAAAAGGTGGCTTCTTACCAGCAACAGCAGCAGGAATCTCGTAAGCCGTCCAAAGCAACGTTAACGGACTATGACCGCACTCTCACCAAGTCAATTGAGACGACACAGAAAAAGAAGCGGGCAGGGAAAGGAGTTGCACAAGTCACACAACAATCGCACCAATCAGTCCCCCGCTAGTTGTTGGTAATGAATATGGTTCGAATTTAGGATTGATGCATCAGGCAAACATACCTTCGGATGTCGATTTGGATCACCTTGGTGAATTTATTGAAGAGATTGGTCTTGACCTTTACCAGATGTTTGGTTATGGAAACATTGGGAGTGCGCTGGAGCTTGATCTTTGGAAGAAAAAATTTGTACTAGGCCAGAGTTTATACAACCCTGAAGCCTTAGGTGATCTGGGGACGCAAATGTACCTGCTAAACAAGTGGTACATGCAGGCGTGTGCTAAAGGAGATGAATATCTTGGTGTCATAATTAGAGACGAACATTGGTTTCATGGTGATGACGTTATGTATATTCAGTACGCAGAATTTCATCAACTATGCCACCTAACCTCTCTGGACAAATCTATCATTATCTGCTATTGCCTATAAATAATAATTTCGAAGATCTATTATTACAAGTATATGCATATAAATTATCCTAACACACACACACACACACACACACATATATAAATATATATACCCCGTTACTCAGCTCCCAAGCCTAATTGGAAGCCTGAGTCAGAGAGCAACCTCATGAAGTTCTTAGTGAACCAATGCCACAAGCAGGATATACTCTTCCCCTACAACTTCAAGTGAGTGTTAATAATGTCGATCATCGATACTTAATGGCTCATATGTTGATTCTAGTTAATTAATGAGTGTTATGCGTTATATGCCTATAAACACATGCAGCAATCACTGGATATTGATGGACATCGATTTGGTCAGAAGTCAATTGATAATCTATGACTCGATGAGAAAACCACAACAAGACTACCAAGATATGATAGATATTATCCAAAGGTAATTTCGGTATTTCTCTAGCAACTATATATATACACAAACAAGATGATTAACTATATCTAATGACGTGCAAAATTTTTATTTTATTGGGCAGTGTTTGGAAAACCTTTATTGAGAATCAACACATGGGAAAATGCAAAGCTCCACTGCACGTAATTCCTTTGAAAGTAAGTCCCCTACATTGCATCATCGATCTTTATTAATTAAACATATAGCTTTCACCGGATCACCAGATTGGATGACGAATCTTTTTCTCGTAAAGTGGTGTCTGAGCCAGGAACCGGGGAACAACTTTTGTGGTTACTATGTCTGCGAGTTTATCATGGAATGCGCACAAAGAACTAACAAAGAGAGACTCAAAGTACCTTAAACTACACTATATATTCATTTAATTATTATTACTTGTGCTTACTATATGTCTTTATACATATATACATATATTAATTCATTTTTCTTTAATTCAAACCTGTAGGCTCAATGGTTGGCTGCAAAGGTCATGCGACAAGACTAGCTCAAAGCAATTCAGGAGTCCATAGCCGGATTTCTTAATGACTAGGTCATCGACTCCAAAGACGAGTTCCACTATGACCCCACATAGCCATGGAAGCCGACGTAGAGGCCAGATGAGAGAGGAAATTTGTTATATCACAATGACTGTATTTAAAACTTTTGTAGTATACACACATGAAATAATATGATGTAAAATACACATATATATGTGTGCATGCATGCATGTAAATATATATATAGTTGTATACTTGTTATTAATTTAATCCATCCAATAATGCTTGAATACGAATTCAAAAACCTAGTTTCAAACCAAAATCAATCAAATAATGAAAAGAAAATGAAAAAGAAAAAAAACAACCTTGTCAAATCGTGGCATGTCAAGAGGCACCTTTAGTCCCGGTTGGTAATACCCACCGGGACTAAAGGTCCCCATTTAGTCCCGGTGCCTGACCCGGGACTAAAGGACCCCCCTTTAGTCCCGGATGCTTGCTCCCGGGTGGGGAACCGGGACTAGAGGGGGTTCCCCACCGGGAGCAAAGGTCGTTCCTGCACTAGTGTAAGGTACTCTGCAATTAGTTTGTGCACTTAGTTTCATCCTACAAGTAGATGGTACGTGTGGGTAATATAACGTACTATCCTCCTTGAACTTGCAGGGCCAAACCGATGCGTCTATGAGGGCCGAGTTGAGACAGGTTGCCGATGGCTGTGCCTATAGGGTCATGTCATTTGCTGGTTATGACGTGAATGGATATCGCTTTCACACAAGGCATGAGCAGAGGCGACCCAACCGAAAAACCACAAATACCAGAGTTTTTACACCCGGCCTAAATGGGGTCGAGTATTATGGAAGAATTGAAGATATATACAAACTCGCATTTCATGGTTGCAAAGAACTTAATCCTGTCATTTTCAAATGCCATTGGTTTGATCTTGAAGTAACGAGATGGACCTCTAATCTTGGGCTAGTCGAAATTCGACACGATTCCATCTTGCTAGGAGAAGATGTGTACATTGTGGCTCAACAGGCCACACAAGTTTATTATACACCATACCCGTGCAAAACCGACGAACGTTTTATGGGTTGGTATGTTGTTTACAAGGTATCACCACATGGTAAACTACCTCTACCAAACAACGAAGATTACAACCTAGACCTGAACACATATGACGAAGAGTTCTTTCAAGAAGAGGGGATAGAAGGGACTTTTGTGATAGACTTAACCGAAGCGATCGGAATGGACATTGATGTTGGGAGGGTTGTTGATGAGGACGATGGAGATGAGGTTGAAAATGTGAAGGACTTAGAATTACTAGAGCGGTTACATTTAGACAATGACGATGATGACAACATTGCTCCTTCGGATAGTGATGAGTATATGGACATGGTTGATAGTGTTGATGAGAGTTATGATCCAGCTAATACCGATCATGATGATTATTTCTAATACATGTAATACTATGTTATTTTGTAATTATGTTTTTTTATTTTGCATCTCTTTTCAAATATGTCTTGTATATTTATGCTTATTGATTTACTTTTCTTAAATGCAGGTGATTGAACAAAGATGGTGGGCGGTTACAGGAACGTGAATTTGTGGTACCAAAGACGGACCGAGGAGGCTGAGGGGTCGGGGAGCGGTATGAGGTGGTCCGGGGGCAGGAGGAGCAAGAGCCTGAGCACTCTTCAGAGGGAGCTGGAGGCCCAGCGCGAGCGAGTGCAGGAGGAGGAGGAGGAGGCGGGGCAGGGGGACGACGAGGACGACGATGACGAGGACGAGGGGTAGGGGGACGAGGCAGGGGGTTCCTCTGCTTCTCAGCCGGCTGTCTAGTTGCAAGGCCTCTCGGGGGTTCCTAGGCGATCGATAGCTAATCGCCTGATGGTTCGGCCCAAAGGACCTAGGTATGTTGAAAAGCAGTACTTTGACATTTGTTATGTTCAAATTCACAATATAAACTAATAATTTTTTTAATTACTTATGCAGATCCTTCGAGGTTGTTGCTCTAGGTGATCACCACCGTAGGCCCAATAACATCCTGGGCGTTCTGTGCAAGTTGCACTTCCCTGGCTTAGTGACACTTGCCTCCACGACGGAGCCGGCCTACACGTTTGATCACTACGCAGTCGCGCCAGATTTACCCGATAAGCTATGCAGGCAATACGCCAACAAGGCGGTGAGGACGGTGCATGAGATGTGGGTAAGAAATCCTCACACTTCATTACTGAATGCATCACATTATTTGAAAATTCTTTAAATAATGATTGGCTGCATGGCTTCTACATGCAGGATTTCTTTAGAGTGGAGCCAGGATATGAGCATGAGGCGAATCTAGTGGCTGCGAGAGCATGTCAGAAGATGGTGAAGGACATGCATTACGAGGCGCACATCTAGGCTATCATACAATACTATGCCGAGTACAAGCACATCAAGATCAAAAAAGTTGCAGCATGATAGATGAGACAGACCAGAGAAGAATACATGATGGTAAATATATAACTCTAATACTGATTTCTTCTGAGTTTAGGTAGGGTTAATTTGGTCTTCTTATATGTCATGTACTTGATGACGTGTAGGTGCCTCCGTGGTGCTGCGCCCACAAAGGCGCGTGCTGGGGATTGATGGTGGACAAGTGGTGTGCCAAGGATTGGCAGGAGGTCCACGATGCTTGCCGCGAGTGACAGATGCAGATGCCAGGTGTAGCACACCATCAAGGGAACCTTTCCCTCAAGGAATATGCAAGGAGATGGGTACGTTCATGAATTCATTGATTTATTGTACCACCCGTATATGCATAACTTATAACTTCTAATCATCTTGCTGTTGTTTCGCAGTCGGCGGCACACGGTGGCCAGCCTTGCTCCCAGTTGAAGGCATGGGCTTTGGCACACAAGGGGAAGGCGACATCCGACGTCGACTAGAACCCGGAGGACCTGCCTGAGACCTACAGCAACGCCACCGTCCATGAGCGCATCCATTCTTACATTTTGATGGCACAAGAGGTCCGTGGGCCAGACTTCGATCCGTACACCGAGAACTTCGATGGAGAAGCCGTCATGAGGGCGGGAGAAGGCAAGAAGCATGGGCGGTATTGGATTCACGGTAGCGCAATTGACTCGTCCAGTACTTCTAGTCTCAGTCAGATTCGAGCACAGGACAAAGGCCGAGACTCAGGCCCAGGGATTCGCTCAAGGCCGACCGCTTCACAGGTCCAGATCGACGCAATGCAGCTCGTTGTTTTATTCGTCGCTAATTATTTAAGCATAACATAGCTTTCCATTGTAACAGAGGTGTGCAATGTTGTAGGCAAGGCTGGACCAAGAAACGCAGCACCGTTAGGAGATGGAGGCCACGTACGCACTGAGGTTTCAGGAGATGGCTCAATACTTGCAAACTATTGGCGCTCAACTTGGTCGACCTCCGCCACCTACCCTCATGTTTCCTCCAACTTTTCCACATGGAGCTGGAAGTACTCCTGTGAGTTTGCCTTACCATGTTTATTGCCTTCACTTGAACTTTTTAATCTCTTACTTCACTTACAACATGTTTGTCTTCTCCTTTGTGCAGAATCAGTCGGCGGCTTCAAATGAGCTACCATCTCAATCAGGGTCGTGGGACGCCTATGCCAATGAGCAGCCAACACCGGAATCGGGGTGGGGCAATAGGAATAGTAATTTTGGTTGGTGAACTTGGGCTTGATGGATGCTACTTGGGGTTTATTTTTCATGCATGGTACTAGTGGTCATGAACATTTGCTTTGGTTGATGGACTTATGTTGATGGACTTGTGTTGATGATGAACTTGTGTTGATGGACATGAGCTTGATGATGGACATGAACTTGTGTTGATGGAACTTGTGATCTATATGTGTGTTATGGTGATATATATGTGTGCTATGGTGTCATATGGTGTTGTATGTGATATATATTGTGATATATTTTTTTCACTAGTTGGAACGAAAAAACAAAAAAAAAGAGACACACTGTGCACACTTTTCCGTGTGCAACACACGGCAAATGACCTGTTTGCTGTCTGCTATGGCATGTGCACATGCCAAACAATATGCATGGGACACACGGCAAAGTGGCCTTGTTTGCCGTGTGCTACGCATAGGGCACACAACAAAGTGTGCATGTTTGCCGTGTGCCCTGCATGTGGCTGACGGCAAACATTTTTTTTTGCCTTTTCTTTTTTTTCGCGTTGTCTCTTTTTTTCCCTGGAAAAAGCTTTTGCCGACGGCTGGGCCTCGCACACGGCAAACTTTGCCGTGTGCCTCACGTCTGGCACACAGCAAAGTCGTTGTTGACGCCGTCCCGTCGCCGTCTACCGGAAGCAGACTTTGCCGTGGGCTAGGGTTGGCACACGGCAAAGTTTGCCGTGTGCTTCTTCCCTGGCTCACAGCAAAGCGTGGGTATGCCATCTGGTATTTTGCCGTGTGCTCTATGCCGTGGGCTGCTCACGCATACCCTTTGCTGTGTGCCCTTGGGGCTTTGCCGTGTGCCTCGGACACACGGCGAATATCCTGAGTCCGGTAGTGTAGGCATGTGACCAAACGTCTAGTTCGCTGATGAAGATGCCAACTTGAGCCCAATTAACAGAAACAAAGCGTGAAGATGACTGGCACACAACCCGGAAAGCTGACCCTGCGCATGATGAATACAGTATTGTTCAGTGCAATTTCATTTCAGGTAATCTCAGACTTCTATAACGGCTACTCATGGGCCAAGAAGAAGAGACCACTGGCATGGGTCGTTCGTCGTGCACCGCAGACTATATATACCTGCCCCCAAAGAGGGTACGGATAATCCATGCTTATTGATAACCAAATCCATATAATCATTATTCATTTTTCATGGTCCCCAAAGTAATCCGTATTCATTCATTGGATAAAAGCTTGGTTTTAGTATACGAAGCTGTACGTAACATAAAAACATGGTGCCTACATGTAGATTTTAGTACACCCCACCTGAAAGAAAGAATAGAATTAAGCTGCAACTTTAATTTATGTCTAGTTGTTGTGTCTCTTAATTTGAAAACCTGGTGCTACCTTCCTAGAAGACCGGCACCACGCGAAGTCTACACCTAACCCAAGGGCCGGCCTATAATTAACAATGATTTGTTATATTGTTATATTTATTTATGGTTCGTCATACCATGTGCATTTGTTCAATACATTGTCTGCGAGTCCTTATCATGATGTGCGACAAGAGAAAATTTTCTACAGGATTAGGTGCCTCGAAGACGATCACTGAAGATGCGAATAATTCGACCCTAACATGTGTTGGTTCCTAGTCGTCATGTGCGTACCACTACTACCTGTAGCTGTTTAATTTCATGCGCGTGTACAGGAATATTTACCCTCTGGGTTTTGTGCCTATTGGTCCAGTTGGATCGAAAACAGCTTTGCGACCAGTTCATTCTTTTTTATAAGATCCTTGTGCTGCTTTACTGTCCAGCACCATCCAGCCTATATACAGCATGTTAAGGCCTGATAGTTTGCACTGCACTTGCGTTTCTCTAGATCTGTTTCATCCAATTGTAGATTTTATATCCTAGATTCCTAGTGATATATAAAAACATACTGTACTCAATAATAGCCACAACTTTAGGTCGCCAGTTGGTCTTTTCAATACCTTTGTGCTGCTTTCCTTAAGACTGGCACCATATACATGTAATGCCAATTCGGGTCTGTTTGATCCTCTTCTCTAAACTTTAAAGTTATAAAAATTTTAGAGTACTTTAGCTCAGTTTTGATATCTAATCAAAGCTCTAATGTGAGGTGAGCTAAAGTTTATATCTAACTTTAGACTGTTTGTTTGGAGAGTTTAGCTCTAAAGTTTAGAGAAGCAGATTGAAACAAGCCCTTTGTTATATCTCACAAAGTGTGGCAACTCAATTGGCACTTCCCCAATACAAGTGGTGAAATTTAAACAGTCTCCTCGTGGAAGGTAGGGACATCTATTTTGCAGGATTAGGTGCCTCGGTGTGCATGGATATGCATGCATGATTTGTTTGGTTCGTTCTCGTTAGAGCCACTCCAAGAGTTCATCTAAATTTAATAGCCAAATTTCATAGTTTAGCCATTATGTAAAATACAAAAGTCCTCAAAAGAGAAGAGATCTACAACAGCTTAGCTATTTTTCATCTTCTATATTCAAAAAGTTGGCCACATCAAGTAACTGCCATTAATTTTCACCTACTTGACTTATTCCTGGCGCTTGAAATAGGATGGGATCACATGTGCCAGCCAATCATAGGAGAGGTAGGCACATGGGAGAGAAAACCATGCATGGAAGCCGCAAATGACGAAAAGGCACGGCTCGCAAAAGATAGCCAGCGAGGCAGCCGGGATAGCGCTTTGGGAAAAAAAGAAAACAGGATACAAGAGCTGTTGGAAGTATTTTTTTGGCCAACAATTGTCAAACCGGGTTTTAAGGAGCATTATACAAAGCCTGTTGGAGTTGCTCTAAGAATATTCACCAAGTGGGTTTTGCATTGCACCCATTATTTATACTTGATCTGACATCAGTGGTAAGCCATGTTATTTATTTCTCAAACTTAATAACTTGGGTTAGTGTAACACACTAAACTTTACTTCTTTTGAAATAGAGATAAATTGATTATTTGTTAATTATTGTGCTCATGAGAATATAGGAAAATCATAATTTTCATTAAATTAAAATTTATCATAAGGATTAGCAACATTGTTCTGCATACATGCTGCTGCATTTGTATCTTTGTAATGTGTGGTTTTGACCAAAACACAAAATGATTCAAACTATGTTTTAAAAAAGGATTTGAAATGACTTTGAAATAAAAGAAAATAAAATAGAAAGAGAAATCCTCCATCCTCTACTGTTTACGGCCCCAGTGGCCTTCTCCCTCAGCCTTCCTAGCACCAGCTGGTGCGGAAGCCCTGCTAGCTATGCCCGGACCCGTATGTCAGCTGCATCCTTCTCCTACTTCCCGTACAGCAATCGAACTCTAGTCTGATGGCAGCCCCTGCTGCCACCGTCACTCGATTTTGTGGGATACGGCTTGGATCCCGCACCCGACGCCCTATAAAACTCGGAGATCCCAACCATGCCCCTCTTTTCATTTACGTTACGTGCCGCTGTTTTCGCCCAAGCTTCACACCACCAAAATCGCGATCTCGCCGAGCTCAGACCCGCAACCGTGCCTGCCGTCTGCTGCCCCGCCGCCGTCAGCAAACCGCTGACGAGCTTCGCGTCAAGGAAAGCTCGTTGCCGTCTCATCGAGCTGTGCATCATCGACCTTCTACTCATTGCTGGAGCTTTTTGTCTATGAAGACACGCCGCTACTGCCGCTAGCACCACCACCTGCTTCACCGCCGTTCACGACACCCCTGCCGAGGTTCAAATTGAGGTGATGAATCCGTCGACGCTTCCCTTCCTCCCTCTTTTTGCCCCGTAGTTCACACCACACACAGTATTGCGGAGCTCTTGTAGGAAGCCATCGTCCATCGGTCGAGCCCAGTAGTGCGGCTGCAGAGTTCTCTCTGATCACATCGAGCCCCTAGGTAATCTTCCCGTAATCCATGCTACCTCCCTGTTAATATACCACCCTCGCCGTAGACCTTTTTCTCGAGGTCGCCGAAGATACTTCCTCGCCGTCCATGGAGGAGTCCTGTTACGTATAGCACCATCTTCTTCTCCAAATCGAGCACCTAGCGCTCCACTACACAAGTTCATTTGGACACCGTGACGCTTCATTTGGACACCGTGACGCTTCATGTTCAGTAGATGCAAGTCGTCGCCACCCAGTTCATCCAACAGCAGAATCTTCCATCGTCGCACAGTAATGAGCGTCATGCATGCATGCTTGTCTAAAGAGGGTGTATTATTTTAGTGACTAAAGATTATGCTGATGTCATATATATGTCATTCATGCATAATAAATCATCATTCTCTATTTGTTCCTCAATTCTAGAAAATTCACCTTTTGATGTTCCGTAACTATGTAGACTGTCCATTGAGTCTATGTACGTCTTCTTGTAGAATCTTTGTTTTAGCTCCGTTTTAACCCATTCAAGTTGCATTAGATTCACATCGACATAAGCTACTCAATAGTAATATTGTTAACATGTTTTAATTTGTGCTTTCAAATAAAATATTAATTTGATAAATCTATACGCAATTACTTTTCCAAATTAAGAGCAATGTAGGTTTTCCGTCTCGATCCTTTATAATAGAATATAATTAGTTTTATCTTGTTTTTCTGCGGTAGATATAATTTGACTTAATTCAATTGAGGTATTTCTATAAAATATGTTAAACATGTTTTAAATAATTATTAAAATAAATGACACCTATAGTTTTCTTTTTCTTCTATAAAGTGAACCCTAGGATTGTCGTTTCTTTCCAACATGGCTCCAATTAGTGTTCTTTTCACACCTGTGTGTCTGTAGCAATGTGTAGAACATCTTTAAAACCTTTTCACTTGTTGTTTCATATGTTTGATATATTGTTCTAATTTAGTTCTCTTGTTTGCTTCGTGTATGATTGTATGGATGTGTCTATGATGTTTTCTGATCATATCTAGTCCGTGAGCTTTGCGTTGGTGATCTAGAAGAAGTTGGTGATCAAGAAGAAAGAAGTTCTTTGAAGGCTAGGACCAGTTGTGGATCTAAATTTTTAAGGCAAGTATAGCATGGGATCATCCTTTTTACCTATTCAGTATTAATCATTTAAATCATACTGCATGTGCGTACCTTTGATTACCACTAAGGATTTTCTAGCTTTGTGCTTATACCTTGATAGCTATGAGTTTATGCAATGGGTAGTATTTTGCTACTGCTCAATAAATAGCTATGATCTTGTAACTTGATTAATGGTGTACAAAATAAACATTAAAAGATGCTTTTTAGCAACAAAGAAAAAAGGGGGCTAGAGCATAGTTTTTGTGGTGTTCTAGATTCCTCTCCCTCAGGACTTATCTGTAAGCGGATTCGCAGACTTACAATACAACCATGAGTGCTATATGACTCTAGCTTTAGTCAAGTATGAGAACCTTTTCAGGCTCGTAGTAGCTTACCGAAAGATGCAAGAGGGGCTCCGATTGGTTTGATCCCGCGGCCTGCCAGGGAAGTGCACTTTGGTTTCTTTGTCTTTTTGTTAGTCAATCTTGGGGGAGGGATCTTACTAGTTGATGGAGAATCCTTACCGGGCTACATTCGTTAGACGAATCTTTGAAAGTCTTCAAAGTGATCCTTGCCTGCTCATCTTGAAAGTGTTTTGGGAGTAATTAACCAGGGTATATTTTTTTCACACGTCATGGTGAAAGTGTACAAACCTCTACATAGTGTAAAACTGGTATATCAACTGTGCTCACGGTCATGAGCGGCCTAGGCTCCTTACTAAATAGATGATGAACACTAATGATATTGAAGATATGGATGCTCACTTATGATAATTCTTTTTGCTATACATTAGTCTTATTTACATGAAGATGTGGTTATTTAGGGCTTATGATAAACTTGTTGTAACTCAATTGCTAAAACATGACTCACTAAAATGCTAATCGCAATAAACAGCATCAACCTTTTGAGCCTCATGAACCCCATTTGCTGAGTACAACATGTTCTTACGGTTGCTTTACTTTTTAATTCTTTGGAAAAATCCTTGATGGGTACCAGATTGCTAGAGTCTAGAGGAGTTAGGCTTGTGATCAACCAGTCAGTTGTCCCTGTGGATTTGGAGCCTTCGTCACTAGAAGATCGGAGTGTCTTTTCACTGTCTACTATCTCAGGTTGTAATTTTTGTATTAATACGTTATATTATAAGCCCTGTCTATTGATATTGCCCCTATTTGTAGCCATATGTGTTCTGGTTTTGTCCTTAAAACCAGGTGCTACAGTTAGCCAGCTAACAACAACCTGTGTGTTTATAAATGTATCCTATAAACAATAGTGTTGGTTTCATCGATGGCCAGCCAGCATAGTCGGTAACCTAGCTAACCAAGGGTCGGGGTCTTATTAGACCTTTCGGTAGTCATGTTTGTTTTGGGTCACAGAACGTATGAAGTATGGGTTTTGCTACGGTACACCCAAATAATTGTGGACCGTCAATCTGAGTGCATATAATTAAAAATTACCTCCTAAGAGGTAATAAGAGAAATATTTTTTTTTATTTTGAGAAACAGCAAAGTAAGCAAAATTTTAGGTATAATATCTATCAATTAGATATACTCTCGCACGGGTTATAATCTTAGGAGACAATATCTAGTAAAAATTACTTATATTAAATATTTTATCTCTTCACTAATGTATAGTTGTTCGGATGGTGTAATAATAGGTACTATATAGTCTATATTAAGTTTTGATAACATATCAACTATTGATTTTTATGTACTTTTTGTCGTGGGGTCCAAACTGCGGCAAGTATAGTTGTTCGTATGGTGTCATCGCACGACGGATACGGTGGCTTGGGTGAACCCAAGAATGCAAGAAACACATAGGAGACACAGAGATTTATGCTGGTTCGGGTCAAGTCGGTCCCTATGTCTAGCAGCTGATGGTCCTTGTGCTCAAGAACACCGAGAAATCTAGGGGTTACACTCAGCATGTAGAGGGTGAAGTTATTTGGTAGGGGGCTAACTCGATGCTAATCCTATCATGGTGGTGGTGTTACCGCGCCACCGGAGGTGTCCCCTCCCTCACAAGAGAGGAAGGTGATGGTGGAGGAACTGCTAGAGCTCCCCTGAGGATTGCTCTGCCCTACGGTGAATAGAGTAGAGAAGGCGGTTTGGTGAACTCTGTGTCTGCGGATGTAGAGTGGTGGAATTCAGACCCGCTCTAAGGGGCTGACCCTGTCCCTTATATATAATGAGTGGGGTCGGGTACAAGGTGGTTGTGGTTGCTTGCCTATGGTCTACATGCACTGAAGTCTGTGGTGGCCTTGCGGTGGAGCGGCGTGGATCGAGGCGATGTCGTGGCGCCAAAGAAGACTGGGCGTCTTTTGGCTATTCTGCCTAGACACATTAAGTGTCAGGTCTTGTTGGCTTGGACCGGCCTCCCCTGGGTGAGACCTTCTAGAGTTTGCCTGACGGTGGCGGAGGTTGGCTTCAAAGGCTGACGCGTGGGCCCAGAGGTCCACCAGCCCCAGCTTTGTTGAGGTCCACCAACCCTCGGACGCTGTTGGGGAGCTTTTTCTTCTGGTGTCACACATCAGACGTGGCCCTGTCGGAGGTGTAGCTGGCATGTGCGTGCCTCAGGAGTGTCACCGGGAAGGCCACCGAGCATCGATAGCCTGGGTGCTTGTCTTCTTGCACTCAGGCCTTAACTGGTATCGACAGCTAGGCAGGAGCCAAGGGCCAGACACATCATCGATGTGGACCGAGTGCCTAGGGCTCGGGGTAGACCCCGAGCTCGGGCTGAAGGCATTGTCGGGCCAGGCTCGGCTGGACCTCCTATCTAGAGGGTATGAGCTCGATGGGCATAGCCCCCATGGCCCCGGGCTATCCTAGGTGATCGGTTTGGGGTCTCCAGATGATTGGGACCACCTAAAACTGAGATTAGACATACTTGGATGTTTATAATCTCAACAGGAGCCCCTGAACCCTTCATGGCCTCACTTGTCATGATGGCAACGTAGGGCTGAATTCAATCATGTGGTGATAGAACCCTCCTTGGAGGGGATGCTTCTGTTGCTCGAGAGAGGTGTCACCTTGCTTGAGGATTTCACCTACAAAAACATGAGGATGCTTGGCTCAGCCACAAAGGGTGAGTGTTAGCAGTGATGGCTCCCATGGCAGTCCATGGTGCTCAGGTCTTTGGCTCAAGCGAGGGCTCAACTAGCTCATCTAGGAGCTATTGACTTGGAGGCCCGGGGGCACCCCTCCTTTCAATCGGGTCCTACCATGGGCCCGGTGATCATGAGCTCATGGCTCTGGCTCGGGGCCAATTGATCAGCCGAAGCACTAGGCTACGATAACAGGGTTCGATCCTCTCAAGCCAGCCTTCTGGGGCCAACCTTTCTGCTGCCGTGGATCGAGGAGCATGGAGTGCACCGAGCCTTACGCCAGGGGTCCTCGTTGGGCCCACTGCTCGGTGACTCCAGACCCAATTCTAGGGAGTTGGTTGCTTTTTTAGGGGATGCACCCTCTGAGCCTTCATCAATCAAAGGGTCAGGCTGCTTCGTCTAGAGAGTGGGCGTAGCCCCTGAGGCCATTGTGGTGCCTCCTTGCCAGCGGGAGGGACGCCGTCTGAGCACGTCCCACCCGCTAATGGCTTGCATAGGGGTTGATGGCATCTGGGCCATCGTGCCTGGTGGAGGAGTTAAGGTGCGCAGCCCCTGGGTTGCCCTGCCTCGTCTGGGACAAGATGTTAGGGGCCATGTGGAGCAGATCCGTCGGTGAAGATGCCTTGACACTTGGAGCGGTTGGATCAGAGCTGTTGATGACTTCAAGTGGTCCCAGTGGGAGGCGGATCTCCTCAAGACTAGGAGGAAGCTTGCGTGGAGTAGGTGGCACATGTGATAGAAAGTGGAGCGGGGATTTGACTTCTCTTTAGTGGTTCACTGACTTCATCTTTACTGCACTCACACCTTTATGTAGCCGTCCAGGGGTGGCGTGCATGGATTGAAGGGATGCCAGGCCGGTTCCACAAGGTCCTTTATAGCCGCGGATGGCTTATCGGAGGGTCTAGAGCCACTCACGGCACACCGCCTAGTGGCTATAAAGGGAGGCCCCCAGGGAACGTGGTGACCCAACTCCTCTCGTTCGGCCTCCTTCCTTCTTCTTCTCAGATCCATCTTCTTTGGCAGCAATGATGGTGGTGATGAAGTGAGATGCTTCCATCAAAGTGAGCTTGGTGGAGGCCACCGGGCGTCTTTGTCTTCGATGGTGGAAGAACTCTAGGGAGAGAGGGGCGATGACACGACGCTAGAGGCATTTGTCATGCTCCCTTCCCTTGGAAGGTCGAAGAACTCCAACGATGTCGCTGGAGTTCTTGCTCCATTTGAAGGCAAAGGGAGACCACAACATGTCGATCATGACCCATCCATCCCGGTGATGGTTCGGAAGGCCAGCCCCTTCGATGAAGTGACGGCGTCACACCCTGTTTTCTAAAGAACAAAACCAGACTAATCATATGTATGACCAAGAAGTCCACACATATGTCAGAATGAAAAAGTATTAGAAACAATGTTATTATATAGCGTATACATAGCTATATTAACACTTACATCATAGTATCGCGGAACGGTGACTAAACTTTAGGCTCCATTCTTCTCAGGGACGGCTGGCTGGTGGATCCGTATGCCAAACACTTCTGAAAGACTTCTGGAAACTCTACTACCTCTATCCTTCTTCTGAGCAGCACCTTTCTACAAACTGAGGTGTGGGGGAATAGCAAGGGTGAGTCCATGTCGAATTCAGCAAGTATAACACAGGGTTCATGAGGCACAAAAGGCTAGACACTGTTTGACTGCATTTAGCTTTTAATCATCATATCATTAGCAATTGAGTAGCATCAAGATAATCCACTTTCCATTAATGAACCAATGATCAATTGTAATAAAGATAATGAATAGCATTAACATGAGCATAATAAATACAACAATAATTAAGCATGATATAACAATGGTGATCAACTATTTTGTAAGAATCCCCAAGGCTGCTCGTATCTGTGAGCACGGCTAGTATATCAGTATATTAAACTATGTGCAGAGGTGTACACTTTCACTGTGAGTCATGATTTCTAAATGCATGGGTTTGCAAGGCCCAAAACATCAAAAACTATATAAAGCCATTTAAAAGTTCATCTAACAAGTTAGAGCCATTAGATTCACTCGGCAGGCAGATGTAGGAACCCCCTTTTCAAATGGCACAATTCCTTCTCGGCTATACTCATAGACAAGAGGTTGTCCTACACCCAACGTGTCAAGCCATTCTTACGCCATTTAAGGTATCCACTAACAAGCTAGAAAAGGTCTCTTGAACAACTAGAGCCAGAGCCATATAGCCCTCATAGCTGTACTGTCAATCCCGGTTATCACTTACAGGTAAGTCCTTACGGAGAGTAACTAGAGCAACAATATAACCCCTTGCTCTTGCCCCCTTTTCAACAGTAATAAAATCATCATTAAAGGTTGGTCGCTTAATCCATTAGTCAAATTACAAGATCATTATTCATAATTAAGCGCTAGCAATAGCTACCCAAATACATAACCCATAGGTGACAAGGAAACAAGATATCAATAGCTAAGTTATAATCTCTATGGTTATCAAACAGGACACATGCATATATATGATAATTTCAATGAATAGGACAACAAGGAGGGTCCCATGTTATACTTGCCTTGATCAAAGCTTTCCTGATGATACTGTTGGTGTGGCTCAAAACAATACTCTTGATCATCAAGAAACTACTCAATGTCTATACTCAATCATCAAGCATCAACACACAATCATCCGAGCAATCATACACGAAACAAATAAAGAAATATAATTAAAACAGTACAACACCAGTAGCAAAATAGTATAAAAAGTTTGTAAAACTCTTCTACACGTTACTATGATCACACAGACGTAAAGATCACGAAATTCGGATTTAAAACGTGAAAGTTATGAATTTTCTAAGATTTCCTATAGATAAATATTACTTTAATATAAACTCGAAAATTAAATTTTCCAAACCTACTGTATAGCTACACTAGCATGTAGAGCTCGTAAATACGAATCTAACGCAACTTGAATCACTCGAATCGGACGTAAAACGAATAAACAGCGGAGGAAAAACGATGGATGACAAAACTGTAAATACTGTCATCTTCTACCTTGGGCTTGGAGGAGCTCGTGGCCTTCATGTCCACTGCTGCTGCTGCTCTTGCGCATGGAAGGAAGGGCAGCACTCGGCCGGGCCAAGGGCGGCCGGCTGGTTGGCTAGCAGCAGCGCCAGTTCCCTAAGCGAGGAAGAGCACGGCCATGACCGAAGATGATCAACAAGAACATCTCCATGGTGTTTCTCGCTACAAAAGAGAGATAAATTAGCAACACGATCAAACGAACACGACGAGGGCTACCTTGCAGCAGTGACGGTTTTCGCCGGAGACGAGAAACGTGGCCGAAAAAGCTCGCCGAACCTTCGTCGGAAGTTCGTCGGAATGCAAGCTAAAGATGAAGAACTTCAGCGACAGATGGAGGGAGTTACGAGCGGCGGCTCGCGATAATGGTTGTACTTCTGAAAATAGGGCGTTGAGGGCTACGCCGGCATATATATAGTTATAGGGTTTGGAAACTTTTCGGAATTTCTTAATTTCGGGATTATTTTAATTCCACGAATAAAAATAATTCCAGAAAATCTAGAATTACCTTTTTGGCCGTGAAAAATAGCCCGGAGCTCAGAAAAATCACTAGAAAAATCCTGGAGACTCTTAGAGAGATATGGAACTCAACTAAATGAGTTTGGACTCATGAAAGGATTGATGAAGAGATCAAAGAAAAAGATTAAGCTCACGGAAATTAAAATTTTAAATCCAGAAAATACCAAAAAGTTTTTCGATGAGAAGTAATCGTCGTCATATGGTATTTTGAAAATAATAGCACTCACCAACACTAAAGACAAGCATCACACAAACACCACATTATCAAATTAATATGGAAAAGTTTAAAACCACATTTTTCCATATTTAAATTAGCAGCAACTTAAGTTATCTAATAAATTTATTCAAATATTGAAATTATTTATTTTATTTAGTGTTTTCTAAGCATAACCCAAAATTAAAAATTTTGGGGTGTGACACGGCCGATGCCGCTTCTCGTCCAAGACCAGCCCTTCTTTCGGAGCCAAGCACACCGCAGGGCCCCAACCCATGGGTCGGGCGAGCCCTGCTGTCTTTGCTACTATACAGGCGGCAGCAGATCGTGGTTTCTACCGCCGTATATTGTAATTGGGCAATGCCCAGTTAATGAAATTACCCACTGAGGATAATCCCATTGTCTTCTTGAGTCTTGCTCTGCATCTTGATCTTGATGGCTCTTGGAGTCTTGTTCTTGAGTCTTGACCCTGTTTGCTCATGGAGTCTTACTCCCAAGTCTTGATCCCTAGCTTGTTGGTCTAGGCTGTTATGACGATGGCCACGTTGGCTAGGATTGCCGCGTCTGTGGTACAAATGGGTAATTTAGTGAGAACCCCAACTTTACGGTCATTTTGTGCCTTGGTCATGTCCCATGAGAAAGATTCTTGGCTTCTTGACTGAGCTGTTTGTACAGTTCCCGAGCCTTTCTATCAGCACTCGAGGTCTCGTTGCCTCCCTCGTTGGGTCGCCATGAACTCCTCAAAGCCAATACTCGGACATCACTTGATGATCGACTAGATGTGCGCTAGAGTGCCTGGCTAAGGCAGCTAGAGCCCGACCATTGAACATCCCTTGCACTTTAGTTGCTTTGGGCAACCATGAAACCTATTGGGCCGGCCTAGAACCCTCGTTTGAGGCCCCTTCTGGAGGTCCGTCGGAATGATGTGCGGTGGAGATGGAACTGTCCCATGTAAGGTCGGGCGACAGGCAGGCTAGCTACAAAAGAACTAAATGGAAACAAGAGAGGCAAAGGGGGACTTAGACAGTAACGCGATGGTTAGGGCCGCTCCGTTAGCGCTTTGCCGATCCTTCGCCTGCTTCTCTTGTTCCACCCGCCCATCCTTGCCTTGTTGGAGGCCTTCTCTTGCGGTCTCTCTCCTGAAAGGTCAGCAAGTGGTTAGATGGGTCGACCCTCTGAGGCTGCTAAGCCCTCACGGCTTGGGCTAAGGTGAACCACTAGAGAGATAAGTAAAGCAGAAAGGATCGGGAGTATAGGACTTATCTTTTTTTTGTTGGGGTAGTAGGCTAGCAAAGGAGGTCGGCAGGCGGGTCTTAGCTCGGGAAGTAATCTAGGCAAATGGCTCGAGGACTGGCCTTCCCTCATGGGGAAAGGTCAGAACTCACCTCGATCGAGCCCGCCCCTTCTAGGGGATCGAGTGCCTGGGTGGAGGGGCTAGCAAAGTCACCGCTATCGCTAGAGGTCTTGATTGCCTTGCCGATGCTCGATCGATCGAGCACTGCCGCCATCTTGACTGCTCCTTTCGCTGGTGCCCCTTCCACGTCATTGCCAGAGCTAATGGGAGCACGGTGGGAGGGGGTGATGAGTGCTGCTGCTTGGGCGACACAGTCCCGCTCGCAAAAGTACACCTGCTCGAAGCTGTTGTTGACGGTGATGACTCCTCTAGGGCCGAGCAGCTTCAGCTTGAGGTAGGTGTAGTTGGGGATGACCATGAACTTGGCGAAGCAGGGGCAGCCAGGAGAGGATGGTAGTGTCAATGTTTGATCACCGATATCTTGCCACGGGGGTACCCAGGACAGTTATTCGGGCTTTGGCGTATGCTAGAACTCGATGGTGAACGTAGAAACAGTTGATTTATACTGGTTCACGGCCTTGATCATGATCAAGTAATAGCCTTTATATCCAATTTGCATTAGCCTTTGGTTGGATTGGTTGTGTTGTATCGTTCATTGTTACAAGGGTGCCCACAACCTCTTTATATCGATAGAGAAGGTTGTGGTGCGGTTACAATCCTAGTCGGATCCAAAGAAGGTGTCCTGAACTAGATATGGAAGGTACTTTCCTATAAGATTCCGGCTAGTCTAGCCCATTCTACTTGGATTTGGTGTAGCAGTTGCTACACCTCTTCCTACTTTAGGCCACGAGTGAGGCCAGAGCCCACGGCTTGTAGTCATATCGCTGGGGAACCCTATTGGTCCTGCATCGATAGGTAGACACTAGGGAAGTTGACCACCTCAAAGGTGACTAGCTCCTTGCGGAAGTTGTCCGGCTCGCTGAAGGTGACATTGAGCCGGGTGTGCCCAAGAGGTACAGCTTCCTTCCCGGGCACAATTCTGAAGAATGGTGCACTACAGGGGCACAGGCTGCTCCATGAAATGCCCATCCTATCGAGGGTGCTAGCGTAGAGGATGTTTAGGCCACTTTCCCCATCCATGAGGACCTTGGTGAGGCGTGTGGTGCCCATCATCGGGCTAACCACGAGCTGGTAGCGCGCTAGATGAGGGACGCAGTCTGGGTGATCTTCTTTGTCAAAGGTGATGGCAATCTGGGACCATCAGAGCCACGTCAGAGCAGCAAGGGTGTGGATGTTGTACAACTCCTGGTTGTTGATTCGGCATTGCTGTCGGGACTCATATGCTTGGGAGCCCCCCGAAGATCATGAGACAACGCTCTACCTCCGGGAACTTGTTGTCTTCCTCCTAGGCGTCGTTCGCATTCTCCTTGGCCTTTGGGGCAGGCTTTTGGGCCTTTCCCTACTAGCCAAGGGGCCTTTGGGGCAGGCTTTTGGGCCTTTCCCTACTAGCCAAGGGTGTTGCGGATGTAGCCTTTCATGGTGGCACAGTCACCGCCGATGTGGTAGCACATGCGCGAGAAGGCGTCGAAGTAGACACTATTAGAGTCATACTCCGGGCCCTCCTCCGAGAGAGACTCGAGGAAGGCACAGAGCGAGGGGACATTGGTCTCGGTAGCACTAAAGAGGATGGGACTCTGCGGTGCCTCACGGCCAATGAGGTGCTCCAGCTCCATCTAGAATGACGCTAATACGCTCCGGATCCTGAAAGGCAGGTCCGGGAGGTAGTACCAGAAGCGACCGTCAGGCGGTGGGAGCATCTCACTGGTGGCAATCTGGTGGTGGATGTTGGCCAGCATGTAGAACATCTTGCCTCGGCCTGACATGGTTCCGTTCTCCCCCAAGGCGTACCGGATCTAGCGAGCCAGGACCTCAAGATCTGGCGCAACCCCGTGTAGTGGACAAAGCTCGCCATAGCGGTCGGCGATGTAGGCCAGGGTCCCAAAGTTGAGAACTTGCCCTAGAGCGAAGTCGCTAGTGGTGACGTAGAGCTCGCCCGGGAAGCGGACGCCGTCGTCTAGGACGACGCAGCTTGCTCCCGTGACATGGCGGGTGGCTCCTACCACCATAGAGCTAGAATCACACTTGATGTTGCCCCTTACCTGGCACGCCAGCTGTCACGGGGTTGAAGCCACGACAAGCATAGTTGTTCAGATGGTGTCGTCGCATGACGGATACAGTGGCTCGGGTGAACCAAGAACGCAAGAAACACATAGGAGACGCAGAGATTTATCCTAGTTCGAGCCAAGTCGGTCCCTACGTCCAACAACTGATGGTCGCTGTACTCAAGAACACCTAGAAATTTGGGGTTACACTCGGTGTGTAGAGAATGAAGTTGTTTGGCAGGTGGCTAGCACGATGCTAGTCTTATGGTGGTGGTGTTACCGCACCGCCGAAGGTGTCCCCTCCCTCGCCAGAGAGGAAGGAGACAGTGAAGGAACTGTCGGAGCTCCGAGGAGGATTGCTATGCCCTGCGGTGGATAGAGAAGAGAAGTCGGTTCGACGAAATCTCTGTGTTTTGCAGATGCAGAGTGGTGGAGTACGGATCCCCCTCTAAGGGGCTGACCCCATCCCTTATATATAATGAGAGGGGTCAGGTACAAGGTAGTTGTGGTTGCTAGCCTACGGCGTGCGTGTACCAGAGTCAATGGTGGCCTTGTAGCGTAGTGGCGTGGACTGAGGAGATGTCTTGGTGCCGAAGAAGCCTGGGCATCTTCTGGCCGTTCTGCCCTGACACACTGAGTATCAGGTCTTGTTGGCTTTGACCGGCCTCCCCGGGTGGGACCTTCTAGAGTCTTCCTGGCGGTGGCAGAGGTTGGCTCCGGAGGCTGATGCATGGGCCCAGAGGTCCACGAACCCCTAGAGGCCACTGGGGAGCTTTGTCTTCTTGTGTCACACCCCGGACATGACACTGTCAAAGGTGTAGTTGACAGGGTGCGCCTCGGCAGTCGCCGAGGAGCCCGGGGCATCGGTAGCCCGGATGCTCGTCTTCTTGCGCCCGAGCCTTGGCTGACATCGGTAGCCGGGCATAAGCTAAGGGCTGGATGCGTCGTCGATGTAGATTTAGTATTTATTTTAACAACTTATGAAACATGAAAAAATGTTCACTTAACAAACCACGTAGCAATAACACTTTATATTAATAATCTATGGTAATAAATTTTATAAGTTATTGTTTTAAATAATTGTATAGGTCTTTACTAAAATAGTTTGCCATATCAATATTATCAATTAAATTTAATACACTCTATAATATATAAATGATACTACACATATATTCGTGCGATGTAATAAATTCAACATATTTAGTGTCCAGATGCAAGCCGAGTTTCAATTTATCTGGAAAACAATAAATACTGCTAGGACCTAGACTCTTTTTTTTGAATAAAAGATAAAGAATACTAGAATTTTTATTTAACATGTGAAAAAACTGCAACAACTTAATTAATGTTAAAGGTAAACTTTAGATTTACGAAATCGAAAAAGGATTGTATCAAGAGTTTATATATCTTAGGACTAGATTTCAACTAAATACATACTCCTATCACACTAAAAAGAATAAATTTTAGAAATTCTAACTAGAGGTCTCCATCGGAGTTAATCCTCAAAAGACTTGATAGGAAAATAAAAGATAGATCCTAGAAATTTTCATAAAAATAGGAAATGTTTAACACCAATTAAGTATGACCTAATCACCATTGATAATAACAATAGTTACTAGATCTATTCTATTTTCTAAATAATTATCCACTTCCGCTACTGTGTAAAACAATATAAACTAACTTATGACTCTAATTTACATTACCCGCATATGTCATTAAGAAACATGATCCAAAGTAGACCTAAATGCATTATCTACTCTCAAAAAAATTGCATTTATCTAGCATCCTCTTATTATGATTGATTACAAAACTCACTTTTCGTCTCACTATTAGAAAAATTAAATGCCCCTCAAATCTACATCTAAATTATCAACATTTCCTATTACAACAAATTTCTTTAGGTAACAAGAGCATATATTTGTTTCTACATTATCCAATGTCTATCAATATTAATATAGTAAGATTTAATTAAAGTAAACATACGTGTTGTGCATGTATGAGCAATAAAATACATAAGTTATATTTCATCACATAAAAACTATTTTCTTATTTAACAACTCAAATACTAATGATATTAACAAATTTTAATTAGTAACCATAACCTATAATTTATGTAGATTGTTACTTTATATTTATGTATTTTAACTAAAATATTCGGTGTGTTTGTATTGATAGTACAACCATAACTGTAAATATAATTCCTATATAGGAAAATTCAACCATCTTGAGCAATGTGTGAGACCATGGGTGGTTATATTTTTTGGCCCTTTAAATATACTTTAGTATAAAAGGCCAAACATTATGGGGTTTAAGTATTAAAATTATCTTGAGGTTAGCACTAAGCCTCACTTCAAGCTCTATGACTTATCTTAAGTGATATGGTGCATGTTTGAAATAATGGCTTATGCTATTGAAGTACTTAAGAATATACTCCATACCCAAAATCCTTATTTTAAAGAAGTGAAAGGAGAGTTAACGAAAGATACAATAACCACAAGAGTCTCAACTTAACTTGAGGAGAGAAAAAATCCATAGCAACCAATAAGAATAAAATTTGATAAATCAACATTTAGATTCATTACTTTAGAATATACATGATGCAACAAGAGCCACCATGATTAATGGTAAGATTTCAAATATAGAGGTGTCATGCAAAGAAAAAATTATGAAAGTTCCTTGAAAAAATAGTGATTAATGAGTTTATGATGACTAGATGTAGACTACAAAGTATCTATTATATCTATTGTGTTAGAAAATAAACAAAGAAAAAAATTTAAAATTTACTATAAGTAATTTTTTATTAGTTTGATGTACTCTGTCCATTCCAAATTATAAGATGTTTGAGTTTTTTAAATACATAGCTTTTTCTATACACTTACATGTACTGTCTAGATACTTTGTAAAAACAATATCTCTAAAAAAAGTCAAAACCTCATAATTTGTAATGAAAAGATTGTTAAACAGTACATAATACTTATATCTTCTAAAATTCTAGCCCATGCGAGAGCACGGGTTGGTGGACTAGTTAACAATAATTTTATTGCAAGGTCTTGTATAAATCAAACAATATTCCCATTATTAATTCATCTTCTGGCATGGTGTCTTCCAGGGCGATGGTGCCGTAAAAGCCAAGGGACATGACACGTGAGGGATAATAAAACGCCGCAACCAGAGGACAAGCACAGAGCATTATACGCTGCATTATTTAGCCAGGGTGCCTTATCCTTATCCATATATACGCACAGCACCACTGCTGAGCGGGCAAGAGAGAGTGAAGGGCGAGGGAGATCATGGACCCTACGGGTGCCATGGACTCCCTCCTGAAGAAACTTGGCGATCTCCTCGCAGAGGAGTACAGTCGCCTGAAAGGAGTCCGCAGCGAGATCCGCTTCCTCCGGTCTGAGCTAAACAGCATGAATGCCGTTCTCCAAAAGTGTTCTGCAATGGAGAACCCAGACCTCCAAGTGAAGGCCTGGACAACCGAGCTGAGGGAGCTCGCCTATGATATCGAAGACTGCGTGGACGAGTTCGTCCACGGAGTTGACACCAAGCACCGTCACGGTCCAAGGGCAGGCTGCATCAAGGAGTTCTTCCGCGAGTGCGCTCGGCGTCTCAAGGCGCTGGTCACGAGGCACGAGATCGCCAACCAAATCCAAGAACTCAAGGCGCGCGTCGTGGAGGTGGCGGAGCAGCGCCTGAGGTACAAGCTCGATGACGTTGCCAGCAGCAGTCCTTGCATTAGAGCCACAGATCCTCGCCTGTGCGCTCTATTCGCAGAGGAGTCTCACCTTGTGGGCATCGATGACCCAAGGGATGACCTTGCGAGCTGGCTCCTGCAAGAGAATGAGCTTGGTCGTCGCAAGGTGCTGTCCATCTATGGCTTTGGTGGTTTGGGCAAAACCACGCTTGCCAACGAGGTCCGGCGTAAGATTGGAAAGCAATTCGACTGTGAAGCTCTTGTACCGGTCTCCCAAAAGCCCGACGACAAGAAAATCCTCTGGAACATACTGACTCGGATAGAGAAGAAAAGTACTCTTGACAAAGAACGAGAGACATGGGACGAGCAAATGATTATAGAAAAGATAAGAGACCTACTGGAAGATAAGAGGTACTTATTATCCTGATATTCCTTTGATCCTATCTGATTTAATTATACTACTAGTCCACGAACATGTGCTTTCTCTACTTTGTGGGTTAAGTCTCTCATCATAGGAAACATATAGATAACAACACGTGTGTGTCCATCCATCCACGGTATAATTGCATCCGAACTAGACATTAAAACTTTAGCAGTATAAACCTTTTTGGGCCAGGCTACCATAGGAACTGGTGCCGGAGGAACCATAAAACATGTCTTTTTTTTCAGTGTCCTAGTTTATTTCGTGAGGAGAGAAAAATAGCTCCTGTGTTCCTACTGTTGTTGGTGCAGAATGAGCCAGAGTTGCATAGTGTGTCAGATGGACACAGTGAATTATTTGGGGTAGTTCAATGGTTTTTCTTCTAGTAGAATAAAATACAAATGGTTTGATGAATCACAAATGACTTATACTACAGTAGTACATGCATACTCGAGTTCCCCTTCTAGTTCCGGTGTGCACACTACCGGAATCCGCTTCTTTGCGAGCACCGGAGGCTTTGCCTAGTGTTTTTTTCGGGCGCTCGGCAAAGAAGGCTTTGCCGAGAGCCAAATAAAAAACACTTGGCAAAGCCTCTGCACTCGGCAAAGAAGGCTTTGCCGAGTGCCCGATAAACGGCTCTCGGCAAAGAAGTTCGAGTGCCAAAAAAACACTCGGCAAAGGCTTCTTTGTCGAGTGCCAAAGTAAAATACTCGGCAAAGTAATTTTTCAAACCACGTTTTGGTGCCCTAAACGAATTCAAATAAAAAAGTTTTCAACTACAAACTTTCATAACTTCTCATCATCTACAAACTTTATATTGGTCATTTCTTTATTCGACAAAGTAATAATTACGTTGTTCACAAAATCTATATGTCTCTCGTGTAGTTTCATGAAACTACAAGAGAGACATATAAGATTTGTGAACAATATTAGCACCACAATTTCGGATGGAAAAACTTTCTAAATGAAGTTTGTATATCTCGAAAGGTTACGAAACATTGTAGTTGACCACTTTTTAATTTGAATTCATCTTGTCATGCAAATCTATGTTTGAAATTCAAAATTTTAAAATTTTAAAATTCGAATTTTTCAAAAGACCTTGGATGGATAAACTTCCTAAATGAAGTTTGTAGATCTCAAAAAGTTATAAAACATTGTAGTTGACCACTTTTTCATTTGAATTAATCTTGTTATGCAAAACTACGTTTGAAATTCAAAATTTTAAAATTTGAATTTTTCAAAAGACCTCGGATGGAAAAACTTTCTATATGAAAAATGTAGTTCTTGAAAAGTTATGAAACTTTGTAGTTGACAACTTTTTAATTTGAATTCGTTTAGGGCCTCAAACAATCAATTTTCACTTGGTTTAGTATAATATTTGAGTAACCGAAACGGCATATAGATGCATGTGAGTGTGTAGTTCAGGTGGCTGAGGAGGTATCGCGTGAGGGAGAGGTCACGAGTTCGAATCCCGCCGACTGCGTAGCCGCGAATTTTGCGCGAAAAATGCCGCTGGCCAGTGGGCCCCTCCCCCGATTAAAAAAAATTTTCAGGTTTTTTTCGCATTTTTTTTTCGCGCTTTGCCGAGCGTCGGGCTCTTGGCAAAGAAGCCTTTGCCGATCGGATTTTCGCCGAGGGCGCTTTGCCGAGAGCTGCGCTCGGCAAAGGCTTTGCCGAGAGCCTTAGAGGCTTTGCCGAGAGCCTGGGGCCCTTGGCAAAGCAGCCGGCTCCGGTAGTGGTAGGGCCCTTTAGAGTCACTATATATGACTGTTAGTGTTTATGGTGTTATACTATACCACAGCCAACTTCAATTTGCTAAATTTTCCATTGGAAACTAATTGGTCATCATAAAAGAACTGATCACATGCTTATGACGCTGATGTGTTCACACAAAGAAAATTCTAGTTCTTGCTCCATTTGGGTTTTTTTTTGTTTTGTTTTTGAGATCTTACTCCATTATTGTCTTCGAATATCCTGACACTTTTTGACATATTATTGAATAGGTACTTCATCATAATTGACGACATATGGTCTGAACGAGATTGGAATTTACTGAAGTGTGCTCTGCCAGAGAACAATAAGGATAGTAGAATAATTACTACAACACGTATCGAGTCTGTAGCAAAGGCATGTTGCTGTCTTCCCAGTGACCGTCGCTACAAAATTGAGGCACTTAGTGAGTCCCACTCAAGAAGCCTACTTTTTAAAAAAGTATTTGGCTCTGAGGATGGATGCCCTGACAGAATTAAGCATATTTCAGCTGATATACTAAGAAAATGCAGTGGCCTCCCCCTGGCTATAGTTTGCATAGCTAGCTTATTGGCTAGCAGGTCCAATATGATCGAGCAATGGGAAAAAGTGAGGGTATCTACAGGATATGCGTTGCAAATAAAACAGGATCCTGGGGGTATGGAATCTATACTGTCACTCAGCTATAATGATCTTCCGCAGCATCTCAAAACTTGCTTACTCTATTTGAGTGTATTTCCTGAGGATTATGACATTGAAAGAGGTAGTTTACTGAGAAGATGGATAGCTGAAGGATTCGTGAAGGAAGAAGGGGGGTTAACTGCAGATGATGTTGCTGAAAGCTACTTCAATGAGCTCATCAATAGGAGTATGATTATACCTGTTGACATTGACTATATCGGAAGGGTGCAAGTTTGTCGTCTGCACGACATGATGCTAGAACTACTGAAATCAAGGGCAACAGAGGAGAATTTTGTTACAATCATAGGTCCAAGCCCGATTTCAACCAAGCCAGAAGGTGTTATCCGCCGGCTATCAATTCAATATGATCAAGAGCAGAAGTTGGAACCCCAAGAAATGCCATCGCTAACCCATGTTAGATCATTCAGCGCCTTTGGTGGTTCTCACAACCAGACACTACCATTTGCTTATTTTAGAGTTTTGCGTGTCTTGAGTCTGGATTGCCAGTTGAGTCGGGCTGATGATTTGAGGTTTCTTTGCAAATTAATTCAGCTGAAATATTTGAGACTGAATGCATATGAGCTTCCTACAGAAATTGGAGAGCTGCGGTATCTTGAGACACTAGAATGGTGTGATTACCGAAGTGGAAAATTGCTGCCCCATGGAGTTGCTCGGTTACAGCATTTAAGGCATCTTGTTGTGGACAGGGAGGGGATGTTACCAGAAGCCATTGGGAGTATGCAAGCACTTCAGACACTATCACATTTCAATGTCTGTGACAGTCCACTAAGTGCAGTGCAGGAGCTTGGCAATTTGAAAAACGTGAGAGATCTCTCGATATCATGGGAAAAAAATGAGCCAGCAGATGTAAGGTACAAGGAGTATTTGGCCTCTTCTCTCAGCAAATTGAGCAGCTACAGCATGCAGGCACTGAGGATTGTCAGCAAGCAAGTTATTCCTGTTGATTTTCTAGCATCTATATCACCCCCACCATACCTCCTTAAAGGATTCTGGATGTGGAACACTTACTTTCAGCGGTGTCCCAAGTGGATTGGAGCACTCGATAGGCTTACTCAGTTGAAACTTGATGTCTGCGTGCTGAATGATGAAGATTTGGATATTCTCGGAGAGCTACCGGCACTGGTCCATTTCCAGCTTTGGGTGGTTCCTGTTCGTACAGAGAAGATTATCATTAAGAGAAGTGGTTTCCGTAGTCTTGTCGCTTTCCGCCTGTGGTCCGGGTTGCCATGCTTAAGTTTCCAAGAGAAGTCCATGCCAAAGCTCGAAACCCTCGAGTTGTTGTTCAGTGCTTGCGGGGCAAAATCATATGGAAGCACTCATTCTGACATCAAGCACCTTGAGAGTCTCAAAAATGTCCAAGTTGAAATATATACAACAGGCGCCAGACAACTAAATATTGAGGACGCATATCGCAGAATTTTTGTTGAAATTGCTAAGCACCCGAATAATCTCAGGACTAATATTACTCTTAGTACCCGGACATACTTGGGGGGTGTAATGAATGATGGCAATGTTGATGAGGAGGCCACTGCACATTTCACTGACAACAATGGTGACAATAATCTGGATGAGGATAACCATGTTCTCTATGCACTGGGATCTGAGAGCAGCGCGTGCTAACATTCTAATGAGGTAAATGCTATAACCATTTATATGCTCGTCTCCATTCATTTAATCTAGTCACTATAGACATAATGTTTAATCAACTTTTTATTATACCATCCAGCTTGCGGTGTGTGGCCAGTGCATGCAAGTTCATGTAGCAATTCAAGAAGACGCCATGGGAAGTAATGGAAAGAGATGTCCACGACACTCCAAAAGCCTTAGAAGAATGATAGTTTGGACTTCAATTCTAAAGCATTTGTGTTGTTATATGTACCTGTTTGGACCCACTGTTTACTGTCCTCTCTTGGGGTCAACATATATTATACAATACTCCTGTATGTGCTAAAGTATGCTACTTCCATTTTGTATTCCCTTATTACATACATATTTTGGCATGAGCTCTTTTAAAATGGTTGGAAAAGTACCATGGTACTTCCAAGTACTTTTATTTTTCCTATTTATTGGGCATTTAATAGAGAAAGATTATTTATGAAGTTTGAATTTCATTCTCGAGGGCATATTGGTAACTGTATGTTTGGTCTGTACACACACATCACGTGATTTTTCCCTACGCGCAGGTCGTCGCTTTTTAATTTCCTATCTCGAACCGCCGTTGTCGACTGCCGCACGCACCGCCACGCCCACCATTGCCCTCGCCATCGCTGGGCCGACTCTAGGTCGCCCAGCACTGTTGCCGAGAGTGTCCGGCGACAACGACGAGGGTCTGGCTTCCACCTCCCCGAGACCCCCGACTGATAAAACATGATATGGTACTATGGTAGCGTTGTTGTTCAGCTGCTCGTTGGCACCGCTGCAGCGACAGTGGCGGCGAGCAGGCCACCCTGAGCTTCCGCCTATGTCGTTGGCTTGCTGGGTGCTAGGTGCTGGACCCGGGCATCGGCGTTGCCTCTATCACACTTCAGCGAACCAAAAGCAAGCTCTGGAGCTCGACGTTGACAACAGGATAGAGCTTGCCGCTGCCCGAATCGAGTCTGTAGCTGACCAGTCAAACCCACACAAGCTTGCTGAGGAGCTCCATGGCCAAGGTCCGGCGAAGGAGCTGTGCTGTCGGCAGCTCAAAGGTGCGTGCCTGCATGGTGTGCCTTCTCCCGGGCGGTGGCGGCATCGACCATGACCTCAACGAGGGCAAGCAGTCTCCGTGAGCACGTCAAGAGGAGGTGGATGTGGCGTGGCGGCACTACGATAGGAGGCCGATGCTGAGCGGCATTGCAAAGAAGCGGATGTAGAGGGAGTCGCGCTGGGGAGGAGAGCGATGCTGCTGCAGAAAGGGGGAAGGTGTTGGGGGTGAGAGGGAAAAGGTTGAGAAGCTGGGGCCTGGGGTGCCATGGCTTCTGAGTTCTGACCTTCACATTTCCATTCAAAGCTCACGATCAGCTGCGCGTTTGGGCTAACAAGCAGGGTTGCAAAACACGGGCAATTAATTACTATTTTACCCTTTACCAAATTTAATTGATAAACAAAAAATGGAATTTGGTCCCACCTATTTTGGTACTGATCCCACATAGTTTAGTACCTTCACCATTTAATTGGTACTTGTGAGTAGTTTTACTTGGGTACCTCCTATTTTTGCACCGTTCGATTTCCCTAGATGGATGATCCATATTATTCCCAACGAGTGTGTAAAACTATTAATTAAGACATCATCCATTTGGAATTATCATTATCACTAGAGTGACGGTGGTTTATTCTTCCCTTGGTTTGTTGTGTTCCTTCTTATCCAAACTACACTGTAGTAGGGGTCGATGGGCAACCCTTCATCTCTCTCATGGGTCGAAGATTGAGAAAGAGATCTCTTATCTCGGTGCTCCAGTTTGTTTCTCTCTTGCCCATGGTCTCACTGAGTTCTTCGTGGTGTTTTCGATGGGAACATGCAAGTTTCTTTTCTTTTTTTTTTGAAATTAATCAGGCAAGGGAGTTGCCGACTATATTAAAAAAAAGAAGAACCCAGACCGGGCATTACAACAGAGCTACAACAACGATGACTGAAAGCAACGAAACCAAAAAAAACAACAGAAGCAACAAACTCAACTAACAAACCGGTTGGATTGATATCTCAGCACGAGCCGAGCAACAACACTGAAAACCACAACTGGCCACCACGAAGCAACAACAACAACAAACGGCGACAAAGCAACATGAAGATACATCATCGACATCGCCTGCGCCGTCGTTTACTGACGATGTACGACACCGAGTCAACCGCTGTCGTGCAGGGCTAACCGCCATGATCTGCAGCAAGCCATGTAGCCGTCCTACCATCGCCTCCGCTTGCGCCACCTATCAACGCTGTCCCGCACCGAACTAACCCTTGCTGTGCAAGGCTAGCCACTGCAGTCCGCTGCATGCTGTCAAGCCGAACGCATGAACAACTGCCTCTGATCGTCGCCAAGCCACCCGCCACCCTTAGTAGCCAAGCCGCTGGAATCCGCCATGCCACCGTCGACTTCAGGTCACGCACACATGATCGTCGATCTCCCAACCACGGCCATGCGTTGGTAGGAGAGAAGAATGGCCCACCGCACCACACCAAAGAGGCCACCGCCATGCAGAACCCCTCGCCAAAGTACCGCTGCTACACCTTACACACCAAATGACCGAAACGTCACACCGGATCCTAGACCTTCAAGGCAACTCAAACGCATGGGGGCCTCGCCGCATCCACTGCCGCAACACTCCTCGGACACACCACCTTAAAGCGCACGGGGCCTTGCCGCTCCCGCCGCTGGACTCTCCAAGGATCCGGGCTTGCTTCGCCATCAGGGGTAACTTGGTACCACTGAGCCGCTCCAATAACTACACCTTTGTCTCGCCGCGACTGGGATCTCAGCTGCACCACTTGCACGGACACAAAGCTTCCAGAGACACAGCTTCACACCTCGGCCTTCTCCTCACTCGGTCGGATTGGGCCATCCACACGAGCCTCCACTACATGGCCATCGCCTTGCCGCGCTGCCCACTCACTGCCACCGCACGACCACCTCATCCTGCCCAGCAGCCATCCACCAGCGTCCTATGGCCCCTGCCATGCCCAGAGCAACAGCAGCCGCCGCGCCCCACCTCTGCAGGCTGGCCAGCCATTGCTAGATCTGGCCACGGGATGGCTGGATCCAGTCCGATAGCGCCAGATCCGCTGCCCGTCCGCTGGAGAGAGCTGCCACCGCCTTTCGAGCTGACGCCACCGGTGACGCACGTGTCACCGCCAACATAGCTGCGCTGTCCATGGCCTCCCGCCAACCCCAGCTGAGCGTCGCCTCCGCCACGAGTTGCCGCCCATGTCAGCAGCTCCCCGGCCAGATCCAGTAGTGGGCACGCCGCCGAGCGGCCCCGCAGCACCCTCGCACGGTCCGCCGCTAGCAGCACATCACGCAGCCATCGGGACAGCAACGATGTCGAGAAGATGTGGATCCACCTGCAGGGGCGCCGGAGGAGCTGCCTGGACGCCGGATCCGGCCGTGACGCCGCTGTAGCGGCCACATCCACCACACGACGCAGCACCACGTGAACCATGCCGCTGCCACTCAATTTGGAACCAAATCCTGGGGGTAATAGCCTCGCCGCCACCTTCCCAGCAGCCGCGCAGACCTCCGGCGGGCAGCTCGGGCGGCGGCGAGGTGGGGAGCAGGGTTGAGAGGGGGTGGAGGCTGGCTGTGTCGGTGGCCGCCCGTGTCGCCCTTAGGGACGACGCGGGGGCGTTCCAGGTGCAAGGAGCGGAGTGAACATGCAAGTTTCACCATTCTGTGACTTTCATCTCTACTCTTTTTCATTGGATTCTTGTTGTTGGTGGTCCTGCTGTCAAGGTGGTTTCCCTGAGCGACAGAGTATTCCGTTTCTCCCTATTTTGCAAGGATGTTATTGGCATCCATGTCTACAATATTTGCTCTTTGTAGTGTGTTGCTTTTAACGTTTTCTTCCACCTTTGGCAGAAGGTGGTTTCATCTCCAGAGGGTCCCAATTGAAGATGCACTACTGAAAACGCATGCTTTGCCGAGTGCCAGGCCATTTTGCCCTCGGCAAAGGGTACACGGCAAAAAATTCGTCGGTAAAGACCTCTTTGCCGAGTGTTTTTTGTCGGCCACTCAGCAAAGGCTTTGCCGAGTGCCACGATAGCACTCGGCAAAGAAAAGTTGTCATAACGGCGTAGATAACGTTAACGGGTACTTTGTCGAGTGCCCCACTGCTAGGCACTCGGCAAAGAATTTTCAAAGTGCCCCTGTGCATGGCACTCGGCAAAGAAAAAAAATTTGAAAATTCTTTGCCGAGTGCCCCACTGTGTGGCACTCAGCAAAGAAATTTTTTTTTGAAAATTCTTTGCCGAGTGCCCCTGTGCGTGGCACTCGGCAAAGAATATTTTTTTTAAAAAAATCTTTGCCGAGTGCCCCTCTGCGTGGCACTCGGCAAAGAAATTTTTTTTTTTTGAAAATTCTTTACCGAGTGCCCCTGTGCATGGCACTCAATTCTATTCTCAACAAATTTAAAAGGTGGCTGGCAGTTTCCAGATCTCAACAAGCCTGTACTCGGGCAGAGCATCAAGCATTTAGATAAATAGATGAACCGCTAGGTGAAAATACTACAGGCCAAGAAAAAACACCCGAGCCGAAGACTGGAAACACCCAAGATGAATAAGTTCAGCATTTTAACTCCATCAGGAAAAACACATGAATGTTTTGAGTGTACATTTTCGTTCTCGACTGTACAATGATTTAGGATGTTTGCTATAAAACATCATTGCTTGTAAAAGTTTTTCCTACTGATGCCAGCAGCCACTTCAACGTTTTAAATCCAGCACGACGGTTCAGAGGACGCTAAAAGGCACACCATAAACAGATGATATTTTTCAGAGATATACTTCAAAAGAACCGAACAATGATATTTTTCGATAGTTCATGTCACACTCAATTTATATAACCGTGTATATCTGGAAAATGCTAATGCATAGCAAGACATAATAAAGTCATGTCTTGCATACTACAGCTAATTTATTTGTTGAAGTAGATTTTGGACTTCTCCAGGGATATTATCTATACATTCATTTGTGCTCCTCTTCAAAATATCCACTATGAATTCCGTCCTCAGTGAACGTGACCTCTGTGAATGACAGATAATAACTTAACATATTTATTTGATATATATATATATATATTTATATATAATATATATATACTACAAAATTTACATAGAAATTATATATGCTTACCGTGTCGATAAACGGCAAATATCTTCTGCCGTTCCACGCCTTTAGGTAGTTGTACACAAAGAAGCCTGCCAATTTCCTATGGAAGAAGAGAGCAAGTGTTTGTTTGTTGTAAATAAATCAAATGACAATTTGATAAGAAAGATAAAAAAAATAAAATTAGTTTTTACCAGTCCAAACTTTTTGGAATCCCTTTTTTGAATTCACAATGCCAGACAAAAATATTCTCGTTCCATGCAGGATTTGCCAATTTCATGGCGAGATTGAAATGATTCAAAATAATATTTAATGTAGTTGTATATGGCATGCTTGGATCATCAGTCATGTGGCATAGATTTGGAGCATGCGGATCCATAATGTACAAAAATTGGTTACTTATGTCTATTATTATGAATAAAGTATAGTTCATATCTCTCCAATATGGCAATAGAACCTGAAACAAAGACCAAGGCTATAAGTGCTAAACAAAAATGTAACTTTTTAAAGGAGTTTACAGAACAATATCTTACAGTGCTGCAATTTTGAATTTTATAGTCCATATCAGGCCAGCATTCAAACAATCTTGAATTTTGTCTTGAACCGGCCCAGTAAAGATTTCAGAATACCCCATCTGTGTTGGTGATGCTTGTCCTACTCCGGCCGAGGTTCCTGCCATATTCATGTCAACAGTTTATGATTGGGGCTGAAATGCATCCCTCACCCACTGGCTGCAGGACGGCCGAGGAAGTTGTGCCATAAGTTGAATGCGTTCCTCCAACAATCATAGTATGTGTATATTCTGGCAATGTTGAAGTAAATAGTGCATGGTCCATGAACAAAATATTCTTATACCACGCAAGATTAGTGAAGATCGTGCACCTGGTTGATCCAGTGCATTTGAAAGTGCACTTGTTTCAGCTTTTCGGCGAGCATGGTACTCACGCTGCCTCTTATTCCTCTCCTCCCGTTCCTCGTTCGTTTCTTGAGCCCTTTTTCTAGCACGGTACTCACATTGTTTCCTATTCCTTTCCTCTCTCTTGTGTTGTTCTTCGCTGAAAGCTGTGGACATGGTGGTTTCTTCTTATTTATGGCGTTGTATATATATATCTCATTGCAATATGTGTGTATGCATGTACCTGGAGTATGTATGTTTGTTACATAGCTGAGCGGAGTGCATCCCTCTCCTGGCATCCCCATTTTTCTATACAAGGCTGGTAAGTAACCAGCTGAAAAATTCACATGTTACTTGTTCTGAGAATAGAGTCAGGAATGGCAACAATGCATCACTGAAAAAAGAATCATGCTCTGAGATACTAAGTATTATACAGGTGAATTTCTCACTATAAAGCATGGCAATATATCAGGTGAATTCTCACTATAAAGCATGGCAAAACAAATTGATTATTGACTTGTTTGTGACTAATTGACTCGATTTGATGAACACTAAAATTTTGCAGTCACCCCGCAAACTCAATAATTTGAGCCTTTGAGGTTCTCCAAATCCTCTGGAATCCACGTACTCCTTATTTCTAGATGCTAAATGAAGGGTGTCTTAGGACATATGCATGTACTGTTTATTTATTCTTTATTATCTACTTGGATCCTCAAACATAAGGCATAATCATGAGCCGTTTACAGTGCACTATTTTGGAGAAATGTGGTTCCAACAGATTGTAAATCTAAAAGTTGACAAACCATGTTATATTCTATTGAATGAAATGATTAATTGGTGCTAACCTAAGCCAATTTGTGACTACAGGTTGATCTACTTCATTCCATAGTCTACTCTACATATATGGTCACTACACAGAGATTCAGAAATAACTTTTTTGAAAAACTTTCAGATTGCTCTGCTTCCTAACATTTAGAAATAACTTTTCTGTTTGCACCTTATGAGTACCATTTCACTATATGTAAACTGTATTAAAAAAGAATATTATCTTTCCACCAAATTCACTGAAATTAGAGAACTAAGTAAACTGTAGTACACCCATGTCATTTGTGGAGGGCTGGTAAGTAACAATCTGAAAATTCACAAGTTACTTGTTCTGAGGAATGGCAACAAAACATCACTGAAAAAAGAATCATGATCTGAGATACTAATTAATATACAGGTGAATTTCTCACTATAAAGCATGGCAATATATATATATATATATATATATATATATATATATATATATATATATATATATATATATATATATATATATATATATATATATAAAGAACTATTACCCTACAGCTGGCTACAAAATAACTTATTCTGTAGCCATTTTGATTTACGATAATTGCTATGCTAATTTACGAGATTATAGTAACTCCTTACTATGTGATTTACTATAACATTATGGTAAATACCCCATGTGTTATAGTAATTCAACTATCGTAAATATATACTGATATTGTCGTAAATTAGTATATAAAATTATTGTAAATGGAGGTAGCTACAGAATAACTTATTCTGTAGCTAGCTATAGAGTATACTCTCCCTATATAAATATATATATATATATATATATATATATATATATATATATATATATATATATAAAATAAAATTTGGATCCTATGCAGCCTGCATTTGAACACCCAATTCAGTCATTCAGTCTATCAGTTTTTCATTCATTTGTTTCATTCAGTATGTCAGTCCTTGCAATTGCCGGACCATGAACAGTAGGCAGGAGGGAAAACAAACTGGAATTGCCCCTTTTAACATGAACTGACAAGACACGGCTCCAACGTTTTGTTTGAACCTTGAAGAATCAAAATGAAAGGACAGATGCCCAAGCACAGACTTCTAAAGAACAGACGCATATGCACTGCAAGAGATGAACAGGGGGGAGCACTGGAGAGCTGCGACAGTGGTAAAAGTGTGAACTCGCTCATCAAACTGCACGCACCTGCTTGCCAACACGCACCTGCTCGGCCGGCAGGCTGATCTGCACCGCCGCACCCCTTGGTTCGATTCCTGACTCCACCGGACGCCGAACGCGTCCTCTCCCCGATGTTGGTTGCGTTCAGAACCATCCTTTAGGACGGTGGCATCTACTGCAAGCACGAACATGCCGTGGACAATGCACCGGTGGCAATGCGCAATGCCGAGCGGTCCTGGCGAGCAATCGATGTAAAGCACGTCCGATTGATGTACCTGCTCGTCCGCTCGGCGATGGCGCGTTGATGGTGTCCACTCGGCGATGATGTGCCGTCCGCTCGGCGATGGTGCTGTCGCTCGTCGTGGGGAGTAGCAGGAGCCTCTCGTCCTCCTGATGGTGTCCGCTCGGCGACGATGTGCCGTCCACTCGGCGATGGCGCAGGCGCTCGTCGCTGGGAGCAGCAGGAGCCTCTCGTCCTCCAAGACCATGACGACGTAAGCTCCATGCGGGACCGCACGGCCGCCGCCGCCTTAGCCGCGACGAGGAGGAAACTGCTTCGCGGGAGCACAGCGGCCACCGTAACGCCGCGTCAAGAACTTGCTCCGTGCCGCGGCAGGGAGCGACGGGCGATGGATGGAATTCTCGTCCGTCCTAGAGAGACGAGCGTCGGGATTAGCGGCGGAGACACGCTATCGCTGTCGGACGATGGATGGAGCAGTTGTGGATGGATGGAGCTGGCCCCGCGCGTGATTAGCGGTGGCACGCATCTTGGGGTTTTCGTTGGAAGCAGGTGGGAGAGGCTGATTAGGTTGACACACGCAATCTTGGCCTTTGGATTTGAGTGAGTATGGATAGAGAATGCTCAGACTAAATCTAAACAGTCTATTTTGAAGATCTGGGTACACTTTTGTGGGTGGATAGAGGGGTGGCTCCTCAGTGAGGATGTTTTTTTGTGTGGATGTAGGAAAAAAAAAAAGTCGGTGCATTAGTAGGGTAGATAGATAGATGAAATGCGGCATTCACTGCATTATTGTGTACAAAGGCAATTTTTTCCCTTTATGCCCTTAGCTTATAGTATCATGATAGTGGACGCCTGCGTTTCTGCAGTGACCGGATGCCTGTAGCCACGTGGCCAACAAGGATGATGTTCCATAACAAGACGGGCAACTTTGCAACCACGTACATAAGAATTATCTGTTATCAATCAAGGTCTACAAATTACTACGTCAATAGCAAATAAAATAACAGGGAAGCACCGTGACAACAGCAACAACTTGTGCGGGCACGCGAACTCGCGCATACGGCGCTCGGCGCAGTTACTCCGCTACGCCTCGCTCGAAACCCCACCGGTCCCACGCATGACGCATTGACTCACGCGCGCCGCCTGCAACCATCCCGCTGGATCGTCGCAACTCGCAAGCGGCAGAGTCGAATCCGCACGGTCACGCCGACGCCTTCACGGAACGGCGCCACGCGCCCACCGCCCACGCGGCCACGACGGTCGCCGACTCGCCAGACTCGGAGGCGCAGCCGCGGCGAAGCCCGACGCCGGAGGACCTGCAACGTTATCGTCTCGGCCGGCTGCCGCTCGGCGAGATACTGAGACGCACAGCAGCAGACAGGTTTAAGATTAATCTTCCAGTCTTCTTCTTACTTGTGTACTTAAATAGTTTTAATTATTTATGTATGAGTCATTTTTTTTTCCCAGTTCGTGAGTTCATTCATCCGCATCACTGCATCAGATCAATAATTAGTATCTGGTCATTAGTCCATCATATCCTGTGACTTGTGAGTTTTCTAACCGAAAGTTCCAAACAGATCGATTCTATATTATGAATTATTTGTATTTCATTTGAACAATTTATATCGAGATTTGTTATCATTTATAGCTTAATCTTTTAATTTAAGGCTTATCATATTATTTAATGTAGTTGGTTTTACCGAATTAGAATATGGTTTTACCGAATTATAAATGGTTTACCGAATTGTATAAGATTTTTTTTACGGCATACCCTATGTTAAAATCCTAGGTCCGCCACTGGTGAAAACATACAACCAGGGAACGAACATGAGACAAAGATGCATACCGTCTTCGCAAAGAAGAAGGTACAAGTATTTTTCGACTGTATATGTATACTGAATCAGATACTAAATAAGGTTGATAGACAACCAATCTACGTGTCCGCTTGGCACTACCATGGTCATCAAGCCAATAGGTCACAAAATTAGCTTCTTTTGATTTGCAGACAAGGAAAGGTAGCATCAGGGGGGTGTATTTGGTAAAACCTTTGCCCAGTGTGATGAGTCAACAACAGATTCCTTGATACAAGCTCCTGAAAGTAAGTTTCTGCTGCTTCCAGTCGAGATACAAATCCTTCCGCGATCCATTTCCTGACCAAATCATGCCTCTCAATCCCTTGAGCCACCTTTTCTGAATGAAAATCAGGGTATCTGATACAGTATAAGAAGCAAGTCTTCAGATGAATAGGAAGACTATCATAAACAAGACCCAAACTGTCAGCCAGTGGTTTCAAGGATCGAATACTCAGAAACCCATCCTGCACGTGTTTTATCCAAGTGTCCCAACCGTCATAGTTTTCTTGCCGTACGCTGTGTGCTGCTTCTGCCGACAAACAATGTAGTTCAAGTGGCATACCACGACTCATGTATTCGATGTTACGGCATAGCTCATCCAGGCTAATTGCGAGTATGTCCCTCGTATCATACTCTTTATCTTTTAGAATGGCCGTCTCTATCAGCTTGATAGCATCGTGATATTGTACACCCGGAAGTTCATAGATAAATGCATCAGTGCAACATTACTCAGCTACAGCTTTCATTCTAGTCGTCAATATTATTTTACTGCCCATATAACTCTCTGGAAAAGCGCTTCCAATAACTTTCCATTCTCCCCATCGCCAGATATCATCTGCTATAACCAGGTACCTATGCGAATTCAAATTGTCAAGAATACTGATTAGTGACTGTTTGGATGGCTAATTTATGGGTCAATATAAATTGCATAGCAGTTTGTTTCGAGTATATTAGAATATCTCCAGATATAGACATATGGTAGATTAGCACCAATTGTAATCCTAGCTTGCCTTATCTCTAAGAAAGACTTCTTATCCCCTAAGCAGTGTACTTCGCACACGAGGCACAGCATCTGTCTGCTGAGTCTTTGTCATGTCGACCGTGTCGTCATCGGCAACATTGAACATTACCATCTACTGCACTGCTTCTTCTTAATCAAAAGCAACCTCGTTCACTATCTCTTCCCCCACCTACTTCATCTACTCCAACAACAGTGGGGTGCAACGTTACCATCTACCCCTGTTGTTTTGTGCACCACTATCTCGTGCAGGCCTTCTTTGCTAGTTCCTCAGACACCAATGCATGGTTGGGTCCCTATCCATATAGTACATATGGTATTTGAAACACAGGTACATGCCTTCGTAATGGATGCATTGCCAGGTCTAGGAAAACTGACACACTTGTCAGTTCTAGTGGCTTGGCTGCATTGACTTCGGCATAGGACCTCCCATTTCTGTCCTGATTGCCTCAATGGCATCATTGTTTTTGTGTATGTCCTTGACGGTCCTGACAGCACCACCACCTTCCATGACGACCACCTCGACATGTCTCCGTCATCACCATGGTGCCTCTTTTCTGTGGAGGCATCATGTGCGACTGCCTTGAGATCAACAACCCAACAACCACTAGTACACAAAATATCTTTACTGGTAGTATTTGTCATATTTTTATTGGCGCTTTCACTAACTATCAGTGTGAAGGGAAAATAAAAATCAGCAAACTCTATTGACGTCACCTAAAAACCACCACTGCAAATGTTTACACTGGTAGTTTTCTGAAGAAAACCCCTAGGGTAAATGATTTTTCAAAAATTGCAAATCAAGCTTAAAAATAGTGAATCGCCACTGTAAATTGGAATCAATTTAAGTCTTCATCGCACCACATTGCTCAATACATTGCATTCATTGGACTTTTCTTGAAATAATGAATGGATACATCATGTCTGTATACAGCTTTATTACAAATGAGTGCTCCAGCATTTATGTTTGGTCAAACTTGGATGTGACAATATTTTACACATTTCAAATTTGGAAATTTGAAAAATGTCAAGTTCAAACCAGAATTTGAACACCCAAATGATTTCAACTTAAAAAGTGATGAATACTAAACTTGTATAACTCATGAAGATCTACAACTTTTATTTTGGTTATCTTGTCATTTGACTAAATTTTATCAGTTCAAATTTTAAAATTTGAAAAATGACAAGTTCAAACCAGAATTTGAACACCCATATTATTTCAACTTAAAAAGTGATGAATACCAAAGTTGTATAACTCATGAAGATCTACAACTCTTATGTTGGTCATTTCTTCATTTGACAAATTCTTAGTACACATTGTTCACAAAACTTACACATGTCTCATATAGTTTATGAAACCTTATGAGAGATGTGTAACATTTGTGAACAATATTATTACCACTTTGTCGGATGAAGAAATGACCAATATAAAAGTTGTAGATCTTGATGAGTTGTTCAACTTTGGTATTCATCACTTTTTCAGCTGAAATCATTTGGGGTTTCAACCTGTTTCACTAACATTGAGAAATGAACTAACGAAACATCCATGTTGCAGCATTGAAACATAGGGTTCCAAATTTGCCCAAAACTTGGAATTTGGGTAAGATAGCATGGGAATCAAGGCTTGACCCAAGATGTTGCACATGTTTTATTGGGAATTTGAGATGTTGCACATGTTTCAATGTCATGTTGCACATGTTTCATCGGGAATTTGAGATGTTGCACATGTTTTCATTGGAAATTTGAGATGTTGCACATGTTTCATTGTCATGTTGCAATCTTAAAGCTCATGTATGATGCACTCATGTGATGCCATGCTAGTGCATAAAATGTAGGCCACCTGGGGTGTTACATCTCTCATAGGTTTGCAAGCCACAAAGTGCATAGTAGCATCACAACAAAGTTTTCAGACAAGTGTACAATGAAATATTGAGAAATGAACTAACGAAACATCCATATTGTAGCATTGAAATATATGGTTCCAAATCTGCTTAAAACTTAGAATTTGGGCAAGATAGCATGGCAATCAATGCTTGACCCAAGAATAAAGTTTGAAGAGCATGAAATTTTGTACAATTTTCATGTATGTGACTATTTTATGCAAGACTTCTAAATAGCACTTTTAAAACAGTCAAACAAGATAAGTTCTAGGATAGTCAAACTTGGTTAAATTTGAATTTAGTGAAAATATAAACGTAGAACCTAGGTCAAATTGTTCCACTAACATTTTAAAAGTCTTTGTAAGCCACAAATTCAAATTATAGTCAAGTTATAGTCAAAATTGCATCACATGTGAACAAAGTTTTAAAACAATACAGCTGGGCAAATGTTCACAATAGGAGTGGCTGGTGTTTGAGCCGCCCTTACAAATGGGGTGATTTGTAGGGACGGCTCAATCACCAGCCGCCCCTACTGTGCCCATTTGTAGGGGCGGCTCAAACACCAGGCGGCCCTACTGTGCATTTGTAGGAGCGGCTGGCCGACTGGGGCCCGAGCACGCCACTGTAGGGACGGCTCCGCCCCAGCGGCCCTTAAAAAAAAGAGAAGCACTACGAGAAATCAATTTTGACGTGGTGTAGCCTGGCATGCACCAAATGGTGAGTTGTCAAACTCTAAACTCACGTAGGTCCATATGTCCAGCTCTCACGAAATCTGAACACAAGGAGGTCTCTCAGCATCTATCTCACTCTTACACTACCCTCTCTCTCTCTATAGTTCTTCCCGTTTATTGTTTTGGTCCTCTTTCTTTTTTTTTGTTTTGGCATTTTTGTTGACTTTTTTGAATACCTAAATCAAAGCGATAGTTAGCTTTATAGCAACTCCAATAAAGGTCCGTTTAACGTAGGACACCTACTTAAGATTCAAGGGTTTCTCTTACTTTTAAGAGCCATAATTTATTGGGTTAAACTTTAGCAGCAGCCCTCATATTTAGGGTCCTTACTTTTTTACAACCTACTTGTCAGTTATTTCATTCTTTTTTTTTTATTTTTTCAACTCCTATTCCCTTGCTCCCGTCACTGACTAGCGGTGGGAAAGAGGATCTCGCCAAGGAGGAGGACCTTAGCGAGGAGGGACGGGCTTGGCCTTGGTGGTAGCATAGCGGAAGGGGAGGACCTCAATGGGAGGGATGGGCTTATGGCGACGACATCAGAGAAGAGTCTTGACAAAAAAAAAGCACGACAAGGAGTTGATATCTCTTACAACTAAAAAGAACAAAACAAAGACAACAGAATGGTGCGACAATTTTTAGGTCGTCACTTGGTCTCCCTCCTGTGCAACAAAAGCTTCACCTCATCGGCCTGCCCCCGTGCGACCGCACAACCTCGCTCATGGCTCGATTCCTGGCCTGCTCCCCTGCGCCTCTTTTATTTTCTTCCGAAAAAAAGAAACGTCATCCCCGAGGGAGGGAGGGAGGGTGCTCGCGCCCGAATCTCGCGATCCCTAATCCGGGTGCCACCACAATCTCGACACGTGCCCCTGGAGCCTCTGCACCCGCCGCTCCACCACTGTCGCGCCGCTAGCATCGAGATTGGAAGCCGCGGGGAAGGCACCCGCGTCGGCAGTTGGAGGGCACCTGCCGCAGCCACTCGCATCGCTACCACCGGCAGCGGCCTCTACCCAGGAAGAGAGCCTTCTCCGCCGCGCTCACCTGGGACGAGATCGCCATGGGCTTCGCCGCCGCGCCTCCATCCGCTTCCAGGCGAGCACACATGGTCCGACCCCGACCCTCGTGGCCCCATCTTCTTTTGATCGAGTATCCTCTCATCTTACATTCTTTCTGACTTGGGTGTTTTGTGTTGTTGCCGGGTTTGGCGCCGACAGATGTGGCACAGTTCAAGGAGGATGAGATCTTGGTCATCGTCTTCAATCGAGACCTGCCCCTCGGAGAGGGCGTGCTCAGCGTGGACTTCACCGGGACGCTCAATGATGAGATGAGGGGATTCTACGGGAGGTACACCCCCTATTACTGTTCATGTTTGGTAGTTCGTGGCTTCTAGCAACTACTAACACTTGATTCACTCACTGGAGAGAGGTAATGTATTGTAGATCTGTAGCCTAGATAAACTACAGGATAATTAGAATTAATTACGGTTTCTCCTACAATGTAGCTATCGATGCATACTGTTCCTGTATAACTCTGAAAGACAGTTTGACTCAGAACCCTAAAATTGTTTATCTCTACATCTACACCTAAATAAAAAGACTCTAAAGTAATCATCTACCTGGTGATACCAAATCCCACCTATAGGGCCTGGTGTCAAATATATGTGAATCTTTTTTAATAAAAAAACATGTAAGGGAATCATCTGAGTGCATGCCATCCTCGCCCCGCTCCTCAGAACGCGTGCGACACGAAACTGAGACCGTGTGTCCGTGTCGTCTGCTACGTTGCATGCCCACGTACAATACACACCTCACACCACGAACCAAACACATGCACGCACCCCGCCTCTGTCGATTTTACAGGGATATGGTCCCGGTGGCACGTGTGAAACCAAGACCGTCTGTGCACGTCGCGAGCTCTGTGGCTCCATCGGTGGTTGCGACGCGCGGTGTGGCGCCTCGCCGACCGGGCGTGGCGGTGCTGTCAGGCCACCTCGTTCCCATACACAAGGCAAGAAAAATGCCATCACGAAGGATATAGTTTTCCAAGAGTTACCTCATGATTATAGAGTTAAGCTTCTGCCTGTACTAAAAGAAGTAAGAATCATAACCTTCATTCCATTTTGTTCCTGAATGCAAACCTGTGATGTTGTATTGTCTAATCCAATGTGCATTTCATCATGTTTTTTTTTTGTATATCTCCATTCTACTGCTTTAATGCTATGTCTAGCATATGTGTAATATTATCCAATCTTTGGTTTAGCTAGACTCTGTTGCAGTAGAATTGATTCTGCAGGTATATTAGGGTGACAGTTATTGTGTAGTACAATATGACCTTCCATCTATGCATAAAACATGGCTGCCGGCTGGTAGAGCTGATAAGTCTCATTATATCTAATAATTGGTATTTTATCAGCCGATGAATTCAAATTTATGGATGCAATTTAACTGAAAATGGGCAAAAACAGAGTTTGACAAAAAATATATAAATTAATGTCTGATATATTAACGCCGCTCATATCTAAGCCTAATATAAAGATATGTACCCTCCTGCGTTTTCGATATTTATATGCAAGTTCATATTTATCAATCCCCTTCTTTCATTGAACTATAGCCTAGAAAGTTTAGGTGTCCTCTGCTTACACTCTTGAAAGTCTTAACTTGTGTGAACCTCAGTACTCTGGCCCTAAATCTTGATCAAGCACCCTTAAAAAGGTTCACATTTTGGTGCTTAGTTTTGTTTAACAATCTCTATAGTATTATGAAAAGTGAGATGTCTGCATCGTCCACCCTTTCGTATGCTGCCCTGGCTTTGTCGCGCTCCTTGTTGGCCCCCTCTCCTTCCAAGTGTATTCACATTTAGCACTACTGACCCCTCGCTGTAGTGGCGAATGCATCGAACCGAAATTACTGTTTAAACCGAATGCCCTGTCCTATCTATGTATTTGGTACCTACTGTATAGATATGCAGTCTATCATATTTCCGGTAGTTTTATCTATTGTGGTTCAGATTTTTCCATGATAATACTCGAGAATGTTTCAGCTTGGATTTCACTAAGCGCGTGATGCTTCTGATGCAACTTTGTACCTCTTTTTTTATATAAAAAATGTAGATTAGAGCTCGGTAGCAAGATATGTAAAACATATATGTCATAACTGGTTGAATCTGGCGTCCCATGTCGCATCCATAAAAAAAAAATTGTTCTTCTTATTTGCATGCATAATTTCCCTTTTTCCCATACAAACATTTTAACTATATATGTTTAACAAATATGACAGGATGCGTACAAATTGAGGAAGCACATCTTATTATACCTACTTACATACGAGGGAACCAAAACAATGGCCACATACCTGATAGTGTACCGTCTACGAGATTCTCTTCGATGCTATATAGTCTCAAACAAAAAATAATGAATTATTGTTGGCCATTTCTTTGTCTATATTATCTTATCACAATATTGTTATCTTATCGTGCGATTCGTATATTTTTAATACAAAAGTTTAGCTGTCCCATAGCAACGCACGGGCACACTATCCAGTAGGAAAAAAAGACCTAGAAAGTTGGGAGCTCTCTATATGCACCATTGGGAGGCGGGGCTGAGGAAAAGATTTAGGTGTCAGTAGGGATTTGAGTTCCGTCGTTAGAATTATTTTTTTGTTTTGACTCTAAAAAAGAGCAAGAGTCCTGTTTTTGTCCCGTGTTGGAGATACTTTGCAGTGAATATAAAAATCTTGGAACATGAATGCCAAATAGTTTCCCGAACGGTGAACTTTTTTGAAGGAAACAATGTTTAAGAGAAAATATTACAAGTTTAACAAAGAGTGCCCTAGGTTTATGAGAAACTGTCCCAATTTCATATAAATTGTCCTACACTTCTCCTATATTTTAGGTGTCTGAATTTTAAGATGACTTTCAGGCAACACTCTTATACTACCAATTAGTATAAGTAAATTGTCACTTTTATGATTTTTTATTTATCTTTGTATCACAACATATCAAATTTTTGTCCTTGTCCGACTATAAAAATAATTGTAAATTGTGCCAACACAAATAAGATTTTGTCAGGTTTATGGTTTTGTCTAATGGGGTTTTAATTCCCAGAACCAAAATTTACAGATTGCGTCTACAGAAATTACAATGAACTAAAACTGCAATTTTGTATAAAGTATATGCAATAACCGTCGCCTGAAAAAAAAATTAAAATTCGGACACCTGAAATTTAGCAAATCACATTGTTCTAGGTTCAAAGAAAACCGTTTACCTTCATGACAAAACAAATGTTCCAACAACAAAAATCAATGTTCTAGTGGCATTGACAATGTGCCACGAATAAAAAATGATAATACGGAAATTATAAACAAAAAAAAAGAAAGAAAGAACAAACTTAATCTTCCTAATAATTTGTATTCCTTTAACATTTTATTCTTCCTAATAATATTGTACGAAGAAAAATAAGGAACAAACTTGTAATACTCTGAGGAGTATAAAAAAACCCTAAACCCGCAACGGGATCATAGGTATTTTATTTGTATATATATAGACAAAAAAAAACTTTTACTAGGGGAAAAACGGGACTAGACACAAAACTGAAAAAGAAAATTATCTTAAAGGCTTTCGCGGATTGAGGAACGGCCCAGCGCGGCCCACCGGCGACACGTCCGTCTCTAGTCATCCCCGCTTCACCCCGCGTACGCTCTCCCTCGTCCCTCTCCCTCTCCCACTCGGCGACGATTGGGCTAGCGCCGCCGCCGCCGCGCTACGCCAGGTGCCGAGGTCTCCGTAGTGCCCTTCGCCGGGTCTCCGTAACCCCCCTCGCCGTCGACGAGCACCCCCCAAGTACGCCAGCCCTTCTCTTCCCTTCCTGCTGCGCGGGACCGGGCGCCCAAACCCTAACCTAAGTTATCCGGCTATTTGTCTCCCGATCTGTTCTAATTGCAAGTTTACGCATCTATAATGCTTCCGACCTTCGATTTCTTGCAAAAGCTATTCGAGTTTCCCTAACTGGTTCCGCCCCCCTGAATTTTACTGGTTCGCAGGGCATTCGCACTATGGTCGACGCGTAGGTGGGGAGCCATTAGAAGGAGGGGGCAAGAAGAGTTGCTGGGCATGGCGGCTCAGGAGGCCGCCGCAGCCGATTCTTCGGGCCCTCGGTTCGCTCCGGATGACCCGACGCTCCCGGCGCCTTGGAAAGCGCTGATTGATGGCGCGACGCTGTACTATTGGAACCCTGAGACGAATGTCACCCAGTATGAGAAGCCGGCTGCAACTGCAGGGGTGCCCCCCTTGCCAGCAGGTCATCCGCCGCCGACCCCTGCGCAGGTTCCGGAACCTGCACCAGGGGTGTATTCGCAGCCTAACGTGCAGTTCGGCCAAGCTGGCCAGGCAGCTTATCCTCCTCAGGGTGGCCAGCTTGGGCAGCAGCAGCATACTCAGCAGCCAGCGCAGCAGCAACCGTTTCAGCAGCATGTCACGGCTCAACACCAGGCTTCGTTTCAGCAAGTGCCATATCAGCAACAGCAGACGCACATGCCAAATCAGCCGCATCAGTACCACAGCGCGCATCCTCAACACATGCCGTATCAACATGGTCCTTACATGCAACCTCTGCAGCAACAGCAGGCTCCACCATATTCGTATCAGGCAGACCAGCAGCCGCAGACGCCACAAACTGCCTATAATCAAGCTCAGCAGCCACCGATGCCTCAAGCTGCCTACAATCAAGGTCAGAGTCAGCAGCCACCGATGCCACAACATTCCTACAATCAAGGTCAGAGTCAGCAGCCACCGGTGCCGCAAACTTCCTACAATCAAGGTCAAGTTCAGCAGCCACCAATGCCACAATCTTCCTACAATCAAGGTCAGCAATCCATGATACCACAGTCTGCCTACAATCAAGCTCAGCAGCCACAAATTCCACATGGTGCTTATAATCAAAGCCAGCAGCCGCAGGGAGTTAGGATTGCTCAGAGTCAAGGGCAACATCCTCAACAATCTTTGAGCTTTCCCCAAGCTTCGCAGTCGCTGCAGGTTTCTCAACCTCAAGGACTTAAAATGCCATCTCAGCAAGGTCAACCGCAGCATGGATTGCCGTTCCCTCAGCATGGAAAACCGCCACTGTCACATGGGCAACAAAGTCCATTGTTGAAGGATGATGATGGAGGAGTTCATGAAGGCAAGCAGTCTGGCTTTTCATTACCACTTAGTCAGCAGCGTGGCCAAGCTCCACTCCCAAATCAGCAGTTACCTTTTAGTCATCGACATCCTGGAGCCCTTAGTAGCCAGCCAAATATACCTGCAGTCGGTGGGCCATTATATCCTGCCAAGCATCTTCCTGGTGGATCATCCTCTGCTGAGACTAATAACATGGGTTTTATGAACTCACCTGCTCAAATGCATCAAGGTGGAGCGGATACAAACTACCAGCAAAAACCAGTTAGTGGCCATGCAGTTCCAAATCATGTTGGTCCATCACCAATTCGACCTCCAATGGGTTTTGATATGGGTAATAGTGATGGTCACTTTGAAAGAGATGACCCTCACTCTTATGGAAGGTTGGATGGAACAAAGGCTCTCCAGCAGCAGCCAAAGCTTGCTCCTCTCCCAACTTCACAAAATCCTATGGTAATAATCTTTGGTACAGTAATGTTAAATCTTAATGAAGCCAAAAGCTCACCCTTATACTGCCTAAATTTATGTCCTACCATAACATTAATAAGCTATAAACTTTCTTGTACATTATAAAGTCTGATGATATTTCCGCACCATATCAATGGAACTAGTTGTAAAAATGTTGGCAACAATGCCCATTAGCTTTCTGATATATTCAATGCTTTCTATATATTATGCTCATGCTAACCTCAATTCTAAAGTTCTAACCATTCACTCTGATTTGCGTAAACTTTTGCTGCAGGGCATGCATAATGGATTGCCTTATCCTCGTCCAGACAATTTTAGTGGTTATAACATGGCTCCTCCACATTCAGTACCAAATCCACATAATCTTGGTCCATTGCCTATTGGAACTTCAGTGAGGCCACCGTCAAGTATGTTTGCTCCTCCAGATTTTCCTAGTGTATCTTCAGTTGATGCATACCGTCAACACCATGAAGTCACTGCCATGGTAAGGAGTTGATTGCATGGACATATTTTGTCGCAAAACTAAGACACAGTTTACAACATCAAATTTCTCCAGAGGCTGTTTGCCATTGTACTTAAACATTCTGGAAATGCTGTTCCACATGTGCTTTTTAACATACTCCGTATCGCTGAATAATTTAATAACCCATTTGCATAATAGAGGTACTGGTTGATATCTAACATTTACATGACTAAAAAAGTATTTTTTTCTGGCACACATATCTGACATTTCACTCAAGAAAACCGGACAGAGGTATCGCCTAATTTGTTTTGCACAAAGAAATACATTCGAGATACCAAAAGCTCATAAAGCCTGATAGGTGCACTTCTGCAGCTGGACATATTTTAGTATGCCCTGTTCCCTTAGCTTGGTAACAGGGTATTTCAGAATATTTGTCTTGCTGTACAAGTTCATTTTCTTGTTTAGTTAGACTGCTGCCTGTTTATTATTCTTTTATACTGTCACCTGTTGATTGTTTATATTTTGACTGCTATTTTTTTTTAATATCCAGGGTGAAAACGTTCCTGCTCCTTTTATGACATTTGAGGCTACTGGATTCCCTCCAGAGATTCTGAGAGAGGTATGTTTTCTTTAGTTGGGCTTTGCTACTTGTGGATCCATGGATGCATTATCTACAAATTTATCTTAACCTAGAAATTCTTGACAATGTGGGCCACTGAAAATGATATCTTTGAAATGGAAAATTATCTTCTCTCGTAGTGAGCACATCGTTTGGTATTGCTCACGGATGTAGCAAAATGGATTTGTGGTGATGCTGAGTGCCCTAATACAACGATTAGTTTTCAATTTCTGGGCACTGTAGTGAAATACTTGTGGCTATTTTCTGCTGACAAGTATTGGGAGGATTGATGTTTCAGATTATAAAATGTGGCTGAGGCTTCCTGCTTCTTGTCTCTGCCACTGAATCAACAAAGATCTTCTTCATGCCATGAGTTGCTTAAGTAAGCAGCCATATTCACCTAGGATAGAATTTAACCACTTTCTCATTGTTTGGAACCATTTTTTACTCGCTATGGAAAATACCAATTATCTGCTGCAGGTGGGCATGCACTTATGATGCTTATTCATTTTTTTTTCATTTCAGATCCATGCAGCAGGCTTTTCAAATCCCACTCCAATTCAAGCTCAGACATGGCCTGTTGCACTGCAAAACCGGGACATAGTAGCTATTGCCAAGACAGGGTCTGGAAAGACGCTGGGGTACCTAATTCCTGCTTTTATACATCTGAGGAGATGCCACAATAATCCGATGTTGGGTCCTACGGTATTGGTTTTGGCCCCTACTCGCGAGCTTGCTTCACAAATACAAGACGAAGTAGTTAAGTTTGGTCAATCATCTAGAGTTTCCTGCACAGTAAGTTCTGACCTGATATCTTTTATTATGGCCTTATCTTTTCTTGCATAGAATAATAAAGCATTGATCACAAGTTCACAACCAATTGTAGTCCTGAAACTATGTGCACATTTTTTCTGTTTTGTTAGACTATGCATAGTAATTAAGTTATTGGATATCAAATGTTAATAATGTGTTCTATTGATTTTAAAACATAGAGTCATAAACTCAAGTATTGTTCTTCAAAAGGTTTATGATAGCTTCACCTTTAGAAAGGTCGATGCGGCTGAGGTGGCTATCCGGGCACCTAGGCCTACTGTGTTTTTTTTATAGTAGTTATCTTAGAAAATGAACTTGGTGTGGTTCTGAACAATATTGCTGTGCATCGATCATTCAAGATTTCTGTACCTAAGTGCCTTGTAGAATATGTGCATTATTTCTGGTACTATGTTTACTAATGATGACATGTCACATTTCTTACATTGAAATCATCGTTGATATGTTCTTTTTCAGTGTCTATATGGTGGAGCTTCAAAGGGCCCTCAGCTAAGAGAACTTGAGCGTGGAGCAGATATTGTGGTAGCAACACCTGGACGTCTTAATGATATTCTGGAGATGAAGAAGATTAGCCTCCATCAGGTTTCATTACTTGTGCTTGATGAAGCAGACCGTATGCTTGACATGGGGTTTGAGCCACAAATACGGAAGATTGTGGATGAGATTCCTAATACTAGACAGACTCTAATGTACACTGCCACTTGGCCAAAGGAGGTGACAAAAATAGCTGGGGATTTACTAAGAGATCCTGTCCAGGTCAACATTGGCAGCATTGATGAACTTGTTGCCAACAAATCCATCACTCAGGTATTCTAGTGAAATTATGATTGTTTCTTTGCCTTTCCTTAGGATGCATAGTCCTTGAAATGCCATTGCTGACTGGTGTCAGAATTTCTATTATTGTTAAGTAGTTTGGAAAAGCGTTCTTTGGCACCTAATTTCTATGTGTCAGCCTTTATCTGTAATATATTATGTGGTTGTTTCTAGGATGATCCATTTCTAAGGCTTCTGTTTGTTTGCAGTATGTAGAGGTGGTTCCGCCTATGGACAAGCAGCGACGCCTAGAGCAGATTCTTAGAGATCAAGAAAGGGGCTCAAAAATCATCATATTTTGCTCGACTAAGAAGATGTGTGACCAGCTTGCTCGTGGCATTGGTCGCAATTTTAATGCTTTAAGCATTCATGGTGATAAATCGCAGGCCGAAAGAGATAATGTTCTCAATCAGTTTCGAACTGGCAGGGCTCCAATATTAGTAGCCACAGATGTTGCTGCTCGTGGACTTGATATCAAAGATATCAGGTGAGGCTTATTTGATTGTGAGATATTAAATCCTTAAAATATTTCGATGTCCAATATTACCTTACTGAACAATGACAAATTTCTGTTGCTCATTTGTACTGCACCATGTGTTTTTTCCAGAGTGGTAATCAATTATGACTTTCCAACTGGGATAGAGGACTATGTGCATCGCATAGGGCGTACAGGAAGAGCTGGCGCTACTGGTGTCTCGTACACTTTTTTCTCTGAACAAGATTGGAAATATGCTGGTGATTTGGTGAAACTCTTGCAAGGTGCCAACCAGCATGTCCCTCCACAGCTGCAAGACATGGCTGCACGCAGTGCTTCTGGAGGTCCAAGAAACCAGGCTGCTGGGATGAGTCGCTGGGATGGGCCTGGTGGTCGTTGTTTTGAACCTGGTGCTGGCCCTGTTGGTTATGGTGGTGTTAGGGAGGGTCCTGGAGGTTTCAGTGGTTGTGAGGGCCCAGGTGGATTTGGTGTTCGAGAAAGTCCAGCAATGTTTGGTGGCCGGGAAGGCCCTGATGGCTTGGGTGGCCGGGGTGGCCCTGGTGGCTTCGGTGGCCGGGAAGGCCCTGGTGGCTTTGGTGGCCGGGAACGGGAGGGTCCTGGTGGCTTTGGTGGCAGAAAGGGCCCAGGTGGTTTTGGTGGACGAGATGGCCCTGGGTCAGGTGGTTTTGGTGGTAGAGGGGAGCGTGGATCTGGTGGTTTTGGCAGCAGAGGCGGATCAAGCCCTGGGGGCTTTGGTGGACGTGGTGGCAGGGGTGATTCTCCTGGTTTTGGTGGCCGTGGCAGGGGTGATTTTTCCGGTTTTGGTGGGCGTGGCAGGGGTGATTCTCCCGGTTTTGGTGGGCGTGGCAGGGGAGATTTTTCTGGTGGACGTGGTGGCAGGGGCCGTGGATTTGGCGGGAGGGGACGTTCTGACCGAGGCCCACATGACCGGTTTGTCTCAGATGGACGGGGACGATATGATAACCGTCGAGGATTTGGAGACAAGGGTAGGGATCTGAGCTACAGCCGCAGCCCAGATAGAGGCCGGTCATGGGGTTATGACAGAAGAAGTGACAGCAGGAGCATTAGTAGGAGCAGGAGCCGCAGCAGGAGCTGGTCACGCAGCAGAAGCCGCAGCAGGAGCTGGAGCCGTAGTCGGAGCCGCAGCAGCAGCCGGAGTCGTAGCAGGAGCAGGAGCCGTGACCATGGGGCAGCACTGGAGCGCAGGCCCCGAGCAAGATCTGGTTTCGATGTGCTGCCTCCTGCAGCTGGAGCAGCCGGACCTGCTGCACCTGTCCCTGTCCCTGTCCCTGTCCCTGGACCAGCAGCACCACCTGTTCCTGCTCTCGCACCTCAACAATCACTGGCCGATACATCTTCAATGTCGCCAATGTCTCCTGGTGGCCTAATCCAGCCAGCTGCTGCCGCACCGTTGATATGTGGTGGGAATGACAACAGCTTTGGCGGCACACCAGCTGGCCAACCTTTCCAAGGGACTGACGCTGCGTTCCCCAGTTTTCTTGCTGGCGAAACATTTCCAGGCGCAGCAGTTCAGCAGGCCGCTCCTGATGTATAATGATTAATGAGTTGAATGATATCTAGTGCACTGCCCCTTTTCTCCCTATTTAATCTGGTGTACAATAGGAGAAATGAGTTTCCGGGCAGTAGTTTATATGACTCGAATCAGTTTTCCACAATTTCTGATCATCTCGTGGTGAATTGACGTATGGATCTCGTGTGTTCTCGTGGTGAATTGACGTATGGATCTCGTGTGTTCTTGTGCTGAATACATGAAAAAGATGTGGTCAATTGCAACTTTGTTTTGTTTGTGGTTTTTTCGTTTTATTACAAATTTTTGTTTTTCTAGGAAAGTTTGTTGTTTTGCCTATATATTCTGTTGTTTCAACGGATTTTGTGTAGAATTGCACTCCCTTGTCTGCATTCTAATTTTTGTTTATTACCAGCTATATTCAGTCTGTAACAGGTTTTCAGCGAGACACAAGGTCAATACAGATTTTTGTAGTTCAAAAATTAATGGCCAGCATGTGTGAATTTTTAAAATTTCTGTCAAAATTTGTTGTTTCTGGGTCAACTGAATTGTCGCTTCGTGTAATATTTTTTTTTAAAATTTCTTCTAAGTTCTTTGTGTTTGACGGATTTTTGTGGCATACGCGAGGTAAATTCAAATATTTGGGAGTTGAAAAAAAATATTGGCAATCAAGAGTACAAAGCAACAAACAATTAAGGCTGTGTTTAGTTTGCTATGAAATACATAATATAAAATGCTAACTACTTTGGAATGATGATGTAAAATGTTAAATTTTTTTTTGGGTGTGTTTAGTTTTATCTAAAATGTCAAATTTTTCATGAGGTGGGTGATGACTTTTTGACTATTTTTTAGCCTCTTGAGACTAAAATCCAAAATGGAGAATGAATATCTTTTTACCAAAAATTTTGCATGATGTTTTAGTTCCATTCTGTAAAATGATGGACTAAAACTCAAAAATTTTTGGGTGAAATGGAGTACTAAACACCCTAAATTTTGCACAAAATCAAAAGGATTTTCTGCAGCAGCCTGTCGCTCGTTCTAGAGTCACTGACATTGTGGCGCTGTCTCCCATTCGTCCCCGACCATTCAGTGAGGCCCGCTTGTCATAGTCACCCCCTCTCCGTCGCTGACAATGTGTCCCGGTCTCCCGCGATCTCTCATTCGTCTCCGACCATTCAGTGGGACCCACTTGTCATAGACACCCCTCTCCGCTGCTCGCTGCTCCACTCCACAGGAACTTTTCCTTTTCCCTCCGTCCCCTGCTGTATCGGCCTCTCCCGTGCCGCCGCCGACCCCCACGCTCCTTCTCCTCCGCCGTCGCCTCCGTCTCCAGCACCCCCTACCCATCCCATGCCACCCTCCACTCGCCGCCACCGTCGCCCGCGCCGTCGCGGGTTCTCCGCGCGCGGCTCTGAATCCCGCAGGAGCGGGGAAGACATGGCCGCGGCACCAGCGCGGGCACTCGCCGCTGACAAGAGGTCCCATCCGCTTCGCCTCCTTATTCTTTCTCCCATTTCTATCTCTTTGTGTTTCCATTGGGTTCAGTTGGTGCTCCCCGACTACAAGGGTTTAGGGTTTATCGCTGCAGGCGGGGGTTTGCTGCTGCCGCTGCGGCTCCGGGGAGGGCGCCGGCGGCGGGGGTTGATGAGGCGGCCCCGAAGCCCACTAACTTGCGAAGCCAGAGGTGACATTTGTTTTCCCCGGCGTAAATCATCACCTGGAGATGCCATTCTTAGTTGAATTGGGGGTTTTAGATTGTGCTTATCACCCACTGGGGCTTCATTCCAGGGCGGGTTGTTCCCTTTCCAATGTTTATGTGTTTATATAGCTTGACAATGATTTTTATAGTTGATGGATGGAGGCACAGTTAGGATTGCACTACTGTTAAGTAAAATAGAGGAAGGAAGTTGGGTCAATCATATGTATGTTTTCGTATTTTTTGTCCCTTGATGATTGAAATAACGGTCCTAATTTTGTCAAGTAACTATGCTGGCTTAAATGCATAAACAGTGTTGATTCAGTGTCAAAATGGGTAGCCTTTAAGCGGTCATGGGGATCCCTTGTGTGTATTGTTTGAGTAAATACTAGAATAAACAATATTGACTGTTTCCCTGGGATTGCTGTTTAGCAATTTCCCCTTAAGTCTGAACTCTGTTTAACAATATTTCCTCGACTGTCTCTCAAGAAGGGTGGAGGTTCTGGGTCATTTGTGAACATCAATGACCACCCTTCTTCTCCAGGAAGCTCAAGCACGTCGACAGATGAAAGTGACTTGCTCGACTCAACTGTTTCTTGTGGTCGAACTTCACATGATTCTGTAACTGTGATAAGCCGTCCTCAAAGCACAGAGTTAAGACCAGGAAGCTGGAAATTTGCACATTCTCAAATTTCTTTCTTGGATGTTCTGAAAGCCCCATTAAGGACTATTGCCAAAAAGGTATGCATTCCATATGTTACTCATGTTGTCAGCTAACTGAACACATATAAATATCATGTATAAAACAATAATATATTTTGCCAATGCAGAGGCCTACATCACACAGAAAGGGGTTTACCATATGTGCAGATGATTTCCCAGTACTTGATTCCAAGAACTCTCAGTCAAATGGTCAACAAGGTGTCTACATGTACCACCAGATTATCTTGCCTAAGTCTGCTTATAGTTGTTTATGCAGTTACATATCTAAAATCATAATTTTGCCCAACAATAAACTGTATTCTTGATAAATTTATGGTAGTGGTGCTAAATGCTTTGTCAGTTCCATATAGTTTATTTAATATACCTACAACATATGTTCTTTACTTAGTGCCTTCTCATTTGCAGGCCATTGTTTTCAAGGGCGACCATCTTTTAGCGCTGTTGTTATCGCGGCACGAGATGAACGAAGAAAGATCCCGTTAACTGGTACACACCTTATTCACTGATTCTCACCCATTATTTTATATTTCATAACTTAGGTTATCATAGAAATTTTCTTTTATACAATTTTACTTTCCTTTCCATATGATGAGATATATTTGTTTTGTCAGGAGGTGATCCTGTTTCTACTGCAAATTTCTCTTGGGAACCAGAACAGGCTCAACTACATGCTACACAAACTCCTGATATATGTATGCCTCCTCCATGTATTGATTACTGGCATCCTCCTTCTGATCACCCTCCTGACAGGAATGGAATTTGTCTTGGAGGAGTGGTATCATATGGTCCGTGCAAGCCTGCAGACAAGACTGTCAGCTTCCCTGTTGAACCATTTACTCATGACGGTCAATCCGTTCTGAACCAGGGCGAAGAATAAAGGCATGGTCCACATGGGGTTTATCACCCAGAAAACAATGGTTCCTGTTATGCTCATGTGCCTGTTGATACTTTTGTCAAAAGTTGACCTCATCTCATACTTGAAAAGGTCAAAGATAACCATTCAGATGCACTTGAGAAGCAACCTGTCATCAAGAAGGATGAAGCACTGTTAGAGAAAATAAAGTGCCTACCTCATCACATACTCGGAAAGGTCAAAGGTAACCATTCAGATGCACTTGAGAAGCAACCTGTCATCAAGAAGAATGTGGCACTGTTAGAGAAAATTAAGTGTCTAAACATCAAAGCTGGAAATCTTCGTGCCTGTAACATGCCAGAAATATCTTTGTGCAATGAATCCAAGGTTGAATGCCCCAAAGCCTCAATTTAAAAGCAGATCATCTAGCAAATGATGTCCCCTTCAGCGCTGCCACCAGTTATATCACCTCTGCCTTTGATATGGCTAATTCTGTTTCTGAAAGAAGTAAGCATGTGTTGGTTGGTACATCAAATATGTCTGCTATTCTTGTAACGACTGATCTGTCAGAAGGACATGTTACTGAATTCAGTGAAGCTAAAAAGATGGGCAACTCTGCTGATAATCATGTATATGGAGTAGTGGATACACCAACAAACCTCTGTGGCAGTTCAGCTACGGACACTGCATCTAATATCTGGGGACATGGATGGAAGGAACACTCTACTGTTTACGCTTTGCCAGTCTCTACAACAAATAATCATGAAGATCAACCACTTGCTGGGAACTGCTCACAGCAGGTGCATGCGAGAACTGCTAATGATTTGCTGAAATCTCCTTATGAAATCCAGGTACTTGATTGCCATTTTGCATGATGCAATGTAATTTTCCACCAGTATTGTTAATATTGTGTTGCACTTGATCTGGAATACACTTTTCCTGTAACATAATCAGGGTCACTGAAATGTTTTGTAATTTTGTTAGTACGAGATATACTGAGTTAGTACCTAGACATGTAAAGAGAGGTTTCTGTTTCTTGCATGCATGGCTTTTACTCTATATAAATGTAAATTCATCTGTATCCATGTTAAGGTTGATGTATATCCTTCAAAATATGCACCCTTGTCCTATATAGTGTAATTCTTACATGTTCTATTTAGGCATGTTCATTTCCTTATTATTACTCCACTTGTATTGCCTCCTAATTTCTGAACGTAATACTCAATGCTGGAGTATGTATTAGGCCCATGAGGCTAAGGCCCATGTGGCCCATGTATGGTTACTATATAGCTACCCTTCTAGGGTTAGCCCAAATCAATAGAATCACAATCTCTAGCATGGTATCAGCAGCCTAACCCCTCTCCTCTCCCTCCCCAGCCGCCGGCCCCTACAGGCGCCGCCACCCAGGCCCGCCGCCCACCATGGCTGGCCGGCCAACTCCCCCTCCCCCTCCTTCCCATTTCCAAGTCTTCTCCTCTCTCCCTTCTCCATCCTGGGCATAGGTAGCCTCTCCACCCTCCTCCCAGCCGCCCCCACCAGCCGCTGCTCCTCTGCAGCTGCTCCCAGCCGCCGGCGCCCACCCTGCCTGCACCCAGCCGCTCCAGCCCCTTCCTGTGGCGGCCGCCGGCGCCCACTCTGCCGCGCCCTGCACCCAACCGCGCCCAGCAGTGCCCGCCGGCGCCTTCTCCTCCCAGCCGCGCCCTGCACCCCACCCCGGCCTTTAGGCCGCTGCCCTGCCTGCTGGTCTCTCTCTAGCAGCCCTGACCGCCCTTGCTGCCTTCACCGTGGGGGGGGGCACGGCCGTCCATACCCCCTGGCCAGCCGCTGCACTGACCGCGGTCGGTGGTGCGGCCGCCGGGGGTGCCGCTCCTTCAGCGCCGCTGGACACCGGGGAGGTGGTCGGGGGCCTTCCAGTCACCGCCTCCGGGACTCCCAATCCGCCTCCGGTGGTGACGGACCGGCCCGAAGCCGCTGCCTTTCCCGGAGCGCGCCCCGACTCCGCCCTCGCTGCCGCCCTCGTCGCCGCACGGGCTGCCGCCGCGGAGGGGCAGGCCTGGGTGCGCGCGGCCGCCCTCGTGTGGGAGCAAGAGCGCGCCGCGGCCGACGCCCTGGCTCGCCAGATCGCCGAGGCGGAGTGGCTCCTCTCTCCCGCCTCTCCGGTCGCTGGGGCCACCTCCTCTGCCTTGCCGGGTCGCCGTGTGTCTCACACCGCCGTCCTCTGGCACGACCCGGCTGACCCGCTCGTGGCTCAGCTTCACTACCAGGCCGGGGGGGTCCAGAACATTCGCCTCCTTGTCCCGGTCGTCCTCGAGCCGGAGTCGCCCTCCTACGCCCGCTGGCGGGACCTGGTGCTTCTCACTCTTCGCCGCTACGCCCTCGACGACCACGTCCTCGTTGACGCCTTGGTCGCCGTCCAGACCCCGTCGTGGCTTCGTCTCGACAGCGTCGTCCTCTCCTGGATCCTGGGGACGATCGCTCTGGACCTCCACGACCTCGTCCGCACCTCCCCGGACGTGCGCAAGGCGTGGCTTGCCCTTGAGGGACAGTTCCTGGGCAGCGCCGAGGCCCGGGCTCTGCGCCTCGACGCGAGCTTCCGCACCTTCGTCCAGGGTGACCTCTCCGTCGGCGAGTTCTGCCGTCGGATGAAGGGCATGGCTGACTCCCTGGAGGACCTCGGGTGGCCCGTGGAGGATCGCATCTTGGTCCTCAACGTCCTCCGGGGGCTCAGCGACCGCTACGCCCACCTCCGGACGTGGATCACCCGTCAGAGGCCCTTCCCCACCTTCCTGGAGGTCCGTGATGATCTCGTCATGGAGGAGCTCACGCAGGGCCTCCAGCCGGGATCCACCACTTCTATGGGGTTCTCGTCCTCCTCGACGGCCCTGGCTGCTACTTCGCCGCGTCCGTCTGCTCCACCACGGTCGTCTGCTCCACCGCCATCGTCTCTCCTGGGTCCCCCTCCCTCCGGGTCGAGCAGAGGTGGGGGGTCGTGGCGGTCGTCGTCGTCGCGGAGGGGGTCGCGGGGGTGGCCGGGGTGACCTCACCCAGGCTCCGGCACCGGGTGGGCCGCAGGGGGGGGGCACCGTGGCCTTCCTTCCAGAACCCGTTGTCCGCATCTCCATGTGGCCCTACCACGCCCCCGGGGCCGACTCGTCCACCGGTGGCCATGCTCACCGGAGCTCCTCCTGCTGGTCCTCCTCCGGGCGCCTTCCCTGCTACGCCGTGGACTTCACTACCAGGGGTCGCCAGTTGGGACCAGGCGGCCCTGGCTCGCTCGTTCAACACCATGGGCTTGACACCTCTAGTCGGACCCGAGTGGATCGCTGATTCGGGGGCCACCTACCACACCACTCCTGACCTCGGTATACTTTCGTCGCTCCACTCTCCCTCTTTCTCTCTTCCTTCGTCCATTATGGTCGCAAATGGTTCGTGTCTTCCAGTCACGTCTGTGGGTACCGCCGGTGCTCATGGCTCCCTCCGTCTTCCTGATGTTCTTGTTGCTCTTTCTATGGTTCACAACCTTCTTTCTATTCGTCGTTTTACAGCTGACAATTCTTGTTCTGTGGAATTTGACTCCTCTGGTCTTACTGTAAAGGATTTGGCTTCCCGACGTCCTCTGCTCCGATGTGACAGCACCGGCCCCCTTACACCCTTCGCTTCCCGGCGGCTCCTTCGCCGTCCGTTTTGTCAGCTGCCTTCGCCGCTTCTACTTCCTCTACTACTTGGCACCGGCGCCTCGGCCATCCTGGACGTGATGCCCTGATATAGCTCAGTCGTAGCTCCGGTCTTCCATGTACTCGAGCTCATGATGAGCAACTGTGTCATGCGTGCCAATTGGGCCGGCATGTTCGTCTTCCTTTTCATAGTTCTTCTTTCCATGCGGCCCGCATTTTTGATCTTGTACATTGCGACTTATGGACATCTCCTGTTCTCAGTATTTCCGGTTATAAGTACTATCTTATGGTGGTTGATGATTTTTCGCATTATTCGTGGACGTTTCCCCTCCGTGCGAAGTCTGATACGTTTACCACGCTCCTTCACTTCTTCACTTGGGTGTCCACACAGTTCGACCTCACCATCAAGGCCGTCCAGTGTGACAATGGTCGCGAGTTTGATAACTCCACCTCCCGAGCATTCTTTCTCTCTCACGGTGTTCAGTTGCGCATGTCTTGCCCATATACCTCTTCGCAGAATGGCAAGGCTGAGCGGATGATTCGCACCACCAACGACACCGTGCGCACCCTTTTGTTTCAGGCCTCTCTTCCTGCTCGCTTCTGGGCTGAGGGCCTGCACACCTCCACCTACCTCCTCAACCGCCTTCCTTCTGCCGCCTGTCCAGCTCCCACGCCACACCACGCCCTCTTCGGTACCCCTCCTCGGTACGATCACCTCCGCGTGTTTGGGTGTGTGTGTTACCCCAACACCGCTGCCACTTCCTCCCATAAGCTGGACCCCCGCTCCACTCGATGTGTCTTCCTCGGATACTCTCCGGATCACAAGGGGTATCGGTGCTTTGACCTCACCTCCCGACGGGTCCTCATCTCTCGCCATGTGGTGTTCGATGAGTCCGTCTTTCCCTTCTCCAGCACCACCACCCCTCCGGTTCCTGACCCTCCCTCCCTCTTTCCCGCTGACACGGTGGTCCAGCCACCTTTTCCGTGGTCTCCTGCAGGTACCGCTGCGCCGAGCTCCTTGCCGGCCTCCTGTCCCGGCTCCCCGGTGGGTCCGGGCCCGTCGTCCTCTGGCGCGGCCCTGCCCTCTCCGGTTGGCGCAGACCCGGGGCCTTCGTCCCCCGCTTCTGTCCCGGGGGGGCCGTGCCAGTCGCCCTCGCCGAATCCTGCCCCGGCACCTCCGTCGAGGTTCGCCGCGCCGGTACGGGTGTACCAGCGCAGGCCACGGCCGCCGCCGCTCGCGGTCCCTTCTCCGCCGGGGACACCGACACCACCACCGCAGTCCCCGCCGACTCGTGGTGCCCCGCCGGTCTACCACCCGCCGCTTCTTCACCGACACCCGCGGCATGTTCACCCGATGGTGACACGGCACGCGGCTGGCACATTGCCGCCCCTTGCCCTTGCGGCGTCGACCAGCGACGCGGTGGTCTCCCCGGTACCCTCTTCCATCCGCGACGCCCTGTTGGATCCTCACTGGCGCCGCGCGATGGAAGAGGAGTACGCCGCGCTACTCGCCAACTAGACGTGGGAGTTGGTGCCGCGGCCGCCAGGCTCCAACGTCGTCACCGGCAAGTGGATCTGGACCCACAAGCGTCGGGCTGATGGCACTCGAGCGCTACAAGGCTCGATGGGTCCTCCGGGGTTTCACTCAGCGTCCGGGAGTCGACTATGATGAGACCTTCAGCCCGGTGGTCAAGCCGGCCACCGTCCGTACGGTGCTCTCGCTGCCGCTTGCTCGGTCATGGCCTGTCCATCAGCTGGATGTCAAGAATGCCTTCCTGCACGGCCTTCTCACCGAGACAGTATACTGCAGTCAGCCGCCGGGGTTCGTTGATTCCACCCGTCCTAACATGGTCTGCTGGCTCAACAGGTCTCTCTACGGCCTCAAGCAGGCATCTCGGGCGTGGAACCACCGGTTTGCTGCTTTCTTGCTGACACTGGGGTTCGTGGAGGCCAAATCTGATACATCACTGTTCGTCTACCACCATGGGGCTGACACTGCATATTTGCTGCTCTATGTTGATGACATTGTCCTCACAGCCTCCAGTGAGCCACTTCTCCGTCGGATCATTGCCGCTCTCCAGCAGGAGTTTGCGATGAAGGATCTGGGTGAGCTCCACCATTTCCTCGGGGTCACGGTTGAGCACCGTCCTGCTGGGTTACTTCTTCACCAGCGACAGTATACTCGGGATATCCTAGAGCGAGCTGGGATGACTAACTGCAATTCCTGCTCTACTCCGGTCGATACTCAGGGCAAGTTGTCTGAGGTTGAGGGACCCCCGGTGTCTGACCCCACTGCATACAGGAGTCTCGCCGGGGGCCTTCAGTACCTCACCTTCACCCGGCCGGACATCACCTACGCGGTTCAGCAGGTCTGTCTTCATATGCATGATCCTCGGGAGCCTCACCTCACGGCTCTCAAGCGCCTCCTCCGCTACCTCCGGGGCACACTCGACTACGGCCTTCTCCTCCACCGGGCCACCTCCACCGACCTCGTCGTCTACACCGACGCTGACTGGGCGGGGTGCCCGGACACTCGCCGCTCCACCTCCGGCTACGCCGTCTTCCTGGGTGGCAACCTGGTGTCCTGGTCGTCCAAGCGCCAGCCGGTGGTCTCCCGGTCCAGTGCTGGGCTCCGGCAGCTTCTTGCAGAGCTGCACACTTCGCCCTCCCGGAGCACACTGGTCTACTGCGACAATGTCAGTGCGGTCTACCTCTCCACCAACCCCATCTAGCACCAGCGGACGAAGCATGTGGAGATCGACCTCCACTTTGTCCGTAATCGGGTGGCCATGGGCGAGGTGCGGGTCCTTCATGTTCCGACGACCTCCCAGTTCGCGAACATCTTCACCAAAGGCCTCCCGTCCCCGACCTTCGCCGAGTTTCGCTCCAGCCTCAACATCACCGGTGGCTAGTTGCGTCTGTGGGGGGTCGCGTGTGTTCTTTCTTGTTCAGCCTGGAACTCCGCTGCGCCGGTAGTTCAGACTGCGGGGGGTGTTGGAGTATGTATTAGGCCCATGAGGCTAAGGCCCATGTGGCCCATGTATGGTTACTATATAGCCACCCTTCTAGGGTTAGCCCAAATCAATAGAATCACAATCTCTAGCACTCAAGAATTTGACATAACATAAATAATGTTTTAAAAGTGAGCAAGTAACATTGTAAAAGGACGAATTAACTACCCTATTTCCATAAATCTTAGTGTTTGTTGTTTGAACTTTTGTTTAATTGATTTATTGAGCATTCAAGAAGAGAGTTGTCTGCTCAAAATGCACAACCACAGGGAGAGGAGAGGGAAAAAAGTCAACAAAAGGCAAAGTCTATTGCAAAACTGGAATTTGTACAAAATCAGAAGTCAAATGGTGCACCTTGTAAATCTGGTGATTCCCATGTATATGGAGGATGGAATGCTTTGATGAACAAGCTTGGTTGTGCTGAGCATATTCCATTTAACATTTCGAGACATGGATGGGAAGGTCACCCTGCAGTTGACTCTTTGCCAGTTATGACAGATTCTCATCAAGATCAATCTTTTCCTTGGAACACCTCTCAGCAAGGGCATGTGCTAACTGATGATATTCTTAATTCTCCTCGTTATGAAATTCAGGTATGAAGTTGTCACTTTGTCTGACACCATGCTATTTTCTACTATTGTCAATTAAATGATATCTTGTACCTGTCCAGGAATGCATGCTTTTCTATGACATTATCAAGGCCACAAAACTGTTTTGTTATTATGATGAGACCAATTGATATTTAAATGCCATAGTTAGCATATCATTCAAGCATACAATATGAAGAGATGTTTGTGTTCAGAAATTCTTTTATTCAATAAGTTCATCAATATCAATGGTAACATTAATGTCTATCCTCCAAAAGCTAGTCTTTCCTATACATTGTTACTCCATGTACAGTGTTTATTGAGTATCTTGAAAGTTGTGCATGCATATAAAATAAAAAGAACTAAAAGCAGGCAAGCAAAGTGAAGGACCTGAGGTGTCCATTGTCTCTGAATCTTATATTTGTGTTATTGTAACTTCTGTTTATTTGGTTCATTTAGCATTCAAGATGGAGAGAGTCTTCTACCAAATATGCAAAACAACTACAGATGGAGAATGAAAACATCGAACATAAGGCAACATTTATTGCCAAACTAGAAGACTTGAGCACACGACCATTTGTACATAGTCTGAAGTCGAATGAGGCACCTGGTGAATCTGTTGATTACCATGTATATGCCAGATCGAATGCATTAAGAAACAGGCATGGTAGTTGTGCTGAGGATATTTCATTTAGCATGCCTGGACATGGATGGAAAAATCACTCTACAGTTGACTCTTTGCCAGTTGTAAGGACAGATACTTGTCAAGATCAATCATTTCCTGAGGGCACTTCTTAGCAGGTGCAGGGGAGAGCTGTTGATGATATGGTTAACTCTCCTGGTTATGATATTGAGGTACCCAATTGTCATGTTGTGTGATGCCATATTATTTTCTTCCTTTGTCAACTAAGTGTTGTCTAATACTCGATTAGGAATAGTTGATTTCATACCATGGTATCATGGTCACCAAACTGTGTTGCAATTGTGAGACCAGTTTACATTGAAATGAAATGCCATGCTAATCAATCATAAAATATAAAAAGATATTTCTGTTGCTTCTAGGAATGCTTCTACTTGACATATTCATCTATGATGTTAAGATTTAATGCTTGTCCTGTAGAAGTTGAACTTGGTTGGACTCTTTTCCTACAGTTTTGCACACATCCTATATAGGTGCATCCTTTTCATTATAGGTTGCTCCATTTCGGTTGCTGTCAAATTTCTTAAAAGAGTACCAAAAAGAGTGATGCTTATACATAAATAAAATGTGAAAAATGGGCAAGCAGCACAGACAAGTCTTAGTGATGTGTCATTTCTCCAAGAATCTTGTAGTGATGTGTCATTTCTCCAAGAATCTTGTTTTTTTTTGGTTGCTAACTATGTTTATTTGGTTCATTCAGCTTTCAAGGAGAGAATTGTCTGCACAGCATCCAAAACAACTGCAGGAAGAGGAGATGGGAAAACTTCAACAAAAGGCAAAAGCTAATGCAAAACGGGAAGAACTGAAGAGATGTTTGTTTGTACAGAATCATATGTCGAATGATAAAATAAAAAAATAAAAAATAGATATTCCTCCACATATTTTGGTACTGGCCTGATCTAATTTGGTATTATCCCCACCTATTTAATACCTCTAGGTCCTTTCAGTTGGGTACCTCTTATTTTTTCACCATCCGATCGCGTCCAATGTATAGTCCATATTTTTTCCGACCATTGTAAAATTTCTCTTATTTAATTCATGGCAGCTGTAGTACTACTCTACTAGGAAACATTATTTTTCAACTTTCATTCAGCCATACAATAGCACCCCACAGGCTGATCCTGTAGTGGTTTCAGAACAAATCTTGTGTCAGTCACTTGTGAGCTGTATGATGCCTGGATATCACTTGAGCATTGACGAAACAAAATACTGTGATGATTGGTTTGATTAGAGTACAATTTGGTGCTGCATTTGCCGAGTGTTGTCAAATTAGAATACGATTCATTTTTTTTTACTTGCAGTATTCTTCCACATTTCAAAATTTCTAAGATGACAATACATTCATTTTTTTCACCAACGGTATAATACGAACTAAGAAAGGAGGAGGTTCCAAATTGGCTCCAGCGGATTGTGCCTGTAACGGATTGTGCCTGTAATCCTTAACTCTGTTGCCCATTTCTTACAGTAATTAGTAACAGAATATGTGTATCACGTGTACTACATACAGAAAATACAATACGAGTTTCATTTTGTATAACGAAAGCATGTTAAATGCATATATTTTAGTCGTGAACTTACTATGTCGTTAATGTGTGCGAGCCTGGCCTTGTTCTCTTCTGACTCACACCACTGCTGTAGCTCCCGGTTCTCTAAAATAATTAGCTTCTCGAGGTTGGTGAGCTGCTGTACACATTGAGGCAAAGACTTGATGCTCGTACAACTACTGATGGCGAGTTTTTTTAACAGATGTGATGTCGCTCAGCCATTCTGGCAGTGCCGACATGCTGTTGCAACTCGTCAATGCCAGATCTTGAAGGGAAAAAAGTTGCTTTATGCCCTCCGGCAGGCTTGAAGGGAAACTCAACTTCTGTAGGGCAGGGAAGTGGTGAAACAGCCTGAAATTGTTGCGCTGGCTAATTCCGAGGGTCAGGCTAGTGGTTGGAGTAGAGTTGCAGAGGTAATGGCTGCTGATTTCTACCTCCTCCAGTGAAGATATAACTTGGTCGCACATAAATATCATGATCCGATGGCATTTTGGTGGACATGGTTTCATCCTCATCCTTGGACAAACAGATACGTGGAAATCCTCAAGCACAGGGAACATGAACTCCACACCGTCCTCGCCAGGGTATGTTGTATTCCACTCCTCCAATCCATTCATATCAGCTACGTTGACTTCTTTCAGTCGTGGAAATGCTCCTTTGCCACCACCGCTGATACCCCTGTCAATTTTTGTAACCCTAGGTAAAGACTCGAGAAGCAGAAAGTCTAGGCATGGTAACTGTCCAAGTGGTGGTAGGTTGCTACATTTACGCAGATTACACAGGAGAAGGCGAGTAATATTCGGGAGATGGTGAGAAATGGCCATGAACCAGCTAGGAAAGCTTAGACTGCTATAGCCATTTAGATTGAAGGACTTCAGACTCTTCGGTGCCACAAGTTCTCCCAACAAATCCTTGTCCTCTACAAGTCGATCAGCATCCAATGTCCAAGACAGTCTCAAGTCAACAAGGTTCTGTTTGGTAGACAGTTTAAAACTCTGGGCTTCTTCCAGAAATCTGACGTTTTCAAGGGAAACAATATTTAACTTACCAATGTGGCTTTCACCATGGAGCTGGTGCAGATTGCTCCGACCACTGACGTCATCAGCACGAACCTTAAAGAATGATAATGTCAGAGAATAATGCAAAAGAGAACGGGCCTGTTCTATCACTTGGTCTGAACACCCGTCCAGGAGTAAAGATTTCAGCCCAGTTGCACCGCTAATACTCTCCGGGAGGGACTTGAGCCCTGAGCATCCCTTGAGATCCAACGTATGCAAACCTTTAGATGTTACCGATACTTTCCGATACTTTCTGGTAGATACTTAAGTACTTTGTTCGACGATAGATTCAGACTCTCCAGATTGGTAAGACAACCAATGAAATCAAGACAGACATCATTCTTTTCTACATCGAAGTACCCTTGAAGGCTAGATGCTAGATTCAGAAAATTGAGATTGGTGAGGTTTCTCATAGCATCAGGTAGATCATCCTTCTCCAAATTCTCTTCCGCAGGAACCATGACATATCCAGAAACTGTAGTGCGGTCAGTCCACGCAGAGCTGCTGCTAACCCTTTCTCAATACGTGAGCATTCCAAATCCAGATGCAACAAATTACCAAGCCTCTTAAATGACTCTGGAAGTTCCCTGAAACGACACCATGCCATGTTTAAGAACTGTAGATTGACCAGGCTCCCTATAGCTTTTGGTAGCGTTCACTACCGGATTCGCCTTCTTTGTCGACTGCTTTCAGCAGTCGGCAAAGGCAGGATTGCAGTCGGCAAATCCTTTGCCGACTGCAATCCATGGCAGGCGGCAAAGGCCAGGTGGCAAAGACCACCTTTGCCACCTGCCACGGCTAGGCAGTCGGCAAATGGAACTCGCATCGTCATCAAATCATGGTGCGCGTTCCCTTTGCCGACTGCCTAGGTGGCAGTCGGCAAATGTTTATTTTTTCCTTTTTTTATCTGCAAAACCTTTGCTAACTGCCTGGGTGGTAGTCGGTAAATTTTTCTTTTTTTTTGTTTTGCTCTGCAGCCAGCTTTGCCGACTGCCACCTAGGTAGTCGGTAAAGCCTTTACCGACAGCCACCACCAGGGGCAGTTGGCAAAGCTGGGATTTTTGCAGCTAGGTTCCCAGCTTTGCCGACTGCCAGAGCAGTCGGCAAAGCTGGGAGATGTGTTTTTTTGCTGTTTTTGCCGCTTTGCCTCATGTATCACAGCAACCAAAGCACATATATGTATATATAACAGAAATCCACATATATATCACACAAATCCACATATAATCCATAACCACAACATCCATCATCCATCAAGTCGTACGAATGCAACATCCAACATACAACAAGTCGCACAAGTCCAACATCCGTCATCCAAAATCCAACAAAGTAGCAAAGGGGTCCAACATAACAAAGTAACAACATCCATCATCCAACAACATGAAGGCACCGAGCCAGTCACTCGCCCTGCGACCAGTCGCCACCACCATGGTGTGAGGAGCTCCCTGTCGGCCACGAAGACCACCCGGACGGTCCAACTTGCGGCGCACTTACCCCCACCCGAGCTGTGGAGAAATGCCAGGACTCGGGCCAACCGTCGACCCGTGCTATGGAGAAGGTCCTTCTGTCGGAGTCGGGTTCAAACCCGCCGACTGTAGCTGCACAGAGAAGCGATCTCATTAGTACCTAAGGGATGGCCGCACAAGCGAAAACAATAGACAGGCTGCTAGAAACTCACCGGAGTCCTTACAGAGCCAAGATCAAGGAGTGGAGGGAGAACAACCGTGGGTGGAGTGAACATCACTTGCAACGGAGGGGGTCTGTAGTTAGGGATCTCCAGGCCCTGAAAGTAGCTGGAAATCAATGAGGCGAACTCCGTCATTTGACGCTGGGAGTGCTGCTAGAAAGCTAACGGGCCTCCTGTTGGGCCGCCAGCTGCTGCCGATGGGCCTCTTCTCGGGCCGCCTCTCTTTCCTATTGGGCCTCCTGTTGGGCCCGCATCTCTTCCAGCTGGGCCTGCAATATTACACAAGCGATGTTTAAACAATGCATAAGGATTCTGCAACCTATGTAAAACCAATGAACGATGAATAGTTACCTGAACCGCCGCCATCATGTGTGTGGAGCTTGGCCACCGAGGTTGTATGGGGACATCGGAGGAGGTACCGGCACTGCTGCCCGAACGACGAACCTCACAAAGGGAGGGAACGGTGGCTGGGTCGATGATGCTGTGGGCAATAAAGTACTGGCCGTGCTACTTCCCTCCTCCCGTCCTCATTAGGACATCCGTAGCAAAAGAAAAGTTACTGTGTATGTTGATAACCGATGAAAATCAGCTTGTAAAGAAGGCTGCCGATGAATGGTGGCGATGTATGGAGAAGTTAATTTAGATTGAGGCGTTGCCGATAAGGTTAAGGATGTTATTGTCGATGCCGATGAAGGGAGGCTTGAAGACTACTGCCGATAAAACAGAAAGTGTGCCGATGGAAAGGAGGTCGATGGGAATTCCATCATAATTAAGGCGGACAAGGGAATAGATAGGAATTGATTTCTTTTTCTATGTTTGTTAGAGTCTGATTTGTATAAGAGTCATGTGTTTCCTTAGATTTAGACTTGGTGTCCTAGTCGTATTTGGTTATGCTTTAGTAGATCAGGGTATAAATATAGATTGAAGGGCAATGTAATGAGAATCAATCAATCAATATCAAAAACCAGCTTTTACTCTTATTTGCATCTATTTACTTTTCGGTGACTTCGAGAATTCGTATATTTTTCCTTTTTCACGAGTTCTCATCGATTCGGCGAGCTGCATCGCTTCAGTGCGACCTTCGACGATCCTCGAGTTCCGCGTGAGTACCTCTTGGCCGTGACTTCCAGACGTATCACTGTTGTCAGGACCAAAGTGCTCGTATCTTCATCCTTGTCGATTAACAGGTCAAATCGACTAGCACGCTTTGGATATCGACTTCGGGTATTAGCCCTTTGTGTTTGCAGATCCACTTTTGCATCAACACATCTTTTGGCATGCCCAGTGGGACCAATCTGATCAATATGTTCAATCCTGAGATCGATGCGGGGAACATCATCGCGGTATCAAAAGAAGATCTTAAGGAAGAGCAGAAGCAGGCTATGGAAAAGGCTATAGAAGAATACAGACAGCTTTGCTTAAAATTATTCAACTTGAACAAGAGTGGACAAGTCATCCAGAAGCAAGATTTGTCGTTGCCTCGACAAGTTACCTTTGACTCCAATCCGGGTAAATCATGCTTTAATTAATCACTCTAATGTGTTGTCCAATACTGTTCATAATGCTGTGATTCGAACTTTCAAAGAAGGGCAGGCATCACCGCATTATGTAGGGCCAGCCTATCATCAACCAGAGCCAGCATCTGTTAATACTCCATCGGCTCCCTCGGCCGTTGTGGGTACAGAAATTTCTTCCCCTCTAGTATCAGCAGGCAAGTCCATCGGCAAGCTTACTACCGATGCAGCAGAAGGCTCCTGCTATAAGTCAACCTGGAGTCCAGTTCATGCCTCAAGCTGGTTATAATTATCCAGCAATATCAGCAAATTACCAGCCATCGACAAATTTTGTACTGATGAATTCTAATAATAGTTGGTCAGGACAGTTTCCTACTCAACATACAGTTCAGCAAAATCAGCAGGTTGCAGGGATTTATCAAGGTCATATACAAGCTGGTTTTCATAATCAAGCATCGGCAGCTCAGCCGATGAATCCTTTCCTGCAGGTTAATGGACCACAAGCACAGCCGATGAATCCTTTCCTGCAGGTTAATGGACCACAAGCAATTGCAAATATGCCGATTGCTGGAGATCGTGGGCCACAAAGATACGCAGAGGGATATCAGCAAGTACCTCCTGTAGAAATTCAGCCATATCGTCAACAAGAGGCTGATGCTTTTTGGGCCGATAAGATAGCGGAAATTATAAAGGATCAGTTTGGGATAAAACCCAAGGTCAACACTTATTCTTATTGGACTCCAGAGAGCCAGAGAAGTTTACTTTTGATATCACCAAGGCTGACAAGATATTTGATCTTCTACTTCAAGAGGACCAGATTAAGCTGTCACCTAATTATGTGATCCCATCGGTAGAAGAGTTGAAGAAAATTCTGTATTACAAATGGCACAATGCAACTTCGCACAGTACAAATGAGTGCAAAGTATTCAGGCAACACTTACAATTAGCTATTGAATTTGGGAGAATTAAGTTTGGTAATTCCAAGATCCAGAAGCCGATGAAAATTGATCAACATCCTTTTCCAGCAAATATGTTGGATGCTAAAGGTAAGACCAAGGTGTTGACATTAGAAGCTGCTGAGAAAAACGCATCAGTGGATCCCTAACATCGGATAACTACCGATGATGCAAAAAGCAAGGGGCTACTGGGAGAAAGTAGCAGTTCTGGAAAACCTCCTCGATCTGGCATTGTGATTACCCATCGAAGGTAGCAGGAGGGCTGGCGTCAGCGAAGAGACCGATATCGACAGCAGCAAGAAGAAAGACGCCGAGAAGAGTGGAATCGGCATAAGGATCATTGGAGGTGTCTGTTTTTTATTCATTGTTGGGAAGAAGGTATTAAATTATCCACTGTTGAAAATTGCCCAGAGTGCAATGGTTATTATAAAGTTAATCGGTCAGAAAGGAGGTTTCAACCTGGCAATCAGGGTTTGTTTATCAATGAGCCGATCAGAGGTAAAGCATCAGTACATGATCGGCTGGGGGGCAAGCTTAGCGTACATGAGAGGCTTGGTAAACGCACTGCTTATTTTTCAAGGAATCAAGAGGAGCTTGAAGAGATGGCAAACGCAAGAGTTTTCGATGAAGAAATATTTTACAGGGATCCTAATATACGTCGCGTAGAGTCAACTAGGATCTATTATCAGCCAGTTTGGAAAACTAAGCTCCCTCAATGGTGCCCAGAAGGTTTGACAAAGACATAGAAAAGGAGGATGCAGCGGGAGCGTCAAGAGGACTTATACTGAGAGGAAAATTCCTCCAATGAAAGATCTGGCAATCAGCTGTGACAAGTGAAGCACAAAAATAAGGGCCCATCGGCAGATGTTAATATGGTATTTATGTTGCCAATGGAATTTTTGGCACTATCTGATAATGAGGAAGAAGTTGTTTTCTCTGACAAAGTAGCTCAGTTGACGCTAGATCCAATGATGGCTGTTTTTGAGAAACCTACCGATGATGAGAGACAGCATCTCAAGGCTTTGTTTGTGAAAGGCAGAGTTGATAGGCAGCCTGTATCCAAGATACTTATTAATGGAGGAGCTGCAATTAATATTATGCCTTATGTGATGTATCGGAAACTTGGTAAGGGAGATCAAGACCTAACCAAAACCGGTATGATGCTAAAGGATTTTGAAGGTAATGTGTCACCAGCTAAAGGGACAGTATGCGTTGAGTTGACCATCGGCAGCAAAACCTTACCGACGACATTCTTTGTTATTAATGGCAATGGTGCATATAATCTGCTTCTAGGGAGGGACTGGATTCATGCTAATTGTTGTGTTTCTTCTACAATGCATCAGTGCCTCGTACAATGGATTGGGGATAAAATTGAAGTTGTTCCTGGTGATTCTTCTTATATCATCGCATCGGCAGAATCAAATACTTATGAACGAACCAAATGCATATCAGGAGAAGTTTGGGAAAAAGATTTTCTCAAGGTTGCCGATTATGAAATTCCACCGATCCAAGCAGTCGGTTCTGAAGAAGAATTTTAATGGATAGGTTTGCCGATGATGGAAAATTAGGTCAAGGGTTTACATCGGCTGATGATTTAGTAGAAGTAGATATTGGTGATGGTGATAGGCCAAGACCTACTTTTATTAGTACTAAGTTAGATTCCAAGTGTAAACAGTAATTAGTCAATTTATTAAAAGAGTATAAAGATTATTTTGCTTGGGATTATACTGAAATGCCTGGATTAGACTGATCAATAGTTGAACATCGGTTACCTATTAAATCTGGATTTCGACCACATCAGCAGCCAGCGCGCCGATGCAATCCTAATATACTTCCTGATATTAAGGCCGAAATAACTAAATTAATTGAGGCAACATTTATTCGGCAGTGTCGATATGCGGAGTGGATTTCTAATGTGGTTCTGTTTATAAGAAAAATGGGAAACTTCGTGTTTGTATTGATTTCAGGAATCTCAATAAAGCCACACCGATGGATGGTTATCCAATGCCGATTACTGATTTGTTGATTGACGCTGCAGCCGGACATCAAATTATCAGTTTCATGGATGGTAATGCAGGTTACGATCAAATATTCATGGCTGAAGAAGATATTTCCAAGACTGCTTTTAGATGTCCAAGTCATGTGGGATTATTTGAATGGATAGTTATGACATTTGGTTTGAAAAATACCGGTGCTACTTATCAAAGAGCTATGAACTTTATTTTTCATGAATACATCGGCACATTAGTAGATATCTACATCGATGACATAGTGATTAAGTCTGGAGATATCACAAAGCATCTAGCCGATCTACAAAAGATACTGGAGTGCACAAGGAAGCATGGACTAAAGATGAATCCAAATAAATATGCATTTGGTGTATCGGCAGGACAATTCTTGGGTTTTATGGTGCATCAGCGGGGCATTGAAATTAGTAGGAAGTCTATTGAGGCAATCAACAAGGTGGTTGCTCCAGCCAATAAAACTAAATTGCAATCTTTGATCGGTATGATTAATTTCATTAGAAGTTTCATATCTAATCTGTCGGGTAAGATCAAGGCTTTTAGTCCATTACTTAAATTGAAAGCCGATCAGGAATTTAGATGGGGAGATGAGCAGCAGTTAGCTCCAGATGAAATTAAGAAATATTTAACAAATCCTCCAGTGCTAGTTCCACCTCAACACGGGAAACCATTCAGATTGTATTTGTCAACTGATGATACTGTTATCGGTTCAGCTCTTATTCAAAAATTTGAGGGGAAAGAACATGTTATTTATTATTTGAGCAGAAGGTTAGTGGATGCTGAAACAAGGTATTCGGCTATCGAGAAATTATGTCTGTGTCTATACTTTTCTTGTATCAAATTGAGGCATTATTTGCTATCGGCTGAGTGTACTGTCATATGCAAAGACGACGTGGTCAAATATATGCTGTCGATGCCGATATTAAGTGGTAGAATCGGCAAGTGGATTTTAGCGTTATCAGAATTTGACCTACGTTATGAATCGGCTAAGGCAGTTAAGGGGCAGGTTATGGCTGATTTTGTTACTCAACATTGCAATACAGTGGACTCTCTGGAGGTTGCTCCTTGGACACTTTTCTTCTATGGGTCTACATGTGGTGAAGGAGCAGGTATCGGCATTGTGTTAATTTCCCCTCAGGGAAGGAAGTATGAGTTTTCATTACCGATTGTTGCTACATCGACAAACAATCAGGCTGAATACCAAGCTTTGATAAAAGGGTTAGAATTGCTTAAGGAGATACGTGCCGATGCTGTTGAAATCTTTGGTGATTCTATGCTAGTTATAAATCAGTTGGCTGTGATTTATGAATGCCTAAGTGAAGTTTTAATTTCATATTATGAGAGATGTCTGCAATTGTTGAAAGGGTTTAGGAATTTTCATCTGGAACATGTTTCTCGATTGCATAATGAAGAGGCTAATCGATTAGCTCAGCATGCCTCAGGGTATCAGTCTATTCAAGAAGTATTAACATCGGCAGTCGATACCGATGACTGGAGAAAGGAAATTGTCGATTATTTAAAGGATCCATCTAAAAAGGTTGAAAGAAGTATAAGATTCCAAGCTAACAAGTATGTGCTCCTTGATGATGAATTATATTATCGAACTATAGATGGAGTTTTACTCAAATGTGTTAGCAGTGATGAATCAAAAAGCTTGATGGACGAAATTCATGAAGGAGTATGTGGAGCGCATCAATCGGCTTTCAAGATGAAGTGGATGATCAGAAGAAATGGATATTATTGGCTGACTATTCTCGAAGATTGTTTTAAATATTTTAAAGGATGTCAGGAGTGTCAAAAATTTGGTAATATTCAAAGAGCGCCTGCATCGGCTATGAACCCTATAATTAAGCCTTGGCCGTTCCGAGGTTGGGCTATCGATCTCATTGGTCAGATTTATCCGCCATCGAGCAAGGGGCATAAATTTATTCTGGTTGCTACCGATTATTTCACAAAATGGGTTGAAGCAATTCCTTTGAAAAAGGTGACATCGGCTAATATGATTGATTTTGTGAAAGAGCATATTGTTTACCAATTTGGTATTCCTCAAACTATCACTACCGATCAGGGTACCATGTTTACATCGGGAGAATTTGATGAGTTTGCTGTAAGTATGGGGATTAAAGCTTTAAATTCTTCTCCATATTATGCTCAAGATAATGGTCAGGCTGAGGCTTCTAACAAAGGAGTTATCAAGCTCATTAAGCGCAAAATTAAAGAAAATCCTAAGAGGTGGCATATGGTATTAAATGAAGCCTTGTGGTCATATCGGATGTCGTGTCATGGTGCAACCAAGGTAACACCTTATCAGTTGGTATATGGACACAACGCAGTGTTGCCTTGGGAGATTAAAACTGGCTCTAGGTGAATACATTCTCAAGATCAACTGACAGCCGATGACTACGATACTCTTATGAAGGATGAGTTGGAAGATGTGGCAGGTCATCGGTTAAAGGCTTTAGTTAGCATCGAAGAGAATAAGAAAAGAGTAGCCAGATGGTATGACAAGAAGGTGAAGATAAAGGAGTTTGTCGATGGGGACTTGGTCTGGAAGTTGATTTTACCGATTGGGACTAAAAGTTCAAAGTTTGGAAAATGGTCGCCTAATTGGGAGAGTCCATATCGGATAAATCAATTTGTTCCTGGTAATGCATATATTCTCGAAACCCTTGAAGGGGTTGTGTTTCCCAGAGCATTAAATGGAAAATATTTAAAGAAATATTACCCTTGTATCTGGATAGATGCATAAAAGTATAATTGCCGATAATAGTCCTATCGGCTAGAGTTATACAAAATGTCGATGTCTCATAAATTGCCGATGCACTAAATAAGAATTACAAGTTTAACAAGGATTGGATAGCCGATATTGCATGCAGGAGAATCTCATCGGCTTCCTTCATTTCTTTAACATCTTCATTGGCAACCCCCTTCACAGGCTTGAGTTTCTTCTTCAAGGCTAGGGCTTTGCGAGCTTGGACGTCCCTTTCTTGCTGAAGGGCCTTGATGACGTCAGGGAGTTGATTTTCTTCTTGCCTGGCGTGAGCTAGGGCTGTTTCAACTTCTTCCAATTCAGCTAGAAGAGCTGTCCTCTTTGCCGATAAATCCAGAATTTTCTGCTTAAGATCGGCACCCGAGGTCTGCAAGTTGTTGATGCTCTTGTGCTTCTCATCGGCAGTCTGTTTTAGCTGCAGCATCTCTTCCTTGAGCTGGGCTTGAGCTGCTCTATCGGCGATACGGTGAGCAGCCCGTTGATATTGCAATTGTCGGCTCTCTAGATGGACTGCTGGGAAGAGAGTTTCTTCGATATCAGCAGGAACTTGGCCACGGATTGTTTTGAAGATGGCCTTTGCAGGATCTGAATCATTCACCAACTGAGCAGTATCCTGTTGTAACAGATCCAGAAGAGCTTCTAACTTGGCATAGATTTCTGCCGATATCGTTCCCAGTGCCAGGGAAGAACTTGCTTCTTCTCCATCATCATCGGAAACGTCGATAGCAAAAGAAAACAAGCTATTGGGAGAATCTTATTCCTAGGGAGAGAAGAGGAAGTCAGAGATCCTACCTAAGGATAGATATGAATATTATAAATCGACTAGGCCAATCGGCTTACCTGCTTCAAGGCGATTTCCTGTGCTTGGCTGGAAGGAGCAGCTTGGAGGGTGCCATGTAATGGATCGGCAGAGCTTGCCGATGGGATGTCTTCTATGACTTCATCAGTGGTTGGCCCTTGGGGTATGATAGCCGATGGTATATTCTATGCAGAAGGGTCAACTTGTTCAGCTATGTCGGTTGGCTGGATTGCAGATGTTGGGGCAGATGTGGGGACTGGCATGGACTTCTGTTGTTTTTGTTGAGCCTCGGCATCAGTTAAAGCTTTGCGCTTTACTTGGGTCTCAGCGACGGTTGGCTGGGGGGCATCGGCACTTGTTGATTGTGGAGCTTGAGCGCCTGGTATGCTTGCCGATGTGCCCATTTGTTGCTGCAAAACAAGTGTAAGATTGGATGTTTAATAGGTAAAATGTAAAGTTAAAAGAATACCTCTGAAGGCTGGTTGGAGGTAGTGGTGCTTGATGTTGGAGGAGTTGTCGATGACAATCCAGCAGCGTCTCTTACACCTTGATGATTACATGTATTATATAGTTTGTATCGGCATGAGTAAAAATAAACGAGGTTATTACCTTGAAAGCCTTAATTAGGCTTGTAGCGGCAGCCAATGGAGTAGCCCTAGCTGTTGCCAGCTTTGATCTGGAAGTGATAGTCTTGGCACGGGTCCTCTGGAAAGTCAAAGCAGCTAGGGTGGGGGCATTGTAGCCGATCGGCGATGTTGGGGAAACAGGTCGGAGTTTGAAGGGTTTCCCACTCTTGCTCATGGATGGTACTGGGTCATCGACCTGTCACAAGAAAGATTAGCTGCCGATATATGAAAGAGAAAAAAAATAGAAGGGAGTTAAAAGAAACTTACTGCATCATCAGGAATGGCGTTGAAAGCATCTAGGCCCCAAGGTTTGGTTTCGGTAATTAATGACAACACTTTATTACCATGACTAACGTGTGTTTTGCAGAAACTTGGTAAGTTAGGTCATGGAGGTGATAACTGCTTTGAGCACTGTGGTATTCGTGTCCCTTGATGGAAATCGTTTCGGTTTTCAAAAGAGTGACGTCAAGACTAAGGACGGTTAGTTCCGGATGACGAGGTGTTGAGACACATTCGGAATAGTCGTTAGGATCTTCGTTTTTCTCTTTTGGCCGTACTATAAAGGGGGGCATGAATGGGTAGCTTGACCTAGGCGAGTCCTATGTTTAGGTGTGGTGCACACTTGTTAAACTTGGCGCTAGGCAACCCTAGAATAGCTCAAAGTTCAGTTGGAAGCAACTTGGTCGAAGTTGCGACGCGTTTCGAGAAGTTTCGGGCTGTTTTCCAGTCACCGGACGCGCTCTTCGGGAGCACCGGACGCGTCCGGTGAGTACGCTCTGCGCTAGGGTTTCGGCCTCGACCACCGGACGCGGTCCTCGCGAGGACCGGACGCGGTGGTCAGTGGCTGACATGTGTCATCCAGGGAGAACGCCCGTCGGACGCGACCTGGACTTGATCGGCGAGTCCGGTGCGAGTCCAGTAAGGTCCAGAGAGGACCGGACGCGTCCGGTCTTCAGCCATCGGACGCGGCCTCGCGTCCGGTGCGAGTACAGTAAGCTCCCTTGCACGTCGGACGCGTCCGGTCACCCCTGACCGGCGCGTCCGGTGGTTCGTTTTCAAAATCGCGTTTTGACCGTTACGGGGGACCGGCGCGTCCGGTGAGTTGCACCGGCGCGTCCGGTGACCCCGTGTCAGAAAGTAACGGTTCGTTTTCTTTGAGGGGTGTATAAATACAACCCCTCCACCTCTTTTAGAGGTCTCTTGCTCATTCAAACATCTGAGAAAACCCTTTAGAGTGCAAGGGAGTGCAAGAGCTCTAGTGAGGATAGAGATTTGAGAATCAAAGTTTGAGATTCCTCACTAGTGATTAGAGAGTAGCAAGTGTGCATCCATCTCCTCATTTGGGCTCGTTGTGGTCAAGTGAGAGCTCTAGCTTGTTACTCTTGGTGATCGCCATCACCTAGACGGCTTGGTGGTGATTGGGAGTTTGGTGATCATCCGGCGGAGCTTGTGGATGACCCAACTCAAGTTGTGAGCGGTTTTGGGTGATTCGCCGCGACGGAGTGTCGAAGAATCAACCCGTAGAGAGCACTTGATCCTTGCGCGGATCAAGGGGGAGCGACACCCTTGCGCGGGTGCTCCAACGAGGACTAGTGGGGAGTGGCGACTCTCCGATACCTCAGAAAAACATCGCCGTGTTCCTTGCCCCTTTACATTCAAGCAATTACTTTCTCGTATTTACTTTCATTGCTTGTTTTACATTCCTAGAATTGCCATGCTAGACTAGGTTTGGAAACTAGGGTGCAAAACTTTTTAACGGTAGACTCTCTAGGAACACAAGTAGGCACTAGGGGTGAATTCCGGCTTGTAGGATTTAATTCTTGCAATTAATTTTTAGAAAAGCCCAATTCACCCCCCCTCTTGGGCATCTTGATCCTTTCAATTGGTATCGGAGCCGTGTTGCTCCTAATTTAGGCTTTACCGCCTAGAGCAAGATGTCTAACGGGGAAGGACGACCTCCCACCTTTGAGGGGGATGATTTTCCATATTGGAAAATCCGCATGGAGGCGTACCTCGAAGCCATAGATGCCGGGTGCCTTAGAGCCGCAACCCAAGGGCTTCCCGCTATCAAGGATCCCGCAAACCCCATTGGTGACGAGGAGAAGTACGACCGGTGGAATGCAAAGGCCAAAAATGCACTCTACCGGGGCTTAGGCAAAGATATCTTCAATCGTGTGCGTAATGCAAAGAACGCTCATGACTTGTGGCAAAATCTTTGTGCTCTCCATGAGGGAACTAAGAGTGAGCGTGAGGAACGCTATCATATTGCTTTAAAGAAAATTAATTCTTTTGAGATGCTTCCCAAAGAAAGTGCTAATGACATGTACACTCGCTTGAATGTTCTTGTAGAGGACCTCAATGCTCTTGGGCTCACTCAAATGAGTCAATCGGATGTTGCAAGGAGGATCTTGAGTGTGCTTCCCGTTGAGAAGTATGGTCACATTGTCACCGTGCTTCATCAAAGTGATCTCTCCACCGCAACACCGACTCAAGTATTGGGGAAGATCAATGCTCATGAGATGTACATGCACATCACTCCGGAAGAGGGCTCATCATCTTCCAAGAAGAAAAACTTGGCCTTCAAAGCTAGCCATGACAAGAAGAAGAAGAAGGGCCAAGCCATGATCATACAAGAAAGCTCAAGTGAAAGTGATATCGATGATGAATCACTTGCACTCATGGTGAGGAAGACCACCAAGATGCTAAAGAAGCTCAACAAGAGTGGCATCAAGTTCGATGGGAAGAAAAAGAAATTCTTCACAAGTAGCAAAAGAAAGCCCATCTCGGAGATGGATTGCTACAATTGTGGTGAACTTGGCCACCTAGCTCATCAATGCCCTAGACCACCAAAAGACAAGTTCAAGAACAAGAACAAGGGCAAGAAAAATGATTCAAGTGATGAAGAAGATGAGAAGAAGAAGAACAAGCCATACAAGAAGAAGGATGGCAAGAAGAAGGAGTTCTACAAGAAGAAGAAGGGTGGAAAGGCTTATATTGTTGGTGATTGGCTCACCGACATTGAATCATCTTGTGGCTCCTCCGAAGATGAGAGCGATGATGAGAAAGAGAAGGTTGCCGCATTTGTGATGGGGCCATCATCTTCACCGACATCTTCACCACCACCTTCACCGCCTTCTTCACCATCATCGTCCACTACTCACCTATGCCTTATGGCCAAGGGTGAACGAAAGGTACAAAACCATGATAGTGATGATGATGATGATAGTGATAGTGATGATGAATTTGATGCACCTTCTTATGATGAACTTGTAAAATTGCTAAACAAATACACTAAAATCATAAGAAGGACTAGAAGTGAAAATGATGATCTTCAAAATGAAAATGAATCACTCTCATCTAAGCTTGAAAATGCTCAAAAGACTAGTGGTGAGCTTAGAGATCAAAATGAAATTATGTCTTCTACTCTCAAGGAGCTCAAAACCTCTAACAAAGAGCTTAAAGATCAACATGATAAACTTGAGAAGAAGCATGATGAGCTCATCACTAGACATAGCTCTCTAAAAGACAAATACACCACATTAAAAATTGACTATGATAGTCTTGTGGTTGCTAATGAACTTGCTCTTGAGACACATGATGCTACTAACCATGTTGTTAAGTGTGATATAGCTACATCATGTGATGATTTGATCATTGAAAGCATTGAGCAAGGTTCTAGTAGCAAAGGCAAGAGTGTGGTTGAGTCATGCAACCATGATGATTATGCCAAGATCAAGTGTGAGAATGAGAAGCTTGCAAATGAGAACAAGAAGCTCAAAGGTTTGATGGCTCTTGAGAAGCAAACAACAAATGAATCACTTATTGAAGAAAACAAGAAACTCAAGCAAGAAAAAGAGCATCTCAAGACCGGCCTAAGCAAGTTCACAAGAGGCCAATATTTGCAAAGTGAGCTTCTCATGAACACCGTAGTGAAGATGGATAGAAGTGGTATTGGGTACTTGGCAAATCAAGAGAAGAAAGCAAAGGCTCAACAACAAAGCAAGTCAAAGCCCAAGCCAAAGAGATGTGTTGAGTGTGGTCAAGAAGGTCACTTTGCTCATGAGTGCAAAACTCCACCACCACAACCCTTGCCCAAGCATGCTAGACCCTTTGCCTTCAATGCTCATTACATGCTAAGAAAAGATTCAAATGGAAAGATGAAAGTCATGTTTTTGGGTCCCCCAAACAAGAATAGGCCAAAGAAAATATGGGTTGCCAAGTCACTAGTTGAGAAAGTCAAGGGCCCCTCTCAAGTTTGGGTCCCTAAACAAAAAGCTTGATCTCTTGTGTGTAGGTGAACTACAAGACCAGTGGATCTCATTGGGTTATTGATAGTGGTTGCACTCAACATATGACCGGTGATTCTCGTATGTTCACCTCCATTGAAGAGAATGGGATATGTCAAGAGAAGATCACATTTGGGGATAATTCAAAGAGCAAAGTCAAGGGTATAGGCAAGATTGCAATATCAAATGATCACTCACTCTCAAATGTGCTCTATGTTGCTTCATTGAGTTTCAACTTGTTATCCGTTGGGCAACTTTGTGACCTTGGCTTCCAATGCTTGTTCACACCAAATGAAGTTGAAGTTTCAAAGATAGATGACAAGCAAGTGATATTCAAAGGCTTTAGATACAACAATCTTTATCTTGTTGACTTCACCTCCGAAGATGCAAATTTGATGACATGCTTGTTCACCAAGACCTCACTTGGTTGGCTTTGGCATAGGAGGCTTGCACATGTTGGAATGAGCACTCTCAACAAGCTATTGAAGAAAGTACTAGTAAGAGGATTGAAGGATGTGAAGTTTGAAAAGGACAAACCTTGTAGTGCATGTCAAGCGGGCAAACAAGTTGCAAACACTCATCCCACCAAGGCTTTCATGTCAACCTCAAGAGTGTTAGAACTTCTACACATGGATTTGTTTGGGCCTACAACATACAAGAGCTTGGGTGGTAATCTCTATTGTCTTGTGATAGTGGATGACTACTCAAGATATACATGGACTTTCTTCCTTCATGACAAATCCGAAGTGGCAAGTTGCTTCAAGAAGTTTGCAAAGAGAGCTCAAAATGAATTTGAAGTCAAGATAAAGAAGATTAGAAGTGACAATGGCAAAGAGTTTGACAACACCAACATTGAAGCTTATTGTGATGAAATTGGAATCAAGCATGAAGTTTCTTCAACCTACACTCCTCAACAAAATGGTGTAGTTGAGAGAAAGAACCGGACCTTGATCACTCTTGCAAGAACAATGTTAGATGAGTACAATACTCCGGAAAAGTTTTGGGCCGAGGCAATCAACACCGCATGCTATGCTTCAAATCGCCTCTTCCTCCAAAAGTTTCTTGGCAAGACCCCCTATGAGTTGCTAAATGGGAAGAAGCCGGACGTCTCTTTCTTCCGGGTGTTTGGTTGCAAATGCTACATCTACAAGAAGCGTCAACACCTAGGGAAGTTTCAAAGACGTTGTGATATTGGTTTTCTTGTTGGTTACTCATCAAAGTCCAAAGCATATAGAGTATTTAACTATACCACCGGTTTGGTTGAAGAAACATATGATGTGGAATTTGATGAATCTAACGGCTCCCAAGGAGCAATTGAGAATTGTGATGATATAGGTGATGAACCCTTGAGGGAGGCCATGAAGAACATGCCCGTGGGAGACATCAAGCCAAAAGATGATGAAGACGATGTGCAAATCATTGATCCACCATCTTCATCACGTGTGCCTCAAGATGATGACAAGAATGAGAGAGTTGAAAATGAAGATACCTATGTCTCTCATGAACAAGCCGAGGCACAAGCACAAGATGTTGATGCTCCCAATCCACCTCCTCAAGTGATTGATAGAAGAAACTCACCTCTACTTCAAGCTCATCCACAAGAACTCATCATAGGGAGTCCTACAAAGGGAGTAATGACTCGATCTCAAAAGCTAGCTTCTTTCGTTGAACATCACTCTTTTGTCTCTTGTGTTGAACCTAAGAATGTAGAAGAAGCTCTTCAAGATCCGGATTGGGTGAATGCCATGCATGAAGAATTGAACAACTTCACCCGCAACCAAGTTTGGACACTTGAAGAGCATCCTAAAGGTGCAAGAGTCATTGGAACCAAGTGGGTGTTCCGAAACAAGCAAGATGACCAAGGCATTGTAGTGAGGAACAAGGCAAGACTAGTTGCAAAGGGGTTCTCTCAAGTTGAAGGCCTTGATTTTGGAGAGACCTTTGCACCCGTTGCAAGACTTGAAGCCATTCATATCCTCCTTGCATATGCATCACATCATGATATGAAACTATATCAAATGGATGTGAAAAGTGCATTCTTAAATGGCTTTATAAATGAACTAGTCTATGTCAATCAACCTCCCGGGTTTGAAGACCCTAGATATCCTAATCATGTTTATAGGTTGTCCAAGGCGCTATATGGGCTCAAGCAAGCCCCTAGAGCGTGGTATGAGCGCCTCCGGGACTTCCTCATTGAGAAGGGCTTCACCATCGGGAAGGTCGACACCACACTATTCACCAAGAAGCTAAATGGGGATATCTTCATTTGTCAAGTGTATGTTGATGATATCATCTTCGGGTCAACAAATGAAGATTATTGCAAGGAATTTGGTAAATTGATGTCGAAGGAGTTCGAGATGTCAATGATTGGTGAGCTGACATTCTTCCTTGGTTTTCAAGTCAAGCAAATGAGAGAAGGGATTTTCATCTCTCAAGAAAAGTATACCAAGGATCTTCTCAAAAGATTCAAGATGGAAGAATGCAAGCCAATCAAGACCCCAATGCCATCAAATGGACATCTCGACCTAGATGAGGGAGGTAAACCGGTTGATCAAACTCTCTACCGTTCTATGATTGGTAGCTTGTTGTACCTTACCGCATCTAGGCCCGATATCATGTTTAGTGTGTGCATGTGTGCTCGCTTTCAAGCGTGCCCTAAAGAACCTCACTTAAGTGCCGTAAAAAGAATCCTAAGATATCTTAAGCACACCCCAAGCATTGGTCTATGGTATCCCAAAGGGGCTAGATTCCAACTAGTTGGCTATTCCGACTCAGATTATGCCGGTTGCAAAATTGATAGAAAAAGCACATCCAGAGGGTGCCATTTGCTTGGGAGATCCCTAGTTTCTTGGTCATCTAAAAAGCAAAATAGTGTGGCTTTGTCCACCGCCGAGGCGGAATACATTGCCGCGGGGGCTTGTTGTGCACAAATCTTATATATGAAACAAACCCTCCTAGACTATGGAGTTGTTCTTGAAAAGGTGCCACTTTTATGTGACAATGAAAGTGCCGTTAAAATTGCTAACAATCCGGTACAACACTCTCGCACCAAGCACATTGATATCCGCCATCACTTTCTAAGAGATCACGTTGCTAAAAATGACATATCACTAGAAGGTGTACGAAGTGAAAATCAATTAGCGGATATCTTCACTAAACCTTTGGACGAGGCTACCTTTTGTAGGCTAAGAAGTGAACTTAATGTGCTTGATTCAAGTAACTTTAAAAAATGAGCGCGTGTTGTCCCTTGCATTGCATTGTATCATATGTCACGTTTACTTTATCGCAATGCATTTAGGGCTTGGCTAACACGGTTATGATAACCCTCCTTTGGAGGAGTGAAGAAGCCTAACCGTGGATCAAACTTGACAAGCAACCTAGCTTTACTTTCTTGTATTGCATTGCATATCCATGGTTGTTTGTTTGTCGTTTCTTTTCGGTTTAGCTTTGAGCAACCTCTGTGTTCGTCCATGAATAGAGAGAGCTTTTGACGCTCCTAAAGGTCCAAAAACTCTATTGCATGGCCATACGTTGCTCCTCGGGTGTTTATTGCCTATTTTCGTAAAAATAATACTAGCCTAAGGCAAAATATTTTAAAAATTTGAGGGTTTGAGTGAGGTCGCTCATATCAGGTTCCAATTGGTGTTTATTTGAGTCTTTTTGAATTGGAACTTGATTGGGAGAAGTCGCGTCGAAGGTCGTAACGAAGAATGGCGAAAAACAGCGACCGGACGCTGCACCGGACGCAGTGTTGCTTCACCACCGCGTCCGGTCCCGGCATCCACCAGCGCGTCTGGTCATCCAGAAGACAAAGTCCAGACCTAGGCACCGGACGCTGCACCGGACGCGCCTCTGACGACCACCGCGTCCGGTCCCGGCTATCACCACCGCGTCCGGTGCTCCGCGATGAATTCCTGAGCACTCAGCCATCGGACTCTGACCGCGTCCGGTCAGTCCACACCGGACGCGTCCGGTCACTCCAGGCGCTTACTGGAGTGTCACCGGACGCTGCACCACCGCGTCCGGTGATTTTGACCACCGCGTCCGGTGATATCGTATCGAGCGGATCTGCGTCTCTCATAAAAACCGATTCGTCTTCGTTTTTCTTTCTTTTCCTCATCCGCCGAAACCCGCCGCCGCCCGTACCCTAGTCGCCGATTCGCCGGAGCCACCGCGCCATTGCTCTCGTCCTCGCCTCCGGCGAGCTTCTTTGCCGTCCTCTCGCGCTCCAGCCACCCTCCTTGGCCGCACGCTGCCCAGCCGCGCTGCCCCGCTGGGCCCGCGCCTCTACCCGCGCCTCTGCCGCTCCTCGCCGTGTCGCCGCCTGATCTTCACCGCCGGCGAGCCTGCACCTGCCAAGAGCCGCACCAACTTCCTGTAGCCCGCAGCTCCTCCTCCTTTGCGTGCCCTAGCTCTAACTGCCCGTGATTTCTTCGGCTTTCATCTAGGGTTTTCCCCTAAACCCTAGCTTAGGGTTTCCATCAACCCTAGCTCGAGGTAACGGCTCGTTCGATCTTTTTCGAGTCCTTTCAATTCCTTTTCATCACTAGCACTTGCCGTTGACCATAACCCTCCATTGCATCTCTCGATCGGTCGTTTTCAGTGCTCGATCGCCGATCTCGGGGGCTCTCGCGAACTAGGTCACCTCGTCCCTTCACCGTCGTTTCGTCGATCCGAGGTAGCTTAGCGTCGTTTCACTTCGTATCTCATGTGCTTGCTATCTAGGGTTTCGTATCTTTAGATATATATGTGCTTATAGTATATCTCTCTATTCCATACGTGTAGCGAGTCAGTCGGTGTGTCGGGTCAGATCTGTTTGCTTAATCCGAGGCCAAGCCTGCGGATACGGATTGAGGCCAAGCCTCTCGAGTGTCAGTTCATCATCTCACAGAGGTTTTCAGACAGTCGATCAGTATGGTGCGTTGCAAGAACGCCGGTGGTGCTCCTGGTGACGGGGACAACAGTCCTCCCCGTCGTGATGAGATTGCGCGTGGTAAGCGCATCAAGATTGCAGCCAAAAAGAAGAGGAAGGCACCGTCAGATGCAGAGATTGCTCAGGCCGTGGCAGACGCCGCAGATCAGGCAGAGAAAGGTGGCAGACGCAGTGGCTTGCACATAGGCGAGCGTCGCTTTCATCTTGAAGGTCGACAGCTCGGCACTGAGGCCACTGAGGGTACCGAGGCCACTGCACCTCCCGAGCAGATGTCAGTTGATCCACCCTCAGAGCAGACACAGGCTACAGAGACTACACCCGCTACTGAGTCTACCCAGGCCACTGAGGCTCCACAGGCCACTGAGGATACAGAGGAGCAGGCAGCTCAGTCTCCACCACGTCGCCGCTCCACACGTGCTCGTTCACAGGTGACACCCAGGCCAGAGGGCCAGCGTCGTGGAGCACGACCTCCTCCCAGAGTTAGAGGGTCACCCCCGGTCGAGCACTTAGACCTGAGGGGTGCTTCAGCACGTCAGGTGAAGAGTCTGAGGTTCGTGGAGGTCAGCCGATGGTTTCCACCTGTCAGAGATCCCAGAGCTTCAGAGGGTTTCTATACCCCACTTCAGGAGGACTTCTACAGGGCCCTAGTTGACAGTGGCATTGCTTTCAGACCTCAGAGGGTATGTCGACTAGAGGCATTGGTTGATGTTGTGGGAGAGCAGCTCCGTCCGCACCTGTCCTATCTGCCTGGCTTATCAGATCTTCTTGGACGGACTGGTGCTTACTGCGGCACATGGGTCAGGGAGTTCTATGCTTCACTGTGGATTGATCCTGCTCATGAGTTTATTCACTTCGCATTCAGAGGCCGCGATCACAGACTCTACAGCTCCAGAGCCCGAGAGATCCTCAGACTACCTGCTTCTGACACGAGGATCCATCAGTTATGCTATGGTCAGACTCCACCTCCCAGACGCCCTCACGGCGGTTCAGTGCCACCCACCGACCTGGTTCGACCCTGCTTTCGCGAGCCTTTTGGCGAAGGGTCACATCGTACACCTGCCAGCCTGACGCCTCTTGCCCGAGTCTTGGATGCCATACTCAGACGCACTCTACTACCTCGACTTGGCTACAGAGAGGGACTGACGAGGATGCAGCTTTGGGTTGTTCACCACCTCATGACACAGCGACAGTTTGATATCTGGGATCTTATCCTGAGTGAGATGGAGGACACCATTGCTGAGGGCTTCAAGGGTAACCGTCAGCTTCCCTATGCCCACTGGATTTGTTTCATCATCAGATCTGCTATCCAGATGCCACCAGAGATCAGGGCAGAGATTGCTAACACCACTACAGCATTCCCTGATTATGACATTCGACAGCTGTGGGCCTCTATCACTAGAGATCAGGCTCCAGCACCAGGACAGCGTGAGCGCCCAGAGGTTCCTGAGACAGCAGCTGAGCAGGACGCCAGAGTTGACGAGCTTGCCGAGGCAGAGCTCGCAGACCTTGAGGCTCAGACTGCTGAGATACCTGAGGATGTCACTTCTGACAGCACTGATGAGGACTACCAGCCCATCCCTAGGTACCGGTCTCCACGGTCTCACGACCACGAGGCCGGTGGATCTGGCTCAGCCTCCCGCTCAGACCCAGCCATGGTGGCTATCCTTGAGAGGCTGACCCAGGCTCAGGAGCAGCAGCAGCAGATACAGCGCCAGGCACAGGATACAGCTGCAGCACTAGCACAGATACAGGCTCGCCAGGACGAGTTTCAGCGACAGCAGCTAGAGATCCAGAGGCAGCAGGTTGAGATGCAGAGACAGAGTCAGCAGCAGTACATGGATCTTCTGCGGCATCTCATCACAGTTGGGGTTCCTCCGCCTGCATCTATCATGGCTCCGGCTTTGCATTCCAGCGGTCCATCGAGTCAGGGACAGCCGAGCTTTCAGTTTACATCTCCACAGCAGCAGGTTCCCCAGTCTTTTCAGTCCCCGAGCTTCACTCCTATACATACGGGGTTTACACCGTCAGACCAGCCTCGCCCGCATCTCCTGACAGGCACACCCATTGGTGATTTCAGTGCCACCTACAGCGAGTTGACTGGTCAGCCGACACCCTCGCACACGACTACGTTTCACACTTCGTCAGGGTTGTCAGCTTCCGAGGCAGTCGTTCCACCAGTGACAGGGACTGGGACTACAGAGACCCTCCCTTCTTCAGTTGCCTCGACAGATCCCCCAGCTACTGGCGCACTTCAGGCTCAGGTTACTCAGACAGATCCACTTGTTGCTACACAGTCAGTGCCTGCTCCTGCTCAGACCCAGACCGCTTCGCAGCCACGTGCTTCTTCAGAGGGTCAGCCAGATAGCTCAGACTCCGAGGGCGATTCGCTTCACTTCGTGATCACTCCGCGCACCTCGGCACCCGACACAACTCCGTCTGTCCCCCCGTCAGATTAGATTAGCTTTTTGGCGCTTGATGCCAAAGGGGGAGAGAGAGTAGTTTCAGGGGGAGTTTGTTAGTGGGTTTTCGTTTTTCGTGTGCTACACTCATGCTTATCCTGTTTATTTTTCAGCATTGCATTCGTGTGACATTGTCGTCGAGTAGTAAACTTTGAGTCTTAATGTGTTATCCGTCACTGTGATTATTATATGTCACCGTTTTAGCTATAGCTCTAAGGTTGTGCTTCCGTGCCTTACTCCGATTACTTATGAGCTATATCTTTATGTGTACTAACGCCTTTTGTCTTATCTTATGAAGTACACTCTTTTGGCTTGGAGCACATAAGCAATTCCTAACCTTTTATGCTTATTGTCTTTTGCTTATGTGAACCAAGCATGCTCGAAAACCTTCACTCTAATCCATTAAAACTTAGTGTTGTCATCAATCACCAAAAAGGGGGAGATTGAAAGCATCTAGGCCCCAAGGTTTGGTTTCGGTAATTAATGACAACACTTTATTACCATGACTAACGTGTGTTTTGCAGAAACTTGGTAAGTTAGGTCATGGAGGTGATAACTGCTTTGAGCACTGTGGTATTCGTGTCCCTTGATGGAAATCGTTTCGGTTTTCAAAAGAGTGACGTCAAGACTAAGGACGGTTAGTTCCGGATGACGAGGTGTTGAGACACATTCGGAATAGTCGTTAGGATCTTCGTTTTTCTCTTTTGGCCGTACTATAAAGGGGGGCATGAATGGGTAGCTTGACCTAGGCGAGTCCTATGTTTAGGTGTGGTGCACACTTGTTAAACTTGGCGCTAGGCAACCCTAGAATAGCTCAAAGTTCAGTTGGAAGCAACTTGGTCGAAGTTGCGACGCGTTTCGAGAAGTTTTGGGCTGTTTTCCAGTCACCGGACGCGCTCTTCGGGAGCACCGGACGCGTCCGGTGAGTACGCTCTGCGCTAGGGTTTCGGCCTCGACCACCGGACGCGGTCCTCGCGAGGACCGGACGCGGTGGTCAGTGGCTGACATGTGTCATCCAGGGAGAACGCCCGTCGGACGCGACCTGGACTTGATCGGCGAGTCCGGTGCGAGTCCAGTAAGGTCTAGAGAGGACCGGACGCGTCCGGTCTTCAGCCATCGGACGCGGCCTCGCGTCCGGTGCGAGTACAATAAGCACCCTTGCACGTCGGACGCGTCCGGTCACCCCTGACCGGCGCGTCCGGTGGTTCGTTTTCAAAATCGCGTTTTGACCGTTACGGGGGACCGGCGCGTCCGGTGAGTTGCACCGGCGCGTCCGGTGACCCCGTGTCAGAAAGTAACGGTTCGTTTTCTTTGAGGGGTGTATAAATACAACCCCTCCACCTCTTTTAGAGGTCTCTTGCTCATTCAAACATCTGAGAAAACCCTTTAGAGTGCAAGGGAGTGCAAGAGCTCTAGTGAGGATAGAGATTTGAGAATCAAAGTTTGAGATTCCTCACTAGTGATTAGAGAGTAGCAAGTGTGCATCCATCTCCTCATTTGGGCTCGTTGTGGTCAAGTGAGAGCTCTAGCTTGTTACTCTTGGTGATCGCCATCACCTAGACGGCTTGGTGGTGATTGGGAGTTTGGTGATCATCCGGCGGAGCTTGTGGATGACCCAACTCAAGTTGTGAGCGGTTTTGGGTGATTCGCCGCGACGGAGTGTCGAAGAATCAACCCGTAGAGAGCACTTGATCCTTGCGCGGATCAAGGGGGAGCGACACCCTTGCGCGGGTGCTCCAACGAGGACTAGTGGGGAGTGGCGACTCTCCGATACCTCGGAAAAACATCGCCGTGTTCCTTGCCCCTTTACATTCAAGCAATTACTTTCTCGTATTTACTTTCATTGCTTGTTTTACATTCCTAGAATTGCCATGCTAGACTAGGTTTGGAAACTAGGGTGCAAAACTTTTTAACGGTAGACTCTCTAGGAACACAAGTAGGCACTAGGGGTGAATTCCGGCTTGTAGGATTTAATTCTTGCAATTAATTTTTAGAAAAGCCCAATTCACCCCCCCTCTTGGGCATCTTGATCCTTTCAGGCGTATTCAGGATTGATCATGTGCCGATATGTATGGGCGGATGTTGCAAATAGTTGTTCCTTCCATTCTCGCCACCATTGCCTATATGACTCGGTGATAAAAGATGCTGGTGACCAGATGGAAAGATCAACGTCTGAGATATCGGCATTGGGGGCAAGTCTCACTACCCTGCTCCATTCTGTTTCACTGGTGATTGTTTCTCTAGGCTTGATCACATCGGCAAAGTAGAGTTTGATTGGCAGTTGCCCAAAAGCCAATTGACGGGATACTGCCGATGGATTGTAAAACTCGTAGGTGGTATTGGTATTTTTCTTGCTACCAAATGTGTTCACTGGGATCGCCCTAGGAGTAATGATGGCCATCATGAGCTCATTGTCTTGGTTCAGCTCGTCATCGGCAAAGTTGAAGAGAAGGGGGAACTTGTTCTCTTCATCGATATAGGGTACCCAAGCCCTATGATCACGGGGAAGACCATTATAGAAGTTTTGGAAGAATCTGTCGATCTGGTCTTCATTGGCTTCTATTCCGGGGAGGACAATTATGGCTTCACCAAAATTGAGAGGGGGGCGTGTTGCCGATTCCTCATCTCCAAGGACGTAATCTTCGGCGATTTCTCTTGGGAACTCTTGGGCGAAGAAATCCCACTGCAGACGTTTGTGCATATGGGCATTTAGCCACATATTGATAAACCACCATGGGCCTCCTAGATTGCCGATGGGTTCGCCAAGCAAAAGTTTCTGAGACACTTGGTGAAGGAGGTGATAGGTGGAGCTCAGAAGGTATCGACCAAGCGGGAACCTTACACCATTGGCCAAGAGTTCAGCCGCAGGAAGGAAGGCGTTGGTTGGTCCTACCGATCGACCACAGAAGATAAATTTTTCCAACCACATTTTCAAGAATATGGCGTGTTCCCTTTGGTTAACGGTCCCAGTCCTTTGGTATTCCTGGATGTATCCTGTCTAGCCGCCGATGTTGCGTGTATTCACTCTATGTTCGGCTCTTCTGCCATAGATGGAACCCTCATCGACAGTTGAGATATCCAATCCAGTAAGCATGTATACATCGGCAAGAGTGGGGGTGGCTGGACCATGTCCAAACATGAAGGTGTTTGTCGTGTCTGACCAGAAATAAGCAGCAGCAATCATCATGGACTCATTTTTTTGCATATCAGCAATAGATAGCCTAATGCATTGGTCTATTTTCCGTTCTGCCCAGTACACCTGCATTGACCTGTTGACCCTTAAATACCAATCTTTCCACCCTTTGGTGGTTTTGGGCCAGGATCGGAATGTGTCTTTCCATAGATTTAGAGAAAAATTCTGGACTTTGAAAGGGATTCTGTTAGCTTCTGCGTTGATCAAATCGGTTTGATCTGGGTCGTCCATTGGACCTAGGCATTGGAAGTGTGGTTGATCGGTTGGAATAACCAGTTTGTTGCATAGTTCCTAAGTTCGGAGGATCGAAAGAATGAGAAAAAGAGGAAAAAATTACCAACTATATGGACTCGCAAAGACCAAAAGAATCAAGGTAAAAGTAACGGAAGTAGAACGAACCGCAGGGACATCGAAGTTGATCGCCATTGCTCTGAGAAGGATGAGGGCGCAGGTTGGGGACTTGAGGATGACACTGGAAGGGGTTCTTGTTGGTCGAGGTCGCGCGGTTGTTCGTCGGGGTCACCGCCGGAAAGAGAGAATGCCAAAGGTTGGAGTCTGAGGGTAGAAGACGAGCGTTCCGGAGAAATCTATTTATAGGCTGCTTGGAGTAGGGGTATTCTGGACTCATCTCTATGCCACGCGCGTGTAGGTCGAGGTGGTTCAGATGGATATGGTAACTGTCCGCACGATAATCAAGGGATTGTACAGAAGATTTGATGACAAGTGATCATGACTTGGAAGAGATCTCAATACAGGATCTTTTAGTTCTAAAAATGGTGGCGTTATTATGTTAAGATCTTGCCGATGGGTTGTTATTTTGGTATCTTAACCGTAATTAGGGCAAGAATAGTTGGAAATTGTGCGATATTTGCTGAGATGCGTGAATCAGAACTAGATTTGATTAGATTCAGTAACAGATTATGTTATGCTTGGAGAATGGTTTGAGAAAAATAGGTAGAAGCAAGCATTATCTGGAGTAAATTTCGGAGCATCAATGTTTTATACTCCGAAATTGGGGGGCATGTGTTGACACCGTTTTTTGGCACGTGTCAAGATGGTCAGAGTGGGCTAATTAGCAAAAGAAAAGTTACTGTGTATGTTGATAGCCAATGAAAATCAACTTGTAAAGAAGGCTGCCGATGAATGGTGGCGATGTATGGAGAAGTTAATTTAGATTGAGGCATTGCCGATAAGGTTAAGGATGTTATTACCGATGCCGATGAAGGGAGGCTTGAAGACTGCTGCCGATAAAACAGGAAGTGTGCCGATGGAAAGGAGGTCGATGGGAATTCCATCGTAATTAAGGCGGACAAGGGACTAGATAGGAATTGATTTCTTTTTGTATGTTTGTTAGAGTCTGATTTGTATAAGAGTCATGTGTTTCCTTAGATTTGGACTTGGTGTCCTAGTCGTATTTGGTTATGCTTCAGTAGATCAGGGTATAAATATAGATTGAAGGGCAGTGTAATGAGAATCAATCAATCAATATCAAAAACCAGCTTTTACTCTTATTTGCATCTATTTACTTTTCGGCGACTTCGTCAATTCGTATATTTTTCCTTTTTCACGAGTTCTCATCGATTCGGCGAGCTGCATCGCTTCAGTGCGACCTTCGACAATCCTCGAGTTCCGCATGAGTACCTCTTGGCCGTGACTTCCGGGCGTATCGCTATTGTCAGGACCAAAGTGCTCGTATCTTCATCCATGTCGATTAACAGGTCAAATCGACTGGCACGCTTTGGATATCGACTTCGGGTATTAGCCCTTTGTGTTTGCAGATCCACTTTTGCATCAATAGAAGATGAATCAGAATGGAATAAGAATTATTGTTTCCTACTTACGAGCATGTAGGCCTCCCTGGGCATGTCGGTTTCGGGCCACTAGATCATCGTCCTAGCGTCCGTCTTGTCTAGCTTCTCCTTGAGGATGTTGGCATGGTAGCTGATGAGGCACTGGACGTGCGCCTCGTAGAACATGTCCTTGAGCCTGTCCTGGCAGACCCTGTCCTGTACTACTGACGCCTCATCCTTGTGCCCCGGGTCACACGTGAAATACTCCTGCATACAGATATCATCTATCAGTTCATTATTTCAAGGACATCCAATGAATGCGTAGTATTGGCAAAGTGGTGCGATGAAGACTCACCCAAAACTCCCTCTTGATCTTGTCAGCAAGGGTGACGTTTCCGTCCACTACCTTGAAGAAGTCTAGCCAGTGTCAGGGCACCTTTTCCCTCCCGTCTATGGTGACAAGGCCAGGGAAGTTGTTCTTAATCAGGAGGCCCAGCATGCCATTAGGATGGCGTCCACCTCTGTTTCCATCCACACGCTTCCAATTGCTGCACAAGTCATTAATAAGAACTGTTAGTGTGAAGTTCAATTTTCAACATGGCATATAAAAAAGTCAGTGAAAACATGAATGGTTACTTACTTTGGCCTGTCGGGTCGAATCACAGGACGGAAGGCTAGCGTGGGCGTGGCGGAAGGGAGGCATGTGATCCCGCGCTGGTAGGGCTTCCCCGAAGCTGAGGAAGATGACTCCCCTGGTGTCGCCTCGCTCCCGCCCTGGTCACCTCCGTCCTCGCCGCCCCCGTCCTTGCCGCGCCCATCCTCGCCGCCCCCGTCCTCACTGCCGACCGGGGCAAACAGGCGTCTGGTAGAGCGAGCTCTACCCCGCATCTCCTCCAACGTCATCTCCTCCTCCTCCAACACGTCGTCGTCCACATACGGCATTTGGTAGAGCGAGTTGACCTTTCTCACCGGTCTCTTCTGTCGTCGTCTACCTCCACTCAGCATTTTGTCCTATGCCTGCAATGACAAACATTAAACCAATTAGCACAAATAATCGATAAGTACTTGTAAAGAGATGCAAAATGAACGAAACATAATTGCAAAGTAATAATAATAAGAACAATATAGTATTACATGAATTAGAAACCGAAGTCCTGGTCATCACTATCTTCATTGTCATCACCGCCTCCACATACCTAGAGGCTTTGCACTTTGGACAGTGCATTGCTGCCTCTAGTTCTTTTCCCCTAAATAGGACGCACCCGTTATGAGAAGCATGGATCGACTCATACAACATCTTAAGTGCACGGAGGAGCTTCACTGACTCGTACGTGCTCTTTGCCAGCGTGTGGTCATTCGGAAGCATTGTGCCGAACACTACCAACATGAGATTGAAGCTGTCTCGGCTCAGGCTCAACAGCGACTTCAACCCTAGAAGACGTCCAATGGCATCCAGTTGGGACATTGTTGTCTTCTCATGAAGGGGCTTATGTGCTGAAGACATCATTTCATAGAACGCCTTTGTGGTTTCCTCTGGATCCTCCTCCACCAATCCTTCATTGCCACGTTCCTCGTTATAGTCTACCACCATGTCGACCACCCCGACATCTCCATCAAACTCCTTGAGGCATGGTCTCACCTCCTCCTCTCTAACAGTCACTTTCGCTTCACCATGGAAGATCCACCTCTCGTAGTTTGCCATGCTTGATAAGATCTTTGTATACCTCCCTCTGTACTTTTCTTTTTTGGTTCTTACAGTCATTGCAGGGACACAGCGTCCGATCCGACCCATGAGCAGCCGGGTGAAATGCTTGCTATAGGAATTGATTGGTCCCGTGAACCCATTCAGCTCTCCTCCTCTTTTCTGTCTAGCCCATGTACATCCACTCATGGCCAGCCATCTTCTGTCATGCGCCAATGTAAGGAAGTAATAAAACCAGCATTTGCATGTACAAGGCATTCCTACCATCTAATAGGTGAAGGATAGGTCCTAATCCCACCCGAGGATGCGTAGATGAGGTTAGCTTCCATGCACCGCTCTCGTCCGAGATGGAATTTCGGCAGCACCTCCCCGCTGTTCTCCCGATACACGTCCCGGTTTGGGGAGAGTGTGTATCTAGAGAACAACGTGGAGGTGTTGCCGAAACTCCAGCTAGGACGGGAGCGGAACATGGAAGCTAACCCATCTATGCATCCGTGGGTTCTCCAAGAAATGTGGACAATCCGAAAGAGATACCATCGCAGATATGCACTGATCAGCATACCAACGACCGCGTATCCCTTTCGGACGGGAGACGCCTAACTCGATTACGCGACCTACGACCGACAACTATAAGGAAGAGAGGTGATTATTTATACCTAGGGTGGCGGTGGAGACAAGCTAGTGGGGCAGTGGCGAGTCAGTGCAGTGGCAAGGCGACGTGGCGTCGGTAGACCCACGACGCCGATGAAGACGATCGGCATCACCGAGCTACTCCGAGTCCCCTCCGACAAGACTTGCTCTGCAAAACAAGAAAAACAACACAATCAGTATAAAATTTTGGCAGAACCTCCCCTGCTCGGGGAGGTTTACAAAACCTGCAAGAAAGAAGACGGTTCGATGGCCGACAACACATATACGGCACGAAGGCCACACATCGACAAACTCGGCACGAAGGCCGTCAACAGCACATACGGCACAAAGGCCACACATTCACAAACTCGGCACGAAGGCCATCAACAACACATATGGCACGAAGGCCGACAACCTGGAGCTTTACCTTCTTCTCCGGCGAGGGGCGGAAACAGCGGCGTGGACGAATGTCGTCAATGAACCAAGGTTCCTTCTCCTATCTTTTCCCTCCTCTTCTCCCCCTCCCTTCTCCTTCTTCTTCCTCCTCCTTCTTCTCCTTCTTCCCCCTTCTCTTCTCCTTCTTCCTCCTCCTCTTTCTCTTCTTCCTCCTCTTTTCTTCTTCCTCCTCCTCTTCTCTTCTCTCTTGTTTCCCTTACTCCTTCTCTTCACGGGCACGGCAGGGGGCACGGGGTAGGGCCCGGTTGACGGGGCAAGGACGCAGGTCCGGTGGTCGGGGTCGGCGCGCCGGGCTGGCGGCGCGGCGGGGTGAGCGCAGGGCCGCGCGGCGGGTCAGGGCACGCACGGGGCCGCTCGACGCGGCGGCGCGTGCGCGGGGCGGCACGGCATGGGGCTGCGCGTGCGGGGCGGGGCGGCGGAGCTCGCCGGACCGGCGGGCAGGCGCGCGGGGCGGCGCGATGTGGGGCTGCGCGCGTGGCGGGGCGGGGCAGCGCGCGCGGTGGGGCGGCCGAGCTCGCTGGACCGGCGAGGAGGCGCGCGACAGCGGGCAGGCGCGTGGGGGCGGCGAGGCGTGCGGCGGCGGGTCGAGCGCGGGTGGGTGGGTGGAGACTGCTAGGGTTGGGGGAGTTAGATGGGCCGGATCAGCTTTTTGCGCTGTTCAGTCCATTGCCGACTGCCACGGACAGCAGTTGGCAAAGGTCCTTTACCGACAGTGACCAATAGCTGTCGGCAAAGGTCGTCTTTGCCGACTGCTTGCAGTGGCAGTCGGCAAAGGACCTCTTTGCCGACTGTCAGCAGAGACAGTCGACAAAGAAATAAATTTTTTTGAATTTTGACTTCAAACTTTTTATGTGGACCAAGTATATTGTTTACAGGCACATGTTCCAATTTGGGATCTTTTTATAAACTTTTGCTATATTTCGTTAATTTATTTTGTTTCCTTGGATTTTCTCGCATAATTCAAGTATGAACTGTAGGTGCATGAAATAATGGAACTTAGCCATTCGAAAAATGATATTCATGTTGGAGAGTGTATTTTGAGGCCGTGTCCAGAAGCTCACCCAAAAGTTTGAAGTCCTTGTCTACGGAACAGGACTTTCCATGCGTGGTAGAGGTGCTTTTTAATTATATAAAATCCAAACGAAGTCGAAAAATCTCGAAACTTGTCGAGGTGTCATAGTATCTCATGTGGAGCCTATGATAAAAATTTCAAAAAGTTTGGAGCAAGTTGCGATGTCGGATATCCAAAACCCAGACATTTCCATATGTGTGATCAACGAAAATGCAAGGAAACAAAAGAAATCAACGAAACATAACAAAACAGCTCAGAAAATCACGAAACTTCTCGAGGTATCATGCTATCACATGAGGAGGCTAGAAAAAAAATTTGAGGAAGTTTGGAGCAAGTGGCGATGTCAAACATACAAGACCTAGACTCATAAGGCAAAGAAAAAAAACAAAAAAATCTTTGCCAACTACCAAACGTCGAGGCAGCCGACAAAGAAGACAGCGACGGGCGCCATCTCGGCCCCTGCAAGATTTGCCGACTACAGGACTAATCTTCTCTTGATAGCTAGCTCTGAGAGATTGATCCTTTAATGGGACCCCTCTCAACTGATCCTGACTAGAGAATATAATTAGGGTTTCAGGATGCCTTTGCCTCAAGGGGTACATGGCTATTTATATAGGGCAGAGCTTGAATCGTGAGCCCTTAGATCAAACCAACTTAACCAACGGCGTAGATTGGACATCAATGGCGGCGCGAGACTGACATTCGAAGATAGAGGCTGATAGGTGGGACCCCAGTCGGCCAACCTAGGTGTGGGGTCGGTCGACCTGGCCCAATGCTAGGTGGGCCCCTCCTCTAGTGGGTCGCCTTCTCATGTCTTTTAGAGTCTTCTAGTGTTCGAGATGCAAGTCGAATCTCTTTTTAATATCAGTTTGCTTGTTTGGAGAGTATGATAGTGGTCCTGGTGCTGTTTTTCTGAATAAATCCTCCTACAATATATAAATCACTAAAGCTCATGGAGTTTATTAGTTTAAACCCCTAAACCTATGTTTGGTGATGAAATTTAGTATATATGCAGCTTATGTTCATGGTTTATATTTGACGGTAGTGACCATCAATAGCGAACCCTTCAAGCTTGTCTTCAGCCCTCTCCACCGCGGCACTGTGATTTTCATCATCATACTCCACGAAAAGCTGGTTGAGATCCATGGCTAGTTACAGCACCTGGAGCGTATCGTGTACATTCCGAACACAAAGCTTGGTGGCTCCACACACATATCCATCGAAACAGTTGGGGATGCTCTTCACTATATCGACCCACCTCTTGTCGCCATCCTCTGGCTTTCGGAAGAGGAGGGCGATTGACTTCACGGCCTCCCACAATGTATTCCACTCCAACTGCAACTTCTCCAGCTGGGCCTTCATGGCGGTTACCGACTTCATGGCCTGCATCAGATCATGGTCAGCGCCAAGCTTGGGTGAGCTCTTCACTCAATTGCTGCATTACCTCTTTCGCTCGGTTGTACTGAGTTTTTGCGGCCTTGGTCAGCTCCTTCACTGAGCTCTCTAACTACCGCACTTTCCCTTGCTCCTCTAACAAAAAGTATAATACTCAGTCCACTACCCGGGTGCCATAAACCCTAAAACTCCATAAGTTAAGGAGAGGGCACTCACCTTTCAGCCTCTTGCGGTCGAGTTCTAACTTTTCAGTCATTTGTCACAACACTACAAAGGCGTCCTCCTTCTTGACTTCGGCGGCTTCCTTCTGGCGCTCTGACTCACCAATCTTGGCCTGAAGGCGGGTCAAGGCTTCCTTATGCTACTTCTGTGCAGCATCCCGCTCGGCCTCCTGCCGGGCCTTTTCCACCTTTAGCTAGGCAAGCTCTGTCTGAGCCTCCCTGGCCTTAGCATACGCCCTCAGCTTGGCACCTTGGGCACAAGACTGCTCCCAGGGTAAGAGTAAAACAAATAATAATATATAGAAATACTCAAAAGAAGACGAATAGGGGCAACATACCCATAGTTGCCTGTCGAAGAAGGCGGCCTGGGTCAGCAACCCGGACCAAGCTTGCACCAACCTAGAAAATGTCGAGTTGTATGGCTGGAGATGGCTGCTTGAGCCAGATCCCTTCGTGACAGCAGCCGTCAGTGGGGCCATGGTCCCCAATGCCGGCGGGCCTGACGTCGAGACTTTCTGCTCAGTGCCTTCATCAGCCACGCTCCGCTCCGTCTCCTCTCGAACGGCCTCCACTGGCTCCTTGCGCGGTGCCTGCTGGACTTCCTCCTCAAGGGGTGCCATGTGTTAAACCTTTAGGATCGTATAGCAGTAGATCAGGGGGTTGGATCTATGTATTTCGGGTATGAACTTCTAGTTCACAGTAAAAACCTACTGGATCCGAGAGAAAGAGTGAGAGAGAGGGAGAGATTGAAGTAGTGCAAACCATCGGAAGGAAGGGTGGTGGTGTTGGAGCTCGAGCCGGTCGCCATCACGAACGTTGATGGTGGCTGCGCATGGGCAGCGACGTTCGGGGAAGGAATGGCGATGCAGTGGAGACCGTGGCGGCGCAGTGCAGTGGCGGTGACGGCGTGGAGGTGCTTCCCGTCACTTGGCTGTGCCCCTATTCGAGATCGGGTTTAGGGTTTGTAGGTGGGGCGTCGAGCTCAGGCCAACCTCGTGAGCAGAGCCGCCGGCCCCCACCTCTATTTATAGCGCAGGGTGACGGGGGCCCGCCAGCCATGGATGGGCTGGGCGCCCCCGATCAGGGCGCGAGTCAAGGCCCAAAGAAGCCGTTGGGCCTCCTTGGTCAGGAGATCAACCTAACATTCTCCCCCTTGATCTCAACATATACTTTAACCTTTAAACTTTGACTTCAATACTTTTCACTTTACTCGTTCCATCACAGATAAGTGTATAGAGCATATTTCATCGTCACGGTCAACTGCCGATGGATTTGACAGCTACAATACACATATCTGATCTGAAACAGTTACTTTAACTTTGGGCCCTTTATTATTGTCCAGGAGTCATAAGCTTTCCCTTAAACCCATGCCGGCTACATGTTCTCTGAACACGTTGGGTGGTAAGCCTTTTGTAAGCGGATCCGCGAGCATCTTTTCAGTGCTTATATGCTCAAGACTTATAATTTGATCCCGGACTTTATCCTTCACAATATAATACTTTATGTCAATGTGTTTGGCAGCACCACTTGACCTATTGTTGTGAGCGTACTGTACTGCTGGATCATTATCGCAGTATAACTTTAGTGGCTTATGTATGCTGTCGACCACATTCAAACCGGGTATGAACTTCTTTAGCCAGTTCACCTGCCCCGTTGCCTCATAACACGCTACAAACTCGGCATACATTGTGGACGATGCAGTGACGGTTTGTTTCGAGCTTTTCCATGAAATTGCTCCTCCTGCGAGAGTGAATACATATCCTGACGTGGATTTTCTATCATCTCCCGCATAATCAGAATCCGAATACCCCACTATCTGGAGAGAATCTGATTTTCTGTACGTCAACATGAGGCCTTTCGTACCTTGCAAATATCGCAAGACTTTCTTTACCAGTTTCCAGTGTTCAATTCCTGGATTACTTTGAAATCTGCCAAGCAACCCGGTAACAAAAGCTAAGTCAGGGCGCGTGCATACTTGAGCATATTGCAGGCTTCCGACAGCAGAAGCATATGGAACCACTTTCATTTGATCGAGCTCGTATTGGTTCCTAGGGCATTGAAAATCCCCATATCTGTCGCCCTTGACCATAGGTGCAGGTGAGGCACTACATTTATGCATACTGAATTTCTTTAAAACCTTTTCTACGTATGCCTTTTGTGATAGTCCTAATACCCCTTTATTTCTATCTCGGTGAATCTCTATGCCCAAAACAAATGAAGCTTCACCAAGATCTTTCATATCAAATTTTGAAGATAAAAACTTCTTTGTCTCCAGTAGTAGACTGACATCACTACTAGCGAGTAAGATATCATCTACATACAGGATTAGGAAGATATACCTTCCATTCTTAAACTTTCTATAAACGCAATTATCCTCAATATTTTCTTTAAACCCAAAATTCTTTATTGTTCTGTCAAACTTCAAGTACCACTGTCTCGAAGCTTGCTTTAACCCATAAATCGATTTCTTTAAGCGGCATCCCATTCGTTCTTTTCCTTCTACGACAAAACCTTTCGGTTGTGCCATATAAACATTTTCCTCCAGATCCCCATTCAGGAATGCCGTTTTTACATCCATCTGATGTAATTCTAAATCATAGTGTGCCACTAACGCCATTATAATTCTGAAGGAATCCTTACATGAGACTGGAGAAAACGTCTCATTGTAATCAATCCCTTCTCTTTGCGTAAAACCTTTTGCCACAAGTCGCGCTTTAAATCTTTCAATATTCCCTTGGGAGTCACGTTTTGTCTTGTAGACCCATTTGCAACCTACTGTCTTGGCTCCTTTAGGAATGGGCTCTAAGTCCCAAACTTTGTTGGTACTCATTGACTTTATTTCATCTTCCATGGCCTCAAGCCACTTGGATGAATTATCGCTTCTCATGGCTTCTTCAAATGAAGTGGGATCACCCTCCAATTGAAATTCTTCAGTGTTATACACCTCATAATCATTGGGTATAGCTGACCTTCTAACTCTTTGGGACCTTCTCGGGGCCTCCACATTTGGCACACCTTCTGTTTGGGGCTGTTGTTGCTCCCCCTCATCTGTGGCATCAGTTTGTATAGGTTCCTGAAGAACAGGTTCCTCATCATTGTTTATTGTTACCACAGGAGAACTGACAACAGGTGTTGGCACTACAGTATCTGGCACTATTGGTGCAACAAGAACAGGTAGTTCAAAGAATGGTTCCTGAATCATCGGATTGGGCACACATACCCGCTTCTCCTCAAGAACAATTTCTCGAGCCACCATGCTCCCCCTCATCATTTCATCCTCTAAGATAACAGCGTGTCTTGTTTCTACAAATTTTGTGTATCTGTCTGAACAGTAGAAACGAAAACCTTTTGACTTTTCAGGATAGCCAATAAAATGGCAGCTAACTGTTTTGGGATCTAACTTCCCAATATTTGGGTTAAACACTTTTGCCTCAGCAGGACTCCCCCACACACGCAAGTGTTTTAGTGAAGGTTCTCTTCCTGTCCACAACTCATATGGTGTTTTGTGCACCGCTTTACTTGGTACTCTATTTAGAATATGAATGGCGGTTTTTAACACCTCCATCCATAGACTCAATGGCAAGTCAGAGTAACTCATCATACTACGCACCATATCCATTAAGGTACGGTTGCGCCTTTCAGCTACTCCATTCTGCTGAGGTTCGCCCGGTGTAGAATACTGGGCTACTATGCCATTCTCCTGTAGAAACCTTGCAAAAGGTCCAGGAACTTGGCCATACGGGGTATGCCGACCGTAGTACTCCCCACCACGATCAGACCGGACCACTTTAACCTTTAAATCATGCTGATTTTCGACTTCAGCCTTAAATATTTTAAATTTATCCAACGCTTCATTTCTTTCTTTAATTGGATAAATGTAACCATAACGGGAGTAATCATCTGTGAATGTGATGAACGAGTCAAAACCATCCACACTTTTCACAGGAAAAGGACCACAGATGTCTGTGTGAATTATCTGTAGAATTCCTGTGCTTCGTTTAGCATCCTTTTTAATTTGCTTTATGTATTTTCCTTTAATACATTCTTTACACTGTTCAAAGTCTGAGAACTCTAATGGAGGAAGAATATCATTCTTAACTAGTCTCTCTATTCTCCCCCTCGAAATATGGCCTAAACGACAGTGCCATAATTTCGACGACGCATCTTGAGTTCTCTTTCGTTTTCTGTTTGCGTTCACTAACGAGAATACGTTATCATTCGCATCACATACGGAATTCACATTTTCACGAAGTGATAACAAATAAAGATCTTGCTTTTGAAAAGCAAGGCCAACACATTCATTATTACATAAAATTTCACATTTGCCATCTCCAAAATGGCAATCGAATCCATCATTGTCCAAACATGACACACTAATCAAGTTTCTTTGTAATGACGGGACAAATAAAACATCTTTCAACAAAAGAATGAATCCATCGGCAAGCTCTAAGGAGACATCGCCAACAGCTTCGACGTCTGCTTGGACTCCATTTGCGACTTTAATGTGCCTTTCGCTTCTTTGCGTAGTTCTCGTCGAACGGAATCCCTATAAAGAATTTGCAACATGAACAGTTGCTCCTGAGTCAATCCACCAAGTAGATTTCGAATACTGTACATACAGGGATTCATTTATAAACGTAATCATGTTCTCACCTTGCTTTGCCATGATCATCTTTAGGAAATCGGGACAATCTTTCTTGTAATGTCCCGTCTTCTTGCAGTGAAGACACTGATCTTTGCTGACTGTAAACTTGTTCTGCTGAGGCTGATGCTGCATGGGAGCTTTGCCCTTTGGCTTTGAGGGAGAGTTGGCATTGGCATTGAAATTCTTTCTTTTGTTGTCTTTAACAAAATTGAGAGTACCACCATTGGCGGCTTTTATCCTCTCTTCTTCCTGTGCACACATCGCCATACAACGTTCTAAATCCCATTTTTCGGGCTGAATGTTGTAGTTGACAACAAAAGTGTCAAACTCTTTTGGTAACGAAGCAAAAATCAGATGGACAAGAAACTCTTCTGTAAGAGCCAGGTCCATTGATTTTAACTTGTTATTCAAATGATTCATCTTTGATATGTGCTCTCTAATGCCATTGCCATGACCACCTCCAGTGTATTTTTCTGTCACCAGCTGCTTTATCAGCTGAGTAGCATATGTCTTTGAAGAGCCATAGAATTGACTCTTTATCCTTTCCAAGTACTCTGTGACAGTGTCACACTCTTGGATTGAGCCCATTATGGTAGGCTCAATTGTGTTCTTTATGACAGCAACACACTTTTTGTTGGCATTGACCCACTTTTGCTTTTGTAGGTCATATGCCATATGTACGGGAGCATGGTCCCTCTCTTTTTTCTGCCATTCAGCATCAGACTCATTAGCCTCCCTCACCGGTGCCACAGGTTCACTGGGGCATGGTGTGGTGACCACCCAGTCTACCTCAGCCAAAACAAAGGCGAGGTCAATTTTCTTTTTCCATTCATTGTAGTTGTCACCTTTGAGGGGTGGGATATCTTTGATAAACCCCATCAAAGAGTAACCTCCTGAAAATATAAGTCATATAAAGTGAGAACTTAATTATAACATGAATAATTGCATGCTTTAGTTCCAACATTGGTCAAAATTAAAACATACAAAAATCATCCTTTTTACACTAATTCTAGATCACCGTTGGGCAGAAATAGAATTAATGCATGATAAAAACATAATAACATCATAATACTGCTATTAATCAACGTTGGTCAGAATAATAACAATATTATGATCATATTTTAAATTTATCTATTTTTTCAAAATTAAATTCTCCCGTTGGTTCGAATTTAATAATGAAATTAACATCTTTAAGTACCCAGCGGAAATACTTTTAATATTCTCATAATATTTTCCAGAAGCACTTTAACCACTTTACTATTGTCTGAACAAATAATATCGTTGGATAAAAATTTGCAGAAAAGATTGCATCAAATTTGAATCGAAATTGATCAAATTATGCATCAAAATTTGCTTCTGGAAAATAATAAAAGAAAATTCGGAAGAACTTTTGTTTCAGGCCATTTCGGCCCAGTCGCGCAGCAGCCCATGCTGCAGCAGCGGCCCAGTGCGCGCATGTTCTCGCTGTACGGCCCAGCTAGCGCACCTGGCCTAGTAATCTTTTTCTTCTTTTAACTGAATGCGGCCCGGCCTGCTACGCTTGGTCAGCATCACATAAGCGGCCCTTTTTTATTTTATTTTAGCCGCAGCTCATTTCTTTTTGGGCCGAAAATCTGGGCCGGCCCGTTAGGTCCACAGGCGCGCGCGCATCGCTCCCCGCGCCCAGGCCGCAACCTGGGCCTGGGCCGGGAAAGTCGACTTCCGCCTGGGCCGATTTCGGCCCGGTGCACCGGTGGCCGTCGGATTTGCTCGCCCTTGATCGAACGGCCAGACGCAGCGATCGGAGAAACAAAAACCCGGTGCCGGCCGACGGTCACCCAAACCCTAGAGCATTTCTCATTCTTCCTTCTCTCTCTACTCTCCAAGAGAGCAGCAGCAGCCGTCATCCTTGGCCACCAGTGGAGGAAGAAAACGGCGCCGCCGCAGGCCCCCTCGCCGGCGCGCGTGCTCGCCCGCGGTTGAGCACGCCGCCGTCGAGCGACCCCGCAGTGGTGCCACCGGCTCGCACGCATGCGCTGCGGCGTCTCGCCAGCGAGCGGCGGCTCCTATTGGTTTTCCCCGCACGGTTTCCAAAAACCGCCGGCGGTAAGAGGTCTAGGTAGGTCCCGTCCATACCCTCCTCTCTTCTTTTTGCCGATTAGGGTTAGGGTTTACTTTTCCGATTTAAAATCGGTTTCTTCCTCTATTTTCTATTCCCCATCTAGGGTTAGGGTTTCGGGTAGTGTACTATTCCGATTAGAAATCGGTTTTTCGTTTCTTTCTTTTCCCCAACAGCTAGATCTAGGTGCTATATAGGCGTCCGATACCAATGTTAAACCTTTAGGATCGTATAGCAGTAGATCAGGGGGTTGGATCTATGTATTTCGGGTATGAACTTCTAGTTCACAGTAAAAACCTACTGGATCCGAGAGAAAGAGTGAGAGAGAGGGACAGATTGAAGTAGTGCAAACCATCGGAAGGAAGGGTGGTGGTGTTGGAGCTCGAGCCGGTCGCCATCACGAACGTTGATGGTGGCTGCGCACGGGCAGCGACGTTCGGGGAAGGAATGGCGATGCAGTGGAGACCGTGGCGGCGCAGTGCAGTGGCGGTGACGGCGTGGAGGTGCTTCCCGTCACTTGGCTGCGCCCCTATTCGAGATCGGGTTTAGGGTTTGTAGGTGGGGCGTCGAGCTCTGGCCAACCTCGTGAGCAGAGCCGCCGGCCCCCACCTCTATTTATAGCGCAGGGTGACGGGGGCCCGCCAGCCATGGATGGGCTGGGCGCCCCCGATCAGGGCGCGAGTCAAGGCCCAAAGAAGCCGTTGGGCCTCCTTGGTCAGGAGATCAACCTAACACCATGTCCTAGGGTCACGGCGTCTCTTCATCACTTGGAGCTGCTGGCTCGACAGTCTGCTCCCCGCCAGCGCCGACAGGAGCAGGGCCCTCCGCCTGCGACGCTTCGGTAGATCTGGGTGGAGATGCCGCCTTCTCTGCCGGCCTTACTTCCACAGCGTCATGGCTCACCTCCACTTGGGTGTCCACGCCATGCACTGAAGATACAGGTGCCTTGGGCACCCTGACATCAAAAGATTAAAAAAAGAGAGAGAGAATACACAAATTCAAAATATCAGCAGGGTACCTGGCTACTTACTTGGAGCTCGACCTCTTCCGTAGGGTGGGCCAACCCAACACCACTCCGCCAAGGGCGCGGCCCAACTCCCCACCCGTAACGGGCATCGATAGCACTGAGTCCATGGGAAGACTTGTGGTACTCTCGCCCACAGCAGTGGCACTCCCGCCACTTTGCTCCGACGCCCGAGTACTCGTGGCATCAGGTGGAGGCATCCTGTAGAGCATACCACAAGTTGTTATAATACCAACTTCAAGTGAGGATAAAGAAGTAGTAGACAGAATCCAATACTTACTACTGGGCAGATATGGTGGTGACCTCCTCTGCTCCTCACCCACATCACTCGCGACAACTGCTTCAATATCCAGGTACAACACAAATTAAAGGAGCAACCTCAGAATCAAGGACAACCTTTTTAAACAACCTACCTTGCCTTTCTAATGATTGTCGCTGAGGCTTCTTTGGCACAGGCGCGCTCCCGCTCACCATGATGTCAGCCTCTAGCGACCACTTCCCACGAGCGGCTACCTCTCCTGTACCCGGGTTAACCAAGATGATATAGTCATCTGAGTTCCCTGAGTCACTATCACCCTCGCCCTGCTCATGGCCCGCAGGGGTAGCACCACTGCTCCCGGCTGCATCCGTGGATGCGGCCCCACTTCCACCTGCTCCTCCATATGTTGGACGTGGAGGCAGGGCTGGCAGGTCATCAAAATTTCACCCCAAGTGCTATTCCGAGACAATGATGGCAAGTCAGTTTACTACTTCACACAATAAAAAAGACATGAAAAATACTCCGGGTTACTTACCGCAAGTGGTGGGTGCTCGGCATTGAGTTCCTCGTAGTGGTACGGGACTACCTGCTCCCCCTAGAGCATGTTTTGCACCCGCTTTAGGACTTCATCCTCTAACAGCTCATGCTTCGTTACCCAGGCCAGGTCCTCCGCCTCAATGTACTCAAAACCATAGTGTAGCCTCTCCTGCAGCGGCTACACCCAGCGCCTGATGAAACTGGCAACCACTCCAACCCCGCTTAGCCCTCGATTCCTCATGGCTGAGAGTTGCCAAAGGAAGGGCTGGATGCACTACCGGAAACAGTATTTTTGCCGAGTGTCACATGCTTTGCCGAGTGCTAAATATCGGACGCTCGGCAAAGAATCCTTTGCCGAGAGCCTACTCTCGGCAAAGATTGGCGCTCGGCAAATCCAAGATTTGCTGAGAGCTCGACGCTCGGCAAACATTGGCTCTCGGCAAAGCCAAGCTTTGCCGAGAGCTCGACTCTCGGTAAACAAAAAATCTCGGCAAAGCCACACCCCCACAAACGGCACCCTTACGCCGTCATCTTTGCCGAGAGCCTGCTGTTAGGCTCTCGGCAAAATATTTTCTTTGCCGAGAGCCTCAACCAAGGCTCTCGGCAAACTTTTTTTTTTATTTTTGGTCCCAAATTTTTTGTGCAGCCTTGCTACAGTACTAGAAGCCAAGATTTGAAATTTGGTGTATTTTCCATCCCTCTTGCTATATTTCGTGTATTTTTTTCATTTTCTTGATTTTTTCCGCAAGACGCACATTTGTACTGCAGGTGCATGAAATAATGAATCTCAGCGATTCAAAAAATTATATTCATTCTTCCGACGGTATTTCGATGCCGTATCTAGGGACAGACGCGGAAACTCGACCATCTCGTGCACGCGACATGGCGACCAAGTTGCGTGAGATTTGATTTAAAAATATATAAAATGTGAACGAAGTCGGAAAATTATGAAAATAGACGGAAGGCCTTGACATCGCATGTAGAAGCTATAAAAAAATTTTGAAAATGTTTGAAGCAAGTTGTGCCGCAAGATGGTTGAAATCCTGAGATCTCCACATGTGATAACAAGATATCGCATGCGGAGATCTCAGGGTTTCAACCATCTTGTGTCACAACTTGCTCCAAACATTCCCAAATTATTTCCATAAACTCTACGTATCGTGTCAAGGCCTTCCGTCTATTTTCATGATTTTTCGACTCCGTTCGCATTTTATATATTTTTAAATCAAATCCTACACAACTTGGTCGCTATGTCTCGTGCAGGAGATGGTCGAGTTTCCGCGTCTGTCCCTAGATATGGTGTTGAAATACTCTCGGAAGAATGAATATCATTTTTAAAATTGTTGAGATTCATTATTTCATGCACCTGCACTTCAAATGTGCGTCTTGCGGAAAAAATCAAGAAAATAAAGAAAATGCGCGAAATATAGCAAGAAGAATGGAAAATATACCAAATTTCAAACATGACCACCTAGTACTATATCAATGCTGCAGGAAAAAATTAGGAGCAAAAATCCAAAAAATATATATATATATTTTGCCGAGAGCGTTGGTCAGCTCTTGGCAAAGATGCTCTTTGCCGAGAGCCTGGGCTTGGGGGCTCTCGGCAAAGAACGCCGGACGAAATTTTTAAAAATTATATATATTTTGCCGAGAGCTAGGTCAGGTAGCTCTCGGCAAAGAGTTTTTATTTTTTTTATTTTCTTTGCCGAGAGCCACCTGACCTAGCTCTCGGCAAAGAACGCCGGACGAAATTTTTAAAAATTATATATATTTTGCCGAGAGCTAAGTCAGTTGGCTCTCGGCAAAGATCCTCTTTGCCGAGAGCCTAGGCTGGGGCTCTCGGCAAAGACAATTAAAAAAAACAAAAAAACTCTTTGCCGAGAGCCGCCTGATCTAGCTCTCGGCAAAGAGGAGTTATCTGAATCAAAACCAGCACGCGCGCCCCACCCCTCACAACACGCCTTCGACGCCGCCGCACCTCACACTGCCGCCGCCACCGACCGGACGCGCCTTTGCCCGCGCCGCCGCCGCAAGGCCGTCTCCCCGCCCCCGTCCCCGCGCCGGCGCCGCCGCACGGCCGCGTCCTCGCCCCGGCCCGCGACCGCACCCCCACAGGGCCGCGCCCCCGCCCCCGCGGCGCCGCCGGCCGCCGCCGCCGCCGTCCACGGAGGGGAAGCCAGGGAGGGCCCAACCGCCGGCGTGTTCAGGTACTTCCTCCCTCTCCCTCCCTCCCTCCGGTACTCTTTCAGGTCTCCGGTACTCCCATCCAAATAGCCGATACACCTTGCTCTGGAAACCGTCCAAGATACAAATCAAATTCCATAATGTAAGCAACAGAGTTTTATTAGAAACTAGAGATGAAACAGAGATCCTCTTCATTCATGTGACATCACTATCATTTTTGGTTCACAGATCAGATGTATGGTTCTGACAGAATTATTCTTAAGCAACTGACCATATAATATAATCCTAGAAAACCTAACAAAATCATCAATGAAAATAAACCAGCTTCGGCCCCTAGCTGGCTCTTCCAAATCACATACACGAATCTTTGTAATTGACAGGTAGATCTTCCCTAGAGGATCAATGATTTATTGTTCCAGCTAATCCCATAAGGCCTAGACAAACTTAGGTATGAGTACACCAGCCGACGTCACTGAACCACTATTGTTGTAAAAGGTGCATATTACTCCCGAAAAAAAGAAAGTCAACAATCCGATATCTTCCATGCTGCCTGCCTAAATTGAAATTATGGTTTCCTTTATTCATTACAGTGTGAGGACTCAGGAATTGGTTTATTCTCAACTCTTACATCTGTAGTATTATCGCTAATCAAAAGGAGGTATGCTGTATAGTTATTCACCTAATGCATCTAGAAGCTGAATTTGCTGCACAAGAAGCTGATATCTAGAATCAATAATCTAGGCTCAGGAAGCTGCTGGGCACAAAGAATTCATTATTCAAATTGAATATTGCTTACCAATTTACTGCATGATGTTATTGCTATGCGAATCTGATGAGGAAATCTGGGTGTGTATGAACTGCTGGTAAGGAAACGTGATCATAAAAGCCAAACCAAATCATCATAGAAAAGAAAACCAGCTCTGGCCGTAGCTGGCTCATACCAATCACAATCGATAATCGGCAGCTAGGTCTGTCTACTCTTCTCTATATAGGAACGGTGAGCTCTGGTTTCTTGCTCCAACGAATCCACGAGCCCAAGACAAAACCAGCAGGCCAGCAGACTAGACAAAAAAGGTCGAAAATTCCCCGCCACCGCTGAATCGATAGAACCCCTAACCACCACGGGCGATGCCTGGTTGGATCTTACAGAAACCAGAGAGAGAGAGAGAGAGAGAGAGAGAGAGAGAGAGAGAGAAGGATCCGTACGATGATGAGGTCGATGAGGTAAGGGAGGGCGTTGACCACCGGGATCAGGAAGAGCGGCAGCAGGCACGCGACGCAGACCTGGCCAAGCACATCCACCGCGACGTTTCAAATTTTGAATCTTTGCTGCCCAGTTGATATATGCCTGACCTGCAGCACCAAACTCCTTGCCTTCTGGCCCATACTCATTCTCAATCTGTGCAACGAAATATCATTTAAGATGTAAATTAATTTGCATGTCCCCACTAGTGAATAACATGAACTAGTGGGGACAATGGGACATGCAAATCAAGATGTATCAACTAGATATCACTATCCACCAAATGCTAGTTTCAGACTTGTATGAAGGATTCAAGGTGTAACAGCACAAACTAGCAAGAGCACTGACTTGTAAATTTGCTAATACCAATAGTTAAAAAACTTGAAGCATATTAAGCTATTAACATGTTGTACTAGCCACTAGGCAACTGCTTATCCCCATATGAAGTAACTCAACCAAACCTTGGCACCAAACCTAAGGAAAACGATTATACTTGCCTGAGAGAGGATAATTGGGCAGATTATACACTGCGGGTAGTCTTAGTACATGAACTTGAGATGAGGCTGCTCAGGTCGGGAACCTTTCCTTTTGGATCTGGAACCTATTGGATAGGACAAAACTGAACGGTAGGGTAATCGATTAATCCTAATTACTGCGCCAAATTAAGGCATTGCGTGCCATGCATCATCGCAGCCAAAACCAACGCTTGCCCAAGCACTACCGCTGGAGTACTACTGTAGCAGAACCCTGCAAATGAGCGACGTGTAGCATTTTCAGGAGGCACCGTGCGCTTTTATGCTTGGAATCTTGGCATAGTACTCCTACCTAGCAAGCAATTCTTTTTTCCGAGCAAGTCCTTTCTGCTGAAGCTAGCGTTTGAGCGAGGTGCTGGGCCGGACATCAGGAAAGGCAAAGAGAGAAAGGGCAAGGCGGAGTACGTGTAGAGTTTGAGTGAAGTAGTGTGCACTCCTGTTGGTTTCCATTAGGTATAATCGTTTTCCTCTCTTAGGCAAAACTGGAAAAATGTAATACTCCATTTCACACCAAAACTGGAAAAATGTAATACTCCATTTTACGGAGGTGATTTCAGGAAATGGAGAAATACCCGAAGTTCCACTCGCCACAAATGTAGGGACCGATGCGGAGATGTACAAACAGCCCGGCCTTCTGGACCGTCTTTATGAACCTGACCAAATCGTACCTCTCTTCCAAAGATGGGCCCTCTAATACATCGTATCCCTAAGCCCAAAAAATGGATAGGCTACCAAACTGCAGAGGAAAAGAAAGGTAAAGCGAAAATGCTCACTGTGTGGAAAACTGCAGAGGAAAACTGCAGAGGTTGCATGGCCACATCCATGCAAGTTCCAATAGGAAATGATCGAGACATTAGTAATGTCACTGTGTGGATACAATTGGATTGATTTAGAGCAATGCACTCCACACCAGATTAGTAATGTCACAGTTCTAATAGCCTTCTGTTGATAACTGTAGTTGCAGGATCGTCCACTGCGGGTCTGCCTGCACCGCTTCGCCTCGCCACTGCACCGACTCGTCACTGCGCCGCTAGCCTGACTCCGCCGCCACCCTAGGTATAAATAACATCTTCTCCCGGATAAGGGTCATAGGTCATGAACCCAATTAGGCGTCTCCCGTCCGAAAGAGATACGGTTGAAGGTATGCAGATCTCTGCATGTCGATAACTATATCTGTTTCGGATTGTCCACATTACTTGGACAGCCCGTGGATGCGTAGATGAGACTAGTTCCCATGGTCTGCCCTGATTCGAGACGGAGTTTCGACATCACCTCCCTGTTGTTCTCCGGATACACACTCTCCCTACAGGGACGTGTATCGGGAGAACAGCGGGGAGGTGCTGCCGAAATTCTATCTTGGGTTGGGGCAGAAAATGGGAACTAGCCTCGTCTACGCATCCGCGGGTGGGATTAGGACCTATCCTCGCCTATTAGATGACAATAGGATGTAAGTACTTGGATGTAGATGTAAGTACTCGGATGGATGACAGTAGGATGGATGACCGTCAGTGGATGTACTCGGGCCGCAGAAGCAAGAGTGATTTCAGTGATGAATGGTTGCACAAGACAGATGCTTTCTTGAACCATGCATTTGGCCCGGCTCGGCGAGGAGAGATGAAAGTATTGTGCCCGTGCAGCAGATGTGGGAACCGGCGAAGGCAAGACAAGGAGAACATGGGTAAACATCTTCTGAACCATGGATTCACGCCGGACTACACCCGGTGGATCTACCATGGTGAAGTACATCATTTGAGAGAGGAGGCGGTGCGACCACGTCTTGAGGACTTCGATGCTGATGCTGGGGTAGCAGACCTGTTAGATGACTTCCAACAAGCACAGTACGCTGCAGGACGTAAGGAGGAGGAGATGGAGAAGACCGCAAAGGCGTTCTACGACATGATGTCTTCGGCACAGAAACCCCTTCATGATCGGACAACGGTTTCTCAACTGGATGCCATTGGCCGTGTGATGGGGTTCAAGTCTCAGTTCAACCTGAGTCAAGAAGCGTTCGATGGTATGTTGGCCCTATTTGGTAGCATGCTTCCGGACGGCCACATATTGCCAAAGAGCCTGTACGAGTCACAGAAACTGCTTCGTGCACTGAAGATGCCGTATGAGCAGATACATGCATGTCCAAATGGGTGCGTCCTCTTCAGAAAAGATCTCAAGGATGCAGGTTACTGTCCGAAGTGTAAAGCGTCGAGATACATGGAGGTAGACGATGGTAAAGGCCTGAAGAGACAACTTTCTATCCCCATGAAAGTCCTGCGTTACCTGCCGTTCACACCGAGGATCCAACGTCTCTACATGACCGAGGAATCTGCGAAACAGATGAGATGGCACAAACAGGGTACACGATACAGTCCTGAGAAGATGGTACATCCCGCCGATGGTGAAGCATGGGCCCACTTTGATCGCATTCATCATGACAAAGCTAGAGAGGCTCGTAATGTTCGTGTTGCGTTTGCTACAGACGGTTTCAACCCCTATGGACTCATGGCTGCCCCCTACACCTGTTGGCCCGTCTTCGTTATCCCCCTCAATCTTCCCCCCGGCGTTCTATTTCAACGTCATACTGTCTTCTTGTCGTTGATAATTCCTGGACACCCAGGGAATAACATGGGTGTGTACATGGAGCCTCTGATTGATGAATTAGAAACTGCTTGGAACGAAGGGGTATTGACATACGACCGAGCTTCAAGGTCAAACTTCACAATGCATATCTGGTACCAGTACTCACTGCATGACTACCTGGCATATGGGATATTCTGTGCCTGGTGTGTCCACGGCAAGTTCTCATGCCCGGTTTGCAAGACAACTATGAGATTTATCTGGTTGAAGAAGGGTGGCAAGTATTCGGCGTTCGACCAACATCGACAATTCCTGCCTCTTGACCATCCTTTCAGACAAGACACCAAGAACTTCACTAAAGGGGTCGTGGTGACAGATCCTCCACCCCGGATGCTGACCGGTGCCGAGGTTCATGCTCAAATAGATGCTCTCAAGTTTAATAAAAGAGACGGTCGTTTTGCGGGGTATGGTAAGGAACATATGTGGACGCATAAGTCAGGCTTGGAAAGGCTCCCCTATTACGATGACCTTCTTCTGCCACATAATATTGATGTAATCCACACTGAAAAGAACATCGCCGAGGCACTTTGGGGAACACTCATGGACACTGAAAAGTCCAAGGACAACCCTAAGGCTAGATTAGACCTGGCACTCTTGTGCGATAGACCAAAGCAAGAGATGCGGCCTCCTCAACCCGGCAGGAGATGGACACGGCCCAAGGCCGATTTCGTCTTGAGCAGGCCACAAAGGAAAGAAATACTTCAATGGATCCAGACATTGACGTTCCCTGATGGATATGCAGCGAATCTGAGGAGAGGAGTCAACTTATCTAGTCTGCGAGTCCTAGGAATGAAGAGTCATGACTTCCACGTATGGATCGAGCGCCTTCTTCCGGCGATGGTTCGAGGCTATGTTCCTGAGCCTATGTGGGTTGTCCTGGCAGAGTTGAGCTATTTGTTCCGCCAACTTTGTGCCAAGGAGATATCTCGGTCCATCATTGCTGACTTGGAGAAAGCTGCACCTGTGTTGATCTGTAAGCTGGAGAAGATCTTTCCACCAGGCTTCTTCACTCCGATGTTGCATTTGATCGTACACCTCCCTAATGAGGTTCGAATGGGAGGGCCTGTGCATTGCCGTTGGTGCTATCCAGTCGAGAGAAATCTGAAGACTCTTCGCAAGAAATGTAGAAACAAAGCCAAAATTGAGGCTTCCATTGCAGAGGCATTCATTCTAGAGGAGGTGTCAAACTTCACTGAACAATACTACTCCGAGAACCTTCCTAGCGTGCATAATGCACCCCCTCGTTACAATGTTGGAGAAAATGAATCGAGTCTTAGCCTTTTCCGAGGCCAGCAAGGCGCGACAAGTGGATCTACAGTTAAGCAGTTGAACTATGAAGAGTGGCGAAAGATCATGCTATACGTGCTTACCAACCTTGATGAGGTGCAGCCGTACATGGGGTAAGTTCTCAACTATGTTCATTCAATTCGCCGACACTATTCTGCATCAAACACCCTTGTTTTTCTTCCGTACAGGGAATTTCTTCATCAATTCTGGAATGGGCCAAGGCCTCCTTCTGACCCGATAGCCGAAACCCTAATTGCAAACGGGGCGGGGCAAGGGAGGCCCGATTTCATTTCTTGGTTCCGACAGAAGGTCCTGTCCAACCGAGGTCATACTTAGTTCGATATTCCAACTGGCTCCTACGTTCGGACTTAATAACGTTATACCTTGCTTCACCTTGCAGGCTCAGACCGATGCGTCTATGAGTCAACAGCTGAGACAGGTTGCAAACGGCTTTGACCGTAGGGTCAAGTCATTTAACGGTTACGACGTGAATGGATATCGCTTCCACACAGCGATATACGAGCAGAGTCGGCCCAATCGGAAAACCACAAACAGCGGAGTTTGTACTCTAGGCAATGACAACCGTGACTACTATGGAAGAATTGAAGAAATATATGAACTTTCATTTTACGGTGACAAGCCTCTGAATCCTGTAATATTCAAATGCCATTGGTTTGACCCTGGAGTAACGAGGCTCACACCAAATCTTGGGCTAGTTGAAATTCGATAGGATTCTGTCTATCCAGGAGCCGATGTGTATATTGTGGCTCAACAGGCCACGCAGGTTTATTACACACCATATGCGTGCAAAAGCAAAGAGCATATCTTGGGTTGGTATATTGTGCACAAGATATCGCCACATGCTAAACTACCTCTCCCCAACGATGAGGATTATAACTTCAACACAAACACGTATGATGGGGAGTTCTTTCAAGAAGCTGGGCTACAAGGGACGTTCACGATAGACTTAACCGAAGTGATGGAAATGGAAGTAGAGAATGATGACGAGGACGCTGGGGATGAGGTGGTAAATGAGAAGGACATACAAATGCTAGAACGATTCCTTTTAGGCGAAGCAAATGAAAACAACCTCCCGTCTTCGGATACTGAGGAGTACTTAGACATGGTTGACAGCGATGATGACACTTATGCTCCGGCTAATCCCGATGATGCAGATTATTTCTAATTCACGTAATATTATGTTATATTCTACTCCTGTTATGTTTTTTCTTAGGATCTAGGGTTTTATTTATTTTGCATATATTTCATTATGTTATTTCTAATACAATATTGTTTGTTCTGTTTAAATGCAGGAGGTCGAGCCAAGATGCCAGACGGACGTCAGAGGTCGATGAGCTCCCTGTACCGGGCCTCGCAGGACGACAGGCCATCTTGGCAAAGGAGGAGTCACCGCCGGAGGGAGCAGACTCCACCGGAGGACGAGGTGCCGGCCACGCCCGAGGCCGAGGCGGACGAGGGGCAGGAGGACCCTGAGCAGGAGGGTGAGCCGTCGGCCGAGGCAAACGAGGGTTCGGCTGCCTCAGGGGGGTCCACACCCTACTTGCGAGGTCCCGCCAGCCTCTCGGCCCGACCGATACCACTTCACCAACGTCCAGTGATCCGCCCCATTGGACAAAGGTACATGTTTTAACTACTCGTTCATATGATATGTTTAAAATTGAAATAGAAACTAATAATCTTTCTGTATCACTTGTGCAGGCATTGGGAGTTTGTGGAGGGTCGCGGCCGCAAACCCAATGGCATCCTGGGTCTCCTGTGCCGCGAGCACTACCCCGGCATAGTACAGTATGCCGGGAAGAGAGAGCCGGCCTATACATTTGACCACTACACCGTCGTCCCAGACCCGAACTACCCAAACAAGGCAGCGAGAGTTAGAGCGGAGCTGTGGGTAAGTCTTTGTCACACAACATCGCATTCATCTTACTTTTCTTGAATTTCTTAGAGTTTGTATTGCATCTGTATGCAGGACTTCTATAGGTGTGAGCAGGGGAAGGAGGCCGAGGCGGAGGTGGTGAGTACAAGGTCCTGCAGGAAGCTCGTCACCGACATCATCTACGAGGCGAGAATTCAGGCCATCGTCAACTACAACGCCATGGTCGAAGGACGGAGGGTCTCGAAGGTCGAGGCGAGAGGCATGACGCTGAGCCGGGCGCAGTACATTCAGGTAAGTGATTCCTTTTGAGATTAAGCTATGCTCATTTCATCTGACGCTTATATGTGAAATACTTGATGATGTGCAGATGGTCCCCCAATGGTGCCAGTCATTTCCCGAGTGCTGGGAGATGATCGTGGACCGGTGGCTCTCTGAAGAGTGGACCGCCCAGCACGCCGAGGCCCGGGAGGCGCGTCTGTAGATGCCAGGTGTACCACACCACCAGGGCAATCGCAACCTAGCCGAGTACGCACAAGCTTGGGTACGTGAAACACTTTATGTATTGTAACGCTCAAATGTTGCCTAATTACTAATCATCTTGTTGTCTTCCTCGCAGACGGCGTCACACGGTGGCCAGCCTTGCACCACGTTCATGGCATACACCGCACCGGAGACCTCCTACAACCCCGACGACCCCCCCGAGGCATACTCCAACTCCAGCGTCCACACCCGCCTCACTGACTACACAGAGGCGGCAAGGAAGGTCCATGGGGCCGACTTTGATCCGGCCAGCGAGGACCTGGACGGAAGCCTCGTGATGAGGGTCGGAGGAGGGAAGAAGCACGGGCGGTATTGGCTTGGCGACGGCGTCATCGACTCGTCCTCCACTCCCACTCTGTCCCAGCTCCGAGCACAGACCACGAGCGGGAGCGTCCCCATACGCCCACGCCCGTCGCCTTCGCAGTCGCGGGTCGCCGAGCTCGAGGTTATTTTTGTTTTACTCGTCGTACATTGATGTTTAAATGTTTGCATTGTTCTAACATTCCCTTTGTATTATCGCAGGCCCGCCTGGAAAGAGAAAGGGAGGAGCGCAAGCTCGCCGAGTCCCAGATGCGGTCCCAGATGGAGGCCCGGTTGGAGGCCCAAGCTAAGCAGATGCAAGATCTCATCACGTTCATGGCCTCCCAGGGCATGCAGGTGCCCGCGGCGCTCATGGCTCCTCCACCGCCGTCTCAGAATGCGGATTCTACTCCTGTGAGTATCGATTCCTCAGTGTTTTGTTTCTGCATTTGCTTGTCTGACATAGACATCTAATTTTTGCAGCCTCCGTCGGCGGGTTCGAACAACCCGCAAGCGCCTAGATGGAACACGCCCGGGGGTCAAGGCGGGACTCCTTCTCCGGGGTGGCCAGGGCAAGGTTGGCCATGACTGTGTTTAAAATGTCGTCTCTAGTAGATTGTGAACTTTAGAATAAAAACTTATTATGTTTCGATGATAACTTGTAATGGTTAACTTTCGTTTAGTTCAAATATTGTGATGAATGTGCTATATGCGTGGTGTATGTGATGAATGTGATATGTACAAGTGATGTATGTGTTTATACGTGATGAATGTGATTCATATGTGATAAATGTGATTTATTTGTGATGAATGTGTTATTGCGTGATGAATGCAATTTATATGTGTAATGAAGTGGAAAATCAAAATAAAAAACCAAAATTTTTCACTTTGCCGAGGGTTGCTCTCGGCAAAGGCTACCTTTGCCGAGTGCAATGGTCAGTGCACTCGGCAAAGTTGGGAAACATGGCTGCAAAAATACACATTTCCCAGCTTTGCCGAGGGCAATGACCGTTGCACTCGGCAAAGGACAGGCTTTGCCGAGAGCCTGGCCATACTGGCTCTCGGCAAACATTTTTCTTTTTTTTTAAAAAAAAATGTTTGCCGAGAGCCTGGCCAGACTGGCTCTCGGCAAAGATTTTTTTTTGGAAAACTCTTTGCCGAGAGTCGGTCTGGCCAGGCTCTCGGCAAATATTTTTTTAAAAAAAAACAGAAAAATGTTTGCCGAGAGCCTGGACACACTGGCTCTCGGCAAAGTTTTTTTTTTAAAAAATAAAACTCTTTGCCGAGAGCCAGCCAAATGGGCTCTCGGCAAAGAAAGCGGACCCATTAACGACACCTTTTCTTTGCCGAGGGCCGCGTTGGCTCTCGGCAAAGGCTTTGCCGAGAGCCCGATAAACGGCTCTCGGCAAAGAAGGCTTTGCCGATCGGTTTTTTGCCGAGGCAGCTTTGCCGAGAGCTGCTCTCGGCAAAGCCTTTGCCGAGGGTCTGAGAGGCTTTGCCGAGAGCCTGGAGCCCTCGGCAAAGCCGCCACCTCCAGTAGTGATGTTTCCCAGCTCCGTCACATTCAGAGGCTCCTTGTCCTAGCGTCGGTTGGGTACCGGCGGCTGGTCGCTATGCGTAGCCAGTGGCAGGTAGATGTTCCCCGCATAGAACCACTCAGCCTTCCAGTTCTTTACAGACTCTATAAGAGTATAATGGGTGGGGTTAGCGGACTCCGGCTGGGGCTTAAGCTTCAAAAAATATCTAAACAAGGTCATGGAGGGTGGAATCCCAAGAAAGGTCTCACAAAGATGGTAAAAATGGAGAGATGAAGAATGGAGTTAGGAGTCAAATGATTTAGGGTTATTCCATAGTAATGGAGTAACCCATGGACAAACGACGACACTGGCAACCCTAACCCATGTTCTATGAATAGAACAAAAAGGACAATCTCATCGGGTTCAAGGTTCAGAATACAATGCTCACCAGCGGCCTTCCATTCGCCCAGTTTCTGCTCTGGCAGATACCCCTGCTCTCGGAGGAACTGAAGGTGGCATGCCTTCATCACGGGCGCTGGCCAAATTTGGGCAGCGGTGGCCATCTCTGGTACTTCCAATATGTCCTTCTCAGTTGATGGCTTGGCAGTGTTGCTCGAGTTCCTCCCTTTGCCCATCCACCACAACAAACTCACAATTCTAGGGTTTGCCCATCCACCACAAATACCATATTAACATCTGCCGATGGGCCCTTATTTTTGTGTTTCACTTGCCACTGTTGATTGCCAGATCTCTCATTGGAGGAATTTTCCTCTCGGTATAGGTCCTCCTGACGCTCACACTGCATCCTCCTTTTCTATGTCCTTGTCAAACCCTCTGGGCACCATTGAGGGAGCTTAGTTTTCCAAACCGGCTGATAACATGTCCCAGTTGATTCTACACGACGTATATTAGGATCCCTATAAAATATTTCTTCATCGGGAACTCTTGCATTTGCCATCTCTTCAAGCTCCTCTTGATTCCTTGGAAAGTATCCAGCGTGTTTACCAAGCCTCTCATGTACACTAAGTCTGCCCCCCAGCCAATCATGACTGATGCTCTACCTCTAATCAGCTCATTGATAGATAAACCCTAATTGCCAGGTTGAAACCTCCTTTCTGACCAATTAACTCTATAATAACCATTGCACTCCGGGCAATTTTCAACAGTAGGTAATTTAATACCTTCTTCCCAACAATGGATGAAAAACGGACACCTCCAATGATCCTTATGCCGATACCACTCTTCTCGGCGTTTCTCTTCTTGCTGCTGTCGATATCGGTCCCTTCGCTGACGCCAACCCTCCTGCTACCTTCGATGGGTAATCACAATGCCAGATCGAGGGGGTTTTCCGGAACTACTACTTTCTCCTAGCAGCCCCTTACTTTTTGCATCATCGGTAGTTATCCGATGTTGGGGATCCACTGATGCGTTTTTCTCAGCAGCTTCTGATGTCAACACCTTGGTCTTACCTTTGGCATCTAACATATTCATTGGAAAAGGGTGTTGATCAATTTTCATCGGCTTCTGGGTCTTGGAATTACCAAACTTAATTCTCCCAGATTCAATAGCTAATTGTAACTGTTGCCTGAACACTTTGCACTCATTTATACTGTGTGAAGTTGCATTGTGCCATTTGCAGTACAAAATTTTCTTCAACTCTTCTGCCGATGGAATCACATGATTAGGTGACAGCTTAATCTGGCCCTCTTGAAGCAGAAGATCAAATATCTTGTCAGCCTTGGTGATATCAAAAGTAGACTTCTCTGGCTCTTTCTGACCAAAGGGACAAGATATCGGCTTTTTATTCTTAACCCACTCAGCTAAACCGATAACTGGTTCTTCATCTGAATCAGAATCTTCTACCTCTCCGACAAATAAAACCTTCTTGCTCCAATTCTTTTTAGGTTCAAAAACCCTGGTATCTTGATTAGAGATCCTTTGCACGAGATGACTCAGGCTTTCAAACTCCTGAGAAGCATATCTGTCCTTAAGGTGTGGCAATAATCCTTGGAAAGCCAGATCGGCAAGCTACTGATCATCCAACACCAGGCTATAGCACTTATTTTTTTACATCTCGTAGCCTTTGCACAAAGCTTTCTACCGATTCATCATTACGCTGTCTCAATTTTACCAAATCGGTAAGCTTCTTTTCATGGATTCCAGCAAAGAAATATTTATGAAATTGCTTTTCTAGATCAGCCCAAGTAATAATAGAATTTGGCGGTAATGAAATAAACCATGTGAATGCCAATCCAGACAAAGATGATGAAAATAATCGAACTCTTAATTCATCTCTGCTAGCTGCCTCTCCACATTGAATAATGATGCGATTAACATGTTCCATGGTTGATGTATCGTCTTGCCCAGAAAACTTAGTGAAATCTGGTACCTTGTACCAATTTGGGAGAGGAATTAAATCATATGCCAGAGGGTATGGAGTCCGATAAGAATAAGTATTGACCTTGGGCTTTATCCCAAACTGATCCTTCATAATTTCTGCTATCTTATTGGCCCAAAAAGCATCAACCTCTTGTTGACGAGCTGGCTGAATTTCTACAGGAGGTACCTACTGATATCCCTCCACGTATCTTTGTGGCCCACGACCTCCAGCAATCGGCATATTTGCCGTTATTTGTGGTTCATTAACCTGCTGGAAAGGATTCATCGGCTGAGCTGCCGATGCTTGATTCTGAAAACCAGCTTGCATATGACCTTGATGAATCCCCGCAACTTGCTGATTTTACTGAACTGTATGTTGAACAGGCAACTATCCTGACCAACCATTATTAGAACTCATCGGTACAAAATTTGTCGATGGATGGTAATTTGCTGATATTATTGGATAATTATAACCAGCTTGAGGCATGAACTGGACTCCAGGTTGACTCATAGCAGGAGCCTTCTGCTGCATCGGCAGTAAGCTTGCCGATGGACTTGAATTAGGTGTTTGAACCAAAGGCATCTGGAAACCTCCTGGAGTTGGTTGCACAGTAGTTGTTGTGGCATATTTAGGCACTTGAGCCATCGGCGAAACAGCCGATGGTATAGGAGCTTTTCCTGCTGCATCAAACACTTGAGGTAACCTAGGGTTGAAAGCAGATGACTCTGGAGGAATACTATATCCCCACCAATTAGCAAGAATCTGGCTATTCTAAGACATGGGACCTGACAAAGCTGATGTCGAAGATCTGTATTAAGCTGAACTCGTCCTCCTGATAGTACCGAGTCTGATCGTATCGGTGTAGATTGCATATTAGGTAAGCCTGCTAATACTGGAGGGAAAGTAACCTCTGTACCCACAACGGCCGAGGGAGCCGATGGAGTAATTACAGATGCCGGCTCTAGTTGGTGATGGGCAGGCCCAATGTAATGCGGTGATGCTTGCCCTTCTTTGAGAGTTCGAACCACAACATTATGAACAGTATTGGATAGCACATTGGAGTGATTAATCAAAGCATGATTTACTGCAGAATTAACCATCTCTTGAAGTTTACCCGGATTGGAGTCAAAGGTAACTTGCTGAGGCAATGGTAAATCTTGCTTCTGGATGACTTGTCCACTCTTGTTTAAGCTGAATGATTTCAGGCAAAGCTGTCTGTATTCTTCTATAGCCTTTTCCATAGCCTGCTTCTGCTCTTCCTTAAGATCTTCTTCTGATACCGCGATGATGTTCCCCGCATCGATCTCAGGATTGAACATATTGACCAGATTGGTCCCACCAGGTGTGCCAAAAGATGTGTTGATGCAAAAGTGGATCTGCAAACACAAAGGGCTAATACCTGAAATCGATATCCAAAGCATGCCAGTCGATTTGACCTGTTAATCGACAAGGATGAAGATACGAGCACTTTGGTCCTAACAACAGCGATACGCCTGGATGTCACGGCCAAGAGGTACTCACGCAGAACTCGAGGATTGTCGAAGGTCGCACTGAAGCGATGCAGCTCGCTGAATCGATGAGAACTCGTGAAAAAGGAAAAATATGCAAATTGACGAAGTCACCGAAAAGTAAATAGAAGCAAATAGGAGTAAAAATTGGTTTTGATATTGATTGATATATCTCATTACATCGCCCTTCAATCTATATTTATACCCTGATCTACTGAAACATAACTAAATACGACTAGGACACCAAGTCCATGTCTAAGGAAACACATGACTCTTATACAAATCAGACTCTAACAAACATAGAAAAGGAAATCAACTCCTATCTATTTCCTTGTCTGCCTTAATTATGATGGAATTCTCACCGACCTCCTTTCCATCGGCATACTTCCTGTTTCATCGGCAACAGCCTTCAAGCCTCCTTTCATCGGCATCGGCAATAACATCTTCAACCTTAGCAACGCCTGAGTCTAAATCAACCTTTCCATCGGTCACCACCATTCATCGGCAACCTTCTTCACAAGCTGATTTTCATTGGCCATCAGAATATACAGTAACTCTTCTCCTGCCGATTAGCCCACTCTAACCATCTTGACACGTGCCAAAAAACGGTGTCAACAACATTTTCTGATAATCTTTTTGATTGGTGGTGGGAATTACATAAAAGACACATCATGAGAGGTGAAGAACCTTGCAGGACATGGAATGATATGAAAGTTGTGCTACGACGCTAACTGGCTCCTCCTCTTGAGTCAAAGAAGAAGGTTGCTACTATCCATACACAAAATCCTGGAGACACTAAGGAAAATGTGCGCTCGTCATGGGTTGATTCTATTGCTGGAAATGAGTATGTTCCTGCTTTTAATCGGCCAATTCTTGATATTAATCCTTATAAGAAGAAGCTGGGTTCTGGTGTTAGCTATGGCAAGTCTATGCATGCTGAATTTGTTTCTTCCTCTAAGTTAAAGCAAGATACCAATCAAAGTAATTATGGTAAAAAGTTGTCTGCTTGTGCTTGCAGTGCTCTTGGTCCTAAGAAAAAGTGTGAGGCAGCAAAGGACATTCAATATGTTGATAATCAGAAGTTCACGGTGCCTATTAAAAAGCTCGAGGCTATTAGTTCTTCTGTATTTTCTTGTGCCAAGCCACCAGAGAGTGAAATTCCTTCTCATCTTGCAGGAAACAGCAAGGAGGTTGCTGTAGCAGAAAAAGAGACGGAAGAAAAATCTATAGGGCCATTGATTGATATTGTTGATGATGCATCAGATGTATTATCTATGATGGCAAAGGAAATACACAATACCCTTCACACTAATGGGTATGCAGATTAGACCTGAAGCCCCTCTTAGGGTGGCAGGGGTGGCAGTGAAAGATGGCTGCAGATGGCAAGGGTGGCGGCACAAGTGGGTAGACTGGCAGGGGTGGCGGCGGCACAAATGGTAGGGGTGAGGAGCAGAAGAGGGGATGGGGATGGCCCATGACTGTGACGCAGAGAGGGGAAATGCGATGCTGCCGCCAGATGGCCTTGTGCCGTGAGGGGCAGGTCACACGAGAGGGTTGGGGCAGCGGATGGCTGTAGCTCAGTGGAAGATGAAAAGATTGGGGAAAGTGAAGTTAGGGGGCGCGTGCCGAAATAATTTGCCCCCTCCCGCGTGCTTGCTGTCGTTGCCTGCGCCGCTTTGTTTCTCTATTGCGTGGGTAAGCTACCTCCTTGTTGCCTGCGGAAGCCCAAGCGAAGCTTGCAGATAGCGCCACAGTTGGTGGTCAGGTTGCTCGTGACGGTGCCCACCGACACGAGAGACTTTCCTAGACGCAGTTTTAGTGCATGCGAGGGATGCTCACGTGCCCCTGGCGGAAGGTGCGCAGCCGAGCGGAAGGTTTTGCACCGTTAGAAGAAAAGTGAGGTGGGGCAGTGTATATACGAACCCGGTAATGGTGAATGGGCTGCGGTTTCTATGGGCCTGGCAGTTCCACAGCCTATAAGTGGAGACGACCCATTTTCGGGGGTGGATGTCTTCTGATGCCCGCCTCCGTAAATGCATTTTAGTAGGTGGGCATTTTTTGACCGCCTCCATAAATAAAATGTCCGTCTTCCTAAATTGATTTTGCGAGGTGGTCATTTTTTGGTGCCTCCATAAATAAAATGACCACCTCCGTTAATTGTCGGGTATTTTAGGAGCCACCTAGACTTTGTGCCCACCTCAGAAAATCCAAGGGCCTTGCCTCGCAAAGTCATCTATACTATAATTGACCACTTCGACTTATACTTGGTCCACCCAATAAAACGTCCCCTGCTGAGAGCCTCCAACCTTTGTACACCTTAGAAATTGCACACAGGAATTCTACACCATCAAAATGAAGGGCTAATAAAACACCCTAACCAGATCCAATGACCACGATTCAATGTGTGATGCCAGGCTTCTCACCTAGCTTCTCACCTCGCACCCTCCGGCACGCGCCCCCAGCCCCGTAGGAATCCCCGGGCGCAACAACCAGGGTTCGACTCCCTCCTCCGTCTGAAAAAACGAACAAAATTTTCTTTCCTTCACCCTGTGCCTCACACGGTCACGCCAGCCGCTGCTGTCCGAACCCACCAGCTCGAGCCTCGCCCATGGCCACGCCGCTCATCGGCCATCCCCTCCCCATTCGCGCCGCCGCCCATCCCCGTCCTGCTCTCGGATCCCCACACCTATCTGCGCAGTATTGACAAACCATGAGACCACGAGACACCATGCCCTTCAGATCCCCACCTCCATGCTCGACCCCCCGCGGAGACAGAGAGCACGGGCAACGCGGATGCGCTAGGCAGCCTCCAATGGCGACAACCATGAGCAGGAGTTGAAGAACAGGTGGATGACAACTTCCTCATCATCAGCCGCCGCCTTGCCATCAACATCCCTCCACCGCCCTAGATTGCCAGAGGTAACCGCTCCGCCCCTTCTCAATCCATGCAAAACCCTAGCTTAGGCCCGATTGCTATCGATTCGGTTCTCGATCAGCCCTTCGATCCGCGCCATAGGTTTAGGGTTTTCAAGGGTTTTTGGCGGGTGTTTGATGGTGCCACCCTCGTGGGGTTTCGTGCTGTTGTTGCAGGTGCGGGTTCATGGTTGGGCCATTGATGCTTGGTGGCGCCAGGTGTTTAGATGCATCAAGGGGGTGGTGCATGGTTTGTGTGGACTGGATGCAAGGTTCAGGTTACCTTCTGTATTGATTTTGGGGCGCTGATTTGACTGATTGGATTGTTTCAGTCAGTTATATATAGTTCTAATTTTTGTTGTGATACTGGCAGAGATTGGTGTGGTGATGTTGATGCACCTGTTAATATTCTTACATTGCATAATAATGTAGCTAAAAACCAATGCCTCAGCTGTTTCTTAAAACATGCCCCTGTTTCATTTGATATGTGTAAAGAAGGTACTAGATCGCGCTTGGATATTTTTAACTACTTTTATGTTTTATATGGCATGGTAAAAGAAGAATCTGCTTGAACTATAGAACACTCTGCAAATCTAATCTGTCCAAATATATATCTATCAGTTATACATGAAGATTTACTACATCTTTCTCTTGTCTTATGACGCTTGCATCAGCAATAATTATAACTTGTTTATAGCGTAATCTTCGTCATTGATAATGCTATTTTGATACTATGGCACTTCTCTCCTATCACATATTGAAGTAGCTTTTGGTTGGTGCAGAGAAGCAAGGCCTTGATACTGAAATACCCCTTTCTCCTTATTGGCTTATGAAGTTGGGACAAAACAAGGTTAGTCCTTTAGGAAAAAATCATACTATGAATATCATACATGGTAATTGTAGTAATAGGGTACTTGTTAGGTTATATTAATATCATACAGGGATTTATATGATTGCTTGTGTTTTGTAGGATCATGTTTCACCGGGGCTCAGATGCTTCAAACACACGAGGGACCGGTGAAGACCAGGCTACAACACGAAGAAAAGAGATGTTTTCAGCAGCGGTATGGCGTTGCAGACTGTAAACCTGTTAGGATTTCCATTTATGTGTTCATGTCAACTAGATGATGCATAGATAAACGGATAATGCCTTTCACGGCCATACATGCTAATAACAAACAAAAAATAAATGGAACAAATACGGATAAACAAATATCACTTTAATGGGTCACCACCAATATCTGCTAATTTTGTGGGCAATATTTAGCTGAGAGAGGATCTTGGTTAAACACCATGGTAAACAAAAATCACATTGGTGTTTATAATTAAGGATCTCAGTCAAAGTGGTGCTTTCGAAGAGGGGAATGCAGGTGAGGAGTTGATGATGATATAGAAGTGGTTTTGAGTTTGGTGCTCTCTAGATCATTTTGGTTTAATTTAGCTGATTTGGTTCTTGCCACTTGCCGGGCAGCGAGGGATAAGGCTGTGCCGATTCCAGATGAACTGCTCGGTCATTGCAAGGATGCCAATGGTAGGGCCCTAGACCTAGAGCCCATTTAAAAGAACTTTGCCATTGAATATGCAGTTTTCTTTTGAAGAGGAGAGAGTGATGATGTGGTGTGTGAAATTAGCGAAAGCGTGGTGCAAGATGTGGAGAAGGCTGCAATTGAATTGCTTGCTGCCTGGTGAGAACTAACGAATGATTCCCGCCTAGAGATGTATATGGTATTTTCCTGAATCTTCGCTGGTAGCAACTGTACTAAATGTTTTTGTTCTTTCACTCTGTAGTATGAACTGGGTATCTAGCATAAATGTATAGTCTGCTGATCACACATACAAAAATGCACTTGTCTGAACCAAGTGAATGTCTTCTCGCTGCTGCCAGCGAGTTAATCCATGGGTTTTTCTCATTTTCTTACATCATGGCTGTCTTAACATCAATAGTCTAATGGAAGTTTCTGTACTATGCATTCAGGCCATTGGATTTCACTTTTTTTTGGCATAAAATAGGTCAGTATAAAAATGAAATGTTATTTGGATGGAAAGCATATATTGCTTTACCTCCCAGGCTTTCCTTTGTTGAGTTTCTTGTGAGTGGATATGGTAATGCAAGGGGTATTTCGAATTATAATGTATCTATGAGTGGTTGGTTTTGTAGAAACACCATGATCACCAGAACAGGTACTAATTAATTTTAGCTGATTAAATTGCTCAATTAAATCTGTTTGGCTAGAGGGGTACACGGTGCCTGACATCATTTTAATCTTTCAAAAAACTGCAGATCAATTTTCTCAATAAGAGTTTTAGATGTTAAAAATATTTCATTCTATTATATTAGTGGAGTTTATGTTAAAAATATTTGGTTGTATTATATTTTGATCGTTTTCTCATTACTGTAAGGATAGAGATAATTATAAGAAACATGGAAAAAGTTATGTGCAAAACTTTTTCCAGTTGGAATAGTTCCATATGTACAGTTTTCAAAGATTTTGCCTCATCTTTTAAATTACATTGTTTAATCTTGTCATTTGAAGCGGCTCTACGACGTGGCGGGTCTAAATTTAACACTGTTTAAAAATGTTTTAAGTTTGAAACTTGCATATCTTTTATCAATGTTTTATGCTCCAATAAAATGACAAAATGAAATTGTTGTATAGAATTCTCTTCTTCAGAACGCCTGTTTCACCTATAAATGACTTAGGTACAGAACTGATGCTATCCTCCACATTGTTATTTTTTCATGTCCACTACATATATGGTGCCATATGGAATTGATATGTCATGTGTTTTTCATTTTTGCACACCTTACTTCAAGAGAGGTTATAACTTATAAATGCCTGCAGACAATGGATGGTCTGAGACTTAAACAAATCTCAATATTGCCTTTACAGTCAACAATGGATTGATATGATGTTGTTTCTCAGTTTCTGCTGCCAATAAAAAAATAGAACTAAGAAATACAATTTGGGTCCTGACAGATTTCTGCTAGCTAGGTCCTTGTATTACATTATCAGGAAACAGCTAATTGGAAATGACTTCTCAACTTTGATGCATAGTTTGCTGGATAATACATGGAGAGGATAATTTGATAAGCACCCTACAAAGTTTTTGTCACTATCTCAAAATTAATTGATTGCTCCATCACTTTCTTTTGGTGTTTTTAAAAGTAGGTTGGTGGAGGGTTCATGAATAGTCGATGAACTATTCATTACTTTTAATATACATGCGTGTGTCTGACATATGCCTTTATACTTCATTTGCTAAACTGAACTGATGGATGCTCCTCTCCTAACTCCTACAAGTGAGGTAATCTAGGCTGGCCCTTCATTGGAAGGCAACAGCTACAGTCGCTGACTGGCCCTTAAGGTGAGGTAATCAGGGCTGGTGTCTCACATTTGGTATCCTGCTGCTAACTTTGTTTCTGTATTTACTTGATTGGTCTCTGTGTGCAAGAATGACTACACATGATTTGCTTGATTGTTTGTGTCTTGGTTTGCTTCAAGGGTGGCAAGATGAGGACGAGCTCAACGAGGGTGGTCCAGGATGACACATGGCTTTGGGTCAGCGGAGTTGGCGTGGATCGGCGACGACCTTGGCATGGCACGGCTACCTACACCGTCTGGGGCGTGCGAGACGTTCACGCCCTCTGGGAGGCAAGGCATAGAAGGTCTTAAGCAAATTGTAAATTAGAGGGTTGAGGCGAGACAACTTTATTATGACTTGTTATTAGATGGTTGAGGCGAGACAACTTTATTATGACTTGTTACGCATAAGTATTTTTTAGATTATATACATGATCATATACAATAGCATGAAACTTGAACTGTGAAAAAAAATTTGGTTGTTTTCATGTGCATCCTTGAAATGAAGCCGTAGCATTAGCACGGGCATTATACTAGTTCTTGTAGAAGTGTAGCAACAATCGCAGTGGGGTGCTTGGCCACCCACTCCGCCTAGTTCCCAAGAAGCTGGAGGATCCCACTAGCACCAACTACATGGAGGTCACCACTGGCACTAGCCTTGGAGGCTCTCCATGGGATTAGCCACCTATTGGAGGTCCTCAATTTCATAAGCCGCAATATGGAGGATCTCAGTTGGACCAACATGGAGGGTCTCAAATGGCATTGTCAGATGATTTAGCTCCAACAATGCCTAGAAACTTCTTCACGTAAGAGGAACCATATGGTAGCACACAAGACACAAGATTTATACTTGTTCAAGCCACTGCGTAGCGTAATACCCCAGTCCAGCTAGGGGTGTTGCTCTTCTTGTATTCATATGCTCGGTTACAGGGGTTGTTTCTCCTAGCTATGTTGTAGACGGGATGAATGATAATAAGATGGATCCCGATCGCAGAGTCCCTACCCTCCTTTATATAGGTAGAGGGGGTAGGGTACAATGAGGGCGATCAGGTAACAGATTGGATTCCTAGTTTGTTACATGGAAGGCGTAATAGATCGATTAATTCTGTCCTACCATCGATGCGACGGCGCCAGATATCCTCGATGCTCGTGATCTCCAAGCTGATGGATTCGTCTAGTCTTCATGGGCTTCATACTTTCAACGTCCACCTTCCACTAGACTAGTGACGGGCTAGATATATAGTGGGTGAGGGTACCCTAGGCCCATGTACAACAAATGTGGGTTCTACGTAATCTGCGCAATGTGCCATTTCATGGGTGGGAGAATAAAAACCTCAAATGAACTGATGTGTATGCTTCCCATCTCATGTATTTGAATAAAATAATCTACTATTTTTTCTTATATTTGTGCATTTCGATATCATCTTGCTTGAATGACAGCGCCAGAAAATCGGGAGCTGTCGGCTGTTAGAACCCATGATCGGAGGATTCCAAGATGCGCTAGCAGGCTTCATCTTGGATGAGGTGTGTAGTAAAATGGGGGATATTCTCCCTTTTACAGCCCAGGAGCAAGGAGAAGAAGGCACATGCAAAAGCTGCCAATGATAGATTACTATAATAGGGATCTTAATGGACTAATGATAATGTCACCGGCTTTGATTAGTACTTTTTCGTTATAACCGTCACATTTGTAACATAATCTTTGTGGGATTTGTGAGTATAGTGATACGACCATGCCAGCGTCGGCGATCTCGCCGAGCTTTTCCACCTCTTCACCGACCTCTCCGGCTACATCTCTGACCCCTACAGGACCGATCACACGTAACCGTGCTAAGAAGATACAACAAGAGGTGCACGCGCTACTTTATGAATTTCAATTAAACACTAATGAGAACTTTATGCTACCTAAATCTTGTGTGTCAACATTGCTTAGGTACACAAGAGAGAACAAGCAGAATACATCAGGGGCGAACCAGAACGAAGAACCAAGCTCGAGTCAGTCCAGCGTGATAGGAATGTCAAGAAGGAACAGTCATATCTTTTGACTTCCAAAGGATATGAAGGTCATTCAGGACTTGTTGGAAAGCTCTTGAAGTCTATTTTCCAATGCTTCTAACCCTGACCAGTTTGAAGTTTTCCTCAAGGCGTCCGACCAGTTTTAGTGTTGACTGGCCAGAGGGTCCACAGTCTGCCTGAAGTCCAAATCTTCGTATTAAACTATACCATTCTACAAAGTTTCATAAAGCAAGGTGCACATGGTGTGAAAGCTTATCCAGTTAGCTTTCAAACCCATCCAGCCGCATGTCATTTGAAGTTTCCTAGAAGGAGTTATTGTCAAAACACTGAAGACTGTGCAGAGTCAAACAACCACGCAGAATCAGCACTAGAGCCATTTCGAGGAGGTCCTTTCACACTAGCGACGAGTTTATTTTTGCTTCGTGTTTTCACCTATCCTGGAGGGTTGTTCCATCTATAAATACTCCTCTATGCCTCAGATGTAAAGGACTTTTGATAATTTGAGATAATCCCAGATATATTGCAGCCGAGCTGCCGAGTGCTTACTCAACCCTTGTTCTTCCTTGTTCTTCCTGGACTTGTGAGGAGATCTCTCTGAGATCCACTGATTCGTGCTCTACGGGTTCCAGTACGGCTGCCCCGTCTTGTGTGGATTAGCTCCGGTTGTGGTTCTGCGGTCGTTCGGAGATCGAGTCGAAGTCTTCGCGGTTTCAATGTCTCTCTCCCCGTCGCTTGGTCGCATCCAACCTTGGCAGGTATAAAGCTAGTTATCCGCTGTTATACAGCAAGTTATCTTTGTGTTCATCAACCTACTGTCGTGAAGATCGGGCCAACCTTGTACCGATAACTGATCGGTACTTATCATGTGGTAATCAGAGCTATCGTTGTCATGGTAGGTTTTGTTATCATCCACTTATATATCCATCCTTTGTTTACATTTGCTACTGTTTTCATCCATCATATATATATTTATGATTTGTTCATGTCCTATAGTCCACTAAAAAGCTACAAAAAATCCTATAGCCATTTCGTGGTACTGTTTCTTTGTGTTCATTTCGTTCATCTTGTTGCTAGTCACCATCATCATTGTCCTTCCGCCGTACTCTCTTTTTATTTTTTTTATCCGCACCCCTCATATGTTATCTTGTGTTTGCTGAAGAAAAAATCTGAAAAAAAGGTGTGAAAGAAAGAGTAAAAGAAAAAAAAGAAGAAAAAAAAGAAGAAGAAAAAAAAGAAGAAGCGAAGAGAAGTGGAAAGGGGTTGTGCTACGGTTTCTGAAAACCCAAGTTTTATATCTGTAAATTCAGTTTGTGGTGCACTGGATAGCAACATACATATCTTGTTTGAACGATCTGTATCACCTTGTTACAGTACCATAGCCCTCCTTGTTAGCCACCTATAGCTCCACCAAAACCTAAACCGGGACAATCGATTCGTAATCCTTACGACCTCTCAACCACCTCCATTGAGGCTGCCACACCAGCACCATTACAGTCCTTGAGATCAGGAAAGAACTTGGGTAAGTAAGAGGTGAGATTGTGTGTGTCCATAAATTTTCTATTCCACTTTCTCTTGCTGTCCCTAACATGGCAGGATCAGATTCAAGTGTCCATGGTGGGAACCGTGGAGATAGGGAGCCCCCTGTCTCACGGGCTGAACTACGTCATGTGGCTGATTCACTTGTGGAGGCAATGGAGAGGATGCTTGATGCGCGTCTTCCCATGGCGGGAGGCCGAGGGCCACCTCGCCCTCATGAAGACCATCATTGAGAGGAATCTGGAGATGAGAATTCTGGTTTCGGCCATGGATTCAATCATTTCGGGAATGGTCGTAGAGGACATGGTTGTGGTCGCCGTGTTGATTTTGATGATCAGCGTGGTGGCCGTCGTGTAGATGGGCATCGTGCACATAGGCGTCATGTACGATTTGAAGATGAAGAGTTTGACGACCATGATGAAGAGGAAGGGCCTTATGGTGATGAAAATCCCTTCGGTCATGACAGGGAATTTGAGCGGCGTCGGTATCATCGTCGACATGCTGATTTTGAAGATAGGGGATATCGCTGTGGTCATCGGTAGCATGAAGAACCGGACAATATTGCTCGTGTCAAGTTAAGTATTCCAAAATTCACCGGCAAGGAGAATGCAGATGAGTTCCTTGAATGGGCTGAGCAGTGTGATCAAATTTTTAGAATTCATAATCTTTCAGATAAGCGCCGTGTGAACCTTGCTTTAGTTGAATTCTCTGGTTATGCTCTCACTTGGTGGAATCAAATTCAGGAGAATCGGCTTGAGTTGGGACTTGGGTATATTAACACTTGGGAAGAGATGAAGCAAGTAATGAAGAGATGATTTGTACATTCGAGCTATCAGCGAGATCTCAGAAACCGATTGCAAAAGTTGAAGCAAGGGAAGAGATCGGTTGATGAATATTTCAAGGAAATGGAGTTGCTGTTAGTGCGGACTGGAACCAGAGAAGATCCAAAGTCTAAGATGGCAAGATTTCTAGAAGATCTCAATGAAGAAATCTCTGGTTTTGTGGAGATGTTTCCATATCGTAACTTGCAAGACCTCGTTGATCAAGCTATGCGTACAGAGAAGAAAATTCAGCAGGAGTCACGAGGGAAATCTTTTGGCAATCATACCATTGCTGCTCCATGGCGCAAACAGCAGTCCAATACCTCTTATGGTGGGGGACGATCTCAAGGAGCTGCAGCTAGGTTTTCTCCATCAATTGCTAATTCAAAGATGGCGGTTTCCACAGCATCATCACCAGCAAATCAGCAGCGGTCTGCTGCAAATTCAGCAGCCCGAACCATTGCTTCTGGTGCCACTTCTTCCACTCAAAGCAGAGAGATTGAATGCCATAAGTGTCATAGCCGTGGGCACATTGCTGCCCAATGTCCAAGTAGAAGGACCATGATGTTGAATGAGAAAGGAGAATGGGAATCTGAAAGTGATCCCGAAGATGATGGACCGATATTCGATGAAGAAGTTCAAGAGGAAGAGAATGAGATTCAGCCTGATGAAGGAGAACACAACTGTTTTATTTCTCTTCGCGTGCTGAGTGTCACTGCTGAAAAGGAAGAGAATGGGCAGCGACATAATCTTTTTCATACCAGAGGCATGATCAAGGATAAGTTGTGTCGAATTATTGTTGATAATGGAAGTTGCAATAATATTGCTAGCCAAGAATTAGTGGACAGATTGGGATTGAAGCCGCGGCGTCACTCTAAGCCATACAAGATGCAGTGGCTTAATGATTGTGGAACATTGCGTGTAAATCATATCGTGACTGTGCCTTTCTCTGTTGGTAAATATAATGATCATGTGGAGTGTGACGTGGTGCCTATGCAAGCGTGCCAGCTACTGCTAGGTAGACCATGGTTATATGATCGTGATGTTCAGATTTTTGCAAGAACCAACAAGCTATCTTTTGTGTACAAAGGAGAGTGAATTTCTTTGCTTCCTTTGACACCGGAGGAAATTTTAAAAGATGATCTCAAGAAGAAACAGCGAGAGAGCGAGAACCACTTAAGAGTGATTCACAAAAATAGTGAGGGTGAGTTTCCACAGCCAAATAAAACCCCACAGCTGCAAGGAACCCAGAAACCGGGGAAAGAAGGGTTAGTCATGATGGCTAGGAAAGGGGATCTAAAGGAGTTGAGTGAACCTAATGCTATGTTCTTTGTACTCTTGTACAAAGACACTCTTTTTGCTACTAACACCTTACCCTCTACCCTACCAAGTGTTGTTTTTGATGTGTTACAAGATTTTGAGGATGTGTTTCCAGACGAGGTGCCACCAGGGCTGCCACCCAAGAGAGGGATCGAGCATCAAATCGATTTGGTTCCTGGTGCTTCCCTCCCAAATCGCGCTGCCTACCGCACCAACCCGGAGGAAACCAAGGAAATCCAGCGACAAGTGGAGGACTTGATCAAAAAAGGGTATGTGCAAGAAAGCCTTTCACCTTGTGTTGTTCCAGTCCTTGCGCTTCCAGACTTTGGTAAGACATTTGAGATTGAATGTGATGCAAGAGGAGTTGGGATTGGAGGTGTGCTCATGCAAGAACGAAGGCCAATTGCGTACTTCAGTGAAAAGCTAAGTGGTCCAACTCTTAATTATTCAGTTTATGATAAAGAACTATATGCTCTTGTTCGGAGTTTGGAATCTTGGCAACACTATCTTTTCCCTAAAGAATTTGTGATACACTCTGACCATGAATCTTTGAAACATCTTAAAAGTCAACTAAAACTGAACCGAAGACATGCAAAATGGTGTGAATTCATTGAATCTTTTCCTTATGTGGTTAAATACAAGAAAGGAAAGGAAAATGTTGTAGCTGATGCTTTGTCCCGACGTCATGTTTTGCTTACACAACTTGATGCTAAAATTCTTGGATTAGAAAGTATAAAGGAATTATACGCTACTGATTCATACTTTGCTGAACCATATACAAAGTGTTGTGATGGCAAAGGATGGGAAAAATATCATGTGCATGATGGATTCTTATTTCGAGCTAACAAACTGTGCATTCCAGATTGCTCTGTTCGAATTTTACTTGTGCAGGAAGCTCATGCAGGTGGGCTTATGGGCCATTTTAGAGCCAAGAAGATAGAGCAAGTGTTGGCCGACCACTTCTTTTGGCCAAAGATGAGAAGAGACGTAGAGAGACATGTTCTTCGCTGCGAGTCATGCCACAAAGCTAAGTCTCGTTTGAACCCTCATGGACTTTACACTCCTCTTCCTATTCCTAGTGCTCCCTGGGAAGACATATCTATGGATTTTGTTCTTGGGTTACCGCGCACTAAGCGGGGAAAGGATTCGATTTTTGTTGTGGTTGATCGATTTAGCAAAATGGCGCATTTTATTCCATGCCATAAGAGTGACGATGCTTCGCATATTGCTGATTTATTTTTCAAAGAAGTTGTGCGCTTGCATGGAGTGCCACGTACTATTGTTTCTGATCGAGATACAAAATTTTTGAGCTATTTTTGGAAAACTTTATGGGGAAAACTTGAGACACGATTGTTGTTTTCCACGACATGTCATCCGCAAACGGATGGACAAACTGAAGTTGTGAATCGAACACTATCAATGTTACTGCGAGTTGTTCTCAAAAAGAATTTAAAACTTTGGGAAGAAAGTTTACCACATGTTGAGTTTGCATACAATAGGGCAGTGCATTCGACTACTAAATTTTGCCCATTTGAAATCGTATATGGGTTCATACCCATTGCTCCCATAGATCTTTTGCCTTTACCTGTGCAGGAACGGATGAGTTTCGATGCAAGCAAGCGAGCTGAATTTGTCAAGAGTCTTCATGACCGAGCTCGAACCAACATTGAGAAGATGACCAAGATATATGAGAAGCGTGCCAACAAGGGTCGAAAAAAGATGTTATTTGAAGTAGGAGACCTCGTTTGGGTGCATCTACGCAAGGATAGATTTCCTGAACAACGCAAGAGTAAGTTGCAGCCCCGAGCTGATGGTCCCTTCAAAGTGCTTCGCAAGATCAATGATAATGCTTATGAAATTGATCTGCCAAGTACTTATGGTGTGAGTACAAGTTTCAATGTGTCCGACCTCTCTCCATTCTTTGGGTTGGAAGAGTCGAGGACGACTCTTTTTGAAGGGGGGAGGATGATACGACCATGCCAGCGTCGGCGATCTCGCCGAGCTTTTCCACCTCTTCACCGACCTCTCCGGCTACATCTTTGACCCCTACAGGACCGATCACACGTAACCGCGCTAAGAAGATACAACAAGAGGTGCACGCGCTACTTTATGAATTTCAATTAAACACTAATGAGAACTTTATGCTACCTAAATCTTGTGTGTTAACATTGCTTAGGTACACAAGAGAGAACAAGCAAAATACATCAGGGGCGAACCAGAACGAAGAACCAAGCTCGAGTCAGTCCAGCGAGACAGGAATGTCAAGAAGGAACAGTCATATCTTTTGACTTCCAAAGGATATGAAGGTCATTCAGGACTTGTTGGAAAGCTCTTGAAGTCTATTTTCCAATGCTTCTAACCCCGACTAGTTTGAAGTTTTCCTCAAGGCGTCCGACCAGTTTTAGTGTTGACTGGCCAGAGGGTCCACAGTCTGCCTGAAATCCAAATCTTCGTATTAAACTGTACCATTCTACAAAGTTTCATAAAGCAAAGTGCACATGGTGTGAAAGCTTATCCAGTTAGCTTTCAAACGCATCCAGCCGCACATCATTTGAAGTTTCCTAGAAGGAGTTATTGTCAAAACACTGAAGACTGTGCAGAGTCAAACAGCCACGCAGAATCAACACTGGAGCCATTTCGAGGAGGTCCTTTCACACTAGCGACGAGTTTATTTTTGCTTCGTGTTTTCACCTATCCTGGAGGGTTGTTCCATCTATAAATACTCCTCTATACCTCAGATGTAAAGGACTTTTGATAATTTGAGATAATCCCAGATATATTGCAGCCGAGCTGCCGAGTGCTTACTCAACCCTTATTCTTCCTTGTTCTTCCTGGACTTGTGAGGAGATCTCTCTGAGATCCACTGATTCGTGCTCTACGGGTTCCAGTACGGCTGCCCCGTCTTGTGTGGATTAGCTCCGGTTGTGGTTCTGCGGTCGTTCGGAGATCGAGTCGAAGTCTTCACGGTTTCGGTGTCTCTCTCCCCGTCGCTTGGTCGCATCCAACCTTGGCAGGTATAAAGCTAGTTATCCGCTGTTATACAGCAAGTTATCTTTGTGTTCATCAACCTACTGTCGTGAAGATCAGGCCGACCTTGTACCGATAACTGATCGGTACTTATCATATAGTCTATGTAGCAAATATAAAGTACCACACAAAAATAATAAAATAGATTCCAAAGAAAATATAAAATTACAAAATGCAAAAAAGAGATCATTGTCGGTAAACACAAAATCGGTAATGATGGCAAATACAACATAGCCGGCTTGAGCCAAAAACCGGTAGTGTTGGTTGAGAGAACACTGCCGGTTTGTAGTTCAAGGTGGCAGTAATCTCTTAACTAACATTGTCGGTTTGTGACTCCAGCCGGCAGTGTTGGCCAAGAGAACACTGCCGGCTTGTGCTAAGAACCGACAATGTTGGTCAAGAGAACACTGTTGGCTTGAGCCACAAACTAGCAGTGTTGGTCAAGAGAACACTGCCACCTTGAGCCACTAACCGGCAATGTTGTATGACAGAACACTGCTGGCTTGAGCCACGAACCAGCAGTGTTGGCTCAACTGGAAAATGCCAGGTTGTGCCAAGAACTGGCATGTCACTGCTGGTTTGTAATTACATGCAGTGACGTGCACCCCCCTTCACTGTCGGTTTGTCTGTGCCGATTCAAAAACCGGCAGTGAAGGGGGGTTTGGAACCGATAGTGATTTGCAGATCTGGGGTACTATAACCACCGCCACCTGACTCTTTCAGGCACCTTGATGGCGTGTCCACTATGGAGTTTCTTCACTTTGTGTGCGCGTGATTGGGCGGGAGGTGGGGGGTGAGGGCTCTGCTCTCCCCCTACACACAAATATGATGATGATCCACAACCAGAACATAGGGTCACCGCCTCTAAGGCAACCACACCTTCATTTGAAGGTCATAAAGACCTCACGCTCTAGATTGTGCAGATAAAAAGATAACATGATCCAGCTCTTAAGCTCTAAGGACTAAATCCCTCAAGGATGCATTACTATAGTGTTTATCATAGCGTTGCATGTGATATTAAATGACTTGAGAGGGTGGCTTGTAACATCCCAGATGTTAAGAAACAACTAAAACTTGATCATGAGCATCATCATGCATAAACCTCAGGCATTGTTGCATAAATGTACCCTATCTTTCAAGTATAGCGATCACATGTTGCATATGTTTCATGTTCAATGTCTCTCATGTTGCATAAACAATGTCATTCATGCTATGTTTCAGATATAGTATTGCTATGTTGCATAGTGGTGTTTGGTAGGTTGCATGTATAGTGTCTCACATGTTTCATACATGATGTTTCATATGTTGCCTTGCTATGTTTCACATGTTAACATCAAATGATATCAACAATAGTGTTTAGTGAGCTTTGTGATTTATATATGAAAATTTGCTTAAATAAATAAATGTTGGTAAATATAAACTTTATAGTTCAAAGCATGCTCTATGTTATGAAATCAAGGTTTGATAATATTTCTAAGTTAAAGATGTTTTAAATTGATCTCAAAGTTTGAAGTTAATAAAGGTTTCTTACACTTAGCCATTAGTGACCAAGTCATTGGAATCAATTATTAGGTTCAATTTTTGAGGGATTATCAAATGAATTTGTATAAATAAAATATGGTCAAACTTTATTTCATTGTTTGCTGCTATGTTTAATCTATGATAATGTGTAATTAGTTGATATGTTTGATGGCTAATTGTTCTCTAATTAATTACCCGAACATAGTTAATCAAAACTGTTTCTGAAGGCTGAAACTGTAATGCAGTTTTCAGTGTTAAAGAGCTCCTCTTTGAAATTCAAAAAAACTTCCTAACTTTCTAGTTTCTGGGTCAGTCCTTTAAGCAATGTTGAAGATGGCATAAAGGAGAAAAACTTTTGTGTTTGGAGATCATTGAGTTGCTGTTCGGAATTTGGAGAAAAAGGGAGATGAAGTTAGCCTGTCAGGCTGCTACAGTGCACGCCACCAGCAGCAGCTTTGCTGCCTGTTTCACCGCCGACCGCCGCCCGCCGCCCCGTTTCGCCGCTCTCGCTCGCACAGGCACGCAGCTGCTTCGGTGGCCTATCAATAGCAGGAGCTGGAGGCCTCTCCCGCGTCGCCCTCGCCATTGAATAGCCCGGGCCGCCGGAGCCGTCTCCCGTTTTCCCTCTCTACTCTGCCGCGGCTGTCCTCCATGGCAGCACGCAAGGGCCGCCGTGCACTCGCCTTCCCCGTCCACCTCCGCCCATGCCAGCCTCACTCTCGCATCCCCCAGTTTGTGCCGCATCTCCTCAGCTCCTCCTCCGACCGCCACTGCCACCAAAGCACCGCCTACAGCAGCAGCCGCCGGCACGACCATCTCTGGTCCACCCGTGTGCGTGGCCAGAGAGCCACGGACTGCCTCCGGCCATGCTAGGACCTGTAGCAGGTGCGGTCAGACGCCTCCATGCCACTGCACTTCTCCCTCGCCACCGACGAGCATCAGCCCGTAGAAATCCGTCATCTCCGGCGTCCTCTGTTTCTCAAATCGCGACCAAGGATCCCGTGCAGCAATAAGAAGAAACAGGAGGGCCTAAGTGCGAACTCTGTGACTCATATGAATAGTGCGCTACAGGGTTTTCTTTTTCTATTTCTATTTTCAGCTGAAATTTGTGAATTTCATAACTATTTATTGGTGCATGATAAAATCACGAAACGTTTTGTGTAGCCTCTTCATGATGTGCTCTATCTAGGAAAAATATGTGTTGATCATTTTCAGTAATTTTTCTATGATTTAAAATTACCTATTTTAATTAATAAATGCTTATTCGATGATTTTTGTAGGCTTAAATAAATATCCAATAGTCACGAAACTTTTTCTGTAACTGTTTTATGCTAGTATCAACTTTTACAAAATGTTTGAGATTAATTTTATGGCATTTAATTACATCCTTAATTATATGCTTTAAATATTAGTTATTAATTACCAAATGGATTAGCATAAATCAAGATAGGACTTGGGTGCATTTTGGAGTTGATTGTAGACCATGAAGCACTTTCACCCCTGCTGTTTCATGGCAAAATAATTACTTGAGTGTGTTTCTCATGATCAACTTGAATTAATAAAACTTAGAAATGCTTTTTTTTGAAACTAACTTAGAAATGCTTTTAAGTTCATTAGTGAATGCATTGATTGTCTTTTTGGATGCAACCCTTGGGTAAAAAGGTTCAACTAGTTTATGATAATATAATCTAGTTTTGCATCTCCTTATACCTTGTTTGTACATGCCCTTCATGGTATAGCTTTAGTTGGTCATTGTGAATGTTAAGTTAACCAATGGTTTGTAGGTTAAGCTTGATATACATTGTTACCTTAAAATGAAAAGTTGATATGATTGTATCCATGACTTGCTGGACTTATGCAATGTGTGATATGCTTTACCCTTTGTTAAGTACATAATTGACTTGTTAAAAGAACAACTAAAAATGTTTATGTAACTACTTGCAACTGTACCGTGAAGGAAAGATGTACTCAAGTTAGTTTATCTCGTTATGTTTTCACCAATGCATTACATGCATCATGTCATGCATTTCATCATGCTAAAGGATGCATCATTCGTTTATGTGTAGTATACGAGAGTAAGAAGGTTCGTGTTGAACAAGTGTTGAGGAGGTTGGTGTTGATCAATCTTCGGAAAGGTGTCGTCCACCAGTGGTGTTGGAGAAGGCCATCCATCAATGGTGTTGGTGTCGTCCATCCGTGGAGTGGTGCCAAATCTGACTTATGTGAACTAACCTTCTCTGCAACCAAGGCAAGCCCCGGACATACAACCACTCTTCTGTTTTATAAATGCTTTATTACACCTTAAGTCTAATATAATGTGCATTAAGTTAGTAGGAGTTGGTCGATATCGTTATTGCATGATTACCTTGATCGACACTTATATCTAGGTGATATCCCACTAGTACGTGTAAGTCGATCTCTCATGCTTAGTAATGCTTAGACTTCGGTAGAAGTCGAATGGTGGTTTCATCGTTCGCGAGAAACAGGTTTACCTTTGCTTCTCCTAAGCTAATGACGGGTCATGAGAGCATATGAATATGGTAATATTAAGCTGAGACCGGACAGGTAACTTGCATTGGGAAAGGAGTCTTAATATAGTGTTTCCGCCTGTATCGATTAAGGCCGTACCGTTGATTGAATTGTGTGTGTCGAGACTTTGCAACTGGCCACATGCTCCGATAAGCCTAAGACCTCGGTAATTCTATCATGTGAATGGCCTACTGCGCACTGGGAGTGGAGAGATGGCGAGAGTAGTATGTACCCTCGTGGCCAAGGGCTGGATTGGAGGTGTACTGTACTCTCGGGTGGTGCTGGACCCGGTCACGTTTTGGAGGATCCGGGTGAAGGTTGATATATGTAGGTTAGAGTCCTACATATGTCGTGTGGTTAGGGATCCCCAACTAGGTATAATCGATTCGAATCGTCGTTGCTCCTCGGTTATGGAGACTCGATTCTCTGTTCATCATCATAGTTAACAATGGTACATGGTGATTATGGAAATGAGGTAAAGAGATGGATACGAGATGTGATGCTTAATACAAGTGATTGAGATAGAATAGGTGCAAATCTATCTAAAATAAGTTTCACTAAAGCTGATGCTAAAACTTTTTTAAAATATTAAAAGCAAGGATCTACTTATAGTAAAGCTTTTTTTTTTGCAAAACTCCTCTTTTCTAGCTCTACTACTTCCCTTAAAGCCAACATATACTTGGAGTTTTTTCTTTTCGTTGAGTAAGTCTTGTGGAGTACAATTGAGTACTTAGGGTTTGTTAACCCCTATTGCAGGTACTGACTGGTGCTGCTAATTAGGTCATGTCTGTGGGCTTGACGTGATTTGATTGTCCTCTCCTGACTTAGGTGCTCTACCTAAGTTGTCTTTTGTAGTTCTACTTGACTTCCGCAATTAAAGTTAAGTTGTAAAAGTAACTTATTTTTATATGTAAATTACTATTTCCAATTCTTCCGCGCTCTCATGTAAATATTTGTGGCAAATGCTATAATATGGTAGTTACTCCTTTGTTGATCCTGTGAGTTGTAAATTGTGGATGATTCGGGTTTCCCGAGGAGACCCGACATACTTTTTAAGTTATCTGCAACACGTGCATAGCGTCAGAGGTCTTCGGGACAATGACAGGTGCATGTGAGCCATAAATTTAGGAGGTTCTGCCACATGGCTGGAGTATAGAAACACTAGGTTTATCTTCTAACATATTTGAGCACTACAGCACACTCAAAAGAAAGTAAAGAACCTTATATATGTAGCCCTAACCCCCTCAAAAGGCCATTGGAAAATGTGTACCAGAAAATTGTGCATGGCGCATAATCTAGTGGGTTGTCCTTGATACTGCATCTTATCATTCAGCGGGATATATCTTCATATTATACTTATTTTTTGTATAATAGATATGTATTCTTGCATATAAAGTTGTTGACCAAACATGCATAAAATAGTTTCATTTAGGACAACTCCATAAATTGACCTATTTCAGGATAGAGGGGGTATTACAATTTCCATGGCCGTGCACCTTTGTACAACTTGGAAGCTGCCATGTGACACAAGTTACAAATCTTCCTTTGATAACGTCACCTTCCCCGCGCGTATGGTAGGTGTGCTGATATATGAATCTTCCAATGCTGGCATGAGAATCTAGCGCTTAAAATAAGGGCAAAAGAAGGTGATACCGAGAATTTTTTTCCTTGGTTTTGTTGATAATAAGTTAGCCACCTTTTCTCAAACAAAAAACAAATTGGGGAGACCTGCAAGGTCTCCCTTCACAAGTGTACGTCCAAGAACAGATGTCATTTAATAGGTGTATGCTTAATTATTGATGCCACATTTTTCAATTATAGAATAGTACTGAAATGGAATTTAATATGTTGACCATGCATAAGTCTATATGTACCCAAAATTAATACGTATAAACTTGAGCTACCTCCCCTACACCTTTGGTTTCATTGTGCCAAGGTCATCTATGTATGTACTCGCTCTATTGCGTCCAATGTTTTCGAGGCAAAACATTAGTTGCACTACTATATGTTTCCATGGTACTATACCAGCATGTGCACTAGCAAAGAATAATGTATGAGTCGCTACAAAGATAAATGTGAAATCACCGCAATCATCCAAATCTCTCTCTTAGCATCTTTCAAATCATTATGTGTATATAGTGGACATATTGCAGCTACATATTCTTTTATATCCTGTTAAGCATTGTATGGCATGTGATCTCTCGTGGCCATGCACAAATCTGGTGAATCCGTATTAGGAGTAGCAAGTACAGATGAGGTACAGCTCATGCTAGTTAAGAACCCCGTAATAAATGGCCGTCGACTTTGAGTACAAGTTGTATCTTCGCCCCTGCCATGGAGCTGTCAGGCAACTGAATTTTCATTCGAGATGTATCTTCGCCCCTGCAAAATAAAGCACGTTGAGATCAGTCCAGCCTTTAAGATAATACTCCATGTCAGAAGAGGGAATACTTAGTTTGGTTGGTGCTCCACTTGTAAGTCCACTAGCTGTAGCAGCAAGACCGACACTACTTTAGGTTCATGAACCTTCATTGCCAAGGAAGAAGAGGTCAAGTCAAGGGCTTTTCATTATTTTGTGTTGATGGGATGGAACAACAGTTTCATATTTTTTTTTGGAGGACTATATACGGCAGCCATATACATAGTACTGACTTGCGGCGTGTGTTTATTCTAACCAGTTGGACTGTGAGGCCAAGTCGCTGTGGATGTATTTGTTTGGTTCTTCATTGTTTCTTCTTGGTGAGATTTGTGCATACCAAGGAAAACAATTTCCAAAATTTCCGAATTTCCTGAAAGATCACATTTATCGGCAGGTGCACAAGTTTTTTTCTACCGGTAAAAAAAACCGTGCTGAATAACAATATTGGAAGACTTCATTTGAGTGGTCTACCGTGATTTTACAGGACGGCTTTCATTCTGTACCTTTGGATGGTTTAGCTCTTCCACCCACAACTACCGTGTGATGCCTTTCTCTCTATGCTTCCGAAAATTTAGTTTAAAGTCCTCAATATTGAAATTCAAATTTTTCACATGACCTTGGATGGAGAAATGACAATAGCCAAAGTTGTAGACCTCGATACCACTTTGTTGTTGACAACTTTTTCATTTGAAATCATTTATCCAAGTCAAATTGTGTTTTGAATGTATCACATTTGAAATTCAAAATTTTCAGGCGACCTCAGATGGAGGAATGACCAAAACCAAATTTGTACTACTCGGCAATGTCTACAACATTGTAGATGAAATTTTTTTACATGAATTCGTTCATGGTCCCAAATACTCAGGATGAAGTAATTACAAGGGGAATATCTGTGCCCTTTAGCCATAAGTGACTTGGGGGGGGGCTCACCAGATGAATATTTTTTTTGCTATTTTGTTGTTCCTTTTTTGTAATTTCTAGATAACTTCTGGAAAATAATTTGTAGACATCGTTGACAACAATAGGCACATATAGAATTTATTTCTAGCAACCTAGGCATAGAAACGGCTGGTCCAACCACTTATACAGAACATCTATAGCTGACGCTAAAAATTGTCTCTCTGTAGTAGTGTCTACCACTAGGCCTCCTGTTGGGGTTATGATACCCCGAGTATCTCAAGACACCGATTAGTTAGCCGCTCAGGCGGCCCACGCTACGCCGGCCTACATAAGCCCAAACGATCGAGGACCAGCCGAGCTGAGTGGGCTGGACCAAAGGCTAAGGTCGGGGCCATCCATGGCCCCTTCCCTCTGCCTTAGCCGCATGCTATGTGTCAACTCGCGACCTCTGACCATCTCGACCCCTACGGGGAACCAGGAGAGATCAAGCCCACCAAAGTCCGCCTGCTCTGACAGGAGCAGGCACGCCGCACTGACCCTGCAAGGACCGAGGAGATAGTGGTCACCTCAGTCCGGTCAGACGCCATCCCTGCGCCACGTAGCGGAGACAAGAAAACACCGCCGAGTGGTGACGACAGGTATGAAGAACCACAATCCAAATACGGCCTGACAAGACGTATGTACGATCCCACCTGCTGCGGGATGGGATCTATGATGATGGCCTTGACTTAAAGGCCGTCCAAGCCAACACGGGCCACGACCCTAGAGCCCGGGATCGTAGCCACCAACTCCACCATAGCAAGACGATTAGCGACCCGGGGGTGACTACCTACTCTCATACGATGCCCCCAGATGATTAGGAGACAATGACGAAGACCACGGCGAGGCCATGTCGTGCAGGACGGCTGGCGAAATACCACCATGCCCACAGTGCCGCCATGACTGGCACTGTGGCACCATGTCACGCCATGCCGCGACATGAGCACGGCCATGACGACAGCCACACCAGGATGTGCACCACAAGATGACATTACTTGCAAGCCAAGTTAGCTAGGCCCCCTCCCTCAGGCTCGCGACGCCTTGGTCTGGAGAACCTCTTTCTTTGTATGTGACCTGGCCCTGGACTCTATATAAGGGCAGCCAGGGCATCCTTCCGAGACATCGATCATCAGATCTCCATTCTCTCCAGGCTCTCGAAGCTTTCCTTCAGGCAGCCCATCTCCTAGCTCTAGCTCTCCGACCTCTTCCATCATTCTTGCACTCCCCATTGTAAGAACTTCAGAGCATTCAAGCGAGGAACACACACTCGATCATCTCTGAGACTAGATGTAGGGCTCTGGCCTAAACCAGTATAACTCCTCGTGTCTTTTGGATGCTACCATCGTCTTCCTAGAGCAGCACAACATTCGTATAAATTTACTAGTCCGATTTACAAAACACCAGCAGTTGGCATGCCAGGTAGGAACAGTCGTGCACTCTCGTTGTTGAGAACGAAGCGATGGCTACTCACACCATTGGTGGATTCGCTCGCGGAATGGCCCATAGCGGCCACATCTATCATGAAAACCTTGAGTCCATTGGCGTCGAAAGGGCCAGCTCCAATGTCTGCCTTTGGCCGTGGCTAGGTCATCCTCCTAGAATCCTGGACCCCATGGCCTATGGTGGACACACTCTCGGAAGTTCCTGTGGAAGGCCGAGGTTCAGGCGGGGTGGGCTGCCTAAAGGGCCCTTCCCCAACAATTCTCTTGAGGTTAGCATTGCTACCCCTGTCCGAGATCTCACTTTAAACTCTACGACTTATTTTAAGCGATATGGTTCATGTTTCGAATATTGGCTTACGATATTGTAGTACCTAAGAACATACTCAATGACCTAAAATCATTATTTTAAAAAGTGCAAAAAACTGACTTAATGAATGATACAATAAGAACAAGAGTTTTAACTTAACTGAGGAGAGAGATAAAATATGTAGCAGTCTTTAAGAATAAAATATGAAAATGAAAAGTTAGATTCATGACTTCATAAGAACATGATGCAACAAGAGCAACCGTGACTAATGGTAAATTTTCAAAGTAATTACATATTAAAAATATATAGAGGTGCCATGCAAAGAAAAAAATAAATTATATAGATTAGTTCCATAAAATAGTAATTAATAAGTTTATGAAAATTAGATATAAACTACGTATGTTACGTCTATTATGTTAGAATATAAACAAAGAGCAAAACAAAATCGTTAATTCCTTATTAGTTTGATGTACTCCCTTCATTCCAAGTTATAAGACGTTTGAGTTTTCATAATACTTCTCATAATTAATTCTTTATTAGTAAGACATATGAACCTCAAATTTTGGAGAAAAGAGAGGTGCTATCGTGCTGGCCACTGCCAAGCTGTCAGAGCCTCCTTCTAATAGTAAAACGCTACCCTTCTCTGGAGCAATCGTCCAGTTGCGTCTTGCAAGCCACACGTTTTAGTACTTTGGTATTTCACTGAACTTTATGTCAACACAGTTTTTTTTACCACTCCTTTCGGAAAGATTGTTTCGGCTACCACTTGCAACCGAAAAAAAAATTCTGCCTAGCTTGTTACCTAATTGATCTACTCTCTTGTGTTCCCCATCACCTTGAATTCAGGCTCTTCTGTTAAGAAAGGCACATTACGTGAAAGAATAAAATGGGTAAAAGCTCATCGGCAGCACATAAACTACAGCAATCTGAATCACGAACCAATAAGCTCAATAATATCCTTTGAACAGGAGTGAGATCAATTTGCAGCCTTGTGAAACAACACCTTCACCGCAGACGATATAATTATGTGGCACCTCAGTTCTGACCTCCTCGTGATTCCATTTCTGCATTGGTTTATCGATGTGAAACTAATATATAATACTAGTGGGGTTTAGGGAATCAATGTCATGTGCACGCATGACGCTTTAGCACTAATAATGGATCTCTGCCAGGTGGGATCGATATAATTTAATCACATGGAAACCAATGCCATCTGCACTCTGGCCACTTCAGGCTAATAGGGGATCTCTGACACGTTGTATGTAATTTAATTCCATGTAGATATCGCATATTCCATCAACAAAGACAAACAACTGTGACCATTGACGACAATGACCAGCCCCATATGAGTTTTATCTATATTTAATAGGCTAAGCCAAATAAGTAGTACTTTGAATGACTTGGCTATGTTTTAACAAGAGAGAAGTTAGTTTCATCTAGATAAAACTCTCTTCGCATAATTAGCAACTCTATATAAGTTCAATGTCTATGAAATAATAGATTGCTACCTAATTGATCAAGTATCTTGTGTTTGCCATCACAACCTCATGAGGGCAAGAAAGAAACAAAATCCTCCATGACCTCGCATTCAGGCACTTCTTTCTAGAAATGCACATTACTTGAAACAATAAAATGGGTAAAAGCTCATCGGCAGCACATAAACTACAACAATCCGAATCATGAACAATAAGCTCAATATCTGCGCGCGCGGCCGGCCTAGGGGGCTCATGCGGCCATTTAGGAGGCTCGCACAGCCATCCACAGGTGGCACGAAGGACAGGGGCAGGCGAGCAGGCGACAAATAACGGGGTGATGACAAGAAATAACAGAATGAAGTGTTTTTCTGTGTAATCAGTTGCACGGAGGATAATTTTTGCCCAACACTACTAAAATTCGATTGGTGGAGCACCCATTGAGGTGCTTCACCAATTCGGTGAATCTAAGGGCAGATCCACGGTGGAGCTGGAACCATTTGGCTTAAAAACTTAGAGTATTATCCGGTTTTAATTTATCTAGACCCGGTGGAGCTCTCACAAACAGGCTCAAAATTACATCAATCCCACCCGACAGAGATCCATTATTAGTGCTAAGGGGCATGCGTGCTCATGGCATTGATTCTGTAATCCCCACTAGTAATTCCATTGATTCCCCACTAGTAGTTTTGATAGTGCGTTCACATGGCATTGATTCCTGCAATAGTTCATCGATGTGATTCCATTCTCTGACACGTGGGATGTAATTCGAGTCCATAAAGACAAACAACTGTGACCTATGACGACAAGGATCAGCCCCGGATTTATTCGCTCCTCAGTTGGTAGTGCGCTGATGACCTAGCTAATAAGTTCATAGAAGATGCGTCCACATTTGCTCCTTTTTAAACCGTGTGCTGCTTTCCATGATAACGAGGACCACGCAAGTCCCCACCTAACTCCTTTTTAAACCGTGTGCTGCTTTCCATGATAACGAGGACCACGCAAGTCCCCACCTAACCCAAGAGGGCGATCCTATTGATTTATTTTTGCATGGCTGTATATATAATAACAACTTCGCGTATGATTATTGCTGCTTTTAAAAACCTTGTGATGCTTCCGCGAAGACCGGCACCTCGCAAACCTCCATTAAATGACCAAACCCAAATAGGGACCTTAAGATTAGTTACCAGCACACTGATGCTGCAGCGCGCTGCTGCGTTGATGCTCCGTCTGGTGCCCACGCTACTCCCATCAGCGTAATGTAAAAACTCAACTCCAATGCCACCTCTCCGTAGAAGAAAGATGCATTTTTGTTTTTTATAAGATGGTAAAGGTTTGGATGCGCCTCTCCTCCGCATCCGGCTCAGCTACCTTATCTTGTTCTTCCACCAATCAGCTTGTTACCAGGCCTCCATACTCAGGCGTCCCGGTCAGTCAACGCAACAACCAAACACAATTATTTATTTTTTCGAAACAAGCAAAAGGTAAGTTTCTACCAAGCCTTAGGATTGTGATACATATAGCTGCAACGTATACGATACGGTATATATGAGTTCGACACCAGCAAAAGCCTGTTGTCTGCTTCTCGTTTGTTTTGCTTGCACAGCGGTTGTACCGGCGAGCTGAGTAAGGTGTTTGCGTAAGACGACCGGCAAGACTTCATGCGTGCTCATATTTTCCTGGATTTATTCAAAGATTTAATAGCATTATACTTTTAGTGGTAGGCGACGTCCCCATCTATGGCGATACACCTGTGGTGACTGTGAATTTGAAGATCTGCCGTCTCAGTCCTTCGGAGGTGCTTATAGTTATAGGGCTATGTTTCCGTATGTATGTTCATAGGAGTGAGTGTGCGTGTGTGTTTTCGACGTTACACTGTGTAATTTAAAACAAAAAAAAAGACTTGGTGACTGGTGGTGAGTGTCTGCTGCTCATTGCACAGGGTCTAGTCAAGCAAGCCACACACACGCGAGTTTGTCGAAAAAAAAAGCAGGCAACACTCGAGTCTGTGGTTTACGCACTCCATTTGGTGATGCACATAGTAGTATGCATCCGATCCATTTGGTTCCCATTGAATTTTCTCGACCCTAGAAGAAAACAATTGGATTTTATGATGACTAAGGATTTAACAAAACAGTAGTGCATACTGTAGCGTGCTAGGCAGCCCACCTAGATTTAGAATTAGGAAGAGTCCAGAGAGAGGAAGAGCATCCCCATTGCAACTGCGCCCCTCATGAAAATTGTTCACGAGGGTTGCAGTTGCAATGTGGATGCTCGCACGTTGGCAAGAAGTTGCGTTTATGAGTCCCAGGTAGACATGTTTGATTTCTAAGTCTGCCGGTTGACGTTTGTAGCTCAATTTCCATGGACAATGAATAAATGGAAGAGTTTTCTCAAAAAAAAAAGTAATTCAAGTCAAGTCAAGTCTACCTTCCTAAAAATATAAGCAGAGATGCATTTTTTCAATTAAACAATAATAATTCGGGGTAAACCCCTATCCCTCTCGTCTATTGTCACCACCGCTTCTCCTCTCTGCCCCCTGCGCATGCCGCCGCCCATGTTGCCGTCACCCGCGTCCATGCCATCGCTCATGACGCTGCTGTCATCTCCTCCCCTTGCTTAAGAACAGCTTTGTTCTAAAGCAATTCCCCCTTCCAGTCTCCCTTTTCTCTTCTTAATTCTACCCCCAACTTCCCTTGAAGAAGTTCAACATGCAATCTTCCGCGCGCCAGATCGGTAGCTGAACCCTGCTGCCGCCGCGCTCTCCCTCTCTCTAAGGCGCGGCCGACCCTAGGGCTACCATTCCTCCCTCTAATCCCCCTCTATTCCCCCAATTCTTCCCTCTAATCAAGGGGAAGTCATGTAACACCCCAGGTGTTTGTCACCAATTAAGTAGTGGGTTTAAGCTCAAACATGATAGATTAGTGGAGATGACGATGCCAAAGTCAAACCGATGGAAATAAACCCTAACCTAAAGTGGGATGTTGCACCTTGCTTATGCTGCCCATCTAAAATACATATTGAAATAATGTTGCTTATACTTCTTTTAGGTGTTTCATATACATCTCTATAGTGAGCACTGGAAAAGTTTGTGAGGTTTGGAATTAAAAAGTCACATGAAATGATAAGCCAAAGTCTTGTTTGAATTATAACTGAAACCTACCCCTGAAACACTGAAACATGTTTTATAATTCAAGAGTGACTTTGATAGCAACTTGAGTTCGTGCAACATACCAATGCCACATATGCAACACATCTATGAAACATGTGGAAAACCATAGTGAAACATTGGAAACATGTACATTGCAACAACAAATTGAAACAACTAAAACAAGGTGGTGAAACAATTGATGCATTGTATTGTTTTATTTGTTTTCTAGCTTGTGATGTTTGTACACTAATGTAACCCCTAAGTAAAGTGGTTGGTTAGCCTCTAAACAACCTTAGTTACACTTAGGACGACTTTTGGGACAATGTTCATGTAGACAAAAGTGTCAATTTAAGCCTCTGATTGATAGTTTGACTTGTTCCTCCATCTAGACCTCTTTTATTTGACTGTTTAAAAAGTGCATCAAGATGACCTTGCATGTTGGTGCACCCTTAAGAAAAATTGTAGCAATTTTATTGTGGAGCAAAGGCCTTTTAATGATCATCTCATGAAAATGCTTGGAACCTGCTCAAAATGGGGCCACAAGGCTGAATTGGCATGCTGTTTAGCACTTAGCCATTTTAGTTAAGTCCTAACTGCTATGCAGTTCGAGGTAACCCTCTTTGGAGTACTGTAACTTCCTAACTAAGCGAAACCAGCTCGAGCTCCAATTGGAAATCTTGTAGTACTCATATAGTTCTCCAACTTTGTTAATTACACCATGGCCTAACTCGAGCCGGTTTGGGAAATAATCAGTGACAAAAATCAGCGGTCAGTCGCCCTGATGAACTGAAAAACCGGAATCCTTTCAGCAGCTACAGTGCCGACCGGCTTCAAAGCCCTGCCGCCGCGTGTGCGCCACACGCCGTGGCTATCCCAGCGCGCTGCCTGCTGTCCATCGAGAAGAGGAGCACCCCCTAACACTGCCTGAGCCGTGCCCTCCTTTTTCCTTTCTCGCCCTCCTCCGCGCTGCTACCGCGGTCGCCATCGCCATGGCCGCCATGGCCAAGCTCCAAGCCGCCACCGCGGTTCTTGGCCTCCGGCGTCCCTCTGCCCAAATTGGCCGCAGCACCACCTTTCCCTTCTCACGCCGCTCACAATGTGTCCCGTTTCCTACCTCGCCGCCGCTGTAGAAGGCCGCCGCCATAGCCGGCCGTGCTGAGCTCCATGGCCACCGGCGTTCTTCCACCCACGAGCCTCCTTGTCCTCAACCGCGCATAGCACCACCCTGCCCTCCTCGAACCGCCCCCGACGCGCCCTTTTTCCGGCCATGTTCGCCGCCGATTGGCTCCGCCGACGGAGCCGCCGTGAGTGCGCCGCCGGAGCTCGTGGGCCAGCCACCGTAGACCACCTCTGGCCGAGCTACGACTTCTCAAGGATGCGCGCAGGCCTCCTGCCGCTCCTCCACTGCCGCTCATCGCCGGAGTGCCGCCCTGGCCGGCCGGAGCTGCGGGCCGGCCACCTCCTCTGTTTCCCGGCGAACAGAGGAGGAAGAAGGCCTCCTGTCTCTCTCTGTGAATGACAGGTGGACCCAACCGAGCAGCAGGTCCCGCATGTCAGCGTTATGAGAGGCACAGTTGGGGTACACGTCCGGGTGCGCCTAGCAGATCTGGTGTGAAGCAGTTAATTTCGTTTTTGAATTTCAGAATTGTGTTAAATCTTCTAAAATTCATATCTCCTGCTAGGTAATTCCAAAAATAGTAAATGGGGACTTTTTGGAAACCTTGAGAAGAGATCTATGCAGTAGAGTCATAAAATATTACATGTTTGTAGATGTTTTCTGATGTCTTTATTGAAGCTTTAGAAATGCTCCAAAAATGCTTATCAACTTGAGCAGAGCCATATCTAGAGTTTTAGAACTCCAAAAATAGTGATTCTTGTTTTGTTAATTTTGTGATGACTTGTGCTTGCTAGGAAAAATAGTAAACACACTAATTGTTTACTGTTTTCTTAAGGTTTTCATTTGACCTTGATAAATAAGGAAATCTGTATTATATTGCTTGTCATTTTATATCTTGAGTTGTGATGCTCCAAATAATGTGAAATTTTTACGGTAGTCTTGTCATGATATGTACGTACTGTGGTATAAATATCTTGGTCACTACTTATTGGACGATCTAGTTATTGATTTAACTTGTTTAGGGCTTGATAAATAGCTTATAAATAATATATAAATGATAAAATGGAAAATGTTGTTCCATTGCCTTAGTATGAGGTTGTTCTATCATTTTGATCCATACTATGGCCATGTGTTCATAGAAAATATTGAGTTTTAGGTTTAACTTGCTCTCACATGATTTATTTCAATAGCTATTTGTCTTTTTCATAGAGGTTGATATACTTGTCCAAATGGATTGAAATTTTGACAGTATACTCTTGGGAGCATTTGTAGACCCCTGTAATTTTGGTAGAATTTATTGAGCATCTTTATGATGTGGTCATAATTCCACCTAATTATCTAAATAAATTAAGAAAATGTATTAAAAGAATTTATTTAGTAATTGACACTATGTTGCCTGGTGTTCCTTAGTCATGTATGAAATTTTGGTAAAGTTGGTTTTGTCCAATTATATGTTTGCAACATATGTTAATAATTATTCTTGCGATTATTAGTTTCTGGACAGTTCTGGGGGCAATATAGATTACCCCATGATAATAATGTTTTCTGAGCACCTTGTCTATAGAAAAGTTGTATATAATTCATGTATCTAGCTTCTATTAAAATTTGGTGGCATTTGGCCATATGGTTTAGAAACTACAGCTGTTCTAAGTTGGGTTCAGATTTATGTTGCTCTCTGTCCTTCCAGGACAGATTCTGTATCTTCTGTATTTCGACCTGGTAAATGTTAGAATCAGGTTTAGATGTTTATAAATGAAATGTGGACAATTTCATAAGATTTCTAGGATGTCTTCTTGCAAGTCATTTGGATTTGTAGATCTCCAGTTATGATTAAATTACTCAGCTGTTGGTCTGATGTCTAGAAGGTAGCAATTTCTAGTTCCAGTACTTTGATTAACTTTGTCATGCTTGGGTATTGAAGTGTGACTCATATCTTTGATGATACTTGGGTGGTACCCTATGATCTTGTGAGACTTGTTTCTTGATTGATGTGCTTGCCCTCTTCTATGTTATGTCTTAATGAGGATTAAGTTAATTAGCTCTAGGTGTTTATGTGAACTTTGGTATGCTTGCATGATTACTTTGTTTATTGCACTTCTATGCATTCATACATATGCATTATTGCACCTCATTTAGGTACGCTAGCTGAAGCACATGAAGGACCTGATGTGGAGCCAAACCCGAAGATGGAGTTGGTGGATCTATCCCGAAGATAGAAGGACCGGACAAGTGATAGATTGGAAGATGCTCGCCAAGTGAATTCATCTGACATACTCTAACTTGAGTCGGATCCCAGGCAAGCCCCGGAGCATTATAAGCCTCCTATCTTCAAAGCAATTAATTCTATATATGTTATAAGTATTGTTGCATTAAGTGATAGGAGTTGGTTGGAAACTCTTGCTGCATTATATCATTCCTTGTCCAGATATATGAATCCTTGAATCCTACATAGACTAGGATCGAGTAGACACTTAGCCCTGCTTTAAGCGGTAGAAGTCAGGTGATTTCCTGTCACCTGCGAGATGTAGGGATATTCATATATGGCACAGTTGGCTATATTGCTATCGTGGAATGGAACCATGGGTTAATAAAATGAAATGAGACCAGGCGGGATGACGATAGTGAAGCAACAAGGCATGAAGGTCTTGGGTGTGGATCTATCCCCGTCTGAGTCGTTTAAGGACCGATTCGCTGTACGTCCTTGAGTCATGTTGAACGCAGTCTAACACTTAGTTGGCCGGATAAGTCGTTCTGACCGCGAAGCTGAGTAATATGGTTCAGGCCGGGAATCGAATGGTAGGTTGCATCTTGGAGGAGAGAAAGGATGTGCTTGGGGACATTGGCGTGAGACCAAGGGGGGGTTAGAGTCCCTATCACCTGGCAGAGTGTCGCCCTTGGGGTTGCGACATCATTCGGACCCGCGATTCCTGAATTGTATGAAAGGTGGCTTGTGCGACCCTGGCAGGGGCCTGCGCGGTGAGTGTTAGAAATACCCCTCTAGCTGGATAGGAATTCGATTCGAATCGCCATCGCTCCCGGTTAGTGAGCACTTGACTTGAGCAGCGGCAACGTAGATTCCATTAAATTGAACGGATGGTTAATTGGATAACGATGGAAAGGTTGCCTCAAATTATACCTGCTATGGTTAATATTGTTTGCTCCCAATAAAGTGAGTGCTCTAGTACAGGATCTAATATAGAGGACAGGTTAATGATAATTAACTTGATGCTTAAGCATTAATGATTACTTATCCATACTAAGCTTTTATGCAAAATGTTGTCAAGCTGGCCCACTTTATATCAGCCTTGCATGATCCTTGGTGTCACTTTATTTCTAGTTTCTGACGGGTAAGTCTAGCTGAGTACCTTCTCGTACTCAGGGTTTTATCCCCACTTGTTGCAGGTTGTGCTGTATCTTGGCGACTGCAAGAGTTGGTTGGCTCCTGCCTTAGAGGCAGAGTGTGATCACGGGCATGATCCTTCTGAGTTATCTTCTCTCTAATGCTTTTGTTGGAAGTCGACCTTAGTACTAGCATATATTTGAAATAAAGGTGTTGTTAGTTTCAAATTACTTTGCTTCCGCTACTTTTGAACTTAAGTTGTAATAACTACGTTGAACTCCGATGTATATTGAATTACTTGTGAAATGGTTGTAACATGTGACTTGTTATGTTGAATCACTACGATCTTGGCTGGTATGTTGATTTGTTTGAAATCCCTCGTGATTTCATAGGACTACCAGAGTTATATGGGCTCAAGTTCGAGAATTTGATCACTTCGGTGATTATTTTTGTACTTGTGCTCTTATAATTTGGACGGTTCTGTTACAAGTCACGTCCTCAATTTAGGACTGTGACCGAGAGGAATAAGAGTTCTTCTGTACTTCTTTCTTTCTTGAGTTACATCAGATGAAAGTGACCTCCTATTTGTAAAAATTAATGCACACAGATAAATCCGCAAGCGCACGGATATTGCTGTAGTTTTCACCCGGAGGTATTCCAAGTATCGTACCCATAAGAAAACATGTGAGATTAACTACAGTCTAACATAACTAGGGGTAGCAACAAGATTATTATAAATAGGAGTGTAGAGAGGATAACTGAGGTCTTCTACTTCTAACTTCGGTAAGCTATGTCTTCAACTATTCAACTGAGGACATTACTAGAGGAAGACACCAATAGAGGATGCTTTCCTTCACAACTGCGTCCTACGTGCACTTACAGATGGGAGGTGGACTACAAAGGATCAATGAAGCTATATAGTACAAGCTATATAGAACTCATGTCACTCACGCGATCTACCACCTTCCGAAATGCAGGGGGCCTCCATGATTAACCAAAGTCTAAACACCACGCTTACACTTATGTGGCAGAACCGCCCAAATTATATGGCCCACATGCACCTGTCATTGTCCTTAAGACCTCTGACTGTTGCACATGAGAGCTAGACAACTCAGATAGTTTGTCGGGTGTCCTCGAGGAACCCTAAATCATTCACATTTTACAACTCATACATGATCAACAATGGAGTTGCCACAACATTACAACATTGATACAAAAATTTCATACATCGGAGTGTGGAATACTGATAACATTAGTTTTCAAAACATGTTTAAATAAAACTTAACTTTAGATTCAAAAGGTGAATAGAACAACGGAAGTAAATTAGAAGAAGCACCTAAGGTAGAGGAGGCATCCAAATCATGTCGAGCCCACCGACATGACCTTGATTAGCAGCACAAGTCAGAACCTGCAACAGGGGTTAACAAACCCTGAGTATTTGAGGGTACTCAACTAGACTTACCCGACTAAAGAAAAGACTCAAAGGATATGGGGGCTTAAGGGAAAGTTGGCATCAAGAATAGCTTTTGCATAAAAGCTCACTACAAGTGAATCCTTACTTTCAATGTTTTAGCCGCGCGTTAAGTTGTCCGTAGTATCCAGTTTGCACCTGAACTATATCAATCACTTGCTTTAAGAATCACATCTCATTTGCATCTCTTTCTCTCTTTTCCATTGTCACCATGTTCCATTGTTAACTACGATGATGGTGCAAGAATCAAGTCTCCTGTTACCGTAGAGCAAACGGTGATTCGAACCGATTAACAACCAGCTGGGGATTCCCATCCACACGACATATGCAAGTCCTGGACCTGCATATATCAACCTTCACTCTGATCCTCCAAAACAGGAGCGAGCTCACACCACCCAAGAGCACAGTAGTCCACTGCCCTACCCTATTCCAGTAGGGTAGGTACACGCTACTCTCGCCATCTCTCCACTCCCAGTGCGCGGTTGTCCTTTCCCATAATGGAATAGCCGAGATGACAGGCTTACCGGAGTATGTGATCAGTACTACAAAGTTCTTGATCCAAGGGCCAACAACAAACGGTCCTTGATTGACACAGGCAGAGCACTACATTGATCATTTCACAATGCAATCCACCTGCCCAGTCTCACATTAATATAATCATATTCATCATCATGGTGTTCTCTCTTCCCAAAACAGTCGAGAAGAACAAAGATAAGACCTGTCCCTCGCGAACGATGAAGCCATCATTCGACTTCTACCGAGGTCTAAGCATTTAGGGATCGACCTACTCATACTAGTAGGATATTGTGGGGGTATTAACCCCTATACCCCTACGGCTAGACTTGGGCTGGCTCAGATTAGTGGGCGCGGCCCATGACAAGGATGACGTGTGTCCCAGTCGATCTGCTCGGCGTCCCGCGCAAGGAAGGAAAGCAAATTTGGAGATCAAGCAAGATCCTAGTCGGTTAGAATAGGAATCCTTATCTGGCCAGCTGTGGCAATTGTAACCGACTAGGATTAGTTTCCAGATTTGTAACCCTGCCCTCCGGACTATATAAGGCAGGCAGGGGACCCCCTCAAAACACATCTCATTACATCTCTCCATACAGAGCAATTCAATCTGACGCAGGACGTAGGTATTACGCCCTCAGGGCGGCCGAACGTAGATAAATCCTCATGTCTGTCTTGCGTCACCATCTAGTTCGTAGATTGCGCACCTATCTACCGACAATCTACTACCTTGGGCATACCCCTCGGTAGACTGCCGACCATATCTCGTCGACTGTGGCGTGCCAGGTAGGCGGTGTGCGTACAGCTTCCTAGGCGAGCAAGATGGTCATCATCCCCGACTCCATGGCCGTGGCGGACGTTCTCTCGTTCACCGTCGGCTAGATCACCTAGACCACTGGTTCACCGTCGTTCATCGCCACTACCACGAAGGAGGCACAGATCCGATCTGCGTCGACCACATCTTCATCGGCTATGGCTCCGACCATGCTGGCTACGTCTCTGACCACCCCAGCAATGGCTCCGACCACGTCGACGACTCATCAACCACTTCCCCGCTACAAAGGAAGGACGATCGACAACACCGACCTAATCAAAGCTATCGACCATGTACCTCTCCTCCACAACAGATCTACCCAACCAGTTCGGGCTCGCCATCCAACATGGCTTGATACAGATCCAGTGGTCACTTCTACTCCTAAAGGACATACAGTATGCCTTCGCCCGGTTCCTACACCCAGCCTCAGGCTCTCTCAGTACCAAGCCCTGACGGAGGATTACTAGGCCCTCCCATACTGCATGAAAAATGCTGCTTTCGGGTATGCGTATCATACGCCTCATCTGTTCATGGGTCCCATGGAGCGAGACCATGTTTCAGATTTGTGCTCCTTGATATACCTCGACCATCACCAGGCAACGTTGTCAACATGGTCAGAGTCCGAGAACAGCGTGAAGGCTCTGTTCATACACTTCCCAAGGATGGTGACTCCTACACCGGATCTACGCGCTCCGTCCATACCGAGGTTGAACACCTTGATGACGAATATGATCTAGATCCATTACAGTATCCTCCGGGTTTCCCTCCGATCCTAAGGTTCCCACCGAGACGTGGTAACATGGTGCTCAACGTCAGCAATGACGAGCCCGTAGTCGTGGGAGAAACTAACGAGCAACGGCAGCTTCGCGAACAGCGTAACACTGACCGCACCGAACGCCGTCGCCTAGAGGCAGAAGAAAAAGAGCGTCGAAGGGGACCCCGACCAAGAGATCTAGCCAACGCCTTTGACAGGGTTGGCGAGCAGCAAGTTTTTAGGACTCCAAGTGCCAACGTGGTTGTCGCCATGGCCAACTTGGACCACTTACCTAATCAACCAGAAATCCAACAGGTCCACGATGACATTCGTGCACATCTGATTGCTGGTATGGGCCAAACTATCGAGCTAGCTAAACAAGCTCAGATTACCTCGAGCACTTCAATTGCATCTAGCCAGAGTCATCGCACTTTAGAACACCCAAGTCGCCAACATGGTCCACCCCCAGTCAACCCTCGAGGCGGTGGCGGCGGCGGTGGTGGTAATAACGTTGGCGACGGTGATGCTGCTCACGGAGGTGGTCATGGTCATCGAGATGATAATCGCAATTAGCACGATAATCGAGATCAGAAAGTGAATCAAGACCCCAACCGCGATCTCCATCAGCAACTCCCTCCGCGTGACGCCCGTAGTCGCATCTCAGCCATGCTAATGACCGTCAAGCTTATGAGAACGTCCATCGCATTGAATACGACACTGAGCACGGTCCTCCCGGCCTAAAATAGTTCACTCCTCATCTCCGACAAGTCGTATGGCCGAAGAAATTCAAGTTTGAAAAGCTCAGGAAGTATGACGCAAAGGAGAACCCTGAGAACTGGATCACACTTTATGACATCACCGTCCGATTAGCCTCGGGCGATGAACACGTAATGGCTAGTTATCTTCCAGTTGTTCTTGATCAAGCAGGTCATCAATGGCTCTTGAGACTGCACGAGAACTAGTTCGACAGCTGGGCACAACTCAAGCAGGCCTTCATCGACAAGTTCGTCGCCACGTGTGACGACCTCGAGCGCATACGTGACCGCAAGGACGAGCCGCTGCGCGACTACATCCGACACTTCACGGATATACGCCTCAAGGTCACCAAAATCTCTGATGACAAGGCAGTCTCGACCTTTATCAAGGGCCTCCGTCACCACGACGCCCTAAGAAGTAAGCTGCTCCGGAAACAGCCGACCACGGTCTTCGAGTTGCTCGCCACCGCCAAAAACTACGCAGACGCAGATGACGCTGAAAAGATAATCAAGGAAGACGCAGGAGGGCCATCATGCCCCAAACACCCCACCGCGCCGCGATGACAACTACAACAATCATGGTCGTAATGAGAACCGTGATCATCATGATTAGCACAACGACAACCGCGACCACCGAGACAACCGTGATTGGCGGCGCGACCGTCGTGACGACTACAGAGGCAAGCGCCCCTGAGAGGACGATCATGAAGTCAACGCGGTTAAGAAGCCAAGTGGTCGGTGATTACCAGGATCACTACAACAAAGCCCTGAAGGGTCCCTGCCAGCTTCATCCCAAATCCAATCATACCATGGAGAATTGCCGCTTCCTCAAGAACATCTTTACCAAGCAGATCACTGCCGATGACGCCACAAGGGTCGACACCGACGGACAACGATGAGATGGTGACGACGATGATGACGAAGAGGATAGAGATCCTCGTCACCAATATGTCGCTTCCACCGAAACCGTCCACTCCATCTTTGGCAGAAAGGTGTCTCTAGAGTACAAACACGAGCGCAAACTGTTCAAACGAGCTTGCATGAGCGTCGCCAATGCCGACGACCTCATCATTGATCCTAGGTTTCCAGCCTGGTCTCACTGAGAAATCTCCTTCAACCGTGAAGACCGGTGGGCCGTAATTCCTGAACCTGGCCAGTTTCCCCTCGTCCTCAATCCCTGCATCAACAGCGTCTGGTTCGAGAGGGTCCTTATAGACGGTGGTAGTTCCATTGACATCCTATTCCGCAATAGCTTGCCAGCACTAAAACTGAGCTAGGTCAATCTCAAACCCTACGAGGCACAGTTCTGGGGTGTACTCCCTGGAAAGATCTCTATACCTCTCGGACAAATCACGCTCCTTGTGCAGTTTGGGACTGCAGAGCACTTCCGCACCAACTACGTCAACTTCGTGGTCACGGACTTCGACGGCACCTACCACGCCATCCTTGGTTGACCGGCGCTCACCAAATTCATGGTTGTGCCGCACTACTCATACCTGGTGCTCAAGATGCCTACCGAGCATGGCGTCCTCACTCTCAGAGGCAATGTCTACACTGCCTATACCTGTGAAGAGGAAGGTTTCAAAGTGGACGAAGCCACTGACCTCTCGATCTGCATGGAGCAGACCTTGGTTGCTACCACCAAGACTTCCACCGATCACCTAGAGATCCTAGAGCTACAAGCCCCATGCAAGAGCATCAAGTCCAAGGACCACAAGGAGATCCAGCTGGTCGATGGCGATTCTAGCAAGATGACCCTTATTGGGGCCAATCTAGATCCTAAATAGGAAGACGCGCTCGTCAGGTTTCTGAGGGACAACGTAAGTGTATTTGCGTGCAAACCCGCGGACATGCCCGGTGTACCTCGGCACCTGATCGAGCACTCCTTGAATGTCTCGAAGACTGCCAAACCCATCAAGCAGAAGCTACGACGGTTCGCTCGTGATTAAAAGGAGGCTATTATGGTAGAAGTTACATGAATTTTAGCAGTCGGATTTTATTAAAGAATTGTATCAGCCGGAATGGTTAGCCAACTCGGTGCTTGTACGCAAAAAGAATAATGAATGGAGAATGTGTGTTGATTATATTGATCTTAAGAAACACTGCCCTAAAAACCCCTTCGGCTTACCTCGCATGGATGAGGTCGTTGACTCAATAGCCAGTTGCGAGCTACTGTCCTTTCTCGATTGCTACTTTGGTTATCACCACATGGCTCAACAAAGACAACCATATCAAGACATCTTTTTATCATGCCTTTCGGCGCCTACTGCTACACGATAATGTCGTTCGGGCTCAAGAATGCAAGGGCCACATACCAGCGTGCCATCCAGAACTGTCTCTAGAATGAGATAAAGGATGACCATTTCGAAGCCTATGTTGATGATGTAGTTGTAAAAACCAGGGAGGCCCATACCCTGGTCGACAATCTCCAGTGGATTTTCATGGCTCTTAACATGTACCAATGGAAGCTTAATCCTAAGAAGTGTATCTTTGGAGTCCCGTCTGGTATATTGCTGGGTAACATCATCAGTCATGACGACATACACCCCAATCCAACTAAGGTTAAGGCTATTCTAGTTATGCAACCTCCGAAAAACGCCAAGGATATCCAGAAGCTCGCTGGATGTATGGACACCCTCAGCCGCTTCATCTCGTGACTCGACGAGAAGGGCCTGCCTTTCTTCAAATTTCTTAAGGCATCAGAGAAGTTTGTCTGGTCAGAGGAGGCAGACGCTGCTTTCACACACCTAAAATAGTTCCTTACCTCTCCTCCAGTCCTTACTACTCCTCAGAAAGACGATGTCCTTTTCCTCTATGTTGCGGCCACTGATCGCGTGGTCTCCACAGTCATCGTGGTCGAGCGTGATGAACCCGGCCATGTTTACAAAGTCTAGCGCTCTGTTTATTTCATCGGTGAGGTACTCAATGAGTCCAAATCTAGGTACCCTCAAATTCAGAAGCTGATCTACGCCATCCTGATTACATCCCAAAAGTTGAAACATTACTTCAACAGATATCGGGTGGTGGTCAAGACCAATTTTCTGCTTGGGGACATCATCCAGAACAAGGACGCTTACAGACGCATTATCAAATGGGTGATGGAGTTATGCCCTACTCCCTGGAGTTCCAAAGTCGTACGACTATTAAGTCTCAGGCCCTGGTCGATTTTATAGTTGAATGGACAGACCTAAGCGCGCCTCCCGATCAGGGGCTAATCGAATACTGGAAGATGTATTTTGATGGTTCTCTCAAAATTGATGGCGCAGGAGCAGGCGTGCTCTTTATTTCACCCAATAAAGACGAACTCTGCTACATCCTCAGGCTTCATTTCCCCGCATCTAATAATACTGCAGAATACGAGGCCTATCTCCATGGCATGCGGATTGCAATTGAGCTTGGTGTCAAATGCTTGTACGTCTATGGCGACTCGTCCCTAGTCGTAAACCACTTAATAAAGACTAAGACACGACTAGCGAGAAGATGGATGCTTATTGCAAGGAAATCAGGAAGTTGGAAGGCAAGTTCTACGACATCGAATATACACACGCGGTCTGGGATAAAAACAAAGCAGTCAATGAGTTGTCCAAGTTAGGGTCATCTCGAGCCAAAATCGCACATGGCGTGTTCGTCCAAGATCTTGTCAACCCGTCAATCAAGGAAGCAGGAGATCACATGGTTGAAAAGACCCCAGACCAGCAACTAGTGGCCACGGTTCCTCCCCCGATCACTATGGAACCTTCTCCGACCACTCATACTTTGCCTTCGACCACTGATAATAGTGAATGGAGGGTACCCTTTATCAAGTATCTACAAGATGGAACCGGTCATACTGGTCGAACAGAGAATGAGTGCCTTATACGCCGTAGCAAATAGTACATACTGGTCGACGGCCTCCGTAAATGCATTTTAGTAGGCAGGCATTTTCTGACCACCTCCATAAATAAAATGACTGCCTTCCTAAATTGATTTTGCAAGGTGGTCATTTTTTGGTGCCTCCGTAAATAAAACGACCACCTTCGTTAATTGTCGGGTATTTTAGGAGCCACCTAGACTTTGTGCCCACCTCAGAAAATCCAAGGGCCTTGCCTCGCAAAGTCATTCTTGTAGAAGTGCAGCAACAATCGCAGTGGGGTGCTTGGCCACCCAATCCGCCTAGTTCCCAAGAAGCTGGAGGATCCCACTAGCACCAACTACATGGAGGTCACCACTGGCACTAGCCACTAGTTGGAGGCTCTCCATGGGATTAGCCACCTATTGGAGGTCGTCAATTTCATAAGCCGCAATATGGAGGATCTCAGTTGCACCAACATGGAGGGTCTCAAATGGCATTGTCAGATGATTTAGCTCCAACAATGCCTAGAAACTTCTTCACGTAAGAGGAACCATATGGTAGCACACAAGACACAAGATTTATACTTGTTCAAGCCGCTGCGTAGCGTAATACCCCAGTCCAGTTAGGGGTGTTGCTCTTCTTGTATTCATATGCTCGGTTACAGGGGTTGTTTCTCCTAGCTATGTTGTAGACGGGATGAATGATAATGAGATGGATCCCGATCGCGGAGTCCCTACCCTCCTTTATATAGGTAGAGAGGGTAGGGTTACAATGAGGGCAATCAGGTAATAGATTGGATTCCTAGTTTGTTACATGGAAGGCGTAATAGATCGATTAATTCTATCCTACCATCGATGCGACGGCGCCAGATATCGTCGATGCTCGTGATCTCCAAGCTAATGGATTCATCTAGTCTTCGTGGGCTTCATACTTTCGACGTCCACCTTCCACTAGACAAGTGACGGGCTAGATATATAGTGGGTGAGGGTACCCTAGGCCCATGTACAACAAATGCAGGTTCTACGTAATGTGCGTAATGTGCCATTTCGTGGGTGGGAGAATAAAAACCTCAAATGAATTGATGTGTATGCTTCCCATCTCATGTATTTGAATAAAATGATCTACTATTTTGTGTTATATTTGTGCATTTCGATATCATCTTGCTTGAACGACAGCGCCAGAAAATTGGGAGCTGCCGGCTGTTAGAACCCATGATCAGAGGATTCCAAGATGCGCTAGCAGGCTTCATCTTGGACGAGGTGTGTAGTAAAATGGGGATATTCTCCCTTTTACAGCCCAGGAGCAAGGAGAAGAAGGCACAAGCAAAAGCTGCCAATGATAGATTACTATAATAGGGGTCTGGATGGACTTATGATAATGTCACCGGCTTTGATTAGTACTTTTTCGTTGTAACCGTCACATTTGTAACATAATCTTTTTGGGATTTGTGATGTATGTGAGCCTAGTCTATGTAGCAAATATAAAGTACCACACAAAAATAATAAAATAGATTCCAAAGAAAATATAAAATTACAAAATGCAAAAAAGAGATCATTGTCGGTAAACACAAAATCGGTAATGATGGCAAATACAACATAGCCGGCTTGAGCCAAAAACCAGTGGTGTTGGTTGAGAGAACACTACCGGTTTGTAGTTCAAGGTGGCAGTAATCTCTTAACTAACACTGTCGGTTTGTGACTCCAGCCGGCAATGTTGGCCAAGAGAACACTGCCGGCTTGTGCCAAGAACCGACAATGTTGGTCAAGAGAACACTGTTGGCTTGAGCCACAAACTGGCAGTGTTGGTCAAGAGAACACCGGTGGCTTGAGCCACAAACCGGCAGTGTTGGCCAAGAGAACACTGCCACCTTGAGCCACTAACTGGCAATGTTGTATGATAGAACACTACTGGCTTGAGCCACAAACCAGTAGTGTTGGCTCAACTAGACAATGCCAGGTTGTGCCAAGAACCGGCATGTCACTGCTGGTTTGTAATTACAGGCAGTGACGTGCACCCCCCTTCACTGTCGGTTTGGTTGTGCTGGTTCAAAAAACCGGCAGTGAAGGGGGGTTTGGAACCGATAGTGATTTGCAGATCTGGGGTACTATAACCACCGCCACCTGACTCTTTCAGGCACCTTGATGGCGTGTCCACTATGGAGTTTCTTCACTTTGTGTGCGCGTGATTCGGCGGGGGGTGGGGGGTGAGGGCTCTTCTCTCCCCCTACACAGAAATATGATGATGATCCACAACCAGAACATAGGGTCACCGCCTCTAAGGCAACCACACCTTCATTTGAAGGTCACAAGGACCTCACGCTCTAGATTGTGCAGATAAAAAGATAACATGATGCAGCTCTTAAGCTCTAAGGACTAAATCCCACAAGGATGCATTATTATAGTGTTTATCATAGCGTTGCATGTGATATTAAATGACGTGAGAGGGTGGCTTGTAACATCCCAGATGTTAAGAAACAGCTAAAACTTGACCATGAGCATCATCATGCATAAACCTCAGGCATTGTTGCATAAATGTACCCTATGTTTCAAGTATAGCGATCACATGTTGCATATGTTTCATGTTTAATGTCTCTCATGTTGCATAAACAATGTCATTCATGCTATGTTTAAGATGTAGTATTGCTATGTTGCATAGTGGTGTTTGGTAGGTTGCATGTATAGTGTCTCACATGTTTCATACATGATGTTTCATATGTTGCCTTGCTATGTTTCACATGTTAACATCAAATGATATCAACAATAGTGTTTAGTGAGCTTTGTGATTTATATATGAAAATTTGCTTAAATAAATAAAAGTTGGTAAATATAAACTTTATAGTTCAAAGCATGCTCTATGTTATGAAATCAAGGTTTGATAATATTTCTAAGTTAAAGATGTTTTAAATTGATCTCAAAGTTTGAAGTTAATAAATGTTTCTTACACTTAGCCATTAGTGACCAAGTCATTGGAATCAATTATTAGGTTCAATTTTTGAGGGATTATCAAATGAATTTGTATAAATAAAATATGGTCAAACTTTATTTCATTGTTTGCTGCTATGTTTAATCTATGATAATGTGTAATTAGTTGACATGTTTGATGGCTAATTGTTCTCTAATTAATTACCTGAACATAGTTAATCAAAACTGTTTCTGAAGGCTGAAACTGTAATGCAGTTTTCAGTGTTAAAGAGCTCCTCTTTGAAATTCAAAAAAACTTCCTAACTTTCTAGTTTCTGGGTCAGTCCTTTAAGCAATGTTGAAGATGGCATAAAGGTGAAAAACTTTTGTGTTTGGAGATCATTGAGTTGCTGTTCGGAATTTGGAGAAAAAGGGAGATGAAGTTAGCCTATCAGGCTGCTACAGTGCACGCCACCAGCAGCAGCTTTGCTGCCTGTTTCACCACCGACCGCCGCCCCGTTTCGCCGCTCTCGCTCGCACAGGCACGCAGCTGCTTCAGTGGCCTAGCAATAGCAGGAGCTGGAGGCCTCTCCCGCGTCGCCCTCGCCATTGAATAGCCCGGGCGGCAGGAGCCGTCTCCCGTTTTCCCTCTCTACTCTGCCGCGGCTGTCCTCCATGGCAGCACGCAAGGGCCGCCGTGCACTCGCCTTCCCCGTCCACCTCCGCCCATGCCAGCCTCACTCTCGCATCCCCCAGTTTGTGCCGCATCTCCTCAGCTCCTCCTCCGACCGCCACTGCCACCAAAGCACCGCCTACAGCAGCAGCCGCCGGCACGACCATCTCTGGTCCACCCATGTGCGTGGCCAGGGAGCCACGGACTGCCTCCGGCCATGCTAGGACCTGTAGCAGGTGCGGTCAGACGCCTCCATGCCACTGCACTTCTCCCTCGCCACCGACGAGCATCAGCCCGCCAGAAATCCGTCATCTCCGGCGTCCTCTGTTTCTCAAATAGAGACCAAGGATCCCGTGCAGCAATAAGAAGAAACAGGAGGGCCTAAGTGTGAACTAGCTTATTTGATAAGGAAACCAACCCAAGTGGTCCCACGTCAAAAGCTATTCGGAATCAACGGGAATCGTCGAAACAAGTCACCGTCCAGAATCTATCAGGGCACTGTGTCGCCGTCTTTTGGGCCGTTTGGGCCTTGTAACGTGTTGGCACTCCCCAGGGACGCGAATAGGGGTCCTTTGACGTCCCTTAGGCTTTATAATCAGTAGCTGTCACCTATGTTAGGGTTTGGGTTTTGCTTAGATTATTCTGTTGATAACAGTTTCACCGCCGTCGTCGGTTTGTGAGACCCCAACTTTGTGAGATTAATCATTCATCTGCAATTTGGTTGCATTCCTTTGTGTTCTTGCGTGTGTTCTCGATTTGCAGGCAAGGATTTAGCCTTCTTGGTGAGGTCGACCGTGCAACGCCGGTCGATAACCAGAGGAGTCGTGGTCCTGCGATTGCGGGGTTCAGAGCCGAGTTGTTCAGAAGCCGGATCGAATTGTGTCGTGACTCCACCAAATCGAGAGTTATCAGAACCTTTCGGAAGATCGGGAACCCTAGTTCACATCAGTGACTCATATGAATAGTGTGCTACAGGGTTTTCTTTTTCTATTTCTATTTTCAGCTGAAATTTATGAATTTCATAACTATTTATTGGTGCATGATAAAATCACGAAACTTTTTGTGTAGGCTCTTCATGATGTGCTCTATCTAGGAAAAATATGTGTTGATCATTTTCAGTAATTTTTCTATGATTTAAAATTACCTCTTTTAATTAATAAATGCTTATTCGATGATTTTTGTAGGCTTAAATAAATATCCAATGGTCACGAAACTTTTTGTGTAACTGTTTTATGCTAGTATCAACTTTTACAAAATGTTTGAGATTAATTTGATGGCATTTAATTACATCCTTAATTATATGCTTTAAATATTAGTTATTAATTACCAAATGGATTAGCATAAATCAAGATAGGACTTGGGTGCATTTTGGAGTTGATTGTAGACCATGAAGCACTTTCACCCCTGCTGTTTCATGGCAAAATAATTACTTGAGTGTGTTTCTCATGATCAACTTGAATTAATAAAACTTAGAAATGCTTTTTTTTAAACTAACTTAGAAATGCTTTTAAGTTCATTAGTGAATGCATTGATTGTCTTTTTGGATGCAACCCTTGGGTAAAAAGGTTCAACTAGTTTATGATAATATAATCTAGTTTTGCATCTCCTTATACCTTGTTTGTACATGCCCTTCATGGTATAGCTTTAGTTGGTCAATGTGAATGTTAAGTTAACCAATGGTTTGTAGGTTAAGCTTGATATACATTGTTACCTTAAAATGAAAAGTTGATATGATTGTATCCATGACTTGCTGGACTTATGCAATGTGTGATATGCTTTACCCTTTGTTAAGTACATAATTGACTTGTTAAAAGAACAACTAAAAATGTTTATGTAACTACTTGCAACTGTACCGTGAAGGAAAGTTGTACTCAAGTTAGTTTATCTCGTTATGTTTTCACCAATGCATTACATGCATCATGTCATGCATTTCATCATGCTAAAGGAAGCATCATTCGTTTATGTGTAGTATACGAGAGTAAGAAGGTTCGTGTTGAACAAGTGTTGAGGAGGTTGGTGTTGATCAATCTTCGGAAAGGTGTCGTCCACCAGTGGTGTTGGAGAAGGCCATCCATCAATGGTGTTGGTGTTGTCCATCCGTGGAGTGGTGCCAAATCTGACTTATGTGAACTAACCTTCTCTGCAACCAAGGCAAGCCCCGGACATACAACCACTCTTCTGTTTTATAAATGCTTTATTACACCTTAAGTCTAATATAATGTGCATTAAGTTAGTAGGAGTTGGTCGATATCGTTATTGCATGATTACCTTGATCGACACTTATATCTAGATGATATCCCACTAGTACGTGTAAGTCGATCTCTAATGCTTAGTAATGCTTAGACTTCGGTAGAAGTCGAATGGTGGTTTCATCGTTCGCGAGAAATAGGTTTACCTTTGCTTCTCCTAACCTAATGACGGGTCATGAGAGCATATGAATATGAATATGAATATGGTAATATTAAGCTGAGACCGGACAAGTAACTTGCATTGGGAAAGGAGTCTTAATATAGTGTTTCCGCCTGTGTCGATTAAGGACCGTACCATTGATTGAATTGTGTGTGTCGAGACTTTGCAACTGGCCACATGCTCTGATAAGCCTAAGACCTCGGTAATTCTATCATGTGAATGGCCAACTGCGCACTGGGAGTGGAGAGATGGCGAGAGTAGTATGTACTCTCGTGGCCAAGGGCTGGATTGGAGGTGTACTGTACTCTCGGGTGGTGCTGGACCCGGTCACGTTTTGGAGGATCCGGGTGAAGGTTGATATATGTAGGTTAGAGTCCAACATATGTCGTGTGGTTAGGGATCCCCAACTAGGTATAATCGATTCGAATCGTCGTTGCTCCTCGGTTATGGAGACTCGATTCTCTGTTCATCATCATAGTTAACAATGGTACATGGTGATTATGGAAATGAGGTAAAGAGATGGATACGAGATGTGATGCTTAATACAAGTGATTGAGATAGAATAGGTGCAAATCTATCTAAAATAAGTTTCACTAAAGCTGATGCTAAAACTTGTTTAAAATATTGAAAGCAAGGATCTACTTATAGTAAAGCTTTTTTTTGCAAAACTCCTCTTTTCTAGCTCTACTACTTCCCTTAAAGCCAACATATACTTGGAGTTTTTTCTTTTCGTTGGGTAAGTCTTGCGGAGTACAATTGAGTACTCAGGGTTTGTTAACCCCTATTGCAGGTACTGACTGGTGCTGCTAATCAGGTCATGTCTGTGGGCTTGACGTGATTTGATTGTCCTCTCCTGACTTAGGTGCTCTACCTAAGTTGTCTTCTGTAGTTCTACTTGACTTCCGCAATTAAAATTAAGTTGTAAAAGTAACTTATTTTTATATGTAAATTACTATTTTAAATTCTTTCGCGCTCTCATGTAAATATTTGTGGCAAATGCTATAATATTGTAGTTACTCCTTTGTTGATCCTGTGAGTTGTAAATTGTGGATGATTCGGGTTTCCCGAGGAGACCCGACATACTTTTTAAGTTATCTGCAACACGTGCATAGCGTCAAAGGTCTTCGGGACAATGACAGGTGCATGTGAGCCATATAATTTAGGAGGTTCTGCTACATGGCTGGAGTATAGAAACACTAGGTTTATCTTCTAACATATTTGAGCACTACAGCACACTCAAAAGAAAGTAAAGAACCTTATATATGTAGCCCTAACCCCCTCAAAAGGCCATTGGAAAATGTGTACCAGAAAATTGTGCATGGCTGCATAATCTGGTGGGTTGTCCTTGATACTGCATCTTATCATTCAGCAGGATATATCTTCATATTATACTTATTTTTTTGTATAATAGATATGTATTCTTGCATATAAAGTTGTCGACCAAACATGCATAAAATAGTTTCATTTAGGACAACTCCATAAATTGACCTATTTCAGGATAGAGGGGGTATTACAATTTCCATGGCCGTGCACCTTTGTACAACTTGGAAGCTGCCATGTGACACAAGTTACAAATCTTCCTTTGATAACGTCACCTTCCCCGCGCGTATGGTAGGTGTGCTGATATATGAATCTTCCAATGCTGGCATGAGAATCTAGCGCTTAAAATAAGGGCAAAAGAAGGTGATACCGAGAATTTTTTTCCTTGGTTTTGTTGATAATAAGTTAGCCACCTTTTCTCAAACAAAAAACAAATTGGGGAGACCTGCAAGGTCTCCCTTCACAAGTGTACGTCCAAGAACAGATGACATTTAATAGGTGTATGCTTAATTATTGATGCCACATTTTTCAATTATAGAATAGTACTGAAATGGAATTTAATATGTTGACCATGCATAAGTCTATATGTACCCAAAATTAATACGTATAAACTTGAGCTACCTCCCCTACACCTTTGGTTTCATTGTGCCAAGGTCATCTATGTATGTACTCGCTCTATTGCGTCCAATGTTTTCGAGGCAAAACATTAGTTGCACTACTATATGTTTCCATGGTACTATACCAGCATGTGCACTAGCAAAGAATAATGTATGAGTCGCTACAAAGATAAATGTGAAATCACCGCAATCATCCAAATCTCTCTCTTAGCATCTTTCAAATCATTGTGTGTATATAGTGGACATATTGCAGCTACATATTCTTTTATATCCTGTTAAGCATTGTATGGCATGTGATCTCTCGTGGCCATGCACAAACCTGGTGAATCCGTATTAGGAGTAGCAAGTACAGATGAGGTACAGCTCATGCTAGTTAAGAACCCCGTAATAAATGGCCGTCGACTTTGAGTACAAGTTGTATCTTCGCCCCTGCCATGGAGCTGTCAGGCAACTGAATTTTCATTCGAGATGTATCTTCGCCCCTGCAAAATAAAGCACGTTGAGATCAGTCCAGCCTTTAAGATAATACTCCATGTCAGAAGAGGGAATACTTAGTTTGGTTGGTGCTCCACTTGTGAGTCCACTAGCTGTAGCTGCAAGACCGACACTACTTTAGGTTCATGAACCTTCATTGCCAAGGAAGAAGAGGTCAAGTCAAGGGCTTTTCATTATTTTTGTGTTGATGGGATGGAACAACAGTTTCATATTTTTTTTGGAGGACTATATACGGCAGCCATATACATAGTACTGACTTGCGGCGTGTGTTTATTCTAACCAGTTGGACTGTGAGGCCAAGTCGCTGTGGATGTATTTGTTTGGTTCTTCATTGTTTCTTCTTGGTGAGATTTGTGCATACCAAGGAAAACAATTTCCAAAATTTCCGAATTTCCTGAAAGATCACATTTATCGGCAGGTGCACAAGTTTTTTTCTACCGGTAAAAAAAACCGTGCTGAATACCAATATTGGAAGACTTCATTTGAGTGGTCTACCGTGATTTTACAGGACGGCTTTCATTCTGTACCTTTGGATGGTTTAGCTCTTCCACCCACAACTACCGTGTGATGCCTTTCTCTCTATGCTCCGAAAATTTAGTTTAAAGTCCTCAATATTGAAATTCAAATTTTTCACATGACCTTGGATGGAGAAATGACAATAGCCAAAGTTGTAGACCTCGATACCACTTTGTTGTTGACAACTTTTTCATTTGAAATCATTTATCCAAGGCAAATTGTGTTTTGAATGTATCACATTTGAAATTCAAAATTTTCAGGCGACCTCAGATGGAGGAATGACCAAAACCAAATTTGTACTACTCGGCAATGTCTACAACATTGTAGATGAAATTTTTTTACATGAATTCGTTCATGGTCCCAAATACTCAGGATGAAGTAATTACAAGGGGAATATTTGTGCCCTTTAGCCATAAGTGACTTGGGGGGGGGGCTCACCAGATGAATATTTTTTTTGCTATTTTGTTGTTCCTTTTTTGTAATTTCTAAATAACTTCTGGAAAATAATTTGTAGACATCGTTGACAACAATAGGCACATATAGAATTTATTTCTAGCAACCTAGGCATAGAAACGGCTGGTCCAACCACTTATACAGAACATCTATAGCTGACGCTAAAAATTGTCTCTCTGTAGTAGTGTCTACCACTAGGCCTCCTGTTGGGGTTATGATACCCCGAGTATCTCAAGACACCGATTAGTTAGCCGCTCGGGCGGCCCACGCTACGCCGGCCTACATAAGCCCAAACGATCGAGGACCAGCCGAGCTGAGTGGGCTGGACCAAAGACTAAGGTCGGGGCCATCCATGGCCCCTTCCCTCTGCCTTAGCCGCATGCTATGTGTCAACTCGCGACCTCTGACCATCTCGACCCCTACGGGGGAACCAGGAGAGATCAAGCCCACCAAAGTCCGCCTGCTCTGACAGGAGCAGGCACGCCGCACTGACCCTGCAAGGACCGAGGAGACAGTGGTCACCTCACTCCGGTCAGACGCCATCCCTGCGCCACGTAGCGGAGACAAGAAAACACCGCCGAGTGGTGACGACAGGTATGAAGAACCACAATCCAAATACAGCCTGACAAGACGTATGTACGATCCCACCTACTACGGGATGGGATCTATGACGATGGCCTTGACTTAAAGGCCGTCCAAGCCAACACGGGCCATGACCCTAGAGCCCGGGATCGTAGCCACCAACTCCACCTAGCAAGACGATCAGCGACCCGGGGGTGACTACCTACTCTCATACGATGCCCCCAGATGATTAGGAGACAATGACGAAGACCACGGCGAGGCCATGTCGTGCAGGACGGCTGGCGAAATACCACCATGCCCACAGTGCCGCCATGACTGGCACTGTGGCACCATGTCACGCCATGCCGCGACATGAGCACGGCCATGACGACAGCCACACCAGGATGTGCACCACAAGATGACATTACTTGCAAGCCAAGTTAGCTAGGCCCCCTCCCTCAGGCTCGCGACGCCTTGGTCTGGAGAACCTCTTTCTTTGTATCTGACCTGGCCCTGGACTCTATATAAGGGCAGCCAGGGCATCCTTCCGAGACATCGATCATCAGATCTCCATTCTCTCCAGGCTCTCGAAGCTTTCCTTCAGGCAGCCCATCTCCTAGCTCTAGCTCTCCGACCTCTTCCATCATTCTTGCACTCCCCATTGTAAGAACTTCAGAGCATTCAAGCGAGGAACACACACTCGATCATCTCTGAGACTAGATGTAGGGCTCTGGCCTAAACCAGTATAACTCCTCGTGTCTTTTGGATGCTACCATCGTCTTCCTAGAGCAGCACGACATTCGTATAAATTTACTAGTCCGATTTACAAAACACCAGCAGTTGGCATGCCAGGTAGGAACAGTCGTGCACTCTCATTGTTGAGAACAAAGCGATGGCTACTCACACCATTGGTGGATTCGCTCGCGGAATGGCCCATAGCGGCCACATCTATCATGAAAACCTTGAGTCCATTGGCGTCGAAAGGGCCAGCTCCAATGTCTGCCTTTGGCCGTGGCTAGGTCATCCTCCTAGAATCCTGGACCCCATGGCCTATGGTGGACACACTCTCGGAAGTTCCTGTGGAAGGCCGAGGGTCAGGCGGGGTGGGCTGCCTAAAGGGCCCTTCCCCAACAATTCTCTTGAGGTTAGCATTGCTACCCCTGTCCGAGATCTCACTTTAAACTCTACGACTTATTTTAAGCGATATGGTTCATGTTTCGAATATTGGCTTACAATATTGTAGTACCTAAGAACATACTCAATGACCTAAAATCATTATTTTAAAAAGTGCAAAAAACTGACTTAATGAATGATACAATAAGAATAAGAGTTTTAACTTAACTGAGGAGAGAGATAAAATATGTAGCAGTCTTTAAGAATAAAATATGAAAATGAAAAGTTAGATTCATGACTTCATAAGAACATGATGCAACAAGAGCAACCGTGATTAATGGTAAATTTTCAAAGTAATTACATATTTAAAATATATAGAGGTGCCATACAAAGAAAAAAATAAATTATATAGATTAGTTCCATAAAATAGTAATTAATAAGTTTATGAAAATTAGATATAAACTACGTATGTTACGTCTATTATGTTAGAATATAAACAAAGAGCAAAACATACGATTTAAAATAGTTAATTCTTTATTAGTTTGATGTACTCCCTTCATTCCAAGTTATAAGACGTTTGAGTTTTCATAATACTTCTCATAATTAATTCTTTATTAGTAAGACATATGAACCTCAAATTTTTGAGAAAAGCGAGGTACTATCGTGCTGGCCACTGCCAAGCTGTCAATGCCTCCTAATAGTAAAACGCTACCCTTCTCTGGAGCAATCGCCCAGTTGCGTCTTCCAAGCCACACGTTTTAGTACTTTGGTATTTCACTGAACTTTATGTCAACACAGTTTTTTTTTTACCACTCCTTTCGGAAAGATTGTTTCGGCTACCACTTGCAACCGAAAAAACAATTCTGCCTAGCTTGTTACCTAATTGATCAACTCTCTTGTGTTCCCCATCACCTTGAATTCAGGCTCTTCTGTTAAAAAAGGCACATTACGTGAAAGAATAAAATGGGTAAAATCTCATCGGCAGCACATAAACTACAGCAATCTGAATCACGAACCAATAAGCTCAATAATATCCTTTGAACAGGAGTGAGATCAATTTGCAGCCTTGTGAAACAACACCTTCACCGCAGATGATATAATTATGTGGCACCTCAGTTCTGACCTCCTCGTGATTCCATTTCTGCATTGGTTTATCGATGTGAAACTAATATATAATACTAGTGGGGTTTAGGGAATCAATGTCATGTGCACGCATGACGCTTTAGCACAAATAATGGATCTCTGCCAGGTGGGATCGATATAATTTAATCACATGGAAACCAATGCCATCTGCACTCTGGCCACTTCAGGCTAATAGGGGATCTCTGACACGTTGTATGTAATTTAATTCCATGTAGATATCGCGACACGTTGTATGTAATTTAATTCCATGTAGATATCGCATATTCCATCAACAAAGACAAACAACTGTGACCATTGACGACAATGACCAGCCCCATATGAGTTTTATCTATATTTAATAGGCTAAGCCAAATAAGTAGTACTTTGAATGACTTGGCTATGTTTTAACAAGAGAGAAGTTAGTTTCATCTAGATAAAACTCTCTTCGCATGATTAGCAACTCTATATAAGTTCAATGTCTATGAAATAATAGATTGTTACCTAATTGATCAACTATCTTGTGTTTGCCATCACGACCTCGTGAGGGCAAGAAAGAAACAAAATCCTGCACGACCTCGCATTCAGGCACTTCTTTCTAGAAATGCACATTACTTGAAACAATAAAATGGGTAAAAGCTCATCGGCAGCACATAAACTACAGCAATCCGAATCATGAACAATAAGCTCAATATCTGCGTGCGCGGCCGGCCTAGGGGGCTCATGCGGCTGGCCTAGGGGGCTCTTGAGGTGCTCCACCAATTCGGTGAATCTAAGGGCAGATCCACGGTGGAGCTGGAACCATTTGGCTTAAAAACTTAGATTATTATCCGGTTTTAATTTATCTAGAGCCGGTGGAGCTCTCACAAACCGGCTCAAAATTACATCAATCCCACCCGACAGAGATCCATTATTAGTGCTAAAGGGGCATGCGTGCTCATGGCATTGATTCTGTAATCCCCACTAGTAATTCCATTGATTCCCCACTAGTAGTTTTGATAGTGCGTTCACATGGCATTGATTCCTGCAATAGTTCATCGATGTGATTCCATTCTCTGACACGTGGGATGTAATTCGAGTCCATAAAGACAAACAACTGTGACCTATGACGACAAGGATCAGCCCCGGATTTATTCGCTCCTCAGTTGGTAGTGCGCTGATGACCTAGCTAATAAGTTCATAGAAGATGCGTCCACATTTGCTCCTTTTTAAACCGTGTGCTGCTTTCCATGATAACGAGGACCACGCAAGTCCCCACCTAACCCAAGAGGGCGATCCTATTGATTTATTTTTGCATGGCTGTATATATAATAACAGCTTCGCGTATGATTATTGCTGCTTTTAAAAACCTTGTGATGCTTCCGCGAAGACCGGCACCTCGCAAACCTCCATTAAATGACCAAACCCAAATAGGGACCTTAAGATTAGTTACCAGCACACTGATGCTGCAGCGCGCTGCTGCGTTGATGCTCCGTCTGGTGCCCACGCTACTCCCATCAGCGTAATGTAAAAACTCAACTCCAATGCCACCTCTCCGTAGAAGAAAGATGCATTTTTGTTTTTTATAAGATGGTAAAGGTTTGGATGCGCCTCTCCTCCGCATCCGGCTCAGCTACCTTATCTTGTTCTTCCACCAATCAGCTTGTTACCAGGCCTCCATACTCAGGCGTCCCGGTCAGTCAACGCAACAAGCAAACACAATTATTTATTTTTTCGAAACAAGCAAAAGGTAAGTTTCTACCAAGCCTTAGGATTGTGATACATATAGCTGCAACGTATACGATACGGTATATATGAGTTCGACACCAGCAAAAGCCTGTTGTCTGCTTCTCGTTTGTTTTGCTTGCACAGCGGTTGTACCGGCGAGCTGAGTTAGGTGTTTGCGTAAGACGACCGGCAAGACTTCATGCGTGCTCATATTTTCCTGGATTTATTCAAAGATTTAATAGCATTATACTTTAAGTGGTAGGCGACGTCCCCATCTATGGCGATACGCCTGTGGTGACTGTGAATTTGAAGTTCTGCCGTCTCAGTCCTTCGGAGGTGCTTATAGTTATAGGGCTAGGTTTCCGTATGTATGTTCATAGGAGTAAGTGTGCGTGTGTGTTTTCGACGTTACACTGTGTAATCTAAAACAAAAAAAAGACTTGGTGACTGGTGGTGGGTGTCTGCTGCTCATTGCACAGGGTCTAGTCAAGCAAGCAACACACACGCGAGTTTGTCGAAAAAAAAAGCAGGCAACACTCGAGTCTGTGGTTTACGCACTCCATTTGGTGATGCACATAGTAGTATGCATCCGATCCATTTGGTTCCCATTGAATTTTCTCGACCCTAGAAGAAAACAGTTGGATTTTATGATGACTAAGGATTTAACAAAACAGTAGTGCATACTGTAGCGTGCTAGGCAGCCCACCTAGATTTAGAATTAGGAAGAGTCCAGAGAGAGGAAGAGCATCCCCATTGCAACTGCGCCCCTCATGAAAATTGTTCACGAGGGTCGCAGTTGCAATGTGGATGCTCGCACGTTGGCAAGAAGTTGCGTTTATGAGTCCCAGGTAGACATGTTTGATTTCTAAGTCTGCCGGTTGACGTTTGTAGCTCAATTTCCATGGACAATGAATAAATGGAAGAGTTTTCTCAAAAAAAAGTAATTCAAGTCAAGTCTACCTTCCTAAAAATATAAGCAGAGATGCATTTTTTCAATTAAACAATAATAATTCGGGGTAAACCCCTATCCCTCTCGTCTATTGTCACCACCGCTTCTCCTCTCTGCCCCCTGCGCATGCCGCCGCCCATGTTGCCGTCACCCGCGTCCATGCCATCGCTCATGACGCTGCTGTCGTCTCCTCCCCTTGCTTAAGAACAGCTTTGTTCTAAAGCAATTCCCCCTTCCAGTCTCCCTTTTCTCTTCTTAATTCTACCCCCAACTTCCCTTGAAGAAGTTCAACATGCAATCTTCCGTGCGCCAGATCGGTAGCTGAACCCTGCTGCCGCCGCGCTCTCCCTCTCTCTAAGGCGCAGCCGACCCTAGGGCTACCATTCCTCCCTCTAATCCCCCTCTATTCCCCCAATTCTTCCCTCTAATCAAGGGGAAGTCATGTAACACCCCAGGTGTTTGTCACCAATTAAGTAGTGGGTTTAAGCTCAAACATGATAGATTAGTGGAGATGACGATGCCAAAGTCAAACCGATGGAAATAAACCCTAACCTAAAGTGGGATGTTGCACCTTGCTTATGCTGCCCATCTAAAATACATATTGAAATAATGTTGCTTATACTTCTTTTAGGTGTTTCATATACATCTCTATAGTGAGCACTGGAAAAGTTTGTGAGGTTTGGAATTAAAAAGTCACATGAAATGATAAGCCAAAGTCTTGTTTGAATTATAACTGAAACCTACCCCTGAAACACTGAAACATGTTTTATAATTCAAGAGTGACTTTGATAGCAACTTGAGTTCGTGCAACATACCAATGCCACATATGCAACACATCTATGAAACATGTGGAAAACCATAGTGAAACATTGGAAACATGTACATTGCAACAACAAATTGAAACAACTAAAACAAGGTGGTGAAACAATTGATGCATTGTATTATTTTATTTGTTTTCTAGCTTGTGATGTTTGTACACTAATGTAACCCCTAAGTAAAGTGGTTGGTTAGCCTCTAAACAACCTTAGTTACACTTAGGGCGACTTTTGGGACAATGTTCATGTAGACAAAAGTGTCAATTTAAGCCTCCGATTGATAGTTTGACTTGTTCCTCCATCTAGACCTCTTTTATTTGACTGTTTAAAAAGTGCATCAAGATGACCTTGCATGTTGGTGCACCCTTAAGAAAAATTGTAGCAATTTTATTGTGGAGCAAAGGCCTTTTAATGATCATCTCATGAAAATGCTTGGAACCTGCTCAAAATGGGGCCACAAGGCTGAATTGGCATGCTGTTTAGCACTTAGCCATTTTAGTTAAGTCCTAACTGCTATGCAGTTCGAGGTAACCCTCTTTGGAGTACTGTAACTTCCTAACCAAGCGAAACCAGCTCGAGCTCCAATTGGAAATCTTGTAGTACTCATATAGTTCTCCAACTTTGTTAATTACACCATGGCCTAACTCGAGCCGGTTTGGGAAATAATCAGTGACAAAAATCAGCGGTCAGTCGCCCTGATGAACTGAAAAACCGGAATCCTTTCAGCAGCTACAGTGCCGACCGGCTTCAAAGCCCTGCCGCCGCGTGTGCGCCACGCACCGTGGCTGTCCCAGCGCGCTGCCTGCTGTCCATCGAGAAGAGGAGCACCCCCCAACACTGCCTGAGCCGCGCCCTCCTTTTTCCTTTCTCGCCCTCCTCCGCGCTGCTACCGCGGTCGCCATCGCCATGGCCGCCATGGCCAAGCTCCAAGCCGCCACCGCGGTTCTTGGCCTCCGGCGTCCCTCTGCCCAAATTGGCCGCAGCACCACCTTTCCCTTCTCACGCCGCTCACAATGTGTCCCGTTTCCTACCTCGCCGCCGCTGCAGAAGGCCGCCGCCATAGCCGGCCGTGCTGAGCTCCATGGCCGCCGGCGTTCTTCCACCCACGAGCCTCCTTGTCCTCAACCGCGCATAGCACCACCCTGCCCTCCTCGAACCGCCCCCGACGCGCCCTTTTTCCGGCCATGTTCGCCGCCGATTGGCTCCGCCGACGGAGCCGCCGTGAGCGCGCCGCCGGAGCTCGTGGGCCAGCCACCGTAGACCACCTCTGGCCGAGCTACGACTTCTCAAGGATGCGCGCGGGCCTCCTGCCGCTCCTCCACTGCCGCTCATCGCCGGAGCGCCGCCCTGGCCGGCCGGAGCCGCGGGCCGGCCACCTCCTCTGTTTCCCGGCGAACAGAGGAGGAAGAAGGCCTCCTGTCTCTCTCTGTGAATGATAGGTGGACCCAACCGAGCAGCAGGTCCCGCATGTCAGCGTTATGAGAGGCACAGTTGGGGTACACGTCCGGGTGCGCCTAGCAGATCTGGTGTGAAGCAGTTAATTTCGTTTTTGAATTTCAGAATTGTGTTAAATCTTCTAAAATTCATATCTCCGGCAAGGTAATTCCAAAAATAGTAAATGGGGACTTTTTGGAAACCTTGAGAAGAGATCTATGCAGTAGAGTCATAAAATATTACATGTTTGTAGATGTTTTCTGATGTCTTTATTGAAGCTTTAGAAATGCTCCAAAAATGCTTATCAACTTGAGCAGAGCCATATCTAGAGTTTTAGAACTCCAAAAATAGTGATTCTTGTTTTGTTAATTTTGTGATGACTTACGCTTGCTAGGAAAAATAGTAAACACACTAATTGTTCACTGTTTTCTTAAGGTTTTGATTTGACCTTGATAAATAAGGAAATCTGTATTATATTGCTTGTCATTTTATATCTTGAGTTGTGATGCTCCAAATAATGTAAAATTTTTACGGTAGTCTTGTCATGATATGTACGTACTGTGGTATAAATATCTTGGTCACTACTTATTGGATGATCTAGTTATTGATTTAACTTGTTTAGGGCTTGATAAATAGCTTATAAATAATATATAAATGATAAAATAGAAAATGTTGTTCCATTACCTTAGTATGAGGTTGTTCTATCATTTTGATCCATACTATGGCCATGTGTTCACAGAAAATATTGAGTTTTAGGTTTAACTTACTCTCACATGATTTATTTCAATAGCTATTTGTCTTTTTCATAGAGGTTGATATACTTGTCCAAATGGATTGAAATTTTGACAGTATACTCTTGGGAGCATTTGTAGACCCCTGTAATTTTGGTAGAATTTATTGAGCATCTTTATGATGTGGTCATAATTCCACATAATTATCTAAATAAATTAAGAAAATGTATTAAAAGAATTTATTTAGTAATTGACACTATGTTGTCTGGTGTTCCTTAGTCATGTATGAAATTTTGGTAAAGTTGGTTTTGTCCAATTATATGTTTGCAACATATGTTAATAATTATTCTTGCGATTATTAGTTTCTGGACAGTTCTGGGGGCAATATAGATTACCCCATGATAATAATGTTTTCTGAGCACCTTGTCTATAGAAAAGTTGTATATAATTCATGTATCTAGCTTCTATTAAAATTTGGTCGCATTTGGCCATATGGTTTAGAAACTACAGCTGTTCTAAGTTGGGTTCAGATTTATGTTGCTCTCTGTCCTTCCAGGACAGATTCTGTATCTTCTGTATTTCGACCTGGTAAATGTTAGAATCAGGTTTAGATGTTTATAAATGAAATGTGGACAATTTCATAAGCTTTCTAGGATGTCTTCTTGCAAGTCATTTGGATTTGTAGATCTCCAGTTATGATTAAATTACTCAGCTATTGCTCTGATGTCCAGAAGGTAGCAATTTCTAGTTCCAGTACTTTGATTAACTTTGTCATGCTTGGGTATTGAAGTGTGACTCATATCTTTGATGATACTTGGGTGGTACCCTATGATCTTGTGAGACTTGTTTCTTGATTGATGTGCTTGCCCTCTTCTATGTTATGTCTTAATGAGGATTAAGTTAATTAGCTCTAGGTGTTTATGTGAATTTTGGTATGCTTGCATGATTACTTTGTTTATTGCACTTCTATGCATTCATACATATGCATTATTGCACCTCATTTAGGTACGCTAGTTGAAGCACGTGAAGGACCTGATGTGGAGCCAAACCCGAAGATGGAGTTGGTGGATCTATCCCGAAGATAGAAGGACCGGACAAGTGATAGATTGGAAGATGCTCGCCAAGTGAATTCATCTGACATACTCTAACTTGAGTCGGATCCCAGGCAAGCCCCGGAGCATTATAAGCCTCCTATCTTCAAAGCAATTAATTCTATATATGTTATAAGTATTGTTGCATTAAGTGATAGGAGTTGGTTGGAAACTCTTGCTGCATTATATCATTCCTTGTCCAGATATATGAATCCTTGAATCCTACATAGACTAGGATCGAGTATATGCTTAGCCCTGCTTTAAGCGGTAGAAGTCAGGTGATTTCCTGTCACCTGCGAGATGTAGGGATATTCATATATGGCACGGTTGGCTATATTGCTATCGTGGAATGGAACCATGGGTTAATAAAATGAAATGAGACCGGGCGGGATGACGATAGTGAAGCAACAAGGCATGAAGGTCTTGGGTGTGGATCTATCCCCGTCTGAGTCGTTTAAGGACAGATTCGCTGTACGTCCTTGAGTCATGTTGAACGCAGTCTAACACTTAGTTGGCCGGATAAGTCGTTCTGACCGCGAAGCTGAGTAATATGGTTCAGGCCGGGAATCGAATGGTAGGTTGTATCTTGGAGGAGAGAAAGGATGTGCCTGGGGACATTGGCGTGAGACCAAGGGGGGGTTAGAGTCCCTATCACCTGGCATAGTGTCGCCCTTGGGGTTGCGACATCATTCGGACCCGCGATTCCTGAATTGTATGAAAGGTGGCTTGTGCGACCCTGGCAGGGGCCTGCGCGGTGAGTGTTAGAAATACCCCTCTAGCTGGATAGGAATTCGATTCGAATCGCCATCGCTCCTGGTTAGTGAGCACTTGACTTGAGCAGCGGCAACGTAGATTCCATTAAATTGAACGGATGGTTAATTGGATAACGATGGAAAGGTTGCCTCAAATTATACCTGCTATGGTTAATATTGTTTGCTCCCAATAAAGTGAGTGCTCTAGTACAGGATCTAATATAGAGGACAGGTTAATGATAATTAACTTGATGCTTAAGCATTAATGATTACTTATCCATACTAAGCTTTTATGCAAAATGTTGTCAAGCTGGCCCACTTTATATCAGCCTTGCATGATCCTTGGTGTCACTTTATTTCTAGTTTCTGACGGGTAAGTCTAGCTGAGTACCTTCTCGTACTCAGGGTTTTATCCCCACTTGTTGCAGGTTGTGCTGTATCTTGGCGACTGCAAGAGTTGGTTGGCTCCTGCCTTAGAGGCGGAGTGTGATCACGGGCATGATCCTTCTGAGTTATCTTCTCTCTAATGCTTTTGTTGGAAGTCGACCTTAGTACTAGCATATATTTGAAATAAAGGTGTTGTTAGTTTCAAATTACTTTGCTTCCGCTACTTTTGAACTTAAGTTGTAATAACTACGTTGAACTCCGATGTATATTGAATTACTTGTGAAATGGTTGTAACATGTGACTTGTTATGTTGAATCACTACGATCTTGGCTGGTATGTTGATTGGTTTGAAATCCCTCATGATTTCATAGGACTACCAGAGTTATATGGGCTCAAGTGCGAGAATTTGATCACTTCGGTGATTGTTTTTGTACTTGTGCTCTTATAATTTGGACGGTTCTGTTACAAGTCACGTCCTCAATTTAGGACTGTGACCGAGAGGAATAAGAGTTATTCTGTACTTCTTTCTTTCTTGAGTTACATCAGATGAAAGTGACCTCCTATTTGTAAAAATTAATGCACACAGATAAATCCGCAAGCGCACGGATATTGCTGTAGTTTTCACCCGGAGGTATTCCAAGTATCGTACCCATAAGAAAACGTGTGAGATTAACTACAGTCTAACATAACTACGGGTAGCAACAAGATTATTATAAATAGGAGTGTAGAGAGGATAACTGAGGTCTTCTACTTCTAATTTCAGTAAGCTATGTCTTCAACTATTCAACTAAGGACATTACTAGAGGAAGACACCAATAGAGGATGCTTTCCTTCACAACTGTGTCCTACGTGCACTTATAGACGGGAGGTGGACTACAAAGGATCAATGAAGCTATATAGTACAAGCTATATAGAACTCATGTCACTCACGCGATCTACCACCTTCCGGAATGCATGGGGCCTCCATGATTAACCAAAGTCTAAACACCACGCTTACACTTATGTGGCAGAACCGCCCAAATTATATGGCCCACATGCACCTGTCATTGTCCTTAAGACCTCTGACTATTGCACATGAGAGCTAGACAACTCAGATAGTTTGTCGGGTGTCCTCGAGGAACCCCGAATCATTCACATTTTACAACTCATACATGATCAACAATGGAGTTGCCACAACATTACAACATTGATACAAAAATTTCATACACCGGAGTGCAGAATACTGATAACATTAGTTTTCAAAACATGTTTAAATAAAACTTAACTTTAGATTCAAAAGGTGAATATAACAACGGAAATAAATTAGAAGAAGCACCTAAGGTAGAGGAGGCATCCAAATCATGTCGAGCCCACCGACATGACCTTGATTAGCAGCACAAGTCAGAACCTGCAACAGGGGTTAACAAACCCTGAGTATTTGAGGGTACTCAACTAGACTTACCCGACTAAAGAAAAGACTCAAAGGATATGGGGGCTTAAGGGAAAGTTGGCATCAAGAATAGCTTTTGCATAAAAGCTCACTACAAGTGAATCCTTACTTTCAATGTTTTAGCCGCGCGTTAAGTTGTCCGTAGTATCCAGTTTGCACCTGAACTATATCAATCACTTGCTTTAAGAATCACATCTCATTTGCATCTCTTTCTCTCTTTTCCATTGTCACCATGTTCCATTGTTAACTACGATGATGGTGCAAGAATCAAGTCTCCTGTTACCGTAGAGCAAACGGTGATTCGAACCGATTAACACCCAGCTGGGGATTCCCATCCACACGACATATGCAAGTCCCGGACCTGCATATATCAACCTTCACTCTGATCCTCCAAAACAGGAACGAGTTCACACCACCCAAGAGCACAGTAGTCCACTGCCCTACCCTATTCCAGTAGGGTAGGTACACGCTACTCTCGCCATCTCTCCACTCCCAGTGCACGGTTGTCCTTTCCCATAATGGAATAGCCGAGATGACAGGCTTACCGGAGTATGTGATCAGTACTACAAAGTTCTTGATCCAAGGGCCAACAACGAATGGTCCTTGATTGACACAGGCGGAGCACTACATTGATCATTTCACAATGCAATCCACCTGCCCAGTCTCACATTAATATAATCATATTCATCATCATGGTGTTCTCTCTTCCCAAAACAGTCGAGAAGAACAAAGATAAGACCTGTCCCTCGCGAATGATGAAGCCATCATTTGACTTCTACCGAGGTCTAAGCATTTAGGGATCGACCTACTCATACTAGTAGGATATTGTGGGGGTATTAACCCCTATACCCCTACGGCTAGACTTGGGCTGGCTCAGATTAGTGGGCGCGGCCCATGACAAGGATGATGTGTGTCCCAGTCGATCTGCTCGGCGTCCCGCGCAAGGAAGGAAAGCAAATTTGGAGATCAAGCAAGATCCTAGTCGGTTAGAATAGGAATCCTTATCTGGCCAGCTGTGGCAATTGTAACCGACTAGGATTAGTTTCCAGATTTGTAACCCTGCCCTCCGGACTATATAAGGCGGGCAGGGGACCCCCTCAAAACACATCTCATTACATCTCTCCATACAGAGCAATACAATCTGACGCAGGACGTAGGTATTACGCCCTCAGGGCGGCCGAACGTAGATAAATCCTCATGTCTGTCTTGCGTCACCATCTAGTTCGTAGATTGCGCACCTATCTGCCGACAATCTACTACCTTGGGCATACCCCTCGGTAGACTGCCGACCATATCTCGTCGACTGTGGCGCGTCAGGTAGGCGGTGTGCGTATAGCTTCCTAGGTGAGCAAGATGGTCATCATCCCCGACTCCGTGGCCGTGGCGGACATTCTCTCGTTCACCGTCGGCTAGATCACCTAGACCACTGGCGTCAACAGCTTCATCGCCACTACCACGAAGGAGGCACAGATCCGATCTGCGTCGACCACATCTTCATCGGCTATGGCTCCGACCATGCTGGCTACGTCTCTGACCACCCCAGCAACGGCTCCGACCACGTCGACGACTCATCAACCACTTCCCCGCTACAAAGGAAGGACGATCGACAACACCGACCTAATCAAAGCTATCGACCAAGTACCTCTCCTCCACAACAGATCTACCCAACCAGTTCAGGCTCGCCATCCAACACGGCTTGATACAGATCCAGTGGTCACTTCTACTCCTAAAGGACATACAGTATGCCTTCGCCCGGTTCCTACACCCAGCCTCAGGCTCTCTCAGTACCAAGCCCTGACGGAGGATTACTAGGCCCTCCCATACTGCCTGAAAAATGCTGCTTTCGGGTATGCGTATCATACACCTCATCTGTTCATGGGTCCCATGGAGCGAGACCATGTTTCAGATTTGTGCTCCTTGATATACCTCGACCATCACCAGGCAACGTTGTCAACATGGTTAGAGTCCGAGAACAGCGTGAAGGCTCTGTTCATACACTTCCCAAGGATGGTGACTCCTACACCGGATCTACGCGCTCCGTCCATACCGAGGTTGAACACCTTGATGACGAATATGATCTAGATCCATTACAGTATCCTCCGGGTTTCCCTCCGATCCTAAGGTTCCCACCGAGACATGGTAACATGGTGCTCAACGTCAGCAATGACGAGCCCGTAGTCATGGGAGAAACTAACGAGCAACGGCAGCTTCGCGAACAGCGTAACACTGACCGCACCGAACGCCGTCGCCTAGAGGCAGAAGAAAAAGAGCGTCGAAGGGGACCCCGACCAAGAGATCTAGCCAACGCCTTTGACAGGGTTGGCGAGCAGCAAGTTTTTAGGACTCCAAGTGCCAACGTGGTTGTCGCCATGGCCAACTTGGACCACTTACCTAATCAACCAGAAATCCAGCAGGTCCACGATGACATTCGTGCACATCTGATTGCTGGTATGGGCCAAACTATCGAGCTAGCTAAACAAGCTCAGATTACCTCGAGCACTTCAATTGCATCTAGCCAGAGTCATCGCACTTCAGAACACCCAAGTCGCCAACATGGTCCACCCCCAGTCAACCCTCGAGGCGGTGGCGGCGGCGGCGGTGGTAATAACGTTGGCGACGGTGACGCTGCTCACGGAGGTGGTCATGGTCATCAAGATGATAATCGCAATTAGCACGATAATCGAGATCAGAAAGTGAATCAAGACCCAACCGCGATCTCCATCAGCAACTCCCTCCGCGTGACGCCCGTAGTCGCATCCTCAGCCATGCTAATGACCGTCAAGCTTATGAGAACGTCCATCGCATCGAATACGACACTGAGCACGGTCCTCTCGGCCTAAAATAGTTCACTCCTCATCTCCGACAAGTCGTATGGCCGAAGAAATTCAAGTTTGAAAAGCTCAGGAAGTATGACGCAAAGGAGAACCCTGAGAACTGGATCACACTTTATGAGATCACCGTCCGATTAGCCTCGGGCGATGAACACGTAATGGCTAGTTATCTTCCAGTTGTTCTTGATCAAGCAGGTCATCAATGGCTCTTGAGCCTGCTAGAGAACTAGTTCGACAGCTAGGCACAACTCAAGCAGGCCTTCATCGACAAGTTCATCGCCACGTGTGACCAACCGGGCAATAAGTACGACCTCGAGCGCATACGTGACTGCAAGGACGAGCCGCTGCGCGACTACATCCGACACTTCACGGATATGCGCCTCAAGGTCACCAAAATCTCTGATGACAAGGCAGTCTCGACCTTTATCAAGGGCCTCCGTCACCACGACGCCCTAAGAAGTAAGCTGCTCCGGAAATAGCCGACCACGGTCTTCGAGTTGCTCGCCACCGCCAAAAACTACGCAGACGCAGATGACGCTGAAAAGATAATCAAGGAAGACGCAGGAGGGCCATCATGCCCCGAACACCCCACCACGCCGCGATGACAACTACAACAATCATGGTCGTAATGAGAACCGTGATCATCATGATTAGCACAACAACAACCGCGACCACCGAGACAACCGTGATTGGCGGCGCGACCGCCGTGACGACTATAGAGGCAAGCGCCCCTAAGAGGACGATCATGAAGTCAACGCGGTTAAGAAGCCAAGTGGTCGGTGATTACCAGGATCACTACAGCAAAGCCCTGAAGGGTCCCTGCCAGCTTCATCCCAAATCCAATCATACCATGGAGAATTGCGCTTCCTCAAGAACATCTTTACCAAGCAGATCACTACCGACGATGCCACAAGGGTTGACACCGACGCACAACGATGAGATGGTGATGACGATGATGACGAAGAGGACAGAGATCCTCGTCACCAATATGTCGCTTCCACCAAAACCGTCCACTCCATCTTTGGCAGAAAGGTGTCTCTAGAGTACAAACACGAGCGCAAACTGTTCAAACGAGCTTGCATGAGCGTCGCCAATGCCGACGACCTCATCATTGATCCCAGGTTTCCAGCCTGGTCTCACCGAGAAATCTCCTTCAACCGTGAAGACCGGTGGGCCATAATTCCTGAACCTGGCCAGTTTCCCCTCGTCCTCAATCCCTGCATCAACAGCGTCTGGTTCGAGAGGGTCCTTATAGACGGTGGTAGTTCCATTGACATCCTATTTCGCAATAGCTTGCTAGCTCTAAAACTGAGCTAGGTCAATCTCAAACCCTACGAGGCATAGTTCTGGGGTGTACTCCCTGGAAAGATCTCTATACCTCTCGGACAGATCACGCTCCTTGTGCAGTTTGGGACTACAGAGCACTTCCGCACCAACTACGTCAACTTCGTGGTCACGGACTTCGATGGCACCTACCACGCCATCCTTGGTTGACCGGCGCTCACCAAATTCATGGTTGTGCCACACTACTCATACCTGGTGCTCAAGATGCCTACCGAGCATGGCGTCCTCACTCTCAGAGGCAATGTCTACACTGCCTATACCTGTGAAGAAGATGGTTTCAAAGTGGACGAAGCCACTGACCTCTCGATCTGCATGGAGCAGACCTTGGTTGCTACCACCAAGACTTCCACCGATCACCTAGAGATCCTAGAGCTACAAGCCCCACACAAGAGCATCAAGTCCAAGGACCACAAGGACATCCAGCTGGTCGATGGCGATTCTAGCAAGATGACCCTTATTGGGGCCAATCTAGATCCTAAATAGGAAGACGCGCTCGTCAGGTTTCTGAGGGACAACGTAAGTGTATTCGCGTGCAAACCCGCGGACATGCCCGGTGTACCTTGGCACCTGATCGAGCACTCCTTGAATGTCTCGAAGACTGCCAAACCCATCAAGCAGAAGCTACGACGGTTCGCTCGTGATTAAAAGGAGGCTATTATGGTAGAAGTTACATGAATTTTAGCAGTCGGATTTTATTAAAGAAGTGTATCAGCCGGAATGGTTAGCCAACTCGGTGCTTGTACGCAAAAAGAATAATGAATGGAGAATGTGTGTTGATTATATTGATCTTAACAAACACTGCCCTAAAAACCCCTTCGGCTTACCTCGCATGGATGAGGTCGTTGACTCAACAGCCAGCTGCGAGCTACTGTCCTTTCTCGATTGCTACTTTGGTTATCACCACATGGCTCAACAAAGATGACCATATCAAGACATCTTTTTATCATGCCTTTCGGCGCCTACTGCTACACGATAATGTCGTTCGGGCTCAAGAATGCAGGGGCCACATACCAGCGTGCCATCTAGAACTGTCTCTAGAATGAGATAAAGGATGACCTTTTCGAAGCCTATGTTGATGATGTAGTTGTAAAAACCAGGGAGGCCCATACCCTGGTCGACAATCTCCAGTGGATTTTCATGGCTCTTAACATGTACCAATGGAAGCTTAATCCTAAGAAGTGTATCTTTGGAGTCCCGTCTAGTATATTGCTAGGTAACGTCATCAGTCATGACGGCATACACCCCAATCCAACTAAGGTTAAGGCTATTCTAGTTATGCAACCTCCGAAAAAACGCCAAGGATATCTAGAAGCTCACTGGATGTATGGACACCCTCAGCCGCTTCATCTCGTGACTCGACGAGAAGGGCCTGCCTTTCTTCAAATTTCTTAAGGCATCAGAGAAGTTTGTCTGGTCGAAGGAGGCAGACGCTGCTTTCACACACCTAAAAGAGTTCCTTACCTCTCCTCCAGTCCTTACTACTACTCAGAAAGATGATGTCCTTTTCCTCTATGTTGCGGCCACTGATCGCGTGGTCTCCACAGTCATCGTGGTCGAGCGTGATGAACCCGGCCATGTTTACAAAGTCTAGCGCCCTGTTTATTTCATCAGTGAGGTACTCAATGAGTCCAAATCTAGGTACCCTCAAATTCAGAAGCTGATCTATGCCATCCTGATTACATCCCAAAAGTTGAAACATTACTTCAACAGATATCGGGTGGTGGTCAAGACCAATTTTCTGCTTGGGGACATCATCCAGAACAAGGACGCTTACAGACGCATTATCAAATGGGTGATGGAGTTATGCCCCTACTCCCTGGAGTTCCAAAGTCATGCGACTATTAAGTCTCAGGCCCTGGTCGATTTTATAGTTGAATGGACAGACCTAAGCGCGCCTCCCGATCCGGGGCTAATCGAATACTGGAAGATGTATTTTGATGGTTCTCTCAAAATTGATGGCGCAGGAGCAGGCGTGCTCTTTATTTCACCCAATAAAGACGAACTCTGCTACATCCTCAGGCTTCATTTCCCCGCATCTAATAATACTGCAGAATACGAGGCCTGTCTCCATGGCATGCGGATTGCAATCGAGCTTGGTGTCAAATGCCTGTACGTCTATGGCGACTCGTCCCTAGTCGTAAACCACTTAATAAAGACTAAGACACGACTAGCGAGAAGATGGATGCTTATTGCAAGGAAATCAGAAAGTTGGAAGGCAAGTTCTACGACATCAAATATACACACGCGGTCTGGGATAAAAACAAAGCAGTCAATGAGTTGTCCAAGTTAGGGTCATCTCGAGCCAAAATCGCACATGGCGTGTTCGTCCAAGATCTTGTCAACCCGTCAATCAAGGAAGAAGGAGATCACGTGGTTGAAAAGACCCCAGACCAGCAACTAGTGGCCACGGTTCCTCCCCCGATCACTATAGAACCTTCTCCGACCACTCATACTTTGCCTTCGACCACTGATAATAGTGAATGGAGGGTACCCTTTATCAAGTATCTACAGGGTGGAACCGGTCATACTGGTCGAACAGAGAATGAGTGCCTTATACGCCGTAGCAAACAGTACATACTGGTCGACGGCCTCCGTAAATGCATTTTAGTAGGCAGGCATTTTCTGACCACCTCCATAAATAAAATGACTGCCTTCCTAAATTGATTTTGCGAGGTGATCATTTTTTGGTGCCTCCGTAAATAAAACGACCACCTCCGTTAATTGTCGGGTATTTTAGGAGCCACCTAGACTTTGTGCCCACCTCAGAAAATCCAAGGGCCTTGCCTCGCAAAGTCATTCTTGTAGAAGTGCAGCAACAATCGCAGTGGGGTGCTTGGCCACCCACTCCGCCTAGTTCCCAAGAAGTTGGAGGATCCCACTAGCACCAACTACATGGAGGTCACCACTGGCACTAGCCACTAGTTGGAGGCTCTCCATGGGATTAGCCACCTATTGGAGGTCGTCAATTTCATAAGCCGCAATATGGAGGATCTCAGTTGCACCAACATGGAGGGTCTCAAATGGCATTGTCAGATGATTTAGCTCCAACAATGCCTAGAAACTTCTTCACGTAAGAGGAACCATATGGTAGCACACAAGACACAAGATTTATACTTGTTCAAGCCGCTGCGTAGCGTAATACCCCAGTCCAGTTAGGGTTGTTGCTCTTCTTGTATTCATATGCTCGGTTACAGGGGTTGTTTCTCCTAGCTATGTTGTAGACGGGATGAATGATAATGAGATGGATCCCGATCGCGGAGTCCCTACCCTCCTTTATATAGGTAGAGAGGGTAGGGTTACAATGAGGGCAATCAGGTAATAGATTGGATTCCTAGTTTGTTACATGGAAGGCGTAATAGATCGATTAATTCTATCCTACCATCGATGCGACGGCGCCAGATATCGTCGATGCTCGTGATCTCCAAGCTGATGGATTCGTCTAGTCTTCGTGGGCTTCATACTTTCGACGTCCACCTTCCACTAGACAAGTGACGGGCTAGATATATAGTGGGTGAGGGTACCCTAGGCCCATGTACAACAAATGCAGGTTCTACGTAATGTGCGTAATGTGCCATTTCGTGGGTGGGAGAATAAAAACCTCAAATGAATTGATGTGTATGCTTCCCATCTCATGTATTTGAATAAAATGATCTACTATTTTGTCTTATATTTGTGCATTTCGATATCATCTTGCTTGAATGACAGCGCCAGAAAATTGGGAGCTGCCGGCTGTTAGAACCCATGATCAGAGGATTCCAAGATGCGCTAGCAGGCTTCATCTTGGACGAGGTGTGTAGTAAAACAGGGATATTCTCCCTTTTACAGCTCAGGAGCAAGGAGAAGAAGGCACATGCAAAAGCTGCCAATGATAGATTACTATAATAGGGGTCTGGATGGACTTATGATAATGTCACCGGCTTTGATTAGTACTTTTTCATTGTAACCGTCACATTTGTAACATAATCTTTTTGGGATTTGTGATGTATGTGAGTCTAGTCTATGTAGCAAATATAAAGTACCACACAAAAATAATAAAATAGATTCCAAAGAAAATATAAAATTACAAAATGCAAAAAAGAGATCATTCTCGGTAAACACAAAATCGGTAATGATGGCAAATACAACATAGCCGGCTTGAGCCAAAAACCAGTGGTGTTGGTTGAGAGAACACTGCCGGTTTGTAGTTCAAGGTGGCAGTAATCTCTTAACTAACACTGTCGGTTTGTGACTCCAGCCGGCAGTGTTGGCCAAGAGAACACTGCCGGCTTGTGCCAAGAACCGACAATGTTGGTCAAGAGAACACTGTTGGCTTGAGCCACAAACTGGCAGTGTTGGTCAAGAGAACACCGGTGGCTTGAGCCACAAACCGACAGTGTTGGCCAAGAGAACACTGCCACCTTGAGCCACTAACCGACAATGTTGTATGACAGAACACTGCTGGCTTGAGCCACGAACCAGTAGTGTTGGCTCAACTAGACAATGCCAGGTTGTGCCAAAAACCGGCATGTCACTGCTGGTTTGTAATTACAGGCAGTGACGTGCACCCCCTTCACTGTCGGTTTGGTTGTGCTGGTTCAAAAAACCGGCAGTGAAGGGGGGGTTTGGAACCGATAGTGATTTGCAGATCGGGGGTACTATAACCACCGCCACCTGACTCTTTCAGGCACATTGATGGCGTGTCCACTATGGAGTTTCTTCACTTTGTGTGTGCGTGATTCGGCGGGGGGTGGGGGTGAGGGCTCTTCTCTCCCCCTGCACATAAATATGATGATGATCCATAACCAGAACATAGGGTCACCGCCTCTAAGGCAACCACACCTTCATTTGAAGGTCACAAGGACCTCACGCTCTAGATTGTGCAGATAAAAAGATAACATGATGCAGCTCTTAAGCTCTAAGGACTAAATCCCACAAGGATGCATTATTATAGTGTTTATCATAGCGTTGCATGTGATATTAAATGACTTGAGAGGGTGGCTTGTAACATCCCAGATGTTAAGAAACAGCTAAAACTTGACCATGAGCATCATCATGCATAAACCTCAGGCATTGTTGCATAAATGTACCCTATGTTTCAAGTATAGCGATCACATGTTGCATATGTTTCATGTTTAATGTCTCTCATGTTGCATAAACAATGTCATTCATGCTATGTTTAGGATGTAGTATTGCTATGTTGCATAGTGGTGTTTGGTAGGTTGCATGTATAGTGTCTCACATGTTTCATACATGATGTTTCATATGTTGCCTTGCTATGTTTCACATGTTAACATCAAATGATATCAACAATAGTGTTTAGTGAGCTTTGTGATTTATATATGAAAATTTGCTTAAATAAATAAAAGTTGGTAAATATAAACTTTATAGTTCAAAGCATGCTCTATGTTATGAAATCAAGGTTTGATAATATTTCTAAGTTAAAGATGTTTTAAATTGATCTCAAAGTTTGAAGTTAATAAAGGTTTCTTACACTTAGCCATTAGTGACCAAGTCATTGGAATCAATTATTAGGTTCAATTTTGACGGATTATCAAATGAATTTGTATAAATAAAATATGGTCAAACTTTATTTCATTGTTTGCTGCTATGTTTAATCTATGATAATGTGCAATTAGTTGATATGTTTGATGGCTAATTGTTCTCTATTTAATTACCCGAACATAGTTAATCAAAACTGTTTCTGAAGGCTGAAACTGTAATGCAGTTTTCAGTGTTAAAGAGCTCCTCTTTGAAATTCAAAAAACTTCCTAACTTTCTAGTTTCTGGGTCAGTCCTTTAAGCAATGTTGAAGATGGCATAAAGGTGAAAAACTTTTGTGTTTGGAGATCATTGAGTTGCTGTTCGGAATTTGGAGAAAAAGGGAGATGAAGTTAGCCTATCAGGCTGCTACAGTGCACGCCACCAGCAGCAGCTTTGCTGCTTGTTTCACCGCCGACCGCCGCCCCGTTTCGCCGCTCTCGCTCGCACAGGCACGCAGCTGCTTCAGTGGCCTAGCAATAGCAGGAGCTGGAGGCCTCTCCCGCGTCGCCCTCGCCATTGAATAGCCCGGGCCGCCGGAGCCGTCTCCCGTTTTCCCTCTCTACTCTGCCGCGGCTGTCCTCCATGGCAGCACACAAGGGCCGCCGTGCACTCGCCTTCCCCGTCCACCTCCGCCCATGCCAGCCTCACTCTCGCATCCCCCAGTTTGTGCCGCATCTCCTCAGCTCCTCCTCCGACCGCCACTGCCACCAAAGCACCGCCTACAGCAGCAGCCGCCGGCACGACCGTCTTTGGTCCACCCGTGTGCGTGGCCAGGGAGCCACGGACTGCCTCCGGCCATGCTAGGACCTGTAGCAGGTGCGGTCAGACGCCTCCATGCCACTGCACTTCTCCCTCGCCACCGACGAGCATCAGCCCGCCAGAAATTCGTCATCTCCGGCGTCCTCTGTTTCTCAAATAGAGACCAAGGATCCCGTGCAGCAATAAGAAGAAACAGGAGGGCCTAAGTGTGAACTAGCTTATTTGATAAGGAAGCCAACCCAAGTGGTCCCACGTCAAAAGCTATTCGGAATCAACGGGAATCGTCGAAACAAGTCACCGTCCAGAATCTATCAGGGCACTGTGTCGCCGTCTTTTGGGCCGTTTGGGCCTTGTAATGTGTTGGCACTCCCCAGGGATGCGAATAGGGGTCCTTAGACGTCCCTTAGGCTTTATAATCAGTAGCTGTCACCTATGTTACGGTTTGGGTTTTGCTTAGATTATTCTGTTGATAACAGTTTCGCCGCCGTCGTCGGTTTGTGAGACCCCAACTTTGTGAGATTAATCATTCATCTGCAATTTGGTTGCATTCCTTTGTGTTCTTGCGTGTGTTCTCGATTCGCAAGCAAGGATTTAGCCTTCTTGGTGAGGTCGACCGTGCAACGCCGGTCGATAACCAGAGGAGTCGTGGTGCTGCGATTGCGGGGTTCAGAGCCGAGTTGTTCAGAAGCCGGATCGAATTGTGTCGTGACTCCACCAAATCGAGAGTTATCAGAACCTTTCGGAAGATCGGGAACCCTAGTTCACATCAGTGACTCATATGAATAGTGCGCTACAGGGTTTTCTTTTTCTATTTCTATTTTCAGCTGAAATTTATGAATTTCATAACTATTTATTGGTGCATGATAAAATCACGAAACTTTTTGTGTAGCCTCTTCATGATGTGCTCTATCTAGGAAAAATATGTGTTGATCATTTTCAGTAATTTTTCTATGATTTAAAATTACCTCTTTTAATTAATAAATGCTTATTCGATGATTTTTGTAGGCTTAAATAAATATCCAATGGCCACGAAACTTTTTGTGTAACTGTTTTATGCTAGTATCAACTTTTACAAAATGTTTGAGATTAATTTGATGGCATTTAATTACATCCTTAATTATATGCTTTAAATATTAGTTATTAATTACCAAATGGATTAGCATAAATCAAGATAGGACTTGGGTGCATTTTGGAGTTGATTGTAGACCATGAAGCACTTTCACCCCTGCTGTTTCATGGCAAAATAATTACTTGAGTGTGTTTCTCATGATCAACTTGAATTAATAAAACTTAGAAATGCTTTTTTTTGAAACTAACTTAGAAATGCTTTTAAGTTCATTAGTGAATGCATTGATTGTCTTTTTGGATGCAACCCTTGGGTAAAAAGGTTCAACTAGTTTATGATAATATAATCTAGTTTTGCATCTCCTTATACCTTGTTTGTACATGCCCTTCATGGTATAGCTTTAGTTGGTCAATGTGAATGTTAAGTTAACCAATGGTTTGTAGGTTAAGCTTGATATACATTGTTACCTTAAAATGAAAAGTTGATATGATTGTATCCATGACTTGCTAGACTTATGCAATGTGTGATATGCTTTACCCTTTGTTAAGTACATAATTGACTTGTTAAAAGAACAACTAAAAATGTTTATGTAACTACTTGCAACTATACCGTGAAGGAAAGTTGTACTCAAGTTAGTTTATCTCGTTATGTTTTCACCAATGTATTACATGCATCATGTCATGCATTTCATCATGCTAAAGGATGCATCATTCGTTTATGTGTAGTATACGAGAGTAAGAAGGTTCGTGTTGAACAAGTGTTGAGGAGGTTGGTGTTGATCAATCTTCGGAAAGGTGTCGTCCACCAGTGGTGTTGGAGAAGGCCATCCATCATTGGTGTTGGTGTCGTCCATCCGTGGAGTGGTGCCAAATCTGACTTATGTGAACTAACCTTCTCTGCAACCAAGGCAAGCCCCGGACATACAACCACTCTTCTGTTTTATAAATGCTTTATTACACCTTAAGTCTAATATAATGTGCATTAAGTTAGTAGGAGTTGGTCGATATCGTTATTGCATGATTACCTTGATCGACACTTATATCTAGATGATATCCCACTAGTACGTGTAAGTCGATCTCTAATGCTTAGTAATACTTAGACTTCGGTAGAAGTCGAATGGTGGTTTCATCGTTTGCGAGAAACAGGTTTACCTTTGCTTCTCCTAACCTAATGACGGGTCATGAGAGCATATGAATATGAATATGAATATGGTAATATTAAGCTGAGACCGGACAGGTAACTTGCATTGGGAAAGGAGTCTTAATATAGTGTTTCCGCCTGTATCGATTAAGGACCGTACCGTTGATTGAATTGTGTGTGTCGAGACTTTGCAACTGGCCACATGCTCCGATAAGCCTAAGACCTCGGTAATTCTATCATGTGAATGGCCAACTGCGCACTGGGACTGGAGAGATGGCGAGAGTAGTATGTACCCTCGTGGCCAAGGGCTGGATTGGAGGTGTACTGTACTCTCGGGTGGTGCTGGACCCGGTCACGTTTTGGAGGATCCGGGTGAAGGTTGATATATGTAGGTTAGAGTCCTACATATGTCGTGTGGTTAGGGATCCCCAACTAGGTATAATCGATTCGAATCGTCGTTGCTCCTCGGTTATGGAGACTCGATTCTCTGTTCATCATCATTGTTAACAATGGTACATGGTGATTATGGAAATGAGGTAAAGAGATGGATACGAGATGTGATGCTTAATACAAGTGATTGAGATAGAATAGGTGCAAATCTATCTAAAATAAGTTTCTCTAAAGCTGATGCTAAAACTTGTTTAAAATATTGAAAGCAAGGATCTACTTATAGTAAAGCTTTTTTTTGCAAAACTCCTCTTTTCTAGCTCTACTACTTCCCTTAAAGCCAACATATACTTGGAGTTTTTTCTTTTCGTTGGGTAAGTCTTGCGGAGTACAATTGAGTACTCAGGGTTTGTTAACCCCTATTGCAGGTACTGACTGGTGCTGCTAATCAGGTCATGTCTGTGGGCTTGACATGATTTGATTGTCCTCTCCTGACTTAGGTGCTCTACCTAAGTTGTCTTCTGTAGTTCTACTTGACTTCCGCAATTAAAGTTAAGTTGTAAAAGTAACTTATTTTTATATGTAAATTACTATTTTAAATTCTTTCGTGCTCTCATGTAAATATTTGTGGCAAATGCTATAATATTGTAGTTACTCCTTTGTTGATCCTGTGAGTTGTAAATTGTGGATGATTCGGGTTTCCCGAGGAGACCCGACATACTTTTTAAGTTATCTGCAACACGTGCATAGCGTCAGAGGTCTTCGGGACAATGACAGGTGCATGTGAGCCATATAATTTAGGAGGTTCTGCCACATGGCTGGAGTATAGAAACACTAGGTTTATCTTCTAACATATTTGAGCACTACAGCACACTCAAAAGAAAGTAAAGAACCTTATATATGTAGCCCTAACCCCCTCAAAAGGCCATTGGAAAATGTGTACCAGAAAATTGTGCATGGCTGCATAATCTAGTGGGTTGTCCTTGATACTGCATCTTATCATTCAGCAGGATATATCTTCATATTATACTTATTTTTTGTATAATAGATATGTATTCTTGCATATAAAGTTGTCGACCAAACATGCATAAAATAGTTTCATTTAGGACAACTCCATAAATTGACCTATTTCAGGATAGAGGGGGTATTACAATTTCCATGGCCGTGCACCTTTGTACAACTTGGAAGCTGCCATGTGACACAAGTTACAAATCTTCCTTTGATAACGTCACCTTCCCCGCGCGTATGGTAGGTGTGCTGATATATGAATCTTCCAATGCTGGCATGAGAATCTAGCGCTTAAAATAAGGGCAAAAGAAGGTGATACCGAGAATTTTTTTCCTTGGTTTTGTTGATAATAAGTTAGCCACCTTTTCTCAAACAAAAAAACAAATTGGGGAGACCTGCAAGGTCTCCCTTCACAAGTGTACGTCCAAGAACAGATGGCATTTAATAGGTGTATGCTTAATTATTGATGCCACATTTTTCAATTATAGAATAGTACTGAAATGGAATTTAATATGTTGACCATGCATAAGTCTATATGTACCCAAAATTAATACGTATAAACTTGAGCTACCTCCCCTACACCTTTGGTTTCATTGTGCCAAGGTCATCTATGTATGTACTCGCTCTATTGCGTCCAATGTTTTCGAGGCAAAACATTAGTTGCACTACTATATGTTTCCATGGTACTATACCAGCATGTGCACTAGCAAAGAATAATGTATGAGTCGCTACAAAGATAAATGTGAAATCACCGCAATCATCCAAATCTCTCTCTTAGCATCTTTCAAATCATTGTGTGTATATAGTGGACATATTGCAGCTACATATTCTTTTATATCCTGTTAAGCATTGTATGGCATGTGATCTCTCGTGGCCATGCACCTGGTGAATCCGTATTAGGAGTAGCAAGTACAGATGAGGTACAGCTCATGCTAGTTAAGAACCCCGTAATAAATGGCCGTCGACTTTGAGTACAAGTTGTATCTTCGCCCCTGCCATGGAGCTGTCAGGCAACTGAATTTTCATTCGAGATGTATCTTCGCCCCTGCAAAATAAAGCACGTTGAGATCAGTCCAGCCTTTAAGATAATACTCCATGTCAGAAGAGGGAATACTTAGTTTGGTTGGTGCTCCACTTGTAAGTTCACTAGCTGTAGCTGCAAGACCGACACTACTTTAGGTTCATGAACCTTCATTGCCAAGGAAGAAGAGGTCAAGTCAAGGGCTTTTCATTATTTTGTGTTGATGGGATGGAACAACAGTTTCATATTTTTTTTTGGAGGACTATATACGGCAGCCATATACATAGTACTGACTTGCGGCGTGTGTTTATTCTAACCAGTTGGACTGTGAGGCCAAGTCGCTGTGGATGTATTTGTTTGGTTCTTCATTGTTTCTTCTTGGTGAGATTTGTGCATACCAAGGAAAACAATTTCCAAAATTTCCGAATTTCCTGAAAGATCACATTTATCGGCAGGTGCACAAGTTTTTTTCTACCGGTAAAAAAAACCGTGCTGAATACCACTATTGGAAGACTTCATTTGAGTGGTCTACCGTGATATTACAGGACGGCTTTCATTCTGTACCTTTGGATGGTTTAGCTCTTCCACCCACAACTACCGTGTGATATGCCTTTCTCTCTATGCTCCGAAAATTTAGTTTAAAGTCCTCAATATTGAAATTCAAATTTTTCACATGACCTTGGATGGAGAAATGACAATAGCCAAAGTTGTAGACCTCGATACCACTTTGTTGTTGACAACTTTTTCATTTGAAATCATTTATCCAAGGCAAATTGTGTTTTGAATGTTTCACATTTGAAATTCAAAATTTTCAGGCGACCTCAGATGGAGGAATGACCAAAACCAAATTTGTACTACTCGGCAATGTCTACAACATTGTATATGAAATTTTTTTACATGAATTCGTTCATGGTCCCAAATACTCAGGATGAAGTAATTACAAGGGGAATATCTGTGCCCTTTAGCCATAAGTGACTTGGGGGGGGGGGCTCACCAGATGAATAATTTTTTTTGCTATTTTGTTGTTCCATTTTTGTAATTTCTAGATAACTTCTGGAAAATAATTTGTAGACATCGTTGACAACAATAGGCACATATAGAATTTATTTCTAGCAACCTAGGCATAGAAACGGCTGGTCCAACCACTTATACAGAACATCTATAGCTGACGCTAAAAATTGTCTCTCTGTAGTAGTGTCTACCACTAGGCCTCCTGTTGGGGTTATGATACCCCGAGTATCTCAAGACACTGATTAGTTAGCCGCTCGGGCGGCCCACGCTACGCCGGCCTACATAAGCCCAAACGATCGAGGACCAGCCGAGCTGAGTGGGCTGGACCAAAGACTAAGGTCGGGGCCATCCATGGCCCCCTCCCTCTGCCTTAGCCGCATGCTATGTGTCAACTCGCGACCTCTGACCATCTCGACCCCTACGGGGAACCAGGAGAGATCAAGCCCACCAAAGTCCGCCTGCTCTGACAGGAGCAGGCACGCCGCACTGACCCTGCAAGGACCGAGGAGACAGTGGTCACCTCAGTCCGGTCAGACGCCATCCCTGCGCCACGTAGCGGAGACAAGAAAACACCGCCGAGTGGTGACGACAGGTATGAAGAACCACAATCCAAATACGGCCCGACAAGACGTATGTACGATCCCACTTGCTGCAGGATGGGATCTATGACGATGGCCTTGACTTAAAGGCCGTCCATGCCAACGCGGGCCACGACCCTAGAGCCCGGGATCGTAGCCACCAACTCCACCATAGCAAGACGATCGGCGACCCGGGGGTGACTACCTACTCTCATACGATGCCCCCAGATGATTAGGAGACAATGACGAAGACCACGGCGAGGCCATGTCGTGCAGGACGGCTGGCGAAGTACCACCATGCCCACAGTGCCGCCATGACTGGCACTGTGGCACCATGTCACGCCATGCCGCGACATGAGCACGACCATGACGACAGCCACACCAGGATGTGCACCACAAGATGACATTACTTGCAAGCCAAGTTAGTTAGGCCCCCTCCCTCAGGCTCGCGACGCCTTGGTCTGGAGAACCTCTTTCTTTGTATGTGACCTGGCCCTGGACTCTATATAAGGGCAGTCAGGGCATCCTTCCAAGACATCGATCATCAGATCTCCATTCTCTCCAGGCTCTCGAAGCTTTCCTTCAGGCAGCCCACCTCCTAGCTCTAGCTCTCCGACCTCTTCCATCATTCTTGCACCCCCATTGTAAGAACTTCAGAGCATTCAAGCGAGGAACACACACTCGATCATCTCTAAGACTAGATGTAGGGCTCTGGCCTAAAACAGTATAACTCCTCATGTCTTTTGGATGCTACCATCGTCTTCCTAGAGCAGCACGACATTCGTATAAATTTACTAGTCCGATTTATAAAACACCAACAGTTGGCGTGCCAGGTAGGGAACAGTCGTGCACTCTCGTTGTTGAGAACGAAGCGATGGCTACTCACACCATTGGTGGATTCGCTCGCGGAATGGCCCATAGAGGCCACATCTATCATGAAAACCTTGAGTCCATTGGCGTCGAAAGGGCCAGCTCCAATGTCTGCCTTTGGCCGTGGCTAGGTCATCCTCCTAGAATCCTGGACCCCATGGCCTATGGTGGACACACTCTCGGAAGTTCCTGTGGAAGGCCGAGGGTCAGGCGGGGTGGGCTGCCTAAAGGGCCCTTCCCCAACAATTCTCTTGAGGTTAGCATTGCTACCCCTGTCCGAGATCTCACTTTAAACTCTACGACTTATTTTAAGCGATATGGTTCATGTTTTGAATATTGGCTTACGATATTGTAGTACCTAAGAACATACTCAATGACCTAAAATCATTATTTTAAAAAGTGCAAAAAACTGACTTAATGAATGATACAATAAGAACAAGAGTTTTAACTTAACTGAGGAGAGAGATAAAATATGTAGCAGTCTTTAAGAATAAAATATGAAAATGAAAAGTTAGATTCATGACTTCATAAGAACATGATGCAACAAGAGCAACCGTGATTAATGGTAAATTTTTAAAGTAATTACATATTTAAAATATATAGAGGTGCCATGCAAAGAAAAAAAATAAATTATATAGATTAGTTCCATAAAAGAGTAATTAATAAGTTTATGAAAATTAGATATAAACTACGTATGTTACGTCTATTATGTTAGAATATAAACAAAGAGCAAAACATACGATTTAAAATAGTTAATTCTTTATTAGTTTGATGTACTCCCTTCACAATCAAATCTCAAGCCCTCGTAGATTTTGTGGCTAACTAGACCCCCGACTCCCATAAAATAGTGGAGGTTACAGAACCGATCGGGACTGTGCACACAGATGGAGCATGGGGAGCAGCAGAAGTAGGCATAGCGGCAATCTTAACCTCGCCGTCCGGCATCAAGCTCAGATATGCAACGAGGCTTGAATTCCAGTGCACAAACAATAGCGCAATGTACGAAGCAATCATACTGGCCCTGTCAAAGCTCTGCATGCTCTTAGCAAGGAGGGCTGTTGTCAAAACAGACTCCTAGGTCATCTCTGGCCATATCGAAAAATTTTCAAAGCCAGAGAACCAAAGTTACAAAAGTACTTGCTCATAGTTCGTAAGATCGAAGGTTTCTTCTTAGGAATTACAACCAAACCAATCCCAAGGAAAGAGAACACTGAAGTAGATGAACTAGCCAAGGCAGCAACACAGGGCACCACCTTACCCTCGGACATTTTCTACGAGATTATAAGCCAACCGTCGATAGAAGTAAACTTCAAAGCACCCAAGCCGATCAACGCAATTCATAGCAAAGATTGGAGAGCACCAATTGTGGCTTATCTCAAAGGTTACCATGAACCAGAAACAAAAGAAGAAGAAAAGAGAATGCAACAGAGGGCGCGAGGTTACAAATTCATCAACGGCAAGCTATACAAAGCCTGCGTAATAGCACCACTTCTTAAGTGCATCACTATCAGCAAAGGTAAACAACTGTTAAAGGAGATCCACAAGGGCTTTTGTGGTTCTCACAACAGGCCCAGGGCCCTAGTGGGAAAAGCATTTAGACAAGGTTTCTACTGGCTAGCCACAGTAAGTGACGCGGTCTCACTAGTCCAACACTGTGAAGGTTGCCAGCTCTCAGCTTCACACTCAAACAGACCAGGAGCACCAACAACTTTAATCTGCCCAACATGGCCTCTCCAGCGATGGGCAATGGATCTAGTTGGACTTTTACCAACTGCTCCAGGTAACCTTCGCTACGCAGTGGTCGTCGTCGAGTACTTCACCAAATGGATAGAGGCCAAGCCACATGCCACTATAACCTGCAGATCATCAAAAAATTCTTCTGGCAACAAATCATATGCCGCTTCGGAGTACCAAGAGAACTCACAGTGGACAATGGAACCCAGTTTGACATCGAGGTGTTCAGAGAATTCTGTATGCAGATAGGGACAAAGGTGTGCGTCGCCTCTATAAGACACCCACAATCTAATGGCCTCGTTGAAAGAGCAAATGGCATAATTCTGCAAGGAATCTCCAAAAGGTTACATGGTAGGCCCAAGGGCAAACGGGCTAAGACGCTCACCTCAGTCATTGGGTCGCACAACACCTTTGAATCAAGGGCAACAAAATTCACTCCATTCAAACTCCTCTTCGGCAAAGAAGAAGTCTTGCCAGAAGAAATCACTCACAAGTCGCCAAGAGTTACCCTTCCGGAAGATGAGCCCCACTCTCAAGATGAAGAACAATTGACAAATGACCTCGCAGAAGAGCTCAGATGCCAAGCAGTCAATAACCTCTGTAAATACCAAGACGAGACCATTCGATGGAGAAACAAGAAGGTGAACCCTCGCCAAATCAACTCAGGCGAAAAGGTTCTCATCAGAAAGCAAAACGCCAAAATGGCAGGCAATCTCCAACCAAAATGGCTCAGGCCATACCTCGCCACTCAATCAACTAGACCAGGAGCATTCACCCTTCAAGATAGCGAAGGCAACAAGCTGCCACATACCTGGAATATCGATGACCTCCGCAAATACTACCCTTAGCAGCGCCTTAGCGAGCGCTCACACCATATAATCTTCCTTTGTTTTTTCTGTTCAATGTTGTAAGAACTCAGCACTGCATGCTTTTTCCTTTCGAAGGGGCGCAAGGTTTTTTTTACGAGGCAGTAGCTTTACCCTCTAATACAATATACTTTCCCCCGAAACTCAAACTTGCTGAAATGGGCGGCCCAAGGCTGACCCACCCTCATTGCCGCAGAACCAGGTAAAAGATTTGCTCCAGTCTGGGCTCCTCATCTAGACCCCCGCTTGGAGAAAACATTCCTTTAAAAACCCTCGCAAATACACTAGGGGCTCAAAAAGCAAACCCCACCCATCCTCAAGATATAGGACAGGAACGGAGGTCCAAAACTTGAGCACCCTCACAAAAAACACCAGGGGCTCAAAAAAGCAAACCCCACCCGTCCTCAAGATATAGGACGGGAGCGAAGGTCAAAAACTTGAGCACCCTCGCAAAAATCGCCAGGGGCTCAAAAAAGCAAAACCCACCCGTCCTCAAGATATAGGACGGGAGTGGAGGTCAAAAACTTGAGCACCCTTGCAAAAATCGCCAGGGGCTCAAAAAGCAAACCCTACCCGTCCTCAAAGCAAAGGATGGGAGCGGTGGCCAAAAACCTAAGCATCCTCGCAACCATGCTAGGGGCTCACTACAAAACCACACCCATCCTCAAAGCAAAGGACAAGAGCAGAGGTCAAAAACACGAAGCACTCTCACAAATTTGCCAGGGACTCACAAAGCCAAACATCAGGGATTCACAAATCCCCCATTTAAGGATCATAATAAATGCGTGCACCAAATCAACAGCAATACCATCAATACTCAGACGCCATCACACAACAAAGCACAGAAAATGAATCGCCAGCATTTAGAACCCCACAACAATCCAGCCGCTCAGCCAGGCATTTAAGACCCCTTCTGCCCCACCCCCACCCAACACCGAATCAGCCTATAAATACCACCCCCAACCCGTCACAAATAACAGTTCGGATTCATTAGCAGCAAACAACACCATCAAGCCCTGTGTTGGCCAAATGCCTCGCAAAATGCCATACCCCCGCAAAAGAAAAGCCTCACCAAAAATCCCACCAGACCCAACCTTCGACCAAGTAAACGAGGGTACCTCAAGAACAAACGTAAATATAGGGATAGCTGGACCAATCTCATCCTCCAGCCTTCTCAAAGAAGTCCCAAAACCAAGAGCACTTGGGGATACTACAAGAGAAAATGTAACATCCCCCCCGAGTGCTCCCTTGCCACCGATCTTGAGCCACAACGCGAAGGGATCGCCAACACCACCTACTAGAAACTGGTCAGCGCGCGCCGACACTTTCGCCATGTGGTTCAAACCCCGGAGCTCACATATGTCTAGCAACACCCTGGAGAGGGTCAGTCAGAGGAAGCGTCAACAAGAGCTCTGGCGCCAGCCATGCAAAGATCAGGTGGCGAGGTTTCAAATAACAGCTACTACAAGTGGGCAATCAGCCGCACGCCAATGAAGCTTCGCTAGGAACCAGAACATGAAGGCGCCCTAGGAGGATATCAAGCTCAAGTAAGAATGGAGCCTCGCCAGGTGCAAGCCCCACAAGAGGAAACTTACGACCTCAGCGGCCAACCAAGACATCATCAATGGGGACCCTCTTCGCTAGTCCAAAGAGAAACCCACTAGAGCGCACCAAGGTTCATCATCAATCAGCAAGTGGAGCAAAGCAGCGCACATCATATCCCACAGACACAAACGAAGGTCAAGCAGAATTGGCGATTACATGTCACTCTTAGAGAAAGTACACGCATGTAAACCTCGGTCAATGGAGCCCTGTAACCTCTGGCAATACAAACAATACTTATTCTTAAAGATCTTACCCCATGCCACGTCAAAACAAGCGAGCCTCGCCTAAAAGAAATAGGGGGCGTCGCTGCACGTCAAGTTTCAAAGCGCAAAACAAACAAACAGGCCTCGCCTAAAAGAAATAGGGGGCGTCATTGTGCGTCAAGTTTCAAAGTGCAAAACAAACAAATAGGCCTCGCCTAAAAGAAATAGGGGGTGTCGTTGTGCGTCAAGTTTCAAAGCGCAAAACAAGCGAGCCTCGCCAAAAAGAAATATGGGGCGTCGCTGCGTGTCGACTTTCAAAGTGCAAAACAAGTGAGCCTCACCAAAAAGAAATATGGGGCATCGCTACGCGTTTAAGTTTCAAAGCGAAAAACAAGCGAGCCTCCCCTAAAAGAAATAGGGGGCGTCGCCGTGCGTGAAGTTTCAATGTGCAAAACAAACAAATAGGCCTCGTGTAAAAGAAATAAGGGGCGTCGTTGCGTCAAGTTTCAAAGCGCAAAACAAGAGAGCCTCGCCTAAAAGAAATAGGGGGCGTCGCCACGAGTCAAATTCAAAGCGCAAAACAAACAAACAGGCCTCGCCTAGAAGAAATAGGGGGTGTCACTGTGCGTCAAGTTTCAAAGCACACAACAAACAAACAGGCCTTGCCTAAAAGAAATAGGGGGCGTCGCTGCGCGTCAAGTTTCAAAGCGCAAAACAAACGAGCCTCACCAAAAAGAAATAGGGGGTGTCGCTGCGTGTCAAGTTTCAAAGTGTAAAACAAATGAGCCTAACCTAAAAGAAATAGGGGGCATCGCTGCGCGTTTAAATTTCAAAGCGAAAAACAAGTGAGGCTCCCCCAAAAGAAATAGTGGGCGTCGCCGTGCGTCAAGTTTCAATGCGCAAAACAAACAAATAGGCCTCGCGTAAAAGAAATAGGGGGCGTCACTGCGCGTCAAGTTTCAAAGCACAAAACAAGCGAGCCTCGCCTAAAAGAAATAGGGGGCGTCATCGCGCGTCAAATTCGAAACCAAATAAAAAAAGCGAGCCTCACCAAAAACAAAAGTTCCCGATCTAAATTAACCGGTATTAGCAACTCAAACCAACTTATAAAAGTTCTCCATCTAAATTAATCGGTATTAGCAACAAAGTAACAATCACAACAATTACCACAACTCAAACCCTCGAAGGGGCACTTAACAACAACAATTGCTCTCCTGCAGAAACCACACTAAGCCAACCCTCGGCGTCATAACTCCCAAACATCAGGAACGTCATCTGCAAAGCAAACCTCGCAAGCAATTTCCTTCGCCATATCCATAACCGTGTCCCCAAGCACACTATCAACCAATTCACCCGCCACATCTTCCATAAACTCCTCCACATCATCAACCACCACCTACAAACCCCCACCCATACTCCCACCCTCTTCAGGGACAACCCTTTCAACTATCGGTCCCCAGAGAACAGGCGCCGCAGGGACCAATGGCAGGTCACCCTCCAAGACCCTCGCGCAATACATGCGGCACTGGTCATGCTCGTCAAGCTCCATTGGCTTGGGCTTCAGCACCTTTAGCTTACCATTCTCGTCCAATGTTAAATGGCCTCACCCAAATATAAAGTCTATGGCATCCTCATCTTTAATGTCGTCCAACATCACTAAACCAGACCTCAAACCAAACAACAAACACTCAGCTTGACGACTCGTGAGGTCTGTGTTCCGCCAGAATTCATGTGCCTCCTGATTCTTCCTCTCATACAAACCTAGCTTCGCCCACCAAAAACAATCAAACAACAATGACGGAAACTTAGATTAACACACGCCCAAGATGGGCCAGAGATAAATGTATCGTGACGATTCATCATCCGGGGCATAACATCCAACACTTCACACACAGGCTCCGCAGGAACCTGCACAATGAAGACAATAGTCAAGCATCCACAAAATCAACCCTCGCAGGGGTCACACAAAACTTTACTTAGAAGTGTCTTCATCCTAGCTACGACGCACACACGCGTCAAACCAGCCCAGTCCGGTCAATATCCATGGCACTGGCAACAGTCGTATCTCTAGCTTCCTGACCTTCGACGCTGGCGTGCCCCGCTCCGACATCCCCACGATCAGCTCCAGGAACAACTCTACTCTCGTACACCTCTACGGCGGCACCAGACACATTGACCCTCGTATCGGTCGAAGATGTCCCGGTCACGGAGGTTGACCCATCCCAAGGCTATGACAACTGTTAAAACAATGAAAAATAGTAAGGATCAAAACAAAAGCAAATAGGAAAAATAACAAAACTAAAGCCCAAAAGTACCTCATGGGTGCCAGCCGCGGCTACGTCAAAACCAAGAGCCCAACCCCTGGTTGACCAAAACTTCCTTAGGAACCTCACAACCATGTTATTACATTAAGGATCCCTGGTAGCCTCGCGAACGTCATCCACACTGGGAAACTTATGTGGAACCCACCCAATTTTCTTCAAATGATCACAGCCGGCCGCTTGAAAAGTCTGGGCAATGGCAAGGGCGGCACCATAAGCTCCAAGATCCGAAGCGCCATCAAGCAACTTCTCAAAATGTCCAACCTCCGCTTGAAGCCACTCCGAAAATGCAACTGGATCAGCCTCAAGAAGAGCCTCACTCAGCCCAGCACCACCTTTAGCAAAAGCAGAGTCAATAGAAGCCTTCGCCTCCTTCATACAAGCAAGCAAGGCAACCCTCGAATCCTCAAGATCTTTGGCCCTCGATTCCACCAAAACCACGGCCGTCTGGCGAGGCTCCTCGGCCTTCTTCAAATCACCGTCCTTCTCCTTCAGCTTCGCATGAAGGTCAACGTTACGACGCGCACAAGCTTCAGCCTCTTCGACCAGGGCCTTGTTTCTCTCAATCGAGGCCTGTAGCGACTCAACCTGCCCCATGAGCTCCTTGTTCGCAGCCTTCAAGTAAGTCCTCGCCCTCTAAAGGTCAGAAACCATCTCCCGCAACTCAGTTTCAACATGCCCATGATGAAGACGAGCAGCCCGGGCCAGCATAATGGCTCTAACGCCTGACACCTCCAAATCCATTATCAAATCATCCATGGACTCGTTCGATAGCATAAACTCCACCTTCGGCATGCTAATCCACCAGCATGTCCTGGCCATGAAATGATGCTCCTCTTCATTACTAACAAGATGACACTCGCGGAGGTTCGGGCTCGTAAAAATGTCAATCTCCAGATCATCGGTCCCACACTTGACAGCAAAAATGCTGCAAGCCACAACGGCTAGCATCACCAAGAGCGTCTTTTCCCGAACTAGCGTCTGGCTCGTCTTCATCAGTAGCAATCTCACAACCCTCGCGCATTATGTGCACACGGCGACATCGAGGCATAGATTCAGACCGAGTTGGGCCAGACTCAATCTCCCACTCCGCTTCAGCTCTGCCACCCTACAAACCGAGCTCTTCAGACTCCTGACGCTGAACATCATCCGAACCTTCGTGATCATCATTGTCGTCGTCTTCGTCATCATCACCCGCACCAGAACCACTACTGTCGCTAGAAGATACATCCACCCACACATCCTCAGAACCCCCACTACTTTCCTTCTCCTTCTCCTCCTCTTCATCAACATCAGATGAAATATCATGCAAAATTGGAACACTACCGAGGCCTTGCATCTTGCGAGCAGGATAGGAAACCCTAGCTGCGCTTGGCCGTAGCGCCGCTACCACCATGGATGTAGGCTCCGCAGAAGCAACAGACAAAGCAACCAATGATGCGTGAACCTTTGTAGCAACTGGCCTATCAACACTTGACCCACGCCTGCGCCCACGCCCACCATGCTTGGATGCACTCATACCTTTATTCCCCCTTGTAGTCCACTTCCTCTTCCTCCCACCCTCGGCATCCTTCAAGTCCACTTCTGGCCAATCAGGGTATGTCAACCCAAGAAAATCAAAGCAACGATTCACCCGACGATAATTAGCCAGGGAAACCTTTATAGCTTTATTCTCCTAGGTCCCAAAAGCCCCGATGAGTTCATCAACCATCTCAGCCATCCTCCTATAAACAACCTTTACCCCTTCCACTGGGGTATCACACTTCTGAATCACCTTCGACAAGGCCTCCTTGACATCAACACCAAGACCTTTCAAGCCTCGTGCCTGATATTTCTCATCATCCCTAACTGCGAACAAAACCTGGCTAGCCCTCAAAGGCAAAACCTTCGCACAAACGTACTCTTCACCAAGATCACACGCGCATTGTTGGAGCGACAGAACCCTCAGCGCATCAACAGCAGCAGCGCAAGAATCAGTCATGATACCCTCGATAATCGTACTCTCAAGTTTTGACAACTCCCCACAAAGACCAGGCTCGCCCTCCAATCTTATATAGAACCAATTCCCAGTCCACAGGGAGGCCCACTTATTCTTCTGGGCCTGAACAGGAACCTCCACACCATGACGAAAGACGAAGGTGTAGATCCCAAACTGGCACAAGAGAGTCTTGCCATCAACGTTCACCTTGTGAGGCTGAGGATGAATCCGATGGAGATGAATAAAACCTTCGAGGTTCGGTTCAACCCCTTGAGATTTGCACCACCAAACATAGATGCTCAACTTCACAAAGCTAGAAGGGTTCAGTTGATGGAACTTGAGATTAAACCTTTTCAGAACACCGATCACAAAGCGGATGCGGCGGAAACCTCAACCTAGCCTCAAAGAACTCTCTATATACAACCACCTCATCCTCATGAGGCTTAGGAACAGTCTCGCCCTCCGATGGCCTCGCAGCATCCCATGCGAACCATCTAGACGGAGCAAAGCTGTCCAAATCCTCAGATGTGACCCTCGAGAGCCCAAATTCGAAGCTCAAAGCGGTATTTGACCCAGAGTCAACAGCGTCTGCCACATCAACCACCTTTGAGGTTTGCTTTGTATGAGCCATCATACTACAAAACACAAAACAGCCGAAAACCAGTTAATCAAAAACGAACCCTCGCACTAAAGGGATTACTAGCATGACAAAATAACAAACAAACCTCGGTGAACATGATGAATCAGACGAAGCCAGCAGACCAAAGAGCCTCGCACAAGAAACAAGTCCCACAAAAAATCAACCCTCGACCAACAAACTCGACGACAGCAGGATGGCAACAAGAGAAAGACTCAGTAAGTAAAACCCTAAACTTACCATGGCTATTTATAGGCACTCACCACCCGTGCCCATGAAAGGAAGGGGACACGCATCCTGAAAAACTAGCTACAGTGAGACCAACACTAACCCCGAAGAAAACGTGAACTGCTCCCTACAATCACGCAAACCACCAAGCAATACACACTACAAAAAATCTTTCTTTTTATGACAAAATACCTCATGACGGGGACTGTTTTTGTCATATAATGTAACTTTATATGACGGAAATTATTGTGTCATCACAAAGTTATGAGACCCAGAACTATTTGTGATGACATCCCTTACTTTGTCACATAAAGGTAACAAATTTTGTCACAAATTGTCACACACGGGAAGGCAGCTGACGGCTTTGTTTGTATGACGATATGACCTATCTCTATGTGACGGTTTCGCGATGTCACATTAAGTTACTTCAAAAAATGACCGTTCCCAACATTAATATACCGCCTGCAGGTGGACCCTACCCCTATGTGTTGACAACTCTCATTTTCCCCATCTCCCCGACTCGAACTGAAGTGGAGGGCGGCGAGCATGACGCTAGCGGCGGCAGTGCTGGCTAAGTAGAGGGCGGCGAGGGGAGGGCAGCATCTCGGCGAGCACGGCGGGGATCTGGGCGGAGGCTGGTCCCCTCTCCCCAATCCACAGCGCGGCGGCCTCTGGAAGGTGCGGCTAGCGGCTGGCGGCCTTGGGAGGAGCACGGCGGGCGTCAGGCAAGCTCTAGGCAGAGCCAGCTTCCCCTCTCCCCAAGTGACAGCGCGGTGGGCTGTGCCCCTCTCCCCAGGTGCTCATCCATGGCAGTGCCGCCCTCTTCCCCCTCCCAGTCCCCTTGGATTTGCTGTGCAGTGGCACCCTCATCCCCCTCCCCGTCCCCCTTTGCTCATGTTCCCCAATTGATGTGTGTGTGAGGCCTAATCAATATACCTGCTGTATGTAGTGTTCATGTCGCAGGCCTCGTCATCTACCTGTCGGACTCGGCGTTCAAGCGCAGCTAGGAATGCGTTGCAACCCAGGCCCCCTGCTGTTGTTGCCGCAAGCACTGAGCCGACTGGTATCGATCTAGAGGCGCCAGTTGATTATGACACCGGGCTGACATTGATAATTTGCTCGGATTGCAGGGATGTGAGGGTGTTTGCTGCCAATACCAAGTCTGGGTCTAACATTGGAAGGAGATATTTCAAGTGTCCTAGGAAGAATTATAGTAATGTCAGTGAAGTTGTTGAATTTCCATTGCTTAATTTCATTCTTGTTTGCCCAAATTTCATTGCATTTTGGTTGTAATTTGGCTGCAGGGGACATGTATTAGGTTTTGGTTCAAGGAAGAATATGTGGTGTACCTTCATGATAAGGGACATCTACCGTCAGCTTCCTCGACCGTCGCAGCAGCTTCGACAACAGAAGTTCATGAGCTCGTGGGAAAAATTGATAGCTTAGAGCAAAATGTAAACATGGTGAAGGAAATGGTTGGCAAGAACAGGGAAGGCATGGGAAGCTGCATTTGTCTTGTGTGTGGATGTGTGAATGTAACACTATTCCTATTGTTGGCTATGTTCTTGGTTGTAGCTTTTGTGTTCAAGTAGGCAACAGTGATGCAGTAGGTGCCTTTGTGTTGAATCTGTAGTGATGAAGAACATGGTGTGTTGAACCTGGTGTGCTCTATGTATTTGCACATGTTATGAAATATGGGCCATTGTGGTCCTGGACATCTCTTGTGTACATTTCAGCTGTATGCTAGAAATAAAGATCCCTTTTACTTATGATGATTTACTTGTGTTGTCTGAAATTTGGCACAATGTATATATAACTTCCAGCCTATACATTTTGTGACAGATTCTATACATATATGACAGATTCTGGGCATTATATGACATTATCATGTGTCATGAAAACAAAGAAATCTAGACAGTATAACTTGCATTCTATGATTGAAATCTGGGAATTGTATTTGTCAAAAAAAATGAAATCTGGGAATTGTATATAAGGTCATACAATTTCATAATTCAGAAGCAAATGTAGTAGCATAATTCAAATACAACAAATATCAGAAATGCAAAGTTCAGTCATCATCACTGTCTTCTTCTGAAGTATTGCCTTCTTCTTCTGGACTATGGTACTCAAGATAGGTTTCATCTTCATCATCATCTCCGTCCTCTGCTACATCACCTTGAGGTGTATGTTTCTGCCGCCGGATGCTCTCGACAAGGTCTCTACTAATAGGGCTGCCTGGTTCATTATCCATGTGCAACAAATCCAAATCAGGATGAATGTCTCCCACTACACCATCTCTAGTTGAAATATGCTCCTCTTGGTATGCCTCCTGATATCTCATCTGCATCTGTTCTTGAATTGGTTGGTTTGTGTCAGACTCTTTGACATCAAATATATGTCGGTGCCCAAATTCTTGTGGCACTCGCCAACATGGACCTAACTTTGTATCTTCCAAGAAAAATACTTGTGAAGCATCTGTGGCCATAATGAAAGGATCATTCTTATACCATCGGCCTTGGATGTTTATGCTCTTGAAGTAACCATCATCTTTCATCTGGTATGTCCTCCCCTCAAGATTGTACCATTCACACCGTAATAAGATAATAGTTCTACGCCCTTTGCTGTTCTTACTGTAACTCAACTCAATAATGTCTTTGATAGTCCCATAGAAGTCAATTGTGTCATCACCGTGAGTACCTACACTTCTGATGGTGGAGTTTTGTGTCTTCCTGTGTTCGTCATGAGCCATAATGTGGTACCGTACCCCATTGATTATACAAGCTGTGTATGAACGCACACGACAATCCGTCCGACAGGCTAGTGAGTACAAGTCTTCATTTGTATTTCAACCTGGTAATCTGAAGGTTGAAAACAAACAGAATTAGTGAGTTTGAAAATATATTGTATCTTAAATTATTAAGTCATGTTGTAGAAGGTGCACACACATGATCCTCGAACCATGCAGCGAATTGTGTTGACATCATTTTTTGAACATCGTTCACCCCTTGTTGTTGTAATTCTTTCGTATACATGCTGCAAAGGAAGAAGAATTAGTTTTTTTGTGACAATAGTATTGAATAAAGATGGCTGAGATGAAATTACAACAATTACTCACTCTTTGTATTCATCAACATCTTCGGAGTTATTTAGAACAAACCAAACCATGGAGTCATAGTCTTTGTCTTTGTAATGAAGTTTTGAAGCACCCAACAGGTTAATACCATGACCAAAAATAGAGTAACCATTGGGTGAGATGTTCTGTTCTCCATCTAAGTTTCTTTCAAGCCTAGTGAACCTATTAATGATGTCACTGAAATATGTTGAGCCCTGGGTCATATACTCATAGGCAGTGTATGCCTCTGCAATACATCCTTCAGGTCTTGCTCTATTGCGGATGAAACGCTTAAAGGTGCCCAATCTTCTCTCAATGGGATACATCCATCCATACTGCACCGGTCCCCTACGGAGTGCCTCATCAGGTAAGTGTACTGCTAGCTGAACCATAACATCGAAGAATGCTGGAGGATAATTTTTCTCTAGCTTGCAAAGGATAAGCACAATATCTTCCTTCATTTGGTGTAGTGCATCAACCTTTAGATTTTTCGAGCAAAGTTGTCTAAAAAAACTACCCAATTCAGCAAGTACTTCATATACGTCTTTGCGCACCAAACCACGAATGCCAGCTGGTAAAATACACTGCAGCAGTATATGATAGTCATGTGTTTTCAGCCCCTGCATTGATCCTGCTCCCTCCATATTGACACATCTTGATATGTTGGAGGCATAGCCATCTGAAAACTTAACATTGCTCACAAATTCCAAGAACTTCTTCTTATCTTCTGGTTTTAGAACATAACAAGCTCTAGGCTTTGATGATGAACTACCAGTGTCATCTAGCAAATGAAGCTCTTTTGTTATACCTCTGTCTTCCAAATCTAGTCTTGCATTGATGGTGTCCTTGGTATTGTTTGGAATATTAAGTAGAGTTGCCAAAATGTTTTCACATATGTTTTTCTCTATGTGCATAACATCAAGGTTGTACTGTAGCTTCAATTTTGACCAGTATGGTAAATCATAAAAGCTAACCTTCAGATGCCACACTGGTTCATCTTCATTACAGCGTCGTTTTCTTGATTTTGGCAAATCTGGATTCTTGCCTGGAACATAGCAAATTTCATCCAACCTTGCCATAACCTCATCAGCATTAAATTTCCTTGGCCGCTCTCTATTTTCATGGCGGCCATCGAAAGATTTGTTTCTCCTCCATGCATGGTCGCTTGGGAGGAAACGTCTATGACATATGAAACCAATTTTGTTTCTCAGACATTCATAGCAAGGATTCTCATCACAGTGCACACATGCAAAGTAACCCTTAGTGGTTCTGCCTGACATGGTGCCTAATGCAGGGTAGTCATTGATTCCCCACATAATCGCTGCATGCAGGCTGAAGTCTTTGCCTTCAACTGCATCATAAGTTTTAACACCCTTCCAAAGCTCTATCATATCTGCTATCAAAGGCTGCATGAACACATGGAAATCTTTGCCAGGTGATTTTTTGCCTGGAATTAGTAAAGCAAGCATATAATTGGATTGGTCCATACACATCCATGGTGGAAAATTGTATGGTACAACTATCACTGGCCAGATGCTATATGAATTGGTCATCTGACCAAATGGGTTGAATCCATCAGTAGCAATGCCCAACCTCATACTGCGGGGATCATTTGCAAAAGACTTGAAAGTCTCATCAAAATCTTTCCAAGCTTCCCCATTAGCAGGATGTCTCATTTCATTCTCAACTGGTACCCTCTTTTCCTTGTGCCATCTTGCATACTATGCCCGTTGCTTTGACATGAAAATCCTTTGAAGGCGTGGAATTATTGGAAAGTAACGGAGGACCTTGTGAGGAACTTTCCTTTTGCCCTCCTTATTCACTTTCCATCTTGTGAAGCCACAAACTGGGCAATGATCATCATCTTCATTGTCCTTCCAAAATAAGGCACAATCATACTTGCACACATCAATAGACTGATACCCAAACCCAAGCTTCCGAAGCAGAGCTTTCATCTCGTTATAGGACTTAGGATGTCCGGGCACATTCTTCAACGATGAAGAAAGCAACTCAAGGAATGCATCGAACCCATAAGTTGTTATCCTATTGTAAACTTTTATGTGCAGCAGTTTAATAATGAAAGATAGCCTAGACTCCTCGGTGCAACCTAGATAAAGCTCACGCTTTGCCTCTTCCATGAGTTCTTTATATAAGTTACCACCGAAGTCATGGCTGGCTGCATCACGAAAATCTTGAATCAACCCCTGCACTCCCCTTGCACCATCATCTAACACATCTTCGGCTTGTCCTTCCTCATCAAGTGGTGCCTGGTCATTTCCATCCCATGACATATCTTCTGGTACAACAGCGAGTTCTCCATCATCATCTTGTCCACCATCATTAGGTTCCTCTCCATGGTCAATTCACCTAGTATACCACCTAGCCATACCATTGAGTTCGATATCCTCGTGTACATCAGCTTGGCTTTTCTCTTTTTGGTTCAAGCATTTTCGGCATGGACACTTGATCTTCTCATCTGCACTATATCTATCTCTAACATATTCCATGAATTGCTGAACACCAGACAAAAACTCCAGCAAAAATGGTTCACTGTTATAAATCCAGCTTCTATCCATGTTGACCTGCATAAATTTAGGTGCCAAAAAAATTAAACTTCGACATGGACAAGCAGTTGGTAACCCCAAATGTATATGCTAAAATTTACATTTTAATTAGCTGACCTTGACGTAGAAGGTGTTGCTGCTTGGTGCGTTTGGCCGGTCGACAAGGCTGCAGTAGCAAGCTTGGTCGGCTAGCCTGTGTTTGGCCGGACAGCTTGGGCCACGCGAGCTTGCTGCTGCAGGTGGGGCAAGGGACCTCCGGCTGTGGGCGCTGGGTGCACGGGAGCAGGTGGGGCGAGGGAGCAAAGTAGGCTGGGGGTGGCCGCAAGGGAGCAGGTGATGTGGATGGGAAAACCACCTAGAGAGGCGGATTTGGCCGGCGAAGCTGCAGGATGGTCGCCGGGGATGGGGAGGGAGTAGCCAGGGCGACCTGCGAGTGAGCAGATAGCCACCCAAATGCTAAGTGATGGTTGTGGGTCTTTTTGTGACGACCCGCGTGACGACTTAGTTTTGTCATATTTAGGTTCCAGGGTTTCAATGACAGGTGGGCCCAGCAGCTAGTTTGAGCGGTATTAGTGAGTTCATGATGTAATCATCACTTTTTTTTAATTCATAGCAAAATATTGTAACTAGTTTATCTCACACATACTTACTCGGAACGGGATGCTTTTTTTCTAAAATTTTGTAAAATTATGATCTATCAGTATATTCCATTGATTTTGGACAATTTTTTATGAATACAAATGATCAGACAAAAATGATCACACATACTTAAAAATTGATCAACTTTGGACCACATTTTGGGACTCCGAATGAGTTTAGACAAAAATGTCATGAATACAAAGTTTGCACAACTCAATCAGACCTACATTAGTTATTTAGGTCACTTGTTCATCTGAGAAAGTGATGATAACTTTGTTCTCAATTTTTTGTTATCCACCACATAGTTATGAGACTATAAGAGGGATGAGTAAAATTTGAGAACAAAGCTACGATCAGTGTCTCGGATGAACACATGACCTAAATAACAATTGTAGATATGAATGAGTTCATCAACCTTTGTATTCATCACTTCTTCATTTGAAATTATTTAGTAGCCCAAGTTTTACATTGAAGTTTAAAATTTATAAAATTCAAAATTCAAACTCTCGAAACAAAGTCACTTGAAAAAATGAATTATATAAAGATGGTAGATCTCGATGTGTGGAACAACTTTGTTTCTTACCAATTTTCCATTTGACTAGATTTTCTACCCCGAAAATGTATTTGAATTCGTAATACTACTAACTCTATCATTGACACATGGGGCCCACTGCGCCAGACCAAAATTTTAGCAGCTGAACCAGCCGCTCTCCCGCCCAAGCCACTGCCACTAACAGACGGGCCCCAACACCACATCCCGCCTAGGCCACTGCCACTGACACCCCATCCCGCCCTAGCCACTGAAATATTCCCCTCCTTCCTTATCCCTTCTCCAAACCGTCACAGTCCACGCCACTACCAGGCTGCATCCGCCACTACCGCATCCTCCTCACCGCCGCACCACCGCATCCACCCATCCCACCGCCACACCTGCACACCGCCGCATCCACCTGTCTCGCACGCAGGAGTCCACTGCAGTCCACGCCGCAGTCCACATCCCGCCGCAGTCCACGCCGTAGTCCACCGCCGCAGTCCACCGCACCGCCGGATCCGCCCATCCCGCACACCATGCTGCTCCCCGCCACTCGCGCCCCGCCGGACACGCAGCACAACACACTGGCATCCCGGGCTCCCGCTACAGCGCCCCGACGACCCTCCCTCAGCTCTAACAGTGGTAGTGTTCCTGAACCTAACACTGTAGTGTTCCCGATGCATCCTGTTTTCTGCTTGTTTCAGTGGCTCATGCTTGGGATAGGATTGCTTTCAATATTGGTTAATTATTTCATGACGGTCATGGAGTATTGATAAATCTGAGTTATTCCTTGCCCTTCTCATTTGTTTTGGTAAATAGCCCTTATCAGCATTAGTATATCCATTTAACAGATAGTTCATATTATCTTTTAGTCGTTTTCTATGAACCAGAGTTTGATTGTTCATGTGATCTGTGTTATGCATACCAAGTTAAATTGATAGAATTTGTTATGGCGATTGCATGAGCTAACTTTGCAACAACTCCAGATTGTTAGCCAATTCTGTAGGTTTCAAGCATGGTTTGTTTTTGGATATATGCATGGCAAATTTCCTTTGTCTATTACATGGTTTGTTCAGTTCAAACTAATCTGTTAGTTTTTCCTTCAACTCCTTTATAGAAACTGAAACCAGTTTCTGCTCTACCTGCGTTTGATCCTACTAAGTAATACAAGAAATGTCAAAAACAAAGTATGAGCAGGAGAGGGATGAGAATGTAAGGAATATTCAGAAACATTTTACATCTCTTGGTATTTCGGTATTAGCTCAGCAGGTTAGAGATGTTTTCTTGAAAAAATAAAAGGGCAAACCGAGGACAGTATTGTCTGACATACCGGATTCTGACATTGATTATCATCCTTCCTCTGACATTGATAATTCTGACAGTGATCATAATTCTAATGACCTCAATAATGATGAGGTCAATATTAAGGTGAGATGCATTACTTGGGCAATTAACAAGTTTCTGGTCTGTCTATTTCAATCAGGTTCTTCATTGTAGTCATCTAATCAACCTCACACTTCTTTCTTATATAACTCATAAGATGCATGTTGCTGCTAGTAGGTGGCTGCCATGCCTTCGCCTGGAGGCCGTCCACCACCGAAGCAAAGGCAACCCTTGCCTCCTAAGAACCCTCTGAGAGCCAACCCTAAACCTCAAGCGGCTTCCAGTGCTAGCCAGCTGCAACCCCACCTCAGTACAAGTGGCAGCCTTACCACAAATACTACAAACACAGTGCCTACTACTCCAAAAAACACCACGCAAAATCCAATGTGTACTCCTACACCTAATGCTGCCCTGTCTGGGCATCCTACTCCCACAACTAGTGTCACCCAACCGGCACCTAATGACACCTCGCCATGTGCGCAGAGCTCTAGGCAAAGCAATGACATCAATGAGTCCGCTAACCACTTTGATGCTGCAAATTCAGAGGACCACTTTGATGCTGCAAATTCAGAGGGCCATATGACTGAAGGAGATGCAGATGCTGACTTGGTTCCAGGTAAACGTACTTTCCAAGCATTATTTCCTCCAATACATATCTACATTTGTTATTGCTATATGACCACACTTTTATTATTATTTGCCAATGCAGTGCGCCAGAAGGTAGTCCGCAAGAAAACCATTGGTCTTGGCTTAGAGAGGCTAATAAAAAGAGGAAACAAGATGCCTATCCAAGTGGCTGAAGGGAAGAAAAGACCTGATGTCCCACTTCAAGCAGCCAAGCTAGCATCAGAAACTGGTGTTGCCCTTAGAGACCAGCTGCCTATCTACACATCTTGGAAGCAGTATCAAAAAGAGGCAGGGCCCGCAGAAGTACAAAAAGTGCTGGACAATGTGGCAGTGAGACAACTCTTTCACTCTGCATACTTTCTTGAATTAGTTTGGTTCCCATGTACAAAATTGTGTCTAATAAATCATTTGTGGATGCAGACAAGGTTGGATGTGGAAGTTGAGAGAGAGGGACCAGCGAAAGCTGCATGCACTGATATCGTTAAGAAGGGAGTATGACAGCAGAGGTACCACCTTAAAAGGAAGTACTTCGACCCATCACTGACATTAGAACAGATGCTAGCCAAACCACCTCCACCTAAGATGAAGAAAGCGGAGTGGACCAAGCTGGTAGAGTACTGGTGTGACCCAAGGAATCAGGTCCATGCCCTGCATCATCTGTTTTTCTTAAAGTGCAGTTTAAACTATGTGCATGACAATGAAAACTTTGTATTGCTTTTGTGGTGCAGGAGAAATGTGAAAAGAATAAAGTAAACCGAGGGCAAGTGCAGCTTCGCCAAAGGACTGGATCTAGGTCCTATGTTGCCCATCGATACAGCCTGGTACGGAAACTATATCTTTGGTACAATAAACTTCAAAGATGGGACATTTCTAGCATAGTCTTACCATGTGCTTTTGAACTGTTAAGTTAGCACAGCTTCAATTTTTTCTAGGATCACCATTCCTAGTATAGCACATTCTGAGTTGTACCCGTTGCTTTGTAAGATGATCTCCCATGTTCAAATGAGGATGCTGATGCTTGCTGTTTGCATTTGTAGGATGAGCCTGCTGCTTTTGTAACATGATCCTCCTTGCATTTGTAGTAGTCTATGAATGATGGATTTGTTGTGATACAGTGCATACATATCTTGTGATCTTGCTGTTCACATGTACAAATAATCCCATGTTTGTCCAACCCTCACTTTACTTTCTTGGATATCATTGTGAATTGTTTTGTTACATGCTACAGAGGCCGAAGTACAATGGCATGGAGCCAGATCCTGTCCAGTTCTTTGGGGAATGCATGACTAGTCCATAAAATGGTCGTACTCCGCTTGCAGATGACATATATGTAAGTTACATAGTTATTGCATACATGTACTATACACAAATTCAAGCCTGGTTCAACACTGTAGTATGACCTTCTTATGAAATGGATCATTCTATGTAGGAACAAATGGTTCAAGAGATGGCAAGAGAATCAGAAGAAGGAGAAGCACCCAAGTCTCCAACTCAGATTGTTGCTGATAGTCTAAGCCAGATCAGCCGTTCGTCAACCTTCCTTCTGAACATTGGCCTCACTAAAGCGCAGAATGCTACCCGGTCCACAACAGTAGCTGTAGAAGCCCGCCTGCAGTCTCAATTTGAGGCAACACTACAAGCTGAAAGAGAGCAAGCAGCTAGGAAGCAGGAAGAGTTGCAAGCACAGCTTCGAGCGCAGCAGGCCTCTCTTGAAGAAAACCAAAATCTGATGCGCCAAACACAAGAAGAGGTGAAGGAGATGCATAGCAAGTTTGAAGAGACTAATGCACTTCTGTGGGCTGTGCTGAAACTTCATAAAGAGTGAGGTAGGCAATGCCTATGACTTTGCTTGTGCTAGCTTTTACTAGAATCACAAACTTGTCTCTGTTGGAACTTTGTTGAGTATGTTGTCAGAACTATGTTGCTATGTTCGAACCTGTGTAGTCTGGTGGAACTCTGTGTGATGGAACTTGTCTGTTGGAACTTTGTTGCAGAACCATGTCATCTAAACTTGTTTGAACTTGTTATCATTTGGAATGTATGCCAAGTGTATGATGGCTTGGCTCAGGTGTGTATCACTGATGAGCTGTGATGGCAGTGTGGTGGATCATATATATATATATATATATATATATATATATATATATATATATATATATTTGTGTTTGTGATTCTGATGATGGTTTCTGATGTGGTGGATGATGCCTACTGATGATTCTGTGTTTGTATGACCTCTTACGACAGATCTGTGATCTGTGGCATTTGTCATCGAATGGAAATGGTCGTCACAAAATGACTTACGACCCATACAGAACAAGACATAGCTTAATTGTCACATAAACCAATATGACGCCACTGGTCGTCACAAAAATGTGACTAAGCACAATATTCGAGCTACAAATACGACACCACAAAAATGTCACATTATATTATATGATGACACATATCGTCACAAAAAAAATCACCCATTGTCTCAGTGGTCATACAAAACAAGACAAAAATAAATTGTCAAAAAATAATGTATGACACTTAGGATCGTCACAAAAGAATTGCTGAAAAAAGTCCCCACCTCTTATTTTGTGACGGATAGTGTTTTATGTGACGTGTTGACTACTATTATGTGACGGTTATAGTCGTCATAAAATAGTACCATATGTGACAGCACAACATAACTGTCACAAAAGGTCATGACATTGTATGACGACTTCTAACATTTTGTCACGCCATACTTTTTGTGACGCTCTTTTTGTGACGACACGCATGACGACTGGTTTTCGTCATGATGTATTTTTTATGACAATTTTTGTACTTTACATGACAGTTTGCTCTCGTCATACAATCCTAGATTTTTTGTAGTGACAACAGGCCCAAAACTAAGGTCTAGCATCAGTCGAGATCAACAGGGGCGTCGCTGGACCAGGCCTGTGAGCATCATACCTTCGCTCACCTCCCACCCTGTGTGTTATGTTGCTTTGACCCATCACGCTAGGTCTGATCATCGAGGGGCTGCTATTGGGGGAGCTTCCCCGAGCCCAGTTCCTTCTCTGACCTTTGACTCGTTGATTGGCTTGGCTAACCCCCTCGCCGGGCATTGACCCTCGCTGGTGAAGGTATGTTTCAATCTTCAAGCAATATTCATGCAGGTACCTTGAGGACCCTTGCATCCACGGGGCAAGAGGAAGGCAAGCCTCAGCGGCGCTGAAGGGCGGGCCTTCGCCAGGGATGCGCGAAGGTTAGCACCTATCGTGGAGGGGGACCACGCCGACAAAGGGAATCCCACTGACAGAGAGGCGGGACCATGGAGTTAGTGGACAAGGGGGTGTAGATTACGACCGTACCCTTGGTCGCAGTGTTTTGTTTTGCTCTTGAGGCTTTGCCCTACTATAATTTCACCACACGCCCGGGTATAGCCTTTAAATACCCGGATGACTCAGGTAAGAGCAGGAGTATCTTTGGAAGATGAATTAATAGGCATTTAATCCGCTTTTTTGTTCCTCACTACCTTTGTTATTCGCCGTTGGCTATTTTAACTCCGATTACCATGGGAGACCCTCAGCTAGGCCTGCTAATGGGTCGGGTAATATTTGGAGTTTTTGGGTTGGGTTGTGTTATGGAACTGTTTGGATGGGTGGTAATGGGTTCAGAGGTCTAATGGGTTGGAATGGGTTGGGTTTGCTAGCAAATTGGGTTGGGATGGGTTGGAATGGGTTAACTTTTTTTCAGGTTTGTATGGGTTACACGTGGGTGGTTTCAATCCTGTCGCATCATTTTCCCAATCCTCCGGTAGTGTCTAGTCGCAGGATGGTGACGCTGGCGTCAGCGCTGGCCGCGGCACCCACACCACCGATGCCAAGATCCCGTACCTGTGCCCCTGACCCCTCCCGAGACGAAGCGCATTGAGGTCCTACTCCCTCCGCTGGCCTAGAAGCAGCTCGTGCAATGCTTCTTGCCGAGACCGCCGGCCGCCGCCGCCACCGTGCCTGGTCTGGCTCTCCCCTTCGCCGGCAACGAGCAATTATCAGGTTCGCTTGCCCCTTGCTTCCCCTTCCTGTACATTCACAACTTGTATTTCAATCTCCAAGTCCCTAGGTTAGGCTTCCCTTTTGTATTCGGATCTGATCTAGTTAAAGGTTTTGCATATTTCACAACTTGTGGCATTCGAGTGAAAGAGTATGTGTCCCGCTTTTCCAGGACCATTATGCAATGTAATGGTAGAGCACTCACATGTACCTAGCTGCATCTTGATTCTTGAAACTATATGCAACCTCAGTTATTCTTTATAATTATGTTAAGTCTATGTTGTGTTATGCTCCAACCAGAGCATCATAGAATTTTGGGGCTGTAACTTTGTATCCTGTGTTATTACTGAGTAAAAGATGATGGATACCTATCCAGAGCTGTTTGGGGATATGCATGTTGACAATTTCTTAAGCTGTGATTTTGCAATGATCTAGCCAGGATTCTTGAGTCTCATTGGTTGAATGTGCAACGGATTGTTGCATATTCTTTGCACTTTTTATGAGCCTTTGTTTGTTATTATTAATTGAATGTGTGATGGATTAATATCACCGACAGTAGTTAGGGTGCAGGATTATTTTGCCAATCTGACAGCATTACTTTATTGGTGACTATCTAAATGTCTTTTTATCTGATTATTCAGGTGGACCTTGGCAATCTGATCAACCTCTACACGGACTGTGCATCTTCGAGTGATCCCTTGAGCTCACTATCTAGTTAGCTACCTTGGCAGATACGGTGGTTACCTTCTAGCAGTAGTTGATTTGATGGAAGCAGTAATTCCCTCAAGCAATAATATGGTTTTTTATGTGCCTTTATTTATTATTATTAATTGAATGTGCAATTGATTATTTGAAGAGTAAAGCTCACTAAATATTCTGCATAGATGTCTTCTCATCCGTATGAGGCCTCGGACACTAATACAAGCAATGATGACAATTCATCGGGAACACCAAATAGGAGATCTAAAGCAGAACTGGTTGAGGTGAATGGTGCTCTGAAGGCTATTTGCAGATATTGTGGCATGAAGATGGCTAGTGGAAAATCAGGTACAAACAGTTTGAGAAATCACATAAAAGATTTTTGTCAAAAAATTAGTGAGGATGATAGGCAAAGGTTTATTGCCACAATTAAGAAACAACCACCTTTAGGTCCATTTACCTTCAATCCTCAAAGAAGTCGTGAGTTAATGATAACTTGGTCCATTCGTGTAGGGGTTGCATTTAATAAATTTGAGGACCCAAGTTTTTCACCATGGATGGCCTCATTGCAGCCCACATTTAGTTGCATTGGGCGCCAAACAATCCGCAATGATTGTGTTGGTATGTATGACCGAATGAAGCAAACACTAGAAGCTGGGATATATTTGTCTTGATTCTCGTATCTGCTTCACTTCTGATCTATGGACATCTAACCAAAAGCTGGGATATATTTGTCTAACAGCCCATTATGTCGACCCTAACTTTGCCTTGCATAAGAAGATAATTTCTTTCAAAGCTGTGAAGTATCCGCATAGTGGTCTAGCCATTGAGGAAGCAATTAAAAGATGTATGACAAAGTATGGAATCAAAGAACAGATGTTTACTATCACCCTTGACAATGCATCTAACAACAAAACAGCTTGTTACCTATTGCAAGAGAGTGGCAAGTCGGACATGCTGTTTGATGGTCAACATCTTCGAGTTAGGTGTTGTGCTCATATTTTGAATATTCTAGTTCAAGATGGCTTGACTATTGCTGATGCAACAATAGAGATGATTCGGGATTTGATTAGGTACATTAATTCCTCGTCGAGAAGAATCCAAGCTTTTAATGAGATAGCTGAAAGAGAAGGTCTTGCTAAAAAGGCTGGTTTGGTTCTCGATATTCCGAACCGTTGGAACTCAACTCATGCAATGATATTGAGGCTGTGAAGTATAAGATCGTGCTAAAGCGGTATGCTGCATCAAATCAAGAACCTTTTCCAGCAGATGATGAGTGGACAAAAATCGAGGCCATAGGTGAGTTTCTTGGGGCTTTCGAAGAAGCTACAAGGGCTTTCTCAGCTGATAGATATCCTACAGCACACATATTTTTGGATAATGTTCTCTGTATTCACCAAGCTCTAAAAAATTCAAAATGGCAAACTAATCAACCCATACGGAATTTGGCTGGAGCAATGGAAAACAAGTTCAGTAAGTATTGGGATGGGAACTATAATATGGTTCTTGTTATTGCCACAATACTTGATCCAAGAAAGAAAATGGAATTCTTAGAATTCTTTTATCAGAGGGTGTGCAACTACTTTATTAATATTGACACAAGCATGAGTTTAGCTAGAGAGTGGATGACTAAGTATTTTAGGAAATAGGAAAGAGATCGTTAGGACAAATGGTGTAGATCCAGTGTTTCATACTACTGTATCTAGGGGCATTATGGGTTCGCCTATGCTAGGTAAAAGAAAAATGCACTAGGAGTTTGCTCAGTTTAGAACCCAAAAGAGAGCTAGCAGTATTCAAAAGTCTGAACTTGATGCATATCTAGAAGATGAACATGTGAGAGATGATGAAAACTTCGAGATCTTGAGCTGGTGGAGGACAAATAAGGACAAGTATCCTCTCCTATCAGCTATGGCACGATACTTCCTTGCAATACCACTGAGCCCTGTGTCTTCTGAGTCTGCGTTTAGTTTGAGTGGTTGGATTCTTAGTGATAATCGAAGTTCAATGACACCTGAAACCCTTGAAGCCCTAGTTTGTGTTAAGGATTGGTTGTACAAGTTCCCAGACAATGAAGAAAGCTCTCTAATTGTGGTTTCCTAGCACAGGTCAGTACAATCATTTACCATAGTACCGAGTATTGTCTTAGTTCAACATTCAACTGGCTGCATTGTTTTTTATTTATTTTTCATCCTGCATTCTCTGGTAGGACTATTCTGGATATGCGTATTTGAAAACTATTTACATGTACTTCACAGTTTGTTATTTAGATTGAGAATAATATTTTGAGCGCTCCATTATTTGAAGAGTAGGACTGTTCTGAATATGCACAATCAGTAGGTTCTTTCATTTAGCGTTGGTGTGATTTTAAGCTCTGTCAAGCAAGATAAGTTATACTGCAGGACAATGTAATTCTTCCCACAAATTTGGCATTCAACTATTTTCTTAAGTCCTTCATAATATTGGATGTGCAGAGGTGAAGACAGTGGCTGCTTTGTCGACTTCATCATGGCTGTTTTGAGGGAGGCTATCAAAAGTTCGCAACATTTCTCTTGTGTTGATTTGCTACTGCTTGCATGTTTGGTACTGCTGCTGCCTGTAATCATTCACATGTTTCATTCAGTGTTGTCATCAGGTCTCATTCAGTGCTGTAATCAGCAAGCTGCTGCTGCCTGTAATCATTCTCGATTCACATTTGGTACTGCTGCTTCTGTTGCTACCTGTAATCATTCTCCGAACACAGGTTTCATTCAGTCATCTGCTTTTCACTGCTGTAATCTAGCAGACACTGTGTGTAATCTGTGTGCTGTGCAGGAGTTTCACTACTGTTTATTGAAGCAAAAATTGTCAGTGATTTCTTCCTACATGTGCCTTTGCTACTTTCCGTTCTCAACGCAAGAGAAGCGGAGCAGCAGTGTAGATGAACCCATGGTAACCCACAGTAGCAGAACCCGTGGCAACCCAGGTAGAGTGGGCTGGGACGGGTTGGGTATAAGTTGATCTGAAATGGGGTGGGATGGGGTTAGAAAATAATTAATTACATTTGGAACGGGGTGGAAATGGGTTGGAATTTGACCCATTAGCAGGCCGGCCTCTCCCCGCACACTTGAGCGAGGGAGGGAGGCTAGGAGTGACCCTACATTCATAGATTTTCTTGATACCTAGATTTTAGGCTATTTTGTTAGAGGCTAGGGCACAGACGTATTTGGGTGAATGCTCCCCCGCTAGGATCCCTTCGGGATCCCTTTGGGATCCCTTCGCGCTCGACCACCAGGACAGTGGAGACGACTCGATCAGTCGCAGCAATGTAGAGTTGAAGGACTTCTCCTGACTTGGGGACAGTAAGGAGCGGAGGTGATGCAAGGTACTGCTTCAGTTGTGTAAAGGCAATATCTGCTTCCTCCGACCACTCAAACTTCTCGCCTGCCTTGAGTAATTTGAAAAAGGTAAGCCCTTATCACCAAATCGAGATAGAAATCGGCTTAGGGTGGCCATACACCCTATAAGCTTCTGGACATCCTTGACATTTGTTGGTCGCTTCATGTTGAGGACAACTTGCACCTTCTCTAGGTTAGGGCATATGTCGTCACGACTGACGACATTGCCTAGTAATATACCAGAGGGAACGCCAAAGATGCACTTTTTAGGGTTCAACTTCCATTGATATTGATTGAGCGCTGCAAAAGTACATGTCAGATCGTCAATCAAGGAGTGGGATTCCTTGGTTTTGAAAACTACGTCGTCTACATAGGCTTTGACTAATTCATCTTGTATCTCCTTTTTGAGGCACTCTTGTATTGCACGCTGATAAGTAGCTCCAGCATTTTTGAGCCCAAACGACATGGTCGTGTAGCAATAAGCGCCGAAGGGTGTAATAAAGGACGTCTTGATCTGATCGTCCTTGTTGAGAGCGATCTAGTGATAACCAGAGTAACAGTCGAGAAAAGATAGTAGCTCGCAGCCGGCCGTGGAGTCCACGACTTCGTCAATGCGAGGTAAGCCAAAGAGGTCTTTAGGGCAGTGTTTGTTGAGATCGGTGTAGTCAATGCACATTCTCCATTCATTATTTTTTTTGCGTACAAGAACCGGATTGGCTAACTAGTCCGGGTGATACACCTCTTTGATAAAACCGACTGCAAGAAGCCGTGTAACTTCTACCCTAATAGCCTCCTTTTTATCCTTCCCAAACCGCCGCAGCTTCTGCTTGACGGGTTTTGCCTTGGGGTCGACGTTCAAGGAGTGCTTGATCCGGTCTCGAGATACACCGGGCATGTCCGATGGTTTCCAAGCGAACACGCTTACGTTCTCTCTCAAGAACCAGACGAGCGTGCTTCCTATTTGGAGTCAAGGTTTGACCCTATCAGTGCCGTCTTGCTGGAGTCACCCTCGACCAGCTGGATCGTCTCTTTGTACTCCTTTGACTTGATAGACTTTCATGGTGCTTCGAGCTCTGGAATCTCCAGCTGGTTTGGAGGAGTCTTCTTTGCCTCCATCGTCATTGCTGCCATGCGCAGGGAGAGGTTGTGGGCTTTAGCTACACGAAAATTGTCCTCTTCACAGGTATAGGCAACGAATACATTGCCTCTGAGAGTGAGGACTCCCTTTTCCGTTGGCATCTTAAGCACCAAGTACCTGTAATGAGGTACGGCCATGAATTTGGTGATCGCGGGACGACCAAGGATAGCATGGTAGGTACCCTCGAAGTCAGTGCAGTTGACATAGTCGGTACGGAAGAACACAATAAATTGATAGAGCAATATTTTAAAAAAATTTAGAAAAAAATCATCAAATTTGGAGTTAGTATGACAGAGAAAAACTAGTTACAAGTTTTAACCGAAGATCAAAAAGAGAAATCGGAGTAGCAAAAGGGAAAAAAATTATGTGTTTCTTGTTTGCCGAGTGTTTTGTGTCTAGCACTTGCCGACTGTTAAATTTCAGGCACTCGGCAAACAACCACTTTGCCGAGTGCTTGACGTTCGCTGAGTGTTTTGTGTTTGGCACTCGGCAAACAGCCGGTTTCCGGTGATTAATGTGAGAATTCTATTGGGGCCTCCAGTTAGTAATAGTAAGATTGCGTGGCTTATGAGAACTTCAGTTGTCTTGACAGTTTAAAATCTCTAAAATCGTAGTACAGAGTTCTGAATTTTGTAAGGTGACTGACTTTGCCTCAAGGGCAAGCGCAATGAATCTTCCTGTAATACAAACCCAAGTAGCGTGAAATAAAACTCCAACTAGGCATTTAAAATGCAGTGTACGTACCACGGTTACGGCACTTGGTACCTATATAAACACACCTGGTTGAGGCCAGACGGATGAGAAAGGAAGCGAAGTACTGAACTGCTAGCCATTTTTTTCCACTTCTCACAAATTCAGTTACTAAGCGCGAAAGACCTAGCTAGCAAGCGGCAGCCATGTCACAATTGCTTTGGCGGCTTTTCCTTGCTCTCTCCATAGTAGCATCCCATATGACGCCGCCACTGCCTGCAGCTGCTGTGTCCAGCATAGTATCGTCACCGCAACCAGTCTCGCCACCGCATTGCCTCAGAAACTGTGGCGATACAGTGATTCCCTACCCATTCGGTATCGGTGATGACTGCTACTGGCCAGGCATGGATGCTGGCTTCAACGTAACTTGCAACAATAGCTTTAATCCTCCAAGACTGTACGTGTTTGGCAGCATCGAGGTCATTAGCATCTCGGTGGAGACCAGCGAGATGCAGATCTTCACTCACCCGGCATATAGATGCTACGACTCCGAAAACACCACTGAACCCAACAGTGTCCCGGAGTCGTGGCTCAACACCACGGGCACGCCCTTCCTGATTTCACCGACGCGAAACGTCTTCACGGGGATAGGCTGCTATGCGGTAGCATTTCTGACAGGTAGGGAGGACATGAGCTACTTCACCGGCTGCATCAGCACCTGCGTGAGCTCCAAGCAAGCGGCTGAAGAGGGTGAGCAGTGCACGGGGCTCGGCTGCTGCCAGACTGCGATCCTGGGTAATCTTAGCTTCGTCAATGTTTTGTGGGATAACGACACAAATCCTGCCTGGAGATACAGCCCCTGTACCTATGGCTTTGTGGCCGAAAGAAATTGGTACGTACGTGACGAGGCTGGAATATGCAATATATTTCATATATCTGTCTAGGTAGTATGAACAATTTTTAACTTCAAGCGCGTTGTGGCGGTATGCAATTTTGTATCTAATTCATCCAGGTACAAATTCAACCCCCGAGACCTGGATGGTCAAGGAGACGACCGCTTTGACAAACGGGTTGGAGAAAGAACTATCCCCATGGTGCTTGACTGGGCAATCAGGAATAACGGCTCCTGCATGCTCGAGGGGGCATCCGGGAAACTCACAGCTCCTGCGTGCGTTAGTCTCCACAGCTACTGTGAGAAAGCCCAACAAGGAGACGGATACCTATGCAAGTGCTCCGAGGGATACAAGGGCAATCCCTACAACGACAGTGGCGGTGGGTGCGCAAGTAAGTTATTAGATATATTTTTCCACATATGTATTTCTATTCTTTGTGTGTCCAAATTTTTCCAATAAAAATCTGGGTAAACTTTCCTTTCACGACACTACTAGTAAAACGTTTGTTGGAGGCTCCACTTCTTTTTGTTGAGACAGTACATATAAGATGAACATATGATACATATCTAAAAATACAGACATTTTAAGAGGTGGTACACATATACCATCGCCTTTGAATAATACTGCTCTCTTTTTTAGCACCACTAGAAATGAGCCCACTTTCACTGCCATTGTGAACCACTACAAATAAAACATAGTTGCCACACAAATATAATAACTGTTTCATATGTGTTTAGACGAATACATCACTGTTGTATTATTAAAAGAGCAGGTCATACGTACATTGATGAATTATATGAAATCATGATGGAGGGATGGAGAAACAAATTATGAATTCATCCACATGTGCCTACTATGTGTAGCACCTTATCCCGGGGCCAAGGAACCCTGGAATGGACAAGTTATATGTCAAAAAACTTCTACAGATCAATCAAGATGTCTGTGGCTAATCACTGATATAACCGAGGTGGGATTGATTGGGAAATGAATATTCCTAGAAAAATATTCCAATTCAAATTTTACTCCAACTATATTGCAATACTACACAAACATTTTTTCAGATTCTCTGTATCTCTATATCATTTAGGAGCCACATATCCCAAGAACTATTTTCTTTCAAATCGACGGTACTACAAAAATGATTTTAGGGACAGGCTCTATCATTAAAGGAGGCAGACATATTTTGTGGTCACCTACATAAAAGGCCGGGGAACATCCTGAAAAATGCCTGCCTTCGAAAATCATTTACAAAGGCGAGCGATGTAACGGGACTACCTCTGAAAAACGTTTATAGAAGCAGGCGTTGTAAGGCGGTCACCTCTAAGCATCCGTCTTTAAAAATCTATTTTAAGAGGAAAGCGTCTTAAGGTACCTATCTCTATAAATAGTTGTATCAATTTTGTACGAACATGGATGAAATCAAACTTTATAACAAAATTGTAGCTCTTGGCGCAATCTACAACTTTCATTGTTTTAAGTTCACGGATTTTGGCATTTGAAATTCAAAATTTTCAAACAACCTCAAATGACGAGATGGTCTACACCATAGTTGTAACTCTAAGTACAATCTACAACTTTGTTGTTGAGAAGTTTTTGGGTTTGAGATAGTTTAGAGCCTCAAGTATATTTTCTAAGTTCAAACATTTTGGAATTTAAAATTCAAAATTTCTTAAAGATCTTGAATGTTCACATAGTTCATACCAAAGTTGTAGTGACTGACAAGATGTACATGTTTACTATTGATAAGTTTTTTTATTTTGAAGTTGTCTAGTATCCTTAGTATTTATTTCAAATTAACATATTTTGAGATTCAAATTTTTAATTTTCCAAATAATCTTGGATAGAGACACATCCTATACCAAAGTTGTGCTTCACAAGATTACAAAATACTTGAGTTCATTATGTATTTCAAATTTTTTTATTTGCATTAATTGTTTTTTAGAGGCGGGTGCCTGCCTCCATTAATCGATTTTCATATGTGGGCTTCTTAAGGTGCCTATCTCTATTAATTGATTTTCAGAGATGAGCATTCCAACGGACTCTGTAAATGACAATTAATAGTGATGAGGCCAGTAGCCTGCGTGGCTCTGTAAATCATAAACGCTGACCTCTGAAAATGTTTTTCTACTAGCGTGAGTTGCAAACGTATTAAATATAACATTGTCATAACAAACTTATTGACATACACCACGGGAGAAACTTCCTTCAATCCTGGTTCCCAACCCCTGTAGTCCCTGTTTTGAGAATCGGGGACTATGTAATCAAGACTAAAGGTCTATATTTAGTCCCCTTCCAACAACCAGGACTTAACGTGTCTTCTGAGTAAAAAAAAAGTTGAGGTTATGGAGATTTGAACTCAACAACGTGTCTTCTGAGTAAAAAAAAGTTGAGGTTATGGAGACTTGAACTCAAGACCTCCCACTTGAGGCCTTGCGCATTGCCATCTCAACTCCGTCACCCTAGAGACACCTTTAGTCCGGGTTGGACTAAAATTACCTTTTTAGTCGGGGTTCATGTCTCAAACCGGGACTAGTCCACAAAGTTCTACAACTTAAGCAGTCCAAATTTTTTCAATTTGATACCATGGAGTACCAAATGTGTTTTGATAACCTTTAACCTTTATAAACACATATTGTTGACCTATTTTGTTGATTTTGATCATATTACTTTGCAGTAATTTACTAGATGTCAATTAGGATATTTTCGCATGAGATTTCATCATGTTAAATCTAAAGCAATTGTATCCTATTTTCTTTACAAATTTGTTCGAACAACAACCAATCTATGTGCCCTTGGGGTCTAAATCTATTTATAGAAAACATGTACCATTTATGTTTTCGTTAATGTATTACTCCCCCGTTTGTAAACGTGTACCATTTTAGTGCACTAGGGAGGACACATGCATGTAGTTAAAATAATTTTACTGCTGTTTTTATTGTCATTTTCAGTTTTAAAAATGGTTTATAAAGGCAGGCCCCTTAAACCACGGAGTTTGCAATTTTTTCCTACAGGAGCTAGGCCATCCTTTGTAAATTATCTACAAGTGGTACAAATGGCTTAAGGGGTACTAGATGTTAATTAGTATATTTTTCACAGATATCGACGAGTGCAAACTTGGACAATCGAATAGTACATCAACATATGGTCGTTGTGGCCCCTTTAGCACATGCAAGGATACAGATGGTGATTACATTTGCGAATGCAAATTTAACCGCAAAGGAGTTGGTAAAAGTGAAAAGGGATGTGATCAGTATATAATCCCGGCATATATTATAGCTGCTATAGGTGAGGTTGACTAAATAACATGCACCTCTATCTCCTTAATTTCATTTTGGTAAGCACTAGTCCATCAACCCTTGCTCTCGCACGGGCTAGAATTTTAGGAGATATAACTATTATTTATTGTTTAATACATATGATAAATAAAGAATTACTTATTAAATTTATGTTTTCGTCTTTGTTTATTTTCTAACATAATTGATACTTGTAGTCTATACCCACATATCTTTAATTTTTTTCATTCATATTCATATTTTTTCTTTACATGGCACCTTTGTATATTTTAAATACACAATTAATTTGAAACCTTACCATTAACTATGGTGATTTTTGTTGCATCATGTATCTTGCAAAGTCAAGAATCTGAATTTTGATCAAATTTTATTCTTATTGACGACTATAGATTCTCTTTATCCTCAAGTTAAGTTAAAGTCTTATGGTTGAATTTTTTATTAACTCTCTTTTTAGCACTTTTTAGAATAAGAATTTTAGGTCATAGAGTACGTTCTTAAATACTATATTACCATATGTAATCATTTGAAACCTGCGCCATGTCGCTTAACATAATTGATAGAGCATGAAGTGAGATCTCGGATGGGGGTAGCAATGCTAACCTCAATAGAATTTTAATACTTAAGCCTTATATTGATCATTTTTACTCTAAAGTAATCTAATAGGGTTAGAAAAATATAGTAACCAGTGGTCTCCCACACTTCTTATGATGATTGAATTTAACTATCAAAGAACTACATGTGCAGTTATAGTTATATTACCAATATAGATGTGTCAAACATTTTAGTTAAAATATATAAATATGTTTAATGTAACAAGCTATATAAATTATGTATGAGTAGTATATGACTTGTTAAGGAAATATTTTTTATGTGATGAAACATAACATATTGATCATGTATGCTTGTATGACACACACGTATGCTTACATTAATCAAATTAATATATTTAATATTGATAAAAGTGGGTAATATAGAAACAAGTATATGCTCTATGGATGAACATTTTTTAATAGAAGATGCTGACAATTTATACGTAGATTCGAGGGGATACTCAATTTTTCTAATAATAAGATGAAAATTAGGTTACGTAAAATGTCTATCGTAATAGGAGGACACATGTAATTAGATGTAAATTTAGGACTACTTTAGATCATATTTCTTAATAGCATAAGTGGATAACTTAAATATAGAGTCATTGGTTACTTTATGTTGTTTTTTGCAACAGCAACGGAGGGTAATTATTTGGAAAACAAAATATTTCCAAGTACTATTATTACCAATCTTGATTAGGATATAATGAATTGATGGTTAGATGTTTTTGAGTTTCTTGAGATTTTATAGGATCTATATATTGTATTTTTCTATCGAGTCTTGGGAGGATTAATGTGGAAGTTCCACTTGGGACATCTAGATAGAGTTTATAGTATTTATCTTTTTTCTTGAATCATATGCATTTAGTTGAAACATAATCTAAAGATATATAAACTCTTGTTGCATCTCTTTTCGTGACTTCATGAATTTATAGTTTTTCTTTCAACTTTTAGTGGAGTGGTTGCAAAATTTTCCACTTGTTATGTAAAAACTCAACTTGCAGTATTATTAGTGGAGTTGTTACAAATTTTTCCAGTTATTGTTAAAAAGAGTTTAGGTCCATGTAGTATTGTTTTCAACATGTTAAGTTGAAACTCAACTTGCACTGTGGCACTGGACATGTTGAATCTGTTATATCACATGATTATTGTGTAGTATTATTTTATATACCATAGAGTGTTTAAATTAAATTTCCAATGTTTATATGATACAATGTTTTAGTCGGAATGTATAAATTTATTTAAAATAACTAAAATTTAATACCATGGAGTATTAATATAACTTGAAGTCAATAGTCATCGTTATTGCTATGTCATTTGTTAAATGAATATTTTCCACACACACCATACTTTATGAATAATAGTTTGTTTTCTACAATAAAATATATTAGTATGTACATGTGGATTTGATAGACATTTTTGTTTATTTTGTAAAACGACTGAGGTACATACAAATATTTATGTTTCATAATGGCATTTATTGTTAGGTTGAATGCAACTTTTATAATGATAAGGAAGGGGAACTTTTTTTTGAAACTATATGGAAGGGGAACTTATAGAAGCATTACGGGCATTTTAAATTATATCTTTCATAATGGTAGATGTGAGTAATTTAGTTATAAACTTAGAGGGTTTTTTGAAATTATCTTTCATAATACTGAAGATAGGTAATTTAGATGCAATCTTATGGGGTTATTTGGACTTATGTTTCATAATGATTAAGGTGTGTAATTTATATGCAAATTTAGGGGTTATTTGAATTGTCTTTCATAACAAGAGATGTGGGTAATTTATACACAAATTTTGGGGGTTATTCCAAATTATCTTGCATAGTGGCATGATGAGTAATTTTGATGCAAAATTAGGGGTTTGCTTTATGTATTTTTTATAATGGCAGCGGTGGGTAATTTTTATTCTAAACTACAACAGGTCTAGTAGCTATTATTAATGATGATGATTCAAGTCTAACAAATTAAAGGCTAGATATTTCTGATTATCTAGAATTTTTTTTATAGTGCGTCTAGTGGAAATTAACGTGGTACCTCCATTGAGACCTCTAATTAGTAATACTAAGATTTCATAAAATGTCAAAGTTAAAGAAAGAGTTTTTTTTGCTGCTCCCTGATTTTTTTCCAAAACATACTCTCTTAATGCTATTAATTTTTATATCTGATATTGTAAGTACATTGAAATATAAATCCATGGATATGAAGGATCATGCACTAAAATTGATGTGGACAGAAAATTCTAGCATCTGGTAGATTTCATTTTGATTAAGCATTTCTTCTTTCGTTGCAAATACCATGCATGCAACAACCCGTTACCGTTTTATAACAACATTTTTTTCTTTAAACTATAGCAACTGTTGTTGCCGTCATCCTAGCAAGTTAACTTATATGTAAGTTGATATGGTTGACACGTATTTTTGTTGTCTACAGCAATAGTTGTTTCCGTCATCCTAGCAAGTTTCGCGGTTATTTTGCTTCAGAGAAGAAATCGAAGGAAACTTTTCAACAGAAATGGTGGTAAAATACTGGAGGCACGTGGCATTACCATCTACTCCGAAAGGGACCTGGACAACATCACAAAGGGCTATAGCAAACGCCTTGGAGGAGGGCAACATCACAAAGGGCTATAGCAAACGCCTGGAGGAGGGCACTTTGGCGAAGTCTTTGAGGGTAACATCGGCGGCACCCAAGCTCAACAACTGGTGGCAGTTAAACGCTCCGTCACGACCAGCATGGTCGCGCTGGAAGAAGATGATACAACAAGTCATGCCGCGGAGCACGAGCAGGAAGATGACGGATTTGTCACGGAGATAATTTTCCAGTTCAAGGTCAGCCATGCAAATGTGGTCAAACTCATTGGGTGCTGTTTAGAGACAGACGTTCCAACATTGGTCTTCGAGTTCGTCTCCAACGGAAGCTTAGAAGACAGGCTTCATGGTGGTGATAAGCGGTATACACTTTCACTGCTGAAGCGCCTAGACATTGCTATTGGCTCCGCCGAAGCACTCTCACACATCCACTCCCATGGTGATCACGTCCATGGCGACGTAAAGCCAGCCAACATCCTCCTTGATGACGACCTCATTCCAAGGTCTCTGACTTTGTTCGTCCAAGCTCCTGTCAGTTGACAGATATGCTAGAGCAGTGGCTGCAGATAGGAGTTACGTAGACCAGTTTATGAGAAGACAGGCCATTTCACGGTGAAGAGCGATGTCTACAGCTTCGGTGTGGTTCTTCTGGAGCTCATCACGAGGAAAACAGCCAAGTATGACGGGAATCGATATCTCCCCTTGGACTTCGTTCAAGTGCTTCAAGGATGAGGGTAGCGGAAGGAAGATGTATGATGTAGAAGTCTTCTCAGGTGATGATGCTCAATCTCAACGTAACATGGAATGCCTCGATAGGATCAGCATGCTGGCAGTTCGATGTCTCAAGGAAGATGTGGAGGAGCGACCAACCATGGTAGAAGTGGTTGAGGACCTAAGCAGGTGAGGGAAAGGCCTGCGGAGGCTCATCATCCGCTGAGGCGAGTTGAAGGGCAGGCACGCAGAAGATGAATGGTCAGCACTTGAGCCTTGCAAAAGTTAAGCTTTACCCCGTATCCATCAACGTCCATCATTATAGTGTCCAGTTGCAATTTAGTACGAGTTATTCATTTCTAATTGTGGATTTGTTGGACACTTATTATTAAGCTGCTTGTAATTGTGTATTTGGTTTCAAAATACTACGTATTCAGGAGTGATCTAGCTAGTATGTTGGTTCATGTACCTCCTCAATCAATCATATGCTAATTCAATCTGTCGAAACAAACATCAATGTCTATTTATTATATTACACCTAAAAAATAATTAAGGGGGTCGTCGTGTGCTAATCATCGCCTCGCTCCCGCTGCCTCTCGCCCGAACTTCGACACTGTGTCGGACACGCCGCCCGCGCGCAGCATGGTGCTCCCGTCGTATGCAAATCCGGGTGCGCGCGGTGCTGCTTGAACCAGCTTCAAAGTACCATCGCGATGCGGCCAAAGTTATCGAGACCTGCACCTGTTCGTCGAAGGACCACGCCGGGGGAGTGCTGGGGTCGGCTGGGAGGCGGCGGATGGCTATGGACGCGGCGACGGCGAGGAGGAAGACTTCCCAAGAGTGTGCGGCGTGACTTTAGCCCATGCGCTTCTCCGCCATGGACGAGGCTGAGGCCGACCTCGGCGGCGCGGCGGTGTCCACGGCACGGTACGGTGAGCCGAGGCAGACCAGCAGCTGCCATGGCCGGAGCCAGCGCTGAGCGGCGCTCGGGAGGAAGGCGAGCGAGGGGAGCAGCACGACGGCGGCCTCGACGCGGCTCGCGGATAGCGCCGAGAGCAGCGCGTTCTCCACGGCCGCGGTACCGGACACGGCGTCCTGCTCCAGAGACAGGTCCCGAGGCAGATGAGCGCGAGACCACCAGTGGCTCCGGCTGCACGCTTTTCTCCGCCATAGACAGCTCCACGCCAGGCATCAGAGGGGGTACCGCCATCATGCCGGCCGGTCGTGACTCTGCAGCCGTCGCCGCCCCTTTCGTATACCAGCTGAGCACGTCGCAGCGAATCACGGGCGCTGGCCCTGGATGCTCGCCGCCATGGCCATAATTTTGATCTCCCGTGCTTGCCTCACCATACCCTGTGTGCTGTGTAAACGATCTGCCGCCATGGCTATGATTTGATCTCCTTGTTTGCCTTGCCAGGCCCCTGGCCGCCATCCTCACCCGAACGCTGGTCGAGCAGCGACGAAGTGCTCCTATACTCCTGGAACGTGATGTCAGCATATGCTGACATCATATACCTCCTTTTCCCTTCCAAAATAAAATCAGAAATACAATATATAGAAATACTTAAAAGCAATGAACATGAGCTGTTCGTCTCTGTTCTTTGTGTCAGCAGACGAAACATGAGCTGTTCGTCTCTGTTCTTTGTGTCAGGCAGACGAGATTAACCGGCCCATATCGTATCGTACTCACCATGGTCACAGCCGCTCTCTCCGGCCCACGATCCTTGAACCTGTTGCAACGCATAGTGCGTGCATTCTTATAATCTAGCCCCTCTACTTCCATCTAATAAACCTTCTGTTTCATGTTTCTAGACTAAAGAAACTTGATTGCTACTCCCTGTTGTCTGTATCGCGCAAACGGTCTATGCCAGCAAATGACCTTCCAAACTGAGCTTTTATACCTTATATACTTTTTACAGAAGTTATTGACACATCATACTATTTATGCTGACATCACAAATAATGTTTAAAGTGCAAAAATGTTTCTAAAAATATTAAATTTAAACATTAATTTATAGATAGAAAACATAAATTCATATCTAAAAAATATGAAATCTAAAAATTAATAGGTACTCATGTGAAAAATTATTTGGTTTCCGTGCAACGCACGGCCATTTATCTAATGTATAATATAGTTGGCCCAAAAGTTAGCAGAGTATGTAGCAAAAAGAAATGACCATCTATCTGCAGATCGAAAGAAAACAATTTTGCGATGGTCCAATAGAGTCTTATATAGACATTAAACCTGTTCAAACATAGAATGCAGAATTGCAAAGATAGAAAACCAATATATAGTTACTCCCTCTATAAAAAAAATGCAGTTCTCGTTTTGCGAGGAATGAAACAGTATGAACTTTGACTAAAGTTATATAAACGTACTACTTTCATCATACAAATAGTAACATTCACTACAGAACCTTGTTAATCGTGATGAATTTTGGTGACGGATTTACAAATCATCACTGACATATGTAATCCGTGACGATAATTTATTTTTCGTCATGGTTGTGCCTAGTGGATATTCTCGGCTCCCTAACTCGTGACGATTTTATCCGAATCGTCATAGTGCATGATTTTAAATTCGTCATACTCTAATTAGTCCAAAACATTAGCCCCGCTTTCAATATTAGTGCAAAGAAAATAAAAAAATATGATTGCAAAGAGAATCAAACCAAAAAATTATTTCTTAAACTATTTGAACTATCAATATTAGTGCAAAGAAAATAAAAAATGTGATTGCAAGAGAATCAAACCCAAAAAATGATTTGTTAAACTATTGGACAAATTAATTTTGTTACTTTGTTACATGTATATGATGCATAGGCAAAACTTAAAATATTCTCCATATCTATGGTGTGAAAGAAACCTGCAGCATGTAAGGTTTGAACCCAGCACCGGATGAAAGTAGCAAATTTCTTACCATTTAAACTACCTAAACTATAGTTTTAAATGTGAACTTAATAATTTATTTATATACTATAGCCAGCATCCGAGTTGACGTGGCCCAATCACTCACGTTGGCCCAGCATCCAGTCGGCGTGGCCCATTCATCAATCGAGTTGGACTGACGTCGAGGCAGCCCAAAGCAGGCACAATAGGCGTGCGCGCAAAAAGTATGCAGCATTTGAAAGGGGTTTAAACCCAGGATCGCCTGTTTAGAAGCGCAAGTTCTACCACTGAGCTACTTGGGATCTTGTGATGAATCTTATATATTAGGAATTATTGGTAAATCAATTTGTGCATTCGCATAACAAAAGTTTTTTGTTTATAACAAAAGTTTATTAACCCCTATCTCCAAAATAGAAAAACATGTGAAGATTATTGTAAAACTATGGCATTAATGTTGTCAGTTTATATTACCACTTATGCATGATATAATTTACTGTAAACCATGGACACATTGACATATAACTACACTCTATAAAAGCATGTTTATTGCGCCAGTGTCCAAATGGGTTGAAATTTTTTCTACATGCATGCAGGACCAAAGCATGGTCCCCCCGTAGAATCTTAGATTTATCTGATCAATTGCGACCATTATTGCATTTATTTTGTGCTAAAATTACGAAAAGAGGTCAAGTTGTGACTTGAAAATAATATATTTTCCATCCACCATCACCAAAACTGGTTCTGTAGGACATATGAGACCCATTATAAAAATTTGGTACCGTTTCGGATCATTTCCAGGGAAGCCTCAGTTCAATGTTAAATTACGACGTTCCGCCGTGCAAAAATTCATTTAAAGTGCAAAAAATAGCAAAACACCTCCGAAAAATCTAAAACTTAGGCCAATAGTTGACACTACTCTATTTAGTCTATTTAGTCTCAAGTGAAAGTCTCCAGGGATTTCATATACCCTTGCTTGACTTTCTCAGGACAACAGTTACTTATATGATGCTCTTGCCTGGAATGTGTACATCGCCTCTTCTGAATGTTCCATATCTTTTTAACACAAAGATAGCTGCTTAATGGCCAAGATTGTAACATATAATTTGCCTTACCACCAGTTCGGGGGATAAGGTATACCAGATCCGATAACCAATCAATGAAACACATGTTAAAGAAACACCTGTTCATGGTATAGTGAACATATCGAGAACATATCATGTTTTTAACTGAGTATCAGTATTTGATTAGATCATCATGTGTATCATGAAAGTTTTTGTTCAGGCATATAGTGTGTATCTTAATTTTCCATATCTTAATTTTGTTCAGTTTGCTGGTATGCTCATTGCTAATTTTCTCCACCTTCCTTTACTAGCTGTCGCTGTGAACCTGGAGCTGTGTGCATTGCAGTGAATATTTCTTAGAAGCCTGAAGTTAGAACCTCTACCCATTTCACTGAACTTGTACTTATTACATAGAACCTGTAGTTGCTGTCAACTATTGGCCATAAGTTATTGTGGCCTCTATTTAAGAACATTACCAACTGTGGACATCTCTTATTGCACAGAAATTAGCATGTTAATTTTCACCTATATAGAGTTACAGTTAATTCACTCATATAAATTAGCTTATAAATTTTCATCTCCAATTTCTTCATTGATTTTACCGCAAGCTGAACTGAACTTAGCTGGGCGTATTAAACTGCAAGGTCTAGTTTCTAATATGCCAGATTCCTCTACTCTAAAAAAAATAATTTGCAGCTTATGCCTGTTGTTGCAGCATGAATTCCAATTAGTTTTCTTTCCTTGATTGAGTCGGTAGGTTGATGAAACTGCCAGTTGACATTCCTAATTAACAAGTCATTGCCAATATTTTAATTTAGAAGCAACTGATTTAGGAGATACAAAAAGTTCAAAGTTTGGCACCCGAATTTAGAGATAAGTTCAAATTGTTGTATTGAATATAGTTGACATTGTTATCTTGACCATCTGATTTCTAGCTCTCTCTCCTGTGCCTAATTATGTTTTTTTGGCGTTGTGATGTTGTAGTCATTGACTGGTGGCAGATTTCAGCTTTTGAAGAACTTCGTGGGGAATCGTGGTTGCTGCATTTATTTTGATGTATATTTGGTACTGTTGTATGTTGATGGATGTTTGGTACCGCTAAATGTTGAATCTGATGTTGGATGAAAATTCATGTGATATGATGTTGGATGGAAACATAATATTTTTTTTATTTGATATGCTACTGCAGTTATTAGATGTATAGACAGTGTATATGGGTTGTGAATATGGGCTGAATGTGCGAAATTGGGCTGTGTATATGGGCTGTATGTGATGTAGTAGTGGGCTGAAAAGTACATTAAAAATTGATGATGAATTTGGGCTGCAAAGTTGCTAAAATGGATTGCCAAAATGGCTAAAAAAGAGTTGTGAAATTGGCCCATCTTAGATTTTGGCCTGTTAATAAATGAGCTGAGGTAGTGTCCACGTCATCATCCACGTAAGCATCCATGTAATCACTCATGATGACGTGACAATTCATCTGTGACGTTTATTTTTCATCATAGGAAATGGAATTGGGCTGGGCTAACAAGGCCTCGGGCTCTACCGTGACAATTTAAGATCGTCACAGATTCCATTAATCCGGGATGATTTTTGACAAAACGTCATGGAGGTTAATCCATGACGATATCTGAAATCATCACAGATGTTGCTTGGTGACATTTTTTTGGTGATCTGTGATGAAACAATTTCATCACGGATTAACATGATTCTTGTAGTGATTAGATTAATTAGGGAATATATTTTCGTAGTAAATTTTATCAAAGACACAAATGCTAATACTATATATTAACTATAAACTCGGTCAAAGTTAAACTAGTTTAACCAGCACAAATCCCACAATTGCATTCTTTTGTGGATGGAGCTAGGGAGTATGAAGAATAGAAAATATTGAAAAATATATATACATGACCAAAAATATAAGTGTTGAACTCTCCTTCCACCTTCTTGTGAGTTCTGGCATGGATGTCTGTCACAGAAGGCTTTTAATTTGGCAACACGTGTAATTCAATTTGCAAATGTAATGTATTGTTTTCTCCTAGAAAAATCTTTAAAGGTAATTGTATTTCACAAGAAAACGCTTGTATTTGCAAATGTGATGTACACGACGTTGTTCCCTTTTTTCACGTGATTTGAGATTTCTAGCAGCTGGCCAAGGCCCACTTGGGTCCGTCTCCTCCACCCCATCTTTGCTGGGACCGGCCCGACTAGCCCCACCGACATTTTGGATATGAAATATGAATACGCGTTACATACGATTCTCCCCTAAAAAAAGATACATATACAATTCAGGCGGACTTATCCCCAAAGTTGCATAGGAGATCCTCGATCCCTGCCGAAACCTAATCGGCGAATCATGAAAAGATCAAGCAGCCTCGCCGCCGACACCATGTACACCACAAGGGGAACCTTCATCGTCCCCGAGTCCTTGAACCCGCCCGTCCTACCATCCCCGGACGCAATCCTCTCCAGCTCTCCCTCCATGGTCATGCTCGACCACATCACGTACATCGGCGACGACTGCAGGAAGAACGGCACGTTTGCCCAGGCCATCACGAGCATGGGCGCGGCCATCGGCGTGTCCCTGTGGCTCACGGACCCGCGCGGCCGTCTCCCACCTCTGCATCCACTGCCCGTCGGGATCGGGGTCGGGCAGCGGCCTCAAGGATGTCGCCATCATCCGCTCGGGCATGGACGTCGCCATGATGGACGAGCCCACCGTCATGTGCTCGGGCAAGGACGTCGCCACCATCCGCGTCGTCTACAATCACGGCGTCAGACCCATCGAGTTCATTCACGAGATGGGGAGCCGACTGTGACTACTTGGCTTACCGAGCCCACACCGACCCTCCGTTGCTCGACGTGCTGCCAAGCCCTAACCGAAGGTCTTCCATCCTTGGGAGATCGGTTTCTCTCTCGGCGACGGCGAGGATTTTCTTCCGGCTGTGCTTCGTCCTAAACTCGTCCACCTGCAGTACGATCTCCACGTCTTCTCACAGACCAACACGTGGACGACCCGGCTGGCGATGCTGGAGCCGCCAGGGACTGGGTACAGGGACGACTACCTGGTCCATGAGAGCGACGAGGTGATCATGCTTGGAGGAGGATTGCTCGGCTGGGTCAATCTTTGGCGTGGTATCCTACTGTGCAGCGTTGTTGACACCGATCCTGTCATGCGTTACATCGAATTTCCAAAGCCGATGAATGGCAACATGTGGACACTACTACAGAAACAGTCAACAGTGCCGGCCACATCACTGCCGAAATTAGGACAACCGGCAGTGATGACCCTTCACTGCCGGTTCTAGGCTCTGACAACCAGAAAATAATTGGGGGGTGCGAGAACCGGCAGTGATGACAACTATCACTGCCGGTTTGTGCCTCCCGCCGGCAGTGATGACAACTCCACTTATCACTGCCGGTTCAAGCCACGAACCGACAGTGATTTGATTCTATCACTGTCGGTTCTAGGATAGAACCGACAGTGATGAGCCTGACAGCACAAAAAGGTTGTAGCCGTCATCTTCTTCCTCCACTCTTTTATCCCGAGAACAGAGGCGCGCGTTTGGGCCACTCCCTCCAATGTTGCGGTCGCCCAAATCCGTGAAGCTACCACTTGGATTTGGAAGAATGGCTTGATCTTTTTCTTTAAGGTTAGTAACCAGCCTCCATTCCTTCGATTTTGTTGCTTAATTAGCTTTGCTTTGATGGCTATAATGCTTGATTCTCATTCTTATTTCTCCATTCTTCTACAGAGCACTTTTCTAATTCATGGCTATAATGCATTGTTAGTATGTGATGTTATAATTGGTTCTTAGGAGTAGAGTAGATTCTTTTACAATGTTGATGAGCAAATTAACCCATGTGTCACCAAACAATGCATTGTTTGAGCAGTAGTGGCGGATCTAAGGGGGGCTGGGTGGGCTCCAGCCCCTTAATGACTTGATTTACTACTAGAAGCACTGTAGCAAAAATCTCAAATCACCATTAAATCTTCATGCAAATCAACATCTCCATTGTTTTTAGCCCCCCCCCCCTTGATTATCATCCTGCATCGGCCACTGGTTTGGAGCTACATTGTTGTTCATGATCATGTCTCCAATTTTAGTATTTTTTTAAATTAATGTCTCTATTTTTATGTGGCATGGAGTAGAATAATTGTTCTACAATATTGTGCAATAATTATTTTTTATGGGGCTGCGATTTTTAATTTATATGGGCATTGTTTGGAGCTACATTGTTATTCATGATCATGTCTCCAAATTTAGTCTTTTTTTAAATTAGTGTCTCCATTTTTATGTTGCATGGAGTAGAATAATTGTTCTTCAATATTGTGCAATAATTGTTTCTTATTAAAACTTTCCTATGTTTCCTCTGCCCGGTCCATTTTACCTGTGCAGACATGGATCGAGGGTGGATGTACGATCTGTCATGTACAGACCAACGGTACTTGACGGGCATCGACGATTTCATCAAGCTCGCTAGAGCCAATGCTGGGGACTCACAGCATGTATTCTGTCCATGCAAAGATTGCAAGAATACGAGAAAATAGGGCGACGTGGAGCATATACGATTGCACTTGATTACCAGGGGGTTCATGAGAGACTACACGATTTGGACTTTGCATGGGGAGGTTGGTCAAAATGTTGCACAAGAAAACAATGATGATGTGCCCATGCCTAGCGTATCCCTAGACGCATTTCTGTCTATTGATGATGACCAATGCTACATAGTACCTGTGCCTACCAACGATAATGTGTTTAGGAATACATTAGTTGACGACACATAGGAAAATGATGGCATTTCACAGTTTCTACATGATGTGCATGGCGGATTCCTTAGTGCTACACAGTTGAAAAAACTGGAGATCATGAGAAAGGATGCAAAAACACCATTGTATCCGACCTGCCCAATAAGTAAACTGGAAGCCAACATCATGCTATTAGAGTTCAAATCAACGAATGGATTGAGTGATAAAGGCTTCGATAGCTTGTTAGGTATACTGCATAAACTGCTCCCGAAGGGTAGCGTGTTACCAGAAAAGACTTACCTGGCCAAGCAAATGATTTGCCCAATTGGCCTCGAGGTTGAGAAAATACACGCGTGTTCTAACGATTGCATATTGTACCGTGGAGAAAAATACAAAGACTTGGATGCGGGTCCCAAGTGTAAAGCTCCCCGATACAAGCAAGGGCCGTCAAATCAGGGAAGCAAGACCAGAGGAGGGCCCATAAAGGTCGTATGGTATTTTCCTATAGCTCCACGAGTGCATAGGTTGTTTGCAAATGCAAAGTCAGCCAAACTATTGCGTTGGCACGACGAAGAGCGTAAGAAAGATACAATGTTGAGGCACCCCGCCGACGGGTCGGACTGGAGGACTATCAACACTATGTTCTATAAGAACATCGGTGGAGAGGTAAGGCATCTTTAGATAGGTTTGAGCACAGATGGGATGAATCTGTTTGACCAGGTTAGAAGCAATCATAGCACTTGGCCAGTGACGCTATGTATATACAACCTTCCACCCTGGCTTTGTATGAAACGATCATACATCCAGATGCCACTACTAATCCAAGGGCCAAAACAACCTGGTAATGATATCGATGTGCTTCTACAACCAGTGATCGATGAACTACTACAGATGTGGGAGACGGGTGTGAAGGATGTTTGGGATGAGTATAAAAAAGAACATGTCACGATAAAGGTTATACTTATCGCTACAATCACTGACCTGCCAGGGCGAGGTTGCTTGTCTGGAGAGAAGACAAAAGGATACACTGGGTGTGTCGAGTGCTTGGACGAGACTGATGCTATACATCTACCAGAAAACAAGAAGATGGACTATATGGGACACCGTAGGTTCCTACGAAGGGATCACCCTTACCGCAAGAATAGAAAAGATTTTAATGGGACTACTGAGAAACGTGGACCTCCAAAGTATCGAGACGGGAAACAGATACTTAAACAAGTAAGCAAACTCACAGATGTTGTCCTTGGGAAGGGGGAAGGTGCAGTACCAGCGCCAGCCGGTAGTATCTGGAAGAAAAAATCAATCTTTTGGGAACTACCTTATTGGCCACTTTTGAGTGTACGTCACTGTCTTGATCCAATGAACATAACTAAAAACGTGTGCGGTAACACACTTAACATGTTGATGAACACCGGGGGAACAACAAAGGATTCTCTCGCGACACGCTTGGACATTCAACACCTGGGCCTCAGGAAGGAGTTGCACCCAATAACTCTTGAGGATGGCCACTTGAAACTTCCGATGGCATCATGGACACTGAAAAAAGGAAGAAAAGGCCATGCTTATTTCTTTCTTTAATGATCTCAAAGTGCCAACTGGCTACTGTGCGAACCCGAAGAGGCTAGTTAACATGAGAGAACTTAAGTTTAACTATGGTTGTATGAAGGCCCATGACTGTCATGTCATTATGACTCAGCTGCTCCCAGTTGCCCTACGAGGTATCCTCCCTGACAAGGTCCGTGCCCCAATCATAAAGTTGTGTTCGTTCTTCAACGCGATCTCTGAAAAGGTCATTGAAGGGGCCAAGCTAGACCAGCTGAAGCAGGAGATAACCGAGATTCTATGTAGGCTTGAGATGCATTTCCCACCGACTTACTTCGACATATCAGTGCATCTACTTGTTCATCTTGTGGACCAAATTAAAGCCCTTGGCCCAATGTACCTACACCAGATGTTTCCTTTCGAGAGGTTGATGAAAGTTTTCAGGCGGTATGTTAGGAATAGATTCAGACCAGAAGGGAGCATGGTAGAAGGATGGACAACGGAGGAGGCCATTGAGTTCTGCACATATTATATGGACATCAATCGGGTCGGAGTTCCAGTATCTCGTCACGATGGAAGACTAGGGGGCAAAGGAACGATAGGTGAGAAAGCTGTCAAAATAGTCGAAGTGGTTTCCTTCAGACAGGCACACTTCGCTGTTCTCCAGCAGGCCGACGGTGTGATGGCATACATTAATGAGCACAAGCAGTTACTGCAAAGTAAGCACATCGGTAGGTCACAGGCTTGGCTTGAGAAAAAACATAAGGAGGAATTCGGTGACTGGTTTCGACGCCGCAGGCTAGGAATGGTGTCGGGATGTCAGCTAGATCTCTTAGCTCCCGGACCTTCGACTACGGTGATGATGTACCAAGGTTATGATATAAATGGTTTTACATTTTACACAAAAAAACAGGATGGAAAGAGCACCAACCAAAATAGTGTTGTTCGTTTCGACGCCCACGATGAATACGGCACGGTGGAGGCAACATACTATGGTTTCATAGATGAGATATGGGAGCTAGACTATGGACGACAGTTGAAGGTCGCTCTTTTCCGTTGCCAGTGGGTCCGGCTAGATGAAATCAACACCGACAATGATGGGTTCACTACCGTTGATCTATCCAAGACCGCATACAGAGATGACCCCTTCGTCCTTGCAAAGGATGTTTTGCAAATCTTCTATGCAAGGGATAACAATACAAAGGGAAGACTACAAGTAGTCATGCAAGGCAAAAGGAAGATTGTCGGTGTTGAAGGAGTGACGGACGAAGAAGAGTACAAAGGTTATCAAGAAATGGCTCCTTTTGGGGCAGATATTACCCTACCTATCCTTGAAGAGGGTGACGAACCTGCTTACCTCCGGAGTGATCACGATGAGGCCATCATAGTTAGAATATCATAAACTATGTAATCCTTAATGAAATGTTGTTTTAGTAATTTGCATCGAATTTGAGATCATATGGAGTTGTAGAGATTGATGAGTTCTACCACTATTATTTTGGAATTTGTTGATATAACGGATGTCATGTTTCCAACAAAGTGACATAACTTTGTGTGAGACAGAGCACTTTATGAGACATGCCTAATAAAACTTTCTCAAATTGAGCAATGAGTAAAATAAAAGTTGTAGACATTCATGAGTTCCACAACTTTGTTGTTTACAACTTTTCCATTTGAGATCAATTGGGGACCCAAAATGTTTAAAAATAATCAATATCACTGCCGGTTCTAATAACCAACCCCCCAGTGTAGGAGTAGTGCATATGTGGGTGGTGTGTACATGATCTTGATTTTAAGAGCATGACAAACCTCTCATAAGGCATCAACAAAGCTTGACAAAACTCAATGCAAAAGAAAGCAGCATATATGTGGAAGGTTTACTAGACTAAATAACATTTATGGCTCTGATGAGAATTCAAGCTTTGTCATACAGGAACTCATCATGTAGTGTTTTTGTGTTTTCAAAAGATATTTTGTTTTGTTTGTTATATATCTTTTTATTTTTTAACAAATATAGCAAACTTAAAATAGTAAAAGTAAACCGGTTCTAATAACCAACCGGCAGTGATGTCCCACATCACTGCCGGTTGGTTATTAGAACCGGCAGTGATGTCCCATATCACTGCCGGTTCTAATAACAAACCGGCAGTGATGTCCCACATCACTGTCGGTTGATATGGGACATCACTGCCGGTTCTAATAACCAACCGGCAGTGATGTGGGACATCACTGCCGGTTCTAATAGCCAACCGGCAGTGATGCTGGCGTTATAAAAGGGGCTGGCGCTCCCGCCAGTCACGACGCTCGACACATAACCAACGCCAGTGCACGCCGCCGCCGCCCGACGCGCCATTCACGACGCCGCAGCCCGACGCCGCCGTTCACGACGCCGTTCACGGCGCCATTCACGACGCCGCAGCCCAACGCCGCCGTCCTCGACGCCGCTAGGAGCTCCTCCACGTCGTTGTCGTGCCACCCCTGCATTGTGGGTGAGTGCCCATAAGGTGTTCGATACAATGCCTGAAAGAAGTTAGTCTGTGATATAGGTTGCTTTGGCACTCGTGTTACACTCAGATTTGAAGATGTGGTTTATTCTGCACTATTAGGCTGACAGGAGGGTCCATGCTCCTGTTCTGTTACAGTTTTCTAGCAGTATCATGTTACCAAGGGCACAAGTAGCTGTGGTTTCATCATTTCATGATATATGGGTACTGTAGTTGTGGTTGTGGTTCCTTGTTACAATGGTCAAGATAATTGTAGTTTTGTAAATTAATTCTATATCTTATTCCACCGAGTTTACAGTATTGTGAAATGAATTCTACTCTCTTCAGAAATTTCATCTTTGTTATGTTTGTCAGTGTGTTGAGCAAAGTCAACCAGAAATTATAGGATTATAACACTGCATAATTCCTAGAAAATTATTTGTAACCAAAACCAGGCTGCCAGTCCCTGTTTGCCAAATATAGACACGATTGCTGGTTGCCCTACATCTGTGAATGTTCTGGAAGTATTTTACTAGTCAAGATTGGACAAATATTGATAAATAAATGTTCTGGAAGTATTTCAGAGATCTTCTACTTGTTCATCAGAATTTGATTTGTCCAATTTTCAAAAATTATGTTGTTTCCCAAAAATGTTCCCATCATGATTGTGCTTGTTCTCCCTTTGTAACCCTGTCTGAAGTTATTATAGAAACAGACTTTGCTTATAGCAGTTATATTTATAAGAACATTCTAATTCAGTAAGGAAAATCAGCAATTAAGTGGTGTCCTGGTAGGCATAATATGTCTTCACATTTGCAGCATTTATTCAAAACAATTACGCATACTAGAGCCCACATGTTGCTGTCAAAATTACAGTCTTTAACTAGTTTGAGAAAATATTATGCAAGAAGACCAAACTGTTGACTGAAATATACTTGAGCAATCATTCTCTGTGGAATAAAATCCAAATTGTAAGTATGCTGGTTTTGAATATGGATATTTGTACTTGTTTGTGATGCCTTTGATTGCATGTCCAGAAACATGACTCGTCATCGCCAATTCACCACCCGTCGCTGAGCTACTGATACCCCACAAGCAGAGAGCACTGCGACAGGAGCGCCGCAGGATCCAACTAATGGTGGTGGTAATTAGGACGATTGGAGCCCTAGCCATTATCTGCAGCTAGACCAAGGAGACGAGGTAATAACTTAGGTCATACCTAATAACGCGATAGTAAGAAATCACGCTAGATAAGTTTGATGGGGACTTATTTATGAATTTTGAAGCAGGTTCCACCGCAAGAGCCAAGTGGTGAGGGTACCAGCAGGACTAAGCGTGGTGCAACAAAGCTTCCTCAAACAAGTAAACATTGGCACATCTCTGAGTTCAACCAAGTAGGGGAGCCGGTGGAGCCTCTTACAGCATTAGGCCCATACAAGAGTGTCATCGGGGCACTTGTAAGAGACTTTATCCCGATCAAATACAGGAAATGGACTGGTCATGAGGATGACCCATGGAGGGTTCCAGAAAGTGAGAAGGAGCTAGTTTGGAACAAGTTGAAAGGGTATTTCACTTTTCCTAATGACTATGACGAGGCGACAGTCAAGAAGAAGGCCAAGGAAATCATGGGTCGCTCGTTCAAGACTTTCAAGGGAACCTTGTACAAGTTAATCAAGGAGGACAGAGAACCAAATTTTGAGGGAGGTCAATATACCAAGCAGAGAGACTTCTGGGAGGAGTTCAAGGCTTACAAGCTATCCGAAGAGGCCAAGGCATCAAGCGAAAGAAATAGAGCAAACTCACTTAAGGCAAAGGATCCTCATCGCCTAGGATCGCGTGGCTATGTACGGAAGATTCCGGAATAGGAAATGGAAGTCTAGAAACTAGAGCAGCGCGGCGTTAGGCCTCAGACATGCGATTGGCAGCCCAGATCAGTAAACTACCTACTTGCAAGGGGGGCACGATACAATAGTGACGGGAGCCTTAATGCCAGTAGTGAACCCGTCAGCGATCTCCTCCAGAGGATTTCAACCTTAACTGAGGAAGTGAATAGAGGTAACCGCAAGTCCGATAGAGAAAATGACGTGCTCACACAAGCACTTGGAAACAAGGAGCACCCCGGTCGCACTAGAGGAGCCGAGAATGTACCTTGGGTGAAAGCATTTGAAGGTGAATCTTCATCCTATATGAGCCGGGCGAGGGCTAGAACACAAAGAGAAGAAGAGCTCCAAAGGTTTCGAAAGGAAATCGAAGATAGCATGGAAGCACGAATAGCTGCTCAAGTTGATGCACGAGTTATGTCAGCTATGCAATCCATGTGTTCGTCACAACCACAGCCTATCCTGACTTTGAATAGCCCAATGCCCAAGGGTCGCAGTAGCTGCGGCTCAACCCCTATGCTTGACGAAGAAGAGGTCAATGCTCCTCATCCGGTGGACAACATCACTGGACCTATTAATGTCAGGTTGTACATCCGTCAGCAGTGGACAAAAGACAAGGTGGCGGTCGAACAAGCATTTCCAAGAGGAGACGGCATCATTCATGGCAAGCCAATGCCACCCGGGTATGCCAGGGTCAGCATTGATAAGATCTTGGATAAGAAGTACAATAAGATACACATTGATTTCCCAGTGGAGGAAGATAGGCCGCGTCTTGTTCACAACTTGGGCACTCATGTGGCTTGGCGCAAACGCTTCATCAAGCTGGATGAGCAGCCATCTTTGGATGATGAGGATGGCAGTGAATCATCGGCATCGCCGCCGCCAAGAGGTTTCTCTCCTCTGCAAGATCCTCATTCTCCCTCTCCTGCCTCGAAAGAGAAGACACCTCCTCCACCGCCAAAGGAGAAAACACCTCCTCTACCTCCTCAACCGCTAAAGGAGAAAACACCTCCTCTACCTCCTCCACCGCCAAAGGAGAAAACACCTCCTCCACCTCCTCCACCTCCTCCACAGCCAAAAGAGAAGACACCTCCTCCTCCTCCGCGAAAATCCAAAGTGCGATCAGGTTCGACCTCGCAACACAAGAGGTCATCAGTTTCGGTTGGTAATGCTCCCCAGACAAGTAAAAAGAAGGTGGATGCTAGCATTACGAGTAAGATGAAGGACCCGATTGTGGAGCCTCCAAGCAAGAAAGCCGCCGTTGCCTTCTTTAATCGAATAGCCAGTCTACCTAAGTGGAGACAACAGACCGAATTTGAAAGGCAACACAACAAAGAGAGTAATCAAATCAGAGCTAGAGAAATACACACCAAAGAATTGCTAGAGATACAGAACTTGGCCAATAACATGGGCATATCCATGGAGAGGGCCACGGAGTTGTATTACGGAACGAGAGATTTTGAAAAAGCCACGGTCGCATACAAGTATTCAAGAGGCAAACCTTTGGTCGCCACCGAACAAGAGTATAAAGATTTGCCAACATACATGCGACAATTGCATGATTATTACTCCCTGGATACTGCCAACGGAGACTGTGTCGGTTTTGAAGTTTGCATCCCTCCCGGAATGGTTTTTAATCATCCTGAAGAAACGGTGCATACTATTTATTATGAACACCTCTTTCAGCTCTTCCAATGGCGCTCGCTCGATACGCAGATTTTGATGATATGGTCTATGTAAGTACCCTACCCTCACAACGTTATAATAAACTACGTGATTTGCATTTGAATATATCATATGTTTATTATGCAGGTGTATGGCAAAATGGTGCCTAAAGAAGCAATTGAGCAATATAGACTTCTTGGATCCCATATTTGTAAATGAGACAACATGCACCGCCCCTGGTGATGATGACTATGTACCAACAAGTTTGAAGATTGAGTTTGAAAGGATGTTCAGAAACAACAAAACAAACGTACTCCTACCCTACAACTGCGAGTATGTGTTCTCGACCCTTATTTTAGTGTTTCTTTTCTTGATATGTCATTCAATAACATGGACTTTGTGATTGCAGCAACCATTTCATCCTCGTAGATATCTATCTTCAAGATTCACATATCGAGGTGTGGGACTCAAAGAAAAAGCCACTTTCTCTTATCGACCCCCTAGTCAAAATGCTGAATAAGTAAGTGAACCCAATATCACAACACTTTCTAATCACATAGGATATTGTAATGTCCTCGGTCTTCACACTTTATTTACAATGTAACATAGAATGAAGGCATTACCGAATTGGCAAAATCTCGATAGCAAGATGCAAAAGCAATGGAGTGCCCCATTCAGTGTAAAGTATATGGAGGATCTCAAGACCCTAGATCAACCGATGGGGAACAACGAATGCGGGTTCTATGTGATGTGGGCAATGCTAAAATACTTTGGCGCAAAAACAAATAAGGGAGATGACATGGTACGTAGGCATCCCATTTCTATTGTTTTGTCTTACGTTTGTGCATCTCAATATCATCTTGCTTCAATTACAGCGCAAAGCAAACAATCACAACCAGTTGCTAGATTTTGAGATGAGAGGAATTCAAGAGGAGGTAGCAAGGTTTGTGTTGGACGAGATATTGACCAAGACAGGATCATTCTCCATTGCGAGGACTAAGAAGTACAAGGCACAGTACGGAAGAGACCACATTGATAGGCTATTGTAATGCGACTCTTAATTCGATACTTAAAGTTTTTTTTTGAAACTTTTGTAATATAAATGTTGATGGGTTTGTATTGTCTTCATTCACATCGATATCAAATTGATCGATAGCAGCCACCTCCACCTCCACCTCCCCGACCTCCCACCCCACCACCTCCCCTCGAAATGAAAATAAAACAATTATTAAAATGCAAATTGTGAATAGTATATCACTACCGGTTCAAAGATAACCAGCAGTGATAATATAATCTACACAACCGGTTGGTTAAAACAACTGGCAGTGATGGCTCAAGTATCACTGCCGGTTTTTAACACGAACCGGCAGTGATACATGAGCTATCACTGCCGGTTTGGCATAACCGGCAGTGATGTGATCAGCTCATCACTGCCGAGTTGGTTATGGCGGTTCAAAATCCGCCAGTGAAGGGGGGTTTTGAACCGCCAGTGATGTTCTTCTCTACTGTAGTGGGAAGTACCTACTGAATCCGGCACGGACAGTTCGGGACGTCACCTTCACTGAAGGCGTCATCAAGTTAGTTGAGATGGAGGATGACATTGCAAGGTCACTCACCTCTGGCTCTGTGTTGGAGATAAAGAAAACTATGGGTGCCCGCACCACAGAACCATACACGTCTGATGGTTGGAGTACACTGTCACATGGTGCAGAGAGCTATCATCAGATTGTTGGAGACTGGACGGCATGGCATATGTTAGCACAAGCTCAATCTCGTCCCACATGAGGCACAGCCACTCTAAAATTTCAGCAATGAAATCCCTGAAAATGGCTGGCCCTCCCTGGAATATGCATGGTGGGGATGTTGTTTATCTGATGTCCAAGGCACATTTTAACGACAAGATTTGGTGGGCAATTGCATTTAACACTAGAAAGAGCACATTGCATGGTGTTACGGTGTTACCCCATTTCAGGCAGAACGAGCTTATTTTTTCAATCTTGCATACCAGCCCTTGGCGCTATCCAAATTGACTCCTTCAGGTAATTGAAGAGGAACCTGGCACTTGTCATTTAATTGCACATTGCAACAGAATCACTTTGACCTCTGATTTTTAGGAGAAGTTTCTTTGCCTGTCATAGTTTCTCTGTCATAGGCAAAACAGCGTTACTTGTTTCAATGGCATATGCCACGGGCCGTGGGATGGAAAGCTGTTGTAACTAGAATTTAGTTTCCTACTAACTGGCTGGGTGTTTTTATATATAGGAATTCTTGATCATATAATAATACAAACTCAAACTCGGACACGCCTCTACTTATGGCTATATACATGCATATGTAAGTAGATGTCACCATAGTACCTCGCAATCGACTGGACATGTCACATGGGGCCTAAGCCATGCTTTTTTTAAGAAGGGAAGGGGGACCTATATAAATGTTGGCACAACATCTCCAATTATATGTGAAAAAAATAAAAAATACATAATATTCTATCCAGTTTCTTCTATCTTCTTCTTCTAAATGGCTTCTCTTGAACTCTGGTGCCAAAGTGCAGTCCTTGGTGCCCAATCCATCGAATAACCCCAAGACATTGGACAAGTAGCAAGATCCAACACTTCGGAACCAGTCCAAAACATATCTAAATTCACTATACCACACACCAAAATTAGCGTTAGACATCAGTCCCTAAAGAATTCCAACAAATCGTCGCTCGGTAAAGGTGCTTTCACCGGCAATACATTGGTCGCTATAGATAGCGTCAAACTATCGGTCGATACATCTTAGTAATTGAATCAGATGAACGGTCGGTAATATAGTAGAGCAAAAATCTAGCATGCTGCCCTCGTCGATTCGCGCCTAAAATTTGGCCGCCGAGTCCCCAAAACCCTAGTACGCGGGCCAAAAAAACGCGGGTGCCACTTTTTCTGCTGGTTTGTGCTCACGTTTATGTCCTTATCCGCTTGGGGAAAAAAGGTCGGCACCCCATCCATCCCAAATCGCCCCCACGCGCCGCAGGGGATCCCAACAAATCCTCTCCTGTCGCCGCTGCTAGATCCACCAGAGGCACCGCCATAGGTGATCCCAGCAGGAGCCGCGCCTAGGGCGCTGCCGCTGTAGGGGCTCGTGTGCCGCCGCTGCTTAGGGTTTCGCGGCGCCGCCGCTCCCAGGTTCTGCGTCGAGCAGGGGAGCCACACCGCCACGAGCAGGGGCTCGTGCGCAGCCACAGAGGAGGAGACGAGGACCAAGGAGAGGAGAGCTCCTGCGGACGCCATCCTGCCGGGAGCCAGAAGCCAGAAACCGGACTCCACCGCCCCCCAGTCTCCACGTCCCGCTCAGGCATCTGCGCCTGCCAACGAGCAGGCCTCCGCACTCAGACCGTGAGCCATCCACCGATTCTACCTAGCAGGTACAGTGTGTGCTCTCAGTTTTCTCTTTTTCAATTTCTGTACCAGTGGCGGAGCGTGACCAATAATTAAGGGGAGGCTAAATTAACATTACAAATTTATCAGCAAAAGAAGTACATACTGATTAATGAGAAAGTAGATTAGTAGTATAATTTATAGTGATGGAACCATTATGAAATTTAGTCTTACATATATCAACTAAAATTCAGTGCTAATATTAAACTAGCAAGGAGGGCATCTCAGCCTCAGATCCTAAAAATAAGAGAGAGGAGTAGAAAATTTATCCCACAATTGCGTATATCATGCTGTTGAGTCCTGCAGTCCAGTCACGGATAAGGTTTAGACAAGCTAATTAGTAGCCTTGTCGCTGCTATCTCCTTTCTGAATTCTTGCAGTCCAGTCACGTATAGTATACAGATCCAGACGAGCTATAGCCCTGCTGCTGCTAGCTCCTTCAGTTCTGAATTCTTGCAGTTGCAACCTGACGAGCTCCCTGCCGCTACTTCTTCGGTCCTGGTTCTTACAGTTGCAGCTGTGCATACTTTACTATAATAACAATTCTCAGTTCCTGTGTTCTGTGATTTCTCAGTTCCTGTGTTCTGTGATTTTAACTTGTTCAGCTCATTGTGTGGGTGCCGGTGTTGATCGTGGTGTTGCTGCTGCTGGACATCAGCTCTCCTTGTTTCCATCGGTAGGATTCCCTTTTGCTAGCCATTCATCTGTTTTTTTTTCAATATTGTCAAAGTATGCAAGTATTTCAATGCTTGTGATATGTTCTTTTATTTAGTACTATAAGCTGCTGGATCTGTTACATAAAGGTTGAGCGTGGTGTTGCTGTTGCTGGACAACTGGTAGTTTTACTTGCACACCTCGAGAAGACGTTCGAACGATATTGTGGCAGCAGCTCTCCTTGTTTCCATCGGTAGAACTATTCCCTTTCGCTAGCTGTTCATCTTTTTTTTTAATATTGTCAAAGTATGCAACTATTTCAGTGCTTGTGATATGGTTTTTTATTTAATACTGTAAGCTGCTGGATCTCTTGCATAAAGGTTGACGATGAATAAAACATGGATTGATGATAATGCTAGGTACATGATAATAACTTCACAACTACTGAGAGTGCTATTTTTAAAGACAATGGAATTTAACCTGAAACATTAATATAGGCACACCAAGATGTATTTGCAAGGGGTGAACAGTTTCTTAGCTTTTGCATTTAGGAATTCAGCGGTAGGCAGCAAGATATTATGTCCTTGTAGAAAGTGTGTTAACTCATTTTGGAAAGAGGCAAGTGAAGTCCGTGAGCACTTGATATGTGATGGGTTTCTAAAAGGGTATAGAATATGGACCTTACATGGAGAAGGTAGCTTTTCTACGAATCATGGGAATCATGATGGGAATTATGATGATGCTGAGTTTATATAGAGGATTCAAGTGAGGATGATGATATATCTGATTTTCTTAGAGACTTAGCTGCTGGTTTGGATGATAGAGGAGATTTTGAGGACAACGGTTCTACTCTAGAACCTTGTCCTGAACTAGTTGTCCTTGAGAAGTTGGTAGCAGAAAATAACATGGAGTTGTACCCAAATTGTAAGAAATATACACAACTAAGGTTCCTAATTATATTGCTCCATATCAAACTCCTTGGAGGATGGTCCGATAGATCTATTAATCTGCTTCTAGATCTACTTAATGATGCACTTCCTGAGGGGTCAACACTACCTAGAACATTTCATGAAGCTAAGAAATTGGTGAAATCAATTGGAATTGGTTACAATAGTATTGATGCATGTGAAAATGATTGCATTCTCTACTGGAAGGAGAATGTAGATCTGAATTCATGCCCGAAAAGTAAGGTTTCCCGATGGAAATCAGAAAGGAAGAGTTTACTATGTTCCTGATCAAGTCGGTGATACTAACTGGGCTGCTGTTGTTCAGTCAAAACCTATTGATGTGTATGACTTGGATAATTTGGATAATAAACACAATGATGTTGAGAATAGACTGATTATGTCATTTCCTGATCTAAACGGCAATGTGACTTTGGATATTATTAGTGGGGTTGTCCCTTCTATTAGAAAGGACATAGATGGTATAATTGTTGACAAAAAATCTAAAAAGGGGTCCAAAAAGTAAGTTTTGTTTAAATAATGTGGCTGCAAATGATTTTCCTACAAATTTCTTAGAAAAAATGTTGATTTATTTGACCGTACAAGGTTGCTGATTTGTTTTTCATTTTTTTAGGAGGAAAAATGGTAAGTGCTAGAAGAAATAATGAGGTTGCTCCCCTCACTGAGATAGAACTAGAAAAGAATGCAAACATTGCAAGAAACAAAGCAATGCTAGAGAGTCTGATCCCTCCCAGGCCACAAGTGCAGCATGTTCAAGCTAAGAAAAGAACAAAGGTTCTGTACAAAGAGCAGTACTAGTGTTTGAATATTTCATGACAAGTACTTATGCTATATGTTACTTGTAGAGAACTCATCACACAAGTGCTGCTGCAACTGCACACCATAATTTGCGCCCAAGGCTAAATTATGTTGACAGTGCACAAGAGCGGATTGATGAAGATCTAGATTGTGAATCAATTGGAGACTTTTTATGTGACAACGAAGGTATTATACCATGTCTTCTACCTTCTTATCGCAACAATATCATATCTTGTCATTTGAGTTGTTTCTCATTATTAAAATTGCTTGTACAGATGTTCACACTAGTCCACACAAGGAAAGGAATGGGAGGAAGATCACTAAAATGGATGATGTATTTGCAAGGACACCTGACATGCCAAAAATCAGAATTACCCTTAATGAACTTGGTCAGCCTGTAGGGAAGAATTCTAGGCAACTAGTAAGTGTTATTGGTTGCCTGGTGAGGAAGAAATTATCAGTTCATTATTATGATTGGAGGTTTATTGATATTGAAGAAAAGGATGCAGTTTGGGATGAAGTAAAGGTAACTTTATGCTAGAATAGTATGATGTTTTTTATCAACTAGAACAATATGTCACTATTTATCTACAAGAACAGTATGTTGTTTTCTTGTGTAAAACTAATCTTGTACTTTTCCATGAAAAAACAGAAATACTATGATATAAATGATGCTGATAAGAATTGGTTTTTAAAGTCCGCTGCACAGAAGTGGAGGGACTTCAAGGCAAGCCTAAACGAGGAGTATTTTAATGAGAACTTAACAGTTGAGGAATTGAAGAAAAGGCATGGTGATAGAGTTAATGATGAGGATTGGGCATTTCTCATATATTATTGGAAGTCTCCTGAATCTGAAGTAAGGCTAATATATACATATGTAACTTGTATTGTTCAATATCTTTGCATAGTGTAACAATTTCTATCTTAGGTTCGATCGCAAATTGCCAAAGCGAACCGTGCTAAGTTGGAGATACATCATACATCAGGCACTAAGAGTTTTGCTCGTTCTTGACATGAAATGGTACATAGAACTATACTTACTTATTGGCCATTGTGTCTTATATAGGTGCTTGTGCAGATTTTTTATGTTGAAAGATAAAACACTTGTAGGTTGATGAACTAGGACGCCCTCCTCGAAGGGATGAACTCTATATCAAAACTCATACAAGAAAAAATGGTGTTGCAATAAGGAATTCAGAACCAATCATTGTAAGTTATTCAAGTATGATTGCTGAATTATAGTATGTAATCTTTATGGTGTGTAAATATTGATATTTTCTTTATGTAGAGCAAACTTAAAGAAACAGTTGAGGCCCATCCAGAGTTGACAGAAAGAACAATTCAACAAGGTGACGTATTTGCTGCTGCTTTGGGTTCAAAGGAGCCAAGAGGTCGTGTGCGGGCTTTAGGTCTAGGACCTACTCCTAAAGAGATTGGTATAGCAGGACTGAAGTCTTACACATCTACAAGATTTCAAATAGAAGTTTTAGCCCGTAAAAAGGCTGAAATTAGGAATGAAGCTCTAGAACAGCACCTAGCTCAAATGGAAGCGAAAAATGCAAATGATGGAAGAAAGGTTTGCACAGGAAAGGTGAAATGTAGAAGTAATGTCACAGAATGGTTCTAATTCACAACAAAATGTGGTATATACTTCTATAACAATACATGAGCTAGTTCTTTGGCATCTTAATACCTTGCGCAGATTTTTCTCATTGTCTCTTCCATTTTATTTGTAGAGCCCCAGATCTGCAGAACATGCTCATGAGGCATATCATGATGCTCATTTTCAAGAAGATGAAGCTTATGAAGATAATGAGAACGATGATGCCATTGATCCGGGTGAATACTTGCTTGTGGATATGCCTACTGCAGCCCCAACTATGCAAAGCCCTTCCAATGCCGCCCGTGTAATGCAGCCCCGTGCAGCCCCATCCTCTCAGTGCAGCCCTACCAATGCATATCCAGCAGTGCAGCCCAATGTCGCATCACAAGTCCAGTCTCGTCAGTGTAGCCTCACCAATGCAACTCCTACAACACAGCCCCATGCATCCCAACCATCACAACTCCAAGCAGCCCAACCAGCACAACCCCGGGTTGCGAAACCATCACAAACTAAGGTAGCCAAATCAGCACATGCCATGAATGTCAATGCCCCTCGCTCTCATTCACATGATGAACATGTAATGCTCTCATCCATGCTACAAAGTTTGTTATCATCATTGCATTATTTGCTTTGTCATTAGTTCAATTCTCATAGATGTATTACTTGCTTCAGATTGGAAGGGATGTGATTTTATATGAAGTGGTCAGATCTGATGCAGCTGTGGCTAGGGGAACAATCATTTCAATAAATCCTAAAACCACTCTTGGATGTGTAGCTCTTGGAAAGCATTATTGTGAAGTTGTGGTGAATGTTGTGATCAAAAGGGATGCAATTTTGCCTCGCCCTTATCCTAGGGTGGAGAGGATGGGCGACGCTCTTAAGTTGCCAATTGCATGGCCATACAATAGAGTAATAAACTGTTCTAGTCATTGTTTCCTATTTTATCATATGTGGTTAGTGACCAGACTTCTAACTAGTGATATTTGTGATAGATGAAGGTTAGCAAGGCATCAGCATCAAATCATGGTTATGCTATTCTCATCTCACTTGTCACTTTGTAATTAGGAATCCGTAGTGTTGTTGTTTCTTAGCAGCTGAACAGTCCACTGAATCAAGTCTACTGCGACTAGCCAACTGTTGGTCATGGCTTCTTTGTTTTCTACAGACCTCAAACTACAGAACACTTTCGGGCACTGTTACATTCATTGATGCACTAGCAGTTTCAGTTTCACTATGCAGAAATCACAGTTTAATCATGCGAAAATGCATACAGTAAACTTTAAAACTCCAATTGGTAATACCTGATTTGACATAGGTTCACCTAGATATGCTTTTCACAGCTATGTATTGTATAATGCGCTGATGGGTGGAGAGGCTAATTGACCATTGCTGTAGTTGCACACAGTGCTGCCTTAATGCATACTGTAACTGTACCTCTAGCTGTCTCTCTATAAGTTTGTTTGCAGAAGAGTCTCAAAACAGTTAAGGGACTATATGTTTCACAATTCTTGCATACAGCAGTCCCTTTCACAGTTTTTGTGCCTTGACAATGAAAATGAGGGCTTTTTTGATGCACTATTTTCTATTTTTGTGTCTTCACAATGAAAATGAGCATGCTATCTTCATGTCATATGTGGTTACAGATATACGGTGCGGTTAGTACCTTGCTCAGAAAGAAGTCAAAAACAGACTTATCTCATCCTAGAGTAAATTGGTTCAATTAATGGCGTGTCTCTGTATAACTTTGTGGCTGTCATACTTTTACTCATGATGGTTGATTGGAATATGCATTTTTGCTTATTCTAAATTTGAGAAATATTCTTAATCATTAGGATATAGTATCAATGTGACTCCTGAAAGCCTAGTTTGTATCATTTGAGAAATACTCTTTATCACCGGAGCAGTAGTTAGTAACCAATAGCCAATTATCGAGTTTTGGACATGTATATTACCATAAGTCTGTAATACATGAACAATGATACTATTGACATAAAGTTGAGCTGAAATATATAATTCTTATGTGTCAACAATCAGTTTTATTAACAAATTTCACTTTAAATTTGTTCAGGTGGGAGGCCCTAAAGATTATGTGATGCTGGCTCAACACCAAGCAGATTTGTCTAGTAATTAGTGATGTTATTTTGTATTTGAGTAAGATGGGGCATTCTATAGATTGTAAGGCCAACATATGTATGGCTTCTGGATGCCATTTGATCTTGCTACTAAGGGCTATGTATGTTGTTCCTTTTGTAAACATGGCACAACTACAAATGTTGGCTTCAATGAAAACTTAGACATGTTTATACATGTTATCCAGCTATGCTTTTGTCTTTTGATGTGAACTTATATGGATGTTGAGTAAGCTTGAGATTATATGGTTACTGTGAAATTAATTAATTATAATAATATCAGGTTGATGTTAAATTAATTATGTAATCATGTCAGTTCATAGCATTGAAGTGTTGGTTGGTGTAACTTTGTATACTATCAAATTGTTGGTCGGTATAACTGGTAACAGAACATTAGTCGCTATACATATTAGCAACTAACTATTGGTCGGTATAGATGCGTCGGTCGCTGTAACTTTATAGCGACGCCACTTACCGCGTCTAATGATATTGGTCGACATAGAGTTATAGCGACCAATGTTCGGTCCCTATAATGACTTATAGCGACTCTTTTGTAGTTGCTGTAAAAAGTATGTGGTATAGTGATTGCTGAAAAAATATCGGCAATTGCAACATCGGGTACGACATAGGCTGTAGATTCATCACCTTGAAACCTTGAATTACTCTCCGCGACCATCGACGATGAGATCGATGACCTAGAGTCTTTGTCCTTGTAGGAGGCTCCTAGAAGCACCCCTGCCCTTGTAGATAGAGGCCATAAATTGGTCGCCTGCGATGAAATCGATGCCTGCAACGACGATCTCATTGTGGTAATCACCGAAGTCATTGGAGGGAACACGATCCCGACCGAAAATCATCTGATTTCACCAGAAGATTTATGGACTAAACCTAAGCAACTAGATAGAAAAATTGCAGGAAAAAGGATGGATCCCCTCCTCTTCTGGTTACCGGCAGACGCTCCGGAGAAGAAGGAGAGGGGCTAGGAGAGGCGACGGTGGTGGAAGTGAGTGTTGCAGCAGCGGCGACTGTGTCTCTCGGTGGTGGCGCCTTCCATAAAGGCTACGAGAGTCGCGTGGTTTCAGTTTTCCCCGGCCTCTTGGCTGGCTTCTGTGGCAAGTCAGAGCTCTTTCGCTGATCCAAAGGCGCTGACAAATGGGTACGGGTACCTTTCTTACTACTGTTTCGCATGCCCAGGACATTGCTTGCCTAATATGATAGCTTGGCCTTTTCTTCTCTGCTACCACCTATATTAACTTCCGAGAAACCCTGGCTTCCCCGAGAGTTCCCTAGTGTAGTAGAATCGCTTTCATTCAGTGAATGCAACTAGTTTTTTTTTCAGCTTGAGTAGTGGAACATAAGCATGTCACTTTCCTCATATAGCCCATACCATAAGCTATCAGCAGCTGAAACGTCCATACCGGTTCAGTAATCAGAGCAGGATCTCTCCCTCTTTGGCAAAAGTAGTATTTCACTTGTTCCCTCCCAAGTGGAATTAAGCAATGAATTAACACAAACAACTTAAAGCTTAATAAAAAGATAGAGATAAGAACGGTGAGTCTGCTTGAAAGTTTTCGTATGACTGATTTGATTCATCAGAAGAAATTCCATCCCTCCCGAGCTTTGCTAGCAATGGAAGTGGTTTCTTTTCCATCATCTTCTATCATCTGATGTACAGGGGCAATGCACAAACCCGGCACACAAACTGTTTGAGTCAAGTTGCCAGCTTTTCAACTCTTTCACGATACAGAGCCACAACCTGCTTATCGACAATGCACACATCATTTCCAAGAATAGTATACTTATTAAAGTACTTGCCAGGATACACCTTCTCCCCAAAATAGAGAGGAGCGGAAGGCCAGTTTGAAAATTGACAACGGGTCTTCCACGACTGAACGGATATTATACGGCGGACACCAGAGGTTTGAAGAAAGCTCTTTTCCACGCAGAATGGCACTAAAAATAAGAACACACTGGCTGGATGACTTGGATAAGGAAAGGCAATAAGAGAGACTTGAAAGATCAGGACCTATTCCCTCTAAAGTGGATCACGCTGGAATCACTCCGACTTCATTCCTTCGGACCTAGCCTGTTGGGAATGTGGGTGTCCGAGAATGGTAAGGGAGCAGAATAAGTCTTCGTCCTCATGAAGCAAGGACTCTCCAGAGCTCTTAGTATGGAAACTTTTGCAGGATGAATCCGCCCTCCTTCCTACTTAAAATATCTACTAATAAGGCGCGCAGCGATGGATTTAGTTAGTTCATCCCCGATTGCAATTGCATAAACAGAAGCATGCCCTTTTTCCCAGTCTGCTTGGATTACTCTTTAGTTCAAAATATGCTTTTCTTATTTTTTACTCTTTACTTTGACTACTCTTTATTTAGTATGAAAGTTGCCTCGGTAAGCAGTGAGACTTTCTAATGGTAAGCAGTAAGAGTTGCCACTATACTATAAGAAGTAGTAGAGTTGCCACTATAAGCAGTAAGAAGAGTAAGCAGTAAGAGTTTCCCACTAACTATACTTTGCTTATGAATACGAGTATTTTACTATTTTTTTCTTTGCCCAGGTGGTGACTGTCTAAGATAAAAGGCGTGGAGCGTTGTTAAAATGAAGTAAGAGAGTACCAAATATATAAAACTTCGTCCACCCCGGGTTAGGAATTAGACTTTCTTGAAGTGAAGAAGGCGGTGTCAACCTCTGGCCTTGGTAAGGCTCATTACTGTCTCCCAAAAGAAAAGCATAGAATCTTCGGCTCGGAATCACTCTTTTTTAGTAACTTAGCAGGTTGCTTCTTTTCTCTATACTTTATTTTCCTTACTATTCTCCTAAGTCATGAAATCTTATCCCACGATATAAGTCTTGCTCGCGACTCCCACGAGGTCTTGCTCGCGACCGAATGACTAAGGTAAGAAGATGTTTTGCTCTAGGTAAGGGCCAACCAAGGACACTTACACATAAGATAAGATATATACTGATTGAGACTTTCTTTCTCAAAGCCTGTAAGTTTTACTCGTAAAGAAATAAGGATTCCCACTTCTAAGTCCACAGGCCGATATCGATGTAAATCTTCTTTGCCTAAGCCCTTCTTCTTTAAGAATTGTTGGACTTGACTTTTCTTACTAGAATTTCTCATACATAAGCTAGAAAGAAAAATGTCTAAAATCCTACACATAGGTCTTACAGCAAAAAGGAGTAAGGTACGTACCTGGGTCTTACAGCACTAGTATGGCAGCTACTAATTCTTTAGATAATCCAAGGTTTATACTTCATATAAGAGTTTGAACTTCTCCTCGGAATAAATAGTGTATCTTCCTTTTAAAGGAAGAAGGACAGGAACAGCCAAGCTACGTTTTGGAATCTCTTTATATCAAATGAGAAAAATAACCTCTATTTCACCATCTTTTTTGCTTCCCCTTAGTCCAGATTACTAATTAACAGTGGCATAATCAGTGGTTGCAAGTTCTATTTTGCAGAAATAAATGCTCCTTCCTTACAGAAATCCAAGTCAACTTCTTTCAGAGATAAGTAAAGAAATAGGATTAGCAAAGTCAAATAGGATTACTTAACTTAACTTAATAGAATCAAGCAGCAGAATTAACAGATAAAGAACCGCTACGCGCCTCATTGGCATGGAAAATTAGCAGCAACAGCGTAGACGAACGAGCCACTTACAAGCATAAAGATTTTTCACGCCTTAGCCACTCTTTGCTAGCAATTGCTTTTACAAAAAAGAGTCAAAGTTTCACATAAGTATAGTAGACAAGACAGTTGCACATCAGTATTGATGTATGTATAATTATGTGTTAAGTAGAGTTCTGTTTTATCGAACTCTAAACCGAGCAGTTATGTTTTATAGAACTCTAGAGCTTGTGAAAGAACTTTTCCGGCATGACTAATATAAAATCAAAAACATTCTGAGTTTACTTATTACTCCTAAAGTTTTAATAAGACTTATACTGTCTTATTGGGCCAGCTAGGTGCTTACCCATCGATAGTTAAAGTAGGGAACATTGCCTAATCAATATTGTAAGAGTTTTTTTTAAGTCTTAAGGGAAGAGTAAGTCATAAGTATTTAGTATTGGAATTGTAGCTAGCTGTTCGGGAGCTGCGCATTCGTATTGGAGCTGTGTGCATATAAATGTTATACTTTGAGTTTCACTTTGAAAAGAACCATAAATGTGAGAAGCCTCGGTCCAAAATTGCCTAATAGAAGTAAAAGAACTTTGACTCTCAAGACAGTAAAGGATCCATGGTGTAGCATCAGTTTATTTTTATATTTTTTTATATCTATTTTTATCTATCAATTCAAAAATCTTTCGAATGGGAGTAAATCTTTTATTTAATAAGGCTAACCCACACTAAGACCAGAGTTTACCAATAAAAGGTTCATCAGCCCTACAGATAGCACTACTATCAGAGTTTACCGACCATTACAGTGTACCACTACTAATTAATATGAAAGTCTCATGTGTAAGCAACCAAGTTGATCTGAAGAAAGAAGGCGCGAAGCGAAGCACTTTGTAAATAAAGAAGTTACTAGAGTAAAAAGATAGTAGAAGGTTACGAGACTAAACATGCTATCCATCCTTCTCTTTTATGGCTGATAAATTGAGTAAAGCGTTATATGGGGGATATATTCTATTCTATGGCAGGGAAAGTGATAGAAATATCTTTTTAAGAAAGTGGTAAATTTTAGTAAATTTACATCATGGCAGGTACCACTTCTATCACCAAGACTATAAGTTTGGCTATGTAAAGAGCAAAATCTCAAACAATCTCAAAATGAAGCAAATCATTTGAAGCTTGGTTTTCTTTAAGTGCAGCCAGCCCTACCTAAAAAATAACTCATTTTCCCTACCGAAGTCAGTCATTCCCGAAGGTTTGTTTACATTTCCGAAGCTTTCTTTATTCATTGGATTTCATTGTATGTAAGTAATAGTCTATAAACTAAGCCAAAAGCAATAGCTATATTTGAGGTAATTCCTCCTCATTTGCCAAAACACCTGCCTTTTTTCTGTAAAAGAACTTCTCGGCTCGTGTAGCTCTTGTAGTAGTACAGGCTCGTAAACCATATAAGATATATATGAATCTATGTCGTATTGATTTCTTGACTATTGATTGTATGTATTTCTTTTCACTATCGTATTGAATATAGGAGGGGGATGCCAACACAGCATACTTCCATGGCTAGTAATAGGCAAAAGATTACCATCTTTATGTCAATGGACTGCTCATCTCAGACCCCTCCACCCACATATACCAATAACCTAAATACTTACTAGACCAACCTGGTAACAAACTTGGGTGCCCCCGTGAAAATAAGCTGTTTCCTTTCCTTTTACTGAAGAAGAGAACCACCAAGAATTCTGTCAACTGGGAGCTCCTGGACCTGAAGGATTCCCAATGTGCTTTTACCTGCAGCCTCGCTACGCGCCTCAAACTCTTCCAACGTCCAATCCAACAAGAGATCTACTTGCCATGCTCTCCCTATGTATTTTATAACACTTTTATTAGCTGTTTTATAGTGGAGTGGGACTTCTTCAAAGGTGCGTACTGATATCGCTGGTGCATTGAATTCGCATCAATCAACCTTTCGGAATTACTCAAATCCAAGAACCTTCACTCTTGATTTAACCAGCAGGATACCCTTTCTATTGATTAAAGATCTTAGCGGTGGCCTCCACCAGGTTGAGTTCCAGACATATGCTAGGATGGCTAACGGGTAATTATATCATCCTTTGCTAGCTTTGGCTTCCTTGGCTGTTTAATATAAATAATGAGTTGATTCCTAATCTGTCTGTATAGTACTTAGAGGGATAGGTTGGCCCTCCAACTTTGAGTCATATCCGTAAGAAAAGAAATGAATTCAAGATTGGTGTATTCATATTTTGATCTTATAGTAGACCCGATCTATCCCCTCCCTTCTCGTTGGATTGACTCCATGCTAATGCCATTTGCTGATTGCCTTAAGCTGGATTGGAGAGGGCACTCCTCTTCAAGAAGAGAAGCCTGGGTAATAGTACTTCAAGGGGGGTTTTTACTTAATTTCTGAACCCAAGTCAAAGTAGCTTAAGCGGTCGATGTGGATTTTCTTTGATCAACCAGCCCTCTGAGAAAAACTCTATAAGTAACCAAACCAAAGCATAGGACTTTTTCTTTCCATCCTCTTGCTTCACCACTACTCTATATACTGGTTTCACTACCTTTTATGCATGGGTTGATTGATCTATGTGTCTTGCTATTTTGGATCATCCGAAGATTGGGGATAATAAGGATCCCTTGCTTTGGTAAGGCAGATCTCCTCTTTAGCCCAGAGAAAGGAAGATGAGCTAGGGCAAAGAGATGGCAATACTTACTTAATAGGTATTATGAACGGTCAACCCTTTATTTCTCTTTATAGTGAAGCTATCCTCTTAGGCGCAGTGTCAGAGATCTTAGCTATCTAGGGAATAGCGGTTAGTGCTACTTGATTGAGTCAAGTTTGAACACATTCTTGGATAGGGAAGTAGGCCTAGAGACTAGAGACCGCATCTGGTTAACTGCTTTAGGTGTGCCGGTTCCAGGCTAGAGAAAAGATAGGCTGAAGCTGTGGAAAAGAATTGAAGAGAGGATCCGTAATTCATTGCAAGGCATTCTCCAATCCCCATAGGTGATACAGGAGTTGATTGAAAGGTAAGGTAGTGCATGCCCATCCTAGTTTTCCTAGTTCTGATCCAGCTTCCTGCTTTCAGCAACCAGAACTGAAGCGGGGCCCATTGAAGAACACTATACCTTAGCCCGAGCAGCTACTTTGTCCAATTCTTCCTAATCTAGGTAGGCCCAATCTTGCTTAGCCGGATTTCTCCTATCTATCTGATCCGAGGGATATTCTTTTCTCTAACCCTAGAAACCCTGCTTGAAGTATGTCCTTCGTCTTTCGACTCAGCCTCGCTAGTAATCCGTTCTCTGTAAAATGTAATGAAAGTGGGTTCGCTTCTTTGCTTTTCTTTCGATATCTCATCGATCAGAGGGGTTTATCCTAACTGGCTCGCTAACCGATTGAGGGAAGGTTCTAAATGTATTTCCCTCTGAGGGCCTGGTCGATTCAGCGTTGGATCTTGAAATGCAATTCGTGATTGATAAGAAATGTGCCCTTCCCCGATACAAGTCTAAATCGTTGTCAAGTATTGGATTCCTTCCTAGTTGTCCTTACTTACTATATATGATATCTGGGAATTCCTTCCAAGCTCTATAACTAGAATATTCATTTATGGAGTTGCCTTTGCCAAGAAAGTTTCTTTTCTTCGATGAACCCCGTTCGTGATACGATACCCTACCTGGGCCTCACACTTCCTCGAAACCAACCCACAAAAAACCATTGGCCCTTCACTCCCTACTGTTCTTCCTTTAACCCGCAGTTCCTTCAACAATGAAGGTTGGACTTCCTGACTTGCCTCTCTGCTCAACCAACTCACCTGTTCGATCCTGCTTTCGAAAGTGCATCCTTTTCCTTGGGCGAGGCCCTTCATCGATAGACTTTCCTATGAGACACGAGCGAATATACGTACGCTAATACCTACGATTCCTAGCCAATGGAATGAAATTCTAATCCTCATCCTCATACCAGCTACTATACCCTTTTTCAAATACTAGCTTTCCCTTTTGCCTCCCCTTCACGGGTAAGATATTTTCTATTCCCAGGACTAGTACGTGTACGCTATTGATATTCCTTGCACAAGAGCTATTCCTATCCTTTCATCCAAAGCTTCCTGTCCGTTCCCGGGATTCAAAGCATCGGCAAAGAACATTCTATAGTTTGATTCAGATTCGTCTGCATCTGGGGCCTAAGAGAAAGAGAAAGAGGTTTTTCCTTTGCTTTGGGTTCGGTACACGGCTAATCGCTACGGATATCATGCCTCTAACTATTCACAAAAAAAGAAAACACATATAACATGGAGTTAGCCAAATCATCCTTATTTGATAAGATAAGGCAGATGGTATGATGAAATTACCTGTTCTACAGAGTGTCCGCCCTATAAGAGAAGCCCAATGACGAAGTTGTAGGACATTTTCCTCGTTTCCCCAAGTAAGACCTATCTCAGGCAGAGCTGTATTCGGTATATCATATACCTATCCCCGGTAGCTAGATTACGTACAATAACAACTACTCTCCTAACTGCTCTACTTACTACTCTTACTTATTAAACATTTTCTATTTACTACCCCTGCTTTCCATAGTATTTTCCTGAGTCACAATCCCTATTCTCATAAGAAAGGAAGGATCCCTTACCTTGGTTACTGATAAGAGAACAGATAAGAGTGGAGAGTTACCGAAGTGCGAGGAGTAGAAGCGCTAGTCCCCTTTGGTCAAATGCTTGTGTGTGCTCTTACCTACCGTAGGACCTCCGTCCCCAAAGCGAAGAAGGAGGAGCAGGAACAACAGGTTGTCCTCTCTTGGCCCAGTAGTTCCGCAACTACTACCATGGTTGTTGCCAACAGGGATCCCCCATTCCGAAAGGTAACGGGGCCGACCCTTAGGTCCAAAGTTGTATGCCACTGCTGTGGTGCCGATAGATTCACTACTGAAGCCCCGTTATCGGACATTGCAGGCTTAACATCTATTTTTCGTATATCACTCCACCACACCGAGAAGAGGTATGTGTACCTCCAGCAATAACAAGAATGGAACCATAGGCTCCTATGCTAGGAGCATTTTGGGGTACAGGTCTAACCACCTCAACTCCCCGTTTCTAGCATGCTATTGTTCTTTTAGTCTCTCGACGACGGGAATGGGAGATGACCGGTAAGCCAGATGCTTCGTGAACCACCGGTACATTTCGTTGCACTTAAATCACCCTCGTTAAGAGGCGCACTCCGATACCATTGATGTCCAATAGCTTTGATAGTAATGGCTGGATCTACTAATACCCCGTCCATTGAGTATAACAGAGCAAACGATGGTATAGCAATGAACAATGGAATGACACTAGAAAAATGGTCCGAATAATTTCGATAGTAGTTCCATGAACAATCCTTTGCGGGATTGGATTAGTTTGCTCGTTGAAATGCCATAAAGCGCGAACCAACATCCGTGATACGAAAACCAAAATCAGAATGAGGAAGAAAAAGATATTGTGATGTAAGTCAATGATTCCTTGCATCATAGGTGTTGCTGCGTCTTGAGATCCTAATTGCCATGGTTCTGCAGCATCACAAAGAGCGATTGTGAGGAATCGCCATTCTAATGAATGAAGAATCATTGGAATTTCCCATCTTTTGAAGCTTTGTGCCCAAAACAAAAGAGAAAGGAGACTGATCTTGACGTCAGCGTTGGTTTTTCCAACGAAAAACAAATTCGAACTTCAATGAAAAAACCAAATGCTAGTTGCCATTTTATGTAATGCATACACTTCCGCGTCCCATCGACTTTGGCCAATGAGATTACTATACGCGTTTTCAGAGGAACTTGAAAAGTGAAATAGATTCAGCACCACCATTGGGCGGGGAACAACTACTCCTTTTTTCTTTCCTCAATCGTTCCTCCTCAAACTATACTATAGTATTCCGTTCCCATTGCTAAGGGGCTCTGAACACCTTGGGTGCGCGCTCGGATGGTTCACGACAATTCAAGGTAGTTTCTACTAATAGCTCAGGGGCCTGTATCGATAAGAGAAATGGCATCATGCCTTCTTCCATAGCCTGAACTATCCAACTGGACTCCGGCTATGCGGATTGCTTTCTTCATTTCAGTTGGGTAATTCGACCGTCCACCTTCCATACAACTTGAGTTGGCTTTGATCGATTGCTTGGTGTCACGCTATTTACTACTACGGTTAGCGAAATTTGTTTATGACACCGATTCATTTCTAATTGATCCATTTTGTAAGGTCGTTCAGAAGAAAAGGCCTACTACTCTACTATACAAAACAAGTAAGCTGGTCAAGTCAAAAGAAGGTTCCTGACTATCTAGTAAATGAGTGCACGAAGAAAGGGAATGTCATGTTCACAAACTGGTACTTTTCTCCCGGTAGGTATGTTTTACAATAGGCATGTGCCATGAAGCAAGAAAAGGAACAAGTCAAAGCAGAAAGAAAGCCCATGGAAAGGAGCGGGCACAAGGAAGGGATGGGGAGTTTTTGAAGTTTGAGAGATAGTGAGGAAGAATCCAAGGAACAATCGAATTTAGTGATGGATGGGAATCGTGACACTTCGTCGGTACATTCTTATCTACCTCTCCGGAATGAAAACTCTACTGCTAATGGATTTAGAAAAAGTCAAGCGAATAGCTGCCCAATCAAAGTCTTCTCTCTGACTTATCGAGTTTGAGGAAGGATGGGGATTGAGTACGGATAGGGTGGGTAGTAGTTACCATCCAGCCTGTGTCAGTTTACTGCCATCCAGAAGCTGTAATTGCTTAGCCAATTGCATAAGCATCCGGAGTTGCACCAGTTAGATAGGAGAAAATGGAATAGGAAACAGGAGTCTTTCCTGCCTGGCCTCTGTCTTCGAGCAAGTTCGAGTTATCGTTGGAGTACTTGGAGTACTAAGCGATTTCAGTATGGGAAGTTTACTATCGGTTCTTTCATATGCTAACTTTGCCAATGCCCTTCCTTAGCAACTACGGGGTCTTCGGCATAAGGGGAGTGCATTCATGTGATATGATATTGGTCTAGTTTAGGCTGCTTGAACTTTCTCTCTGTTCATTGATTCATTGGCTATCAGAGATAAAAGGAATCCAGGACAGTCATCAGTCACACAACCTCTTCTTGTAATGCCTCTGGAATTGCAGCTCACTCCCCTTCTTGAGTGATTCCTGTTGATGGAAGATAGGCTAATTTAGGGTTAGCCTAATATCTCATCATTCCTCACTCTATTCTTTCAATTATAGTAATAAACTGGACCTATCAGATCCAATGAACTACTATATTTAGGACAAGCCCAACACTACTACTATTAGAACATGCAGGGTAGGTGGTATCTCCCAAAGTGAAAGGAAATGTGACCTCATAGAAGCAGCCGCCAGGCCAGCCGAAAATTTACTAAGTCTGGTTTGAAATGACAATATTCGTAAGTAGAGTCACACACGTTAGACGACAATATGCTCTAGTCTTTCAATTCTAGCAATGATATCCACTGTGCTATTCAAAGGTATTTGAGTGGAATGAACTCATCTTAGCCTGGTGTCGGGGAATTGATGAAACAAGCCATTCCTTTAGGCGCAGGGGCAAGTGAAAGAGATGGACAGAGACTAGGGAGGAAGATGGAACGAAAGAGATGGAGAGAGGCGAGAGAGATTGAGTGGAGGGGTCGAATCGCAAGAAACGATTGGAGCGGATAGATCAATCGAAGACGAGATAATCGGGGATAAGGATCGAAGGAGGATAATTGCCAAACTAAAGTGAATGGTGGGATATACCTGAAAAGCCAAAAGCCTAAATCAGTTCTATTCAAAGGAAAGAAAATAATCTCTCACTTATCTTATGCTTTCCTAGCTATCAAACCGCGAATGAAAGCTAGGGTCCTTAAGCCATCCTCCTCCTTGTTCATCTGTTTGCTTTCTGAACGTTTTTACTGAAAGGGGATCAGAGTGCTTAATTATATTAAGTGAACAAGATTAGAGCCGGAATGCCGTTAAGAAAAAAAACATGAGAATGCTCGCTCTCTCCTACGTACTCTAATTGACGCAACTGATGAGGTACCACATTCGATGCAGTACACGACGAACCTTCGTTCCTCCCGCATGAAGAAGCATCTGCTCAGCTTCCTCATCTTCCTCCACCAGCAGTCAAGATAACCAAGCAAATTAAATATTAGCTAGCTACAGAATGGGTATCGTAGGAGGAGACCCGTGCCGACAAGCAACGTGACGAGCAAACAAACCTGCGTGGGTCAAGTCAGGTCAACCACAGCGTACGTACTTGCCATCCTATAAAGTGATAAGACAACGCAGCATCGTTCAGCAGTAGGTAGTACATACGTCCTTCAGTTTTATTTATTGCACTTGAGCACGCAGTATTATACATTCGATGAGTTCTTTTAAAGTTACTAACAAGAATATAAGCCATCGCTTCTGTCGAATGTTACTTTAAACTCTGTGTTGCACTTTCTGTGATCGCCTGATGCAGGCGCTTAAAATAAGTGGTAGTCGCCGTTGTAAGGATTTTGGCAGGTCTTTTTGTTTCTCCGGATACACTCTTGTATGCTGTATTTCCGTTGCAATCAATGGGGAAAAAATGTTGGTGTAATCACTGGTGGCACAAGCGGTAAACTGAAGCCAGGAGAAGAAGCGGGAAAGCTAGAGTTTCAAATGGTGACAGTTGGAGACTTGGCCAGCGGGTGGTGACCGCGCTCAGGGATCGTGTGCGACGTCGTGCACGTTCAGCAGGACGTCAGTTGTATCCAGTGTGTCCAGTGTTTTTAGTGCGTTGTTTCCTCTGTCATATATATAGCTGGTTAAGCGTGTGTGTTTAAATATCTGCGGTGTGCAGAACCTCTGTGTAACTTCTCTAAGTACTGTCATTCGAAATCTGAGAAAAACAGCTCTGTCCTCGGTGGTTTGAGGGACAGGGTCCAAAATTCCTGTGTTCTTGTGTGTTCTTCAATCTTGCCACTGTGATATTTGTGTCTTGTGATTGATCTTGGTTCAATACGTGGTATCGGAGCCGATCACAAGCCAAAGCGTTGCGTGTGTGCGTTGTTTTGATCTGTTCGTGATGAGCGACCGGAGTTCGGGGAGCGGAGGTGCAGGCGGCGGCGGCGGCCATGGTGATCGCGGGTGGTACAATTACCCGCAGTTGACGTCGACCAACTACACAAGCTGGAGCATCCGGGTGCAAGCTATCATGGAAGATCAGGGCGTCTGGGAGGTGGTGGAACCGCCAGAGGGGACGTCAACGACGCAAACAACAGATTAGTCCGGGAAGGACAAGACGGCAAGAGCGCACTTGTTGCAGTGCCTGTCTGATGATCTGTTGATGCAGGTGGCGAAGAAGAAGACAGGTAGAGAAGTTTGGGAGTGCCTGAAGTCAAGATTCGTAGGTGCAGATCGTGTACGAGATGCACGGTTACAAACGCTCAAGAGTGAATTTGACGCCTTGAAGATGAAGGAGGACGAAACAATCGATTCCTATGCTGGTAAACTGACGGGGATGTCAGTGAGGTACAGCAATTTGGGTGGGACTCTGGATGACGCGGCATTGGTGAAGAAGTTGTTCGATTCTGTACCGGAGAGATTCATCCAAGTCATCGCCGGGATCGAGCAGTTTTACGATCTCAAAACCTTGGTGTTCGAGGAGGCAGTTGGGCGTTTGAAGACCTTCGAAGAGAGGACTCGGCGGGGAGCCAGGAACAAAATGACAGAAGACAGGCAATTGTTACTCACTCAAGCAGAGTGGGAGGAGAGGCAGAGGAAGGCCACTGGTGACTCATCAGGGAGAGGGAAGTCATCGGAGGCCGGACGGGGTCAAGGTCGAGGCCGAGGTAGAGGCCAAGGTGGAGGTCGTGGCCATACTCAAGGCCGTGACAACACTGGAGGGGGAGGTGGCAAGAAGGATAAGAGCCATATTCAGTGTTTCAAGTGTAAACAGTATGGTCATTATGCCAACCGTTGCCTAGGCGGAGAGAAGAAGGAGGAGGCGGCGCATCATGTGTGGGCGGAGATGGAGCCGGCGCTGGGATTGATGCTTGCTGTTGCTGAAGAAGGAGATGGTCTGGTGTTGATGCCGGAGTCCAGGAGACAAATCCATGTCTGTCAGAGCGGGCGGTGGGGTGCTGTGGATCTGATAGAGGAGAAGGTGGTGTCGGAGTTACATCTGACCGGTGGAGGGGAGTTCACCGGAGATAGCTGGTACCTGGACAACGGAGCAAGCAATCACATGACCGGAGATCCTGGGAAGTTTGCGGAGCTTGATGGGGGAGTCACCGGCAAGGTGAAGTTTGGAGATGGTTCATCGGTGCAGATTGAGGGGAAGGGCTCAATTCTGTTCAGGTGCAGAGATGGAGAGCACTGGTTGCTCCGAGACGTCTACTACATCCCCAAGCTCAAGAGCAATTTGGTGAGTCTCGGTAAGCTCACTGAAGATGGCTGTAAGGTGGAGATGGACGAGGATGTCCTGAAGGTGTTTGAGAAAAGACCCATGAGACTACTGTTGAAGGTGCAGAGATCCTCAAACAGGCTATATCGTGTTGATATGAAACCAGTGATGTCTGAGTGCTTGATGGGTAGTGTGGAAGAGCCAGAATGGCTATGGCATGGACGGCTAGGCCATGTCAATTTCAGAACTCTGAAGATGGTTGGGGAGAAGGAGATGGTGGGTGGAGTGCCGGTAATAAATCAACCTGACAAGTTGTGCCATCCATGTCTTGCAGGGAAGCAAACAAGGCAACCATTTCCAAGTGCAACCAGTTTCAGAGCTCAGCAAGCACTGGAGTTGATCTATGTTGACCTTTGTGGTCCAATTACTCCATCTACTGCAGCTGGTAATAAGTATTTTATACTCTTTGTTGATGATCATACTATATTCATGCATGTGTATATGCTGAAAAGTAAGGATCAGGCCACTGCTGCATTAGAAAAATATAAAGCAGAAGTTGAGAATGCAGCAGAGAAGAAAATCAAGACTATTCGTTCAAATCGTGGGGGGGGGAGTTTCTGTCAGCAGCTTTTGCAGGGATTTGTGAAGCAGCTGGGATCAGAAGGCAGCTCACTGCCCCATATACACCACAACAAAATGGGGTGGTGGAGAGAAGGAATAGAACAGTGGTAGAGATGGCTAGAACTATGATGAAGAGTATGAAACTTCCAGGGAAATACTGGGGAGAGGCAGTTAGGCATGCTGTTTATTTGCTAAATAGGCTGCCTACAAGAGTTGTGTTGGAGAAAACACCATATGAGATGTGGGTGGGCAGAAGACCACATCTTGGACATCTAAAAACTTTTGGATGTTTAGCTCACATGAAGGTAACTGTTCCTCATTTGAAAAAGTTAGCTGACAGAAGTCAGAAAACAATTTATTTTGGAGTGGAAGAAGGCTCCAAGGCACATAGATTATATGATCCTCTACAGAACAAGGTGTTGGTCAGTAGAGATGTCATATTTGAGGAAGGTGTGTCATGGAGTTGGAACTCTGGAGAAGAGGGGACAGAGAATTTCAGAGTGGAAGAGGATAATCTAGTTCCTATCAACTTGTGGGAACCAAGTGGAACAGGGGTAGTACCTGTGGAGATAGGAGGAGAGACAGTTGAAAATGTAAATGATGTAGCTGGAGGTAATCTGGAGCAGTCAACACAAATGGATAATATACCACAGCATGGTGGGGAGTCTTCACACTCAGCAGGCTCAGATGGAGCAGCAGATCCTGTTGCAACATATGGTTCAGGATCAGTGCAGGATACACCAGAAGAATCAGGAGTGCAAGGAGGATACAGTTCAGATGAAGAAACTCAAAGGTTCAGGAATCTGAATGATATTTATGAACAAACAGATATGGTTGAATTGCAGTCTGATTCAGATGGTGAGGCTCTACTGGCAGAGACAGACGAGCCAAACAACTATTTTGAGGCAGCTGGAAATCCATATTGGGAGGGAGCTATGGACAAGGAGATTCAGTCCATTGAGAAGAATGGAACATGGTGTTTGTCTAAGCTACCAGCAGGGCACAAGGCAATTGGGCTCAAGTGGGTTTTTAAGCTGAAGAAGAATGCTGAGGGTGAGGTGGTGAAGCACAAGGCTAGACTTGTGGCCAAGGGGTATGTGCAGAAGCAGGGTGTGGACTATGAAGAAGTCTTTGCACCAGTTGCCAGAATTGATACGGTGAAGTTTATTTTGGCATTGGCTGCAAACAGAGGCTGGCAGGTTCATCACCTGGATGTCAAGTCTGCATTTTTGCATGGAGTCTTAGAAGAGGAGGTTTATGTCAAGCAACCAGATGGGTATGTGGTGAAAGGCAAGGAAGATTCTGTGTTAAGGCTGAACAAGGCATTGTATGGCCTCAAGCAGGCTCCAAGAGCATGGAACATGAGACTTTATAGCAGTTTGAAGAAGCTTGGCTTCAAGAGATGTTTGTGTGAACAAGCTGTATACACAAGAGGGTCTGGGAAAGACAGTGTACTCTTAGGTGTATATGTTGATGATCTCATTGTGAGAGGGAATGATCCAATGGAGATTGAAAAATTCAAACAACAGATGACTGGTGAATTTGAAATGAGTGACCTTGGTCTTCTGTCTTACTATCTGGGAATAGAAGTAAATCAGGAGAAGGAGTATCTGACCATAAAACAGACTGCATATGCAAAGAAGGTGTTAGATCAGTTTGGTATGGGAGAGTGTAATGAAACAAAGTATCCTATGGAACCTGGTTTGAAACTGCATGAAGATAAGCATGGAGAGAAGGTTGATGCAACAAATTACAGGAAAATGATAGGGTGCATGAGATATTTGCTACATACTAGACCTGATTTGGCATACTCAGTTGGTGTTGCAAGCAGGTTTATGGAGAAACCTATAGTATTACATCTGAAAGCTATGAAATAGATACTTAGGTACCTCAAGGGGACAACAGAGCTTGGGTTGGTGTATACCCAAGATGGGAAGGAAGAAGTGCTCACTAGTTATTCAGACAGTGATCATGGGGGTGATGTTGTAGGGAGGAGGAGCACAGGTGGAATGGCGTTCTATTTGAATGATAGCCTGATATCATGGTGCTCACAAAAACAGAAGACAGTGTCCCTTTCTTCCTGTGAATCAGAATTCATGGCTGCCACTGCAGCAGCAAGGCAAGCCTTATGGCTGAGGAATTTGTTGTCAGAAATAACAGGGAAAGAACAGCAAGTTGTGACTTTGTATGTGGACAACAATTTAGCCATTGCACTCATGAAGAACCTAGTCTTTCATGGTAGGAGCAAACACATAGATATAAAATATCACCTTATTAGAGAGTGTGTGGAGCATGGGCAGATAGCAGTGCGAAGAGTTTCTACTGAACTGCAGAAAGCAGACGCACTGACCAAGCCATTGTCAGCCATCAAGCTGGCAACCATGAGGTACATGATGGGGGTTCGTGAGCTTAGCTCCCACCAGGATTAGGGGGGAGAATGTTGGTGTAATCACTGGTGGCACAAGCGGTAAACTGAAGCCAGGAGAAGAAGCGGGAAAGCTGGAGTTTCAAATGGTGACAGTTGGAGACTTGGCCAGCGGGTGGTGACCGCGCTCAGGGATCGTGTGCAACGTCGTGCACGTTCAGCAGGACGTCAGTTGTATCCAGTGTGTCCAGTGTTTTTAGTGCGTTGTTTCCTCTGTCATATATATAGCTGGTTAAGCGTGTGTGTTTAAATATCTGCGGTGTGCAGAACCTCTGTGTAACTTCTCTAAGTACTGTCATTCAAAATCTGAGAAAAATAGCTGTATCCTCGGTGGTTTGAGGGACAGGGTCCAAAATTCCTGTTTTCTTGTGTGTTCTTCAATCTTGCCACTGTGATATTTGTGTCTTGTGATTGATCTTGGTTCAATAAAAAAATCTTAAACCAAAGGACATCACTGTAATTGGCCACCGGTTGCCTTCTGGACCGTGCAATGCAATGGTCGGTCAGTAAACACCTAAGCCTGGCTAGCTCTTCAGTTGGGTCATAAGCCTGGCTCTTCAGTTGGATAATATGAAGCTAGGTTGTGTCTCAAATCCACACTTAAAGTTTGTCCTAATGGGCCATGCGCCGCTGTCGGCGAGTCGCAATCTAGGATCCGGCGCCCCGCACCTGGCCGGGATTCATCTTGTATACCTCGCCACTGCTGCCATCCACCAGTGGTGCCTTCTTCGTTAGATCCAGCTCATCGTCCTACTGCTCCTCCTTGGCCGATGCAAGCAACGCCAGTCTCGTTTGGGAAGCAGCATGAAACAAAGCACTCGTCGAAGTGCACATGGGAAGGCACAGCGATGTGCTTGGGGGAGCATGGAGTGCTGGCGATTTGGGAAAATAGTGGAAGACGCCTCGGTAGAGAGAGAGGGGTGGAGGGAGCGTGGATAAGGGCATTTTAGGAAGAGATGAAACTGGGATGAACATTGGCCGTGCTATAATTTGGTAAAACTCAACGGAGATATGGAGGGATGTTTGGAAACTGTTCCCAGCGGGGTTTAGCATGTTTGGATGAGACAACCATCGGGGTGCGGGCGGAGGTTGAGGAAGAGTGGGCTTAGGGAAAACACAGGTGGGACCCAATAAAGCTAGAGTTTCAATACTGTATTCACCTACCTCTCTTGGAGCATTTACAACCCCCTATTTTATAGGACACTGATTGAAACAAATCACAATTACATTCCTGCCCCATGATGGTGGTTGTATATTCTTTGTAGATACCTTCCCTAGGCCAGTCTCTCAAGGGTAGCCGGTCATTCTCCAGTGATGAAGGCTGCTTCATGGTGGGCCGACACTTACGGCCAATCAGGTGCTGATGCCAGAGGAGCATGGTTCAGACCATCTCCCTTGGATGGCAGAGGTTTCACCTCCGTCTTAGATCTTGAACACCGCCCATCGGTTAGCCTTGCCCTGCACATTCCCGCGAGTGGCACTCCAGGGCGACGAGCAACTCCTGGAACCTCCGCCCGTACAACGCAGGTCTAACCTCTGCCCGTCAAAGGCGGAGGTAAGGCCTCTACTCGGGTAAGTTAGAGTTCCGGGACAAAAAAAAATGCTGAAGTTAGAGTTAAAGGGCGGAACTCCTGCTGTATCTCCGCCTGACACCTCCTCCCAAGAATTGCCGAAGGCTCCATCAGCGGTGGCGCCATTACTCAACCGCAGTCTTGAGCGCACACCCTGCTTTTGTGTTACCTCTGTCGCCAGGGGGAGTTAGTCCCCCAATAGTTCCCCTTTAGAGATCGCGGTCGGATTCAGCAGGCCATGAATTATAAACTGGTCTCCGCCACCTTGCGACGGAGGTTGCCATTCCATGCCATAGTGCCTACGCGATGTCTGGGATGCAGAGGTTGTGTCTCCCCCTGGCCTGTCTGGATTTGACCGTTGTGATGGTGATTGATGAGACTTGTTGCTATTGGTGCATTGAGGATCGCAACAGTTCCCTTTGTAAGGAGAACGATTGGGGTGCACACTGTATAAGGGGGGAATCCCCTCCCCGCGGGGTACCCCTATTGCATTCGCTGTCGTCGCTCTTAGCCTCCCCTACTCGCTCTTCTAGGCCCGTTGCACACTCATTTTTTCACCCTAGGCTTTTGGTCTTCGGCGATGGCTTCCACCTCGACCTCCGCTCCTCGCCATGCCACTTTCTTTGGCCCATATCGCCACCTTCTTGGCGTGAGGGCATCTGGGTGGAGTGTGTGTTTGAGGAGTGCTTGACCGAGAGCTTTCTTGCTCGAGAGTTGGAGGAGGAGTTCGAAGGCTTGGAAACCTCCGACGACGAGCTTTGCTGTTTGGAAGAGAATGACACTATGGCAGGCAAGACCTGGTACATTGGTCCTTCCTCCGTTACTGAGGTGACTCTTGTTGAGATGCGTGAGGATGGATGGTTCAGAGCTGGTCGTGCTCTGCCTCTGCCCGATGGTGAGACTACTCCGAACCCTCCGGAAGATACGTAGTTGTTTTTAGGGATTTTTTTCGTGTGGCCTTCGATTTCCCTGCACTACTTTTCTTGGTGAGGTTTTGGAGGCCTTCCGTGTTCAGCTACATCATTTGACCCCATGCTTTTTTAACCTTGAGCAAGTTTTACTGGGTGTGTGAGTCTTATGGGGCCGTCCCGAACATAGACACTTTCTGCGCATACTTTGAACTGCAGAAGCAATCGAAGAAGGTCACAGTGGATGGTGTGGAACTTGTAGCTCAATATGGGAGCTGCACTTTCATGGCTAAGAAATTTCAAGGAGTCAACAAACTAGAGCTCTCTTTTTGCCAAAAGGAGAAGTGGGATCGTGGATGGATGGAGGATTGGTTTTATGTGAGGATGACTGGCCAGACCCTCACCTACGACGATGGGTCGAAGGAGACCATCTACTCTCTAACCTCTGTCATGTCTAAGATGGCCCCGCTGTGCCGAGTCGCTCCTCCGGCATGGGTCTCCGTCGATAGGCGGGTGTGCGACAAGGCCTTTGCCTTGGCGTGCCGCTATTCCGGACGTCGGGACCTGGTCGAAGAGATGGTTGCGATGAACTACTAGCCGCTTGGATAGAGGAACAAGCGTTTCCAAATTGAGATGGTCCCACCAGAGGTTGTCTCGTTCCCTCGATTTGGGCAGGTGCTTCCAGCTGATCAGGATCGGGACGCTCTTGTTGCGGGGGTTGAGGAGGCACGCGGGCAATTGTTGGTGCCATGAGTGACAGGGAGTACCTTACCCGGAGGTCTGAGTCAGGCACTATGTCGTGGCTTAACCAGGTGTTTGAAGAGCTGGGGATTCATCACGAGGAACACGTTGTTCCTCCGAAGGTTCTAGCTTCAATTGAGAAGAAGAAGCAGAAGGTTGCTGCCAAGAATGCAACTGTTGCGGCGGAATCAAAGAAGAGGAAAGGCCAAGCTGGTTTGAAGGCTTTGTCTAAGAAGCAGAAGGTTGAGGCTAACTCCGCCGCATCTGCATCCCCCGCCACAAGTTCCGCCTCTGCCTCGGAAGAGGGCTTAGTAGAGGACACTGGTGGAGCTCAAAACGCATCTACTAGAGAGGAGGCTCCAATGGATTTGGCATCGGGTGGAGGCGGTGGTGCGGAGGCTACAGAGGTCACTATAGAGGGCACTGCCCCCGTCGGGGAAGGCGCTCCGCCGAGTGTGGTGGACGAGACGCTGGTCCTCATTGAGGACGTTCCAGAGGAGAGAGACAATGATGCAGATGCTGACCGGGGAGCCGCTAGCCTCAATGTCTTCCTGATCCACCCGTCTGCCCCCACTCTGACCCTATCATCCTCTCTATCCCCCAATGTCGTGCCTTTCTATCCGGGGTGGCACGGAGGGACGCTCCAAGGCTCGTCGATGGGCGAACGAAGACCGCATCGACATCTCCGATGTGGAAACGACGCCAACCTCTTCCTCGCCCTACCTGGACGCGCTTTGTTGTGTGCCACAGCTGGTGACATTGGAGACTCGGTCCACCTTGCCTCAGTCTTTGGGCCTTGGCGCCGCGGTGCCTTGCCGCCAGGGTGCAGGCCGATGGCGAGGGAAGTGCCATCGATCGCGCCTATAGCTGGTGCACAGCATGCCGGCCCGACCTGAGGAGGGCCGCATCCCGGCTCATCAACGCCTCGGACGCGGATGGGTCTTCGCCCCTAACGTTGATGGGTGGCGGGAGATCCTTCGCCAGCAGGCGATGCAGCCGGTGATCACCTCGCCCGTGCCACCTAGGCCAACTCGCGGGGCCCGGCCTACGGGTCATCGACCACCGATCCCGGCCAATCTCCATGGCAAGTGCCTCAGTTGCCTCTTCTCCGCGCACCGGGTGGCTACTTGCAAGCTGCCCCAACGATGCCTGCGGTGCAGGGGTCTACGGCACGTTGCGCGCGACTGCAAGCGCCCAAGGCACATGGGCTTCCGAAGCTCGGGTGTTCATGCCTCCGGTCGCTCCAATGGGCCGGCGGACTTTGGTGGGCTGTGCGGCCATGGCAGGGCCACGACGGACACCATCCACCTTGGTGGAGCCACCATGAACACCACTACCCCCGCCACTGACGGACGGTAGCGGAGGAGGCGGAGGCGCCACAAGCCATCGACCGAGTCCGCGCGGACAGCGCCAGCCTCCGCTTTCGATCCCAGCCAAGTCGGCCGAGGTGAGCCAATCAGCACGCTGCCCCCTTTCGAGCTCAACCCGCTCACGCTGACAACGCCCTCGGATGCTGTCGTTTGCGGCATTACGGACGACCCGATGATGATGGAGCTCGCTGCTTCGCTCAACGATACTTAGATCGTCCTGAGGCCTCCTCCGGTCTCCAAGTCAGAGGACGAGGTCCCAGTGGTGGCCACTGCTATTTGCTCGCAGTGCCAGCAGATGTTGCGGGCACCCTCGGTGTCGCCTCAGTTTGAGCAGCCACGGGCCACACCAAAGCAGTTGGTGTTCGACGACCCCTCGGGCGTTGTTGCACCCACGGTGGATGAGGAGGACCTGGCCATAGCGGCCGCCACACTGAGCCCCTTAGCTGGCGCGTCATCGCCTTGGCGCCCGTCCATTACGATGGCTGTCTCTTAGGATGGGGACTCTTCTGCTCGGCGGACGACAGATCTAACTCCGTTGTCGCCGGTGCAGGAGGAGCTGCCGGTGCCACCAAACACTGGCGACGCGATGCCACGTGAGGCTGCTCGCCATCTCGCCTAATTCATCAACGAGGTGCAGATCGAGTGGCCGCCGCCTTTGATTGCCAGCCCCCCCAAAGCAAGCGGAGCCAATCAGGCGGCATCCCATGGTGAAAAGGAGTACTCGGATTGCCGCTCGGCCGTTGTCGCATATACCGACATCCAGGCGAGGAGAGGTACTGCTCAACATGAGGATGGGCATCGAACCGCCGGCGGCACCAATTTCTCCTGCTCCCAAGAGTTTACGTGAGGCTATTCTCGATGGGAACTTGACGTCAAGCCAGATTGATGCTCTAGACGGTTATTTCCCGGTGGCCATTCAGTGGACCGGTGGAACACTCCTCTCGGACGTCGGAGTGGACTCTCACGGTACCGCTTCATAGTTATAGCACCGCTCCTTCCAAGGTTGTTGTCTTTTATGTAATATCGAATCTCACTATTTGTTTGCTAGGACGGTCTGACCTACAGCCATAAGACCTCCAGTGGTGCTTGTCATAAGCACGTCATTTGTATGTTTGTACTCTTCTTCTTAATGCAATGACACGCAAATCTTTTGCATATTTGAGAAAAAAGAGGGTTCTGAGTCCTTGGTGGAGGCTACCACGGTCTCTGTAGAGGCTGCGGGGGCCTCTGTGGAGGATCCATTCCTAGATGTGCTGGGCGGAGACTCAAGCCCTGATGTGTCAAAGGTTTTCCCCCACGGTGGTCAATCCCTGATTCTCGCTGTGGAGGTTCCCAGGCCAGGCGCGCGTTGCATAGTGGCGCAGGTGTCGAAAGAAGAGGAGGATACGCCTGATGCTGTGCGGCTTGCTGTGTTTGCAGCCTTCCCCCTTCACCTCGGTAAGGGTCTCATGCCTTTTGTTGTATTTGTTTTATGTTTTCTTCTTTCCAATGTTATTTTTTCCTGAGTGTTTGTTTGTTTTCGTAGGTTCTGTGACTAGGAGTCTTACGAGCAAAGAAGAGCATGCCGCTGGCTCAAGGATTGGATATGCCAGACTGGGTATGCCTCCGCCGCCTCCTCCCGCGGTTCAACCTTCGCCGCAACTGACCAGGCTGATCTTGGAGGCTCCGACTTGTGAGTTGCAGGGTCTTTGAGTTTGTTTTTTGTTTCCTTAAAACCTCTTTTGACTAGTTTTTTAATTCTTTAGCTGCCATCCCCGACGACATTCTAGCTGGTTGGATTAAGTCTCTCGGCAAAGTCCACACCATTATTAGAAGTTGTCTTACTTCTATTTCTTTCGTCTCATTTCTTGTTTACTCATGGGTCTCATGTTTTTGTGGTATTTTTGGATTGCTTCCAAGAGGGCTTGAAGAAGGTGGATTACTGGAAGCTTCTCTGTGTGTAGCTAGAGCACCAGAGCCTGGTGAGTGTACATCTTCTTTATTTTGTGGAGGTCCCTTGGTTTGCTTTGCTACTAGTTTGGTTCTTTTATCTGAGGAGGTGCTATTTTTCAGGGTTACCATATGGCCTTGGCTATGGAAGAGCATATGACAACGGAGATGCTAGGTCAGAACAATGCTATCAAGACGCTGAAGCGTGAGGTTGAAGTCTTGGATAACAAAAACACCAAGCTTTCTATCGAGGTGACTAGGCTCTCCGCTGAGGCATCGGAGGTTGCGGACCTTCGCCTAAAGGTGGCAAGCTTCCGTGAAGATAAAGAGAGAGCAGAGGGCGAGGTAGCTCGTCTGAAGAGACAAGTGGAAGAGGCCCAAACGTCGAAGGTGCTAGCTATGGAGCGCGCAAGCAAAGCGAATGAGACTTGCGTTAATGTCCAGAGTGCGCTTGATAAAGAGGGGCAGTCGAGCGCAACTCTGCAAGAGTAGGTTTCTCTCCTGAGGAAGCGGATGGAGGCACTAGAAAGACTTGCCTTAATTACTGCCGAGACCTACAAGGCGGCGGTGGAGAAGTTTGGTGGTCAAACCTCCGCCCTTCCAGAAGAGGCTAGCGCGTTCAACCTACTTACATGGTTGAAATCTCACGTGGAGAAGGTGCCCTCCTTAGCGCCACCAACTTTGGCAAAATGTTAATGCGCAAAGGGTGCACCCACGCTACCGAGGTGGAATGTGAAGCTCTAGCTGATGCTTCCTCACTTGGAGAGGCCTCCGACGCATTATGGAAGTTTGTGCGCAACTTTATTGGGTCGTTTTGGACCATTTTTGGTACAGTGTTAGCTAGGCAAATGGCAGAGGAGCGTCGAGCTAGGGTATTTTAGTTTGGTTGTACTTTCCCTTGTGTACTCATTGGTTTTGATCTGCTCTTTTGATTATGTTTGTGGTTTGGTTTTTTTAGGAATTATAGAAGGCCGGAAAGGTTTCCTCTGGTCGGCCTTGGCTTATATCTTCGCCTGCTCCTACTTCTGGCTCCTGGTGCTACGCTTGCGGCTGTTGCGGCACCATTGCACATCCTTGCCCGCGCTGTGGAGGCTTCCAAGGAGAAGGAGATCGCTAGAGGCTCAACTAGTGTTGCAAAGCCTTCCAAGGAGAAGGAGACCGCCAGAGGCTCGGCTAGTGCCGCCCTGTCCGGAGATGATTCTTTTTTAGGCGAAGGTGGAGCCATTCTAGGTGCTGGTACAACATCTGCGGTGGCTCCAGAAGACCCTGAGGTGCAGATTTAGGTTTGGATTTGTGTTGCTAGGAGAGATGCCTTTTTATAGTATCTTGTTACACTTTTGTAACATAAACACTAAGGTCTTTTGTGTATATTTGAATCCTACGTAGGTTTTCGATCGAGGGCCTGCGTAGGATGTCGCCCCGTTAACGTTCTATTTGAATGGTATTTTTGTGAGTGGTGAACCCTGGTGGTACTGATAGAGGTCTTTCCCAGGCTCTACTGCTGCTGATATGTTTGAAGATGTGGAGTGGGATGTTGACAATGAAGGCGCCGAGTTTACCCGCTCTTTAGCTTGGCAGGGGCCTCCGCCTTCTAAGTTGCAATGTTGATTTGTTTAGGCTCTATTTTATTAGATGATGTCGGAGGTATATGCAATGTTACCGAATGCCTAAAAATGTCAAATGTTTTTTTATTGATGATTTCGTCTTACCACTATTTTTTATGTCTCCACAATATGTTCCTTCTTTGGATGTCATGGAGAGCTGGCTCGTGTCTATTTTAAGAATCATGCCTCCGTCTTATTCTCCCTTTGTAGCACGTGAAGATGAACCTGTGCGCTGTGGCCAAGGAGGGTGGTTGTGCCTTGCTCTATGAGAGGTTTGCCTGCATCGGTGGCCTCCGCTTGTTCCTCTGAAGGTTCTTGGTCTTGCATATCTTGTGCATGAGGGTGGTGTTGGTCAAGCCACGTAGTCTGCTCCAGAGGTTTGTTTACGGCTGCAACCTCCGTCTCTATGCTTTCTTGCAGCTATTGGTTTCTGTGTGGTGGTGTGTGGAGAAGTCGAGGTGGTGCTCGTGTTCGATCTTGTAGGTGCTGCGGAGGCTTCGGTGCAACTTGAGCGATTGTTGGTTGCTTCTTGGAGGACCTCTGCACGGTATGATCATTTATCAGAGGTTGAAGAAGTCTTTCTTACACACGTTCTTTGCTTGTTGCTGAGCTTCTCCTTTTTTGCGAGCGGAGGTTGACGGTTGTGCGCACACCTGTGGAACATGTGTAATGCTGGTCTATGCCCGCTTTGTTGACTTGGCTTGCGGGGGATCTTACGAGTCTTCGTGCGATCCCCCTAACGGGGGTTGGCACATGGCTGTTGGTATCAGCTTGAGGAGGCAATCCAGATGCTTGTAGTAGGTTCTGGGTTATGGTTGCTCTCTCTTTTACGAGTCTTCGCATGGTTCCTTTCATGCTTATGTCGGATAAGGATACACCTGCCTCCATGACCTTTGGGGGCGATGTTTAGGTGTAGTTGGTGCTAGGTTTTCTTCTCTCCCCCCTTTCTTTTCTCACTAAGTGAAGATTGTGTGGTGCTGTCAGGTTTAATAGTCTAGGATGTGTCGTATTGTTAAATGCTCTACTAAATGGCTACTAATTTGTCATTGATATGATATAAATTATTGGTGATTTTGCAAATCTGCATTAATGTTACTTGTATCTCTAGCAATTAATACTCCTGGTGCCTGAATCATGTCAGGACTTCTTCCAGGTTTGTTGACCTCTGACGCCTCGGGTGGAGATATGTGCATTTGCACTTTGTTGTTTGCGTGGCTTTTTTGCCAATTGGAATGTATCTCCGTGATGCCTACGACTTGGTAGGTCTTTTTTCACGGGCTAGGCTTGTTTTGGCCCCGGAGGTCATCCGTTATCAGGGAGCCTCCGGCTCCCGGTAACGGAGGTCCTCTTTTGTTTTGTTTTTCTTTTGTTGAATTTTGTGGCTTCGTTTCTGGCCACTTTTGACTTGCATAAAATAAGAATATTTCTTTTACGGGAAAACGTCTTCATAGATTTGGAGGGTTTTTACATGGGTTCTGCCTCGTGAAAAAACTAACCTCCACAAGGAGTTCCCCTTGTGAGGAAAAGAGTACAGGCCTGAAAAGTTGAAAGGAAAGAAACTTAAGGAAAACAATGTCTAGACCTGGCTGAGAAAAGTAATAAGGAAGGGAGATGTGTGCTAACCTTCGCTTATAACTTGCGCGGAGGCTGCTCTTACAATGATTTAGATGTAAAATTTGTGAAGGTTGCTGATGTTCCACGTGTGGAGAGTGGTTTTTCCTTCACCGTCGGTTAGGAAGAATGACCCTGGTCTGCCTGCTGCTGTTGCTATGTAGGGCCCCTCCCACTTTGGTTGTAGCTTTCCGGCTATTGCTGCATTTGCTTTTCTTCAGAGGACCAGGTCTCCTTCTTTTATGTCCTTTCTTACTATTGATTTGTCGCTCCATTTCTTGGTTCGGTCTTGGTATTTTAGTATGTTGTTAGCGACCTCTAGCCTGATACCTTCGATCGTTTCCTTAGAACATTCCTCATCCTCCGCCATGGTCTGCTGCATTGCGCGGAAGCTTTTATGCTTGATCTCTTTTGGTAGCATGGCTTCTTCTCCATAGAGTAGCTTGAAGGGGGTGAAGCCTGTTGTTCTGGAAGCTGTGGTGTTGTTCGACCAGACAACCTTCGGCAATTCTTCAACCCACTTGCCTTTGCGGAGGTTAAACGGAGTTATGGATATGGCAGAGAATACTGCCCTGTTTGCCCGCTCTACTGCTCCATTGGACTCTGGATGGTAGACTGAGGCGAAGGCTAGCTTAGTCCCAATGCTAGTGCAAAACTCTTTGAACTTGTCAGAATCGAACTGCTTGCCATTTGTCAACTGTTAGTGTTCTTGGCACTCTGAATCTGCATACTATGTTTTGCCAGAAAAATTTCTTCACTGAATTGGAGATGATTGATGCTAGTGGTTTTGCCTCAATCCAACTTGTGAAGTATTCAACTACAACGACTGCAAATTTGTTCACCCTTGCGAAGGTGGCAGGGGACCAACAAGGTTGATGCCCCATCTTTGGAGTGGACATATCGGAGGTATCAGTTGTATTTTTGCCGAACGTTTTGCTTGGTGAAGTGAAAAGTTTTGACAGGCTTCACACATCTTGGTAACTTGCTCAGCGTCCCTGACATGTGTAGGCCAGTAGAATCCCTGTCTTATGGCTTTTGATGACAATGTTCTTGGGCCTATGTGTGAACCACAAACGCCAGAATGGATCTCCGCCAATAATGCTTTGCCTTCTTCTTGGGATATGCATCTAAGGAGAGGCTGGACAACCCCTTTCTTGTAGAGCTAGCCTCCGACTATTGTGTAGCTTCTAGCCCTGGTGGCCATTCTGGCTGTGCTTGCTTCATCATCCGTAAGGTGAACGTTATTTAGCGAGTCAATGATTGGCTGCCTCTAGTCTTTGAACTCTGTGAGTAGTACTTCTTGGAATGCCCTCTTCAGCCCTTTTATCGCTGGTGTGTGGAGGACTTGGTAGAAGATGTCTACTGGTAATGGTAAGTTGTTGGCTACGGCCTTCGCCAGTTCATGTGTCTCTTTGTTCTCGGCTCGGGGTATGTACTTCAGGGTAAAACCTTTGAATCTCCGCTCTGGTCCCCTGACCACCTCCAGGTATTTGCTAAGCTCTGGCTCCCTTGTAGTGTATTTTTTCTCTACTTGTCTGGCTACAATCTGGGAGTCTATTTTAATGACGAGGTTTTTGGCCCCAAGAGCTTTTGCCTTGTTGAGCCCTAAGATGAGCCCCTCATATTCTGCAATATTATTGGTTGCTTGGAACTCTAGTCTTGCTGCATACTTGGATTGAAGGTCTGAGGGTGCATGGATTACTACGGAGGCTCCTACACCGAGGTTACCCCAGGCTCCATCAGTGTACACTGTCCAAGTCGTAGTAGCGTGATCATGTTGTAGTACTGCTGGTGGTGCTACTGGAGGTGTCCAATCTGCCATGAAGTCCACTAGTGCATGCGACTTGATTGCTGTTCTTGGGACGTAGGTAACGGTGAACTGAGACAACTCTGTGGCCCATTTGCCTATTCTGCCGGAGGCTTCTTTGTTTCTCACGATGTCTCCCAATGGCTGCAAAGTTGGAACAGTAATCTCATGGGCTTGTAAGTAATGCTTCAACTTCCTAGAGGAGATCAGGACTGCATATGCAATTTTTTCCAACTCTGAGTAGTTTAGCTTGGCGCCGGCTAAGGCTTCTGAGATGTAATAGACTGGCCACTGGACAACCTCAGGACCTATTTGCTTTTCTTGGATCAAGGCGCTACTTACACCGTGGTTGGAGGCTGCAACATACAGTAGGAGCGGGGTCTTTGGTTCTGGTGCTGTTACCAACAATTCTTTCGCCAGATAATTCTTTAGTTTTTGGAAGGCCTCCGACTGCTCTTGGCCCCATTGCGTATTGCCTCCGCCCTTGAGTACCTTGAAGAAGGGTAGGCTACGCTCTGCACATTTGGAGATGAACCTGTTGAGTGCTACAATCCTACCTGTTAACCTCTGGACCTCTTTCTTGGTCGAAGGTTCTTCCATCGACTTGATTACCTTTGTTATGTCTGGGTTGGCCCATATGCCATCTGAGCTAATGATGTACCTGAGCATTTTGGCTTTACTAACTCCGAAGACACATTTGTCAGGGTTGAGTTTCAGCCCAACTTGTCAGAGGTTAATGAAGGTCTCCTTTAGATCCACAATGTGGTCTTCCTCTTTCCTACTCATGACCACTATGCCGTCTACATAGCCTATGATGTTCCTAAGGAACTGTTTTCACAGTACTGCTGATGTCATCCTGGCAAAGGTTGAGCCTGCATTCTTTAAACCTTCGGGCATCCTTATGTAGCAGTAGGTGCCGAAGGGCGTTGTGAAACTTATCTTCTCTTGATCTTCTTTCTTTAGCCAAATCTGATGGTAGCCAGAGAAGCAGTCAAGCAATGAAAATCTTCTGCATGCTGCTGCCTTGTCGATTGAGGCGTCTATCCTTGGCAGTGAAAAAGGGTCCTTTTTGCAAGCTTTGTTGAGATCTGTGAAGTCTATACACATTCTTTTGCCATTTTTCTTGGCCACAAGGACAATGTTGGCTAGCCATTTTGAGTATTTTACTTCTCTGATAACATTGGCGTCAAGGAGCCTTTGAACCTCCGCCTTGGCTGCGAGAATCCTATCCTCTGATATTTTCCTCTGATGTGGCTTCTTTGGCCTCGTGTTTGGGTTGATGTCTAGGGTGTGCTCTATTATATCTCTGCTAACCCCTTGTAGGTCGGAGGTTGTCCAGGCAAAGATGTCTTTGTTTTTGGGAAGAGTGTCGATGAGTTCCGCCTCCTCTCTAGCTGACGAGTTTGCGCCTATTATTACCTGCCTGTCTGGTACTCACTACAAGAGATGAGGCCTTCTATGACAATTTGACATTTTTCTCTTGTCATAGAATCCCTATTATTAAAGACCTTCTGTGATAATTTTTGTGACAATTTTTGATCTGTGATAATTTTGTGACAATTACAATTGTCATAGATCACAAATTGTCACAAATTTAGCTTGTAATTGTCACAGAAGGTCCTTAATGACAGGGATTCTATGACAAGAGATAAATGTCAAATTGTCATAGAAGGCCTCATCTCTTGTAGTGACTGCTTGCTCTAGCGGTACCATCTTGGTGTCCTCCTGATCCTTAAGACAGGTTGTGCCTTTGGGCATGTCCGGAGGTTTCGTGTCTACGAAGTTAATGTTCCTCTGAGACCTGTAAATTGCTTTCTCGATGTTCCTTGCTTCCTTCTGACTACCATGTACTATGATGATGCCATGAAGTGCAGACATTTTCATGCATAGGTACCCCATATGGAGTGCCATGTAAAATTTGTTTGCAAAACCTCTTCCAAAAATTGCATTGTAGGGGTAGTATAAGTCTACGATGTCGAAGGTGACATATTCTGTTGTTGCATTCTCCTGATCACCGAAGAATACCGGCAGGGAGATTTTTCCCAGTGCATTGATTTACTTGCCTCTGAACCTGATCAGTGGAGTGTCCGAAGGTTGCAGCTGGCCTCTGCTGAGCTTCATTTGGTCGAAGGCGCTAACAAATATTATGTCTGTTGAACTTCTTGAATCAACTAGGACCCTGCTAATCCCCCAGCCTGCTATGTTTGCTTTGATTACCATTGCGTCTGCATGAGGGTAGGTTTCTAGCTTGAGGTCTTGCTCTGAGAAGGTGATGGAGGTTTTGGACTAGTCTGTGTAGTGTATTGGACCCTGCACTACAACATTGTTCACCAACCGAAGGTGATCTTTCTTTTGCCGCTTGGTCTGGAACTCCATGGATGAACCTCCGGCTATTGGTAGAATCATGCCAATTGTTGGTAGGGGGTGTGAGGGTTCATTTGGTTTTATTGGTTGGGTTCATTTTTGGGTGCTAGGGGCTGCTGTAGTAGGGTTGGTGGCGGTGGTAGCATTTCGTGCAGTCTGTTAACGACTAGCGGAGGCTGGTTGCCCTCTATGTAAGTAAGCTGCGGGGGTCTTTGGTTGATGTATGTTAGGCCGGCCACCACCATCTGTAGGTTTGGCTGAGCAGGCAGTTGGCTTGGTGACCTCCAAGCTGGTAGAAAGCTAGGGTAATAGGCGGAGGTTAAGTTGGGAGAATTGTCTTGGTTGGGGTTATAGGTTGGGTAAGGTGGGTAATATTATTGGTGTATGGGTGGAGCGAAGGTATGGTTCACATCTCTTGCCAAGGTTGCAGCAAAGGCTGCGATGTTCTGTTCTTGATTCTTTCTTGGGTTTCTTTGGCATCTTGGCAGTCCCTTGTGACATGCCCCTTCTCTTCCCCATGGAAAAAAATAGTACTGCTTCCGCTGCCTTTGTCTTGGGTTCTTGTTCCAGGTTCTACCTTGGTCATTGCTCTTGCCTTGGTACTGTCTTTGAGATGAGGCTTGTCCTCCAGACTGTGGGGGAGGCTGGCTTTGCTGGTTGGTGACTTGGTGTTCAATGTTGAACACTTGCTGGTCCTGCCCCAACCTCTGCTGCTACTGGCCTTGTCCATTGCCATTCCTCTGCCTGTTTCTACCGCCATGTTGTCTGACTTGGTTTTGCTCCTCCAGCCTTTTGCAGTAATCATCGTCTGATTTGCAGTATTTCTCAAATTCTGAGTATAGTTGCTGCATTGTTACTGGTTTGTCTCTAGCTAGGTGGGCAACAAAGGGTCTGATGCGTAGGCCTTTGATGCCTGCTTCTATGGCTACGTTGTTTGAGACATTGGGTGCTTGAGCCTTGAGTTGTACATACCTTTGTAAGTAACCGTTCAGAGGCCCTCCCTAGCTCTGCTTGCATTGAAACAAGTTTGTGGAGGTCAAGGACTCAATGGAGAAGCCTTTGAAGTTTTCTAGAATTTTGTCTCGGAGGTTCTCCCATGAGTATATTATGATTGGCTTGAGCATTGAATACCAAGCTAGGGCATCGCCCTCAACAATGATAACGAAGGACTTGGCCAAACACTATTATTGCCCCCCGGATGATGGTACCGCCGCCTCAAAACTCATGATGAACTGCGAGGATTTGACTTGCCATTGTATTTTGGCAAAGAGATCGGCTTGTAGGTAACTGGCCAAGGTGAAGTTTGAATACCTTCGGATAATGGGGATTTGGGTCTGGTGTTTTTGATGTGACGGAGGTAAGATCTAGAGGTATCGACATTGCTGGTGCTGGTGTAGCTGCGGCATTGTTTGCCACATTTTGGTATGTTGGAGGCATATGGTTTGGATTGGTGATCAGAGCTTGATGTGGTTGCATGCTCTGAATCTCTGCTGGCAGAAGGGTGAGCTGCTGCCTAATCTCCGCCACCTAGGCAGATGTTTGCATTGCTTGTTGGCTTGTAGCGTAGGCGGCGACAACTCTGTCTCTTTCTTGCTGCATGGTATGTAGTTGGGCTTGGAGCTGCTATAGCTCTTGCTCAGGGGTGGGGCTAGGCGCCTGCTGAACCTCCGACGTCGGCTGCTGGTCTCGATTCTCAATGTCGCCATCATCTTGTATTGGTGCGGCGTAGGTGCTGTCGGCGTTGCACCGAGGCCTTGTGTTTTCAGCGGACGCTGCTGGCCGCCTAGGTGGTGCCTTCCTTTTTCCTGCCCTTGCGGGTTTGTGTAGGCCAAACCACGGTGGGCGCCAATGTTGGGAAATTGTTCCCAGCGGGGGGTTAGCGTGTTTGGATGAGACCTCCGCCGGGGTGCGGGCGGAGGTCGAGGAAGAGTGGGCTTTGGGAAAACACAAGTGGAACCAAATAAAGCGTGGGCTTTGGGAAAACACAAGTGGAACCAAATAAAGCTAGTGTTTCATTGCTTTTATAGGGCACTGACTGACACAAATCACAATTACATTTCGTACCCATGACAGTGGCGGTATATTCTTCGTAGATACCTTCCCTAGGCTAGTCTCTCATGTGTAGCCGGTCATTCTCTAGTGATGAAGGCTGCTTCACGGTGGGCCGACACTTGCGGCCCATCAGACTTCTGGGGGCCTAAGAGCTGATGCCAGAGGAGCATGGTTCAGACCTCCTCCCTTGGACGGCGGAGGTTTCACCTCCGCCTCAGATCTTGAACACTGCCTGCCGGTTGGCCTTGCCCTGCACATTCCCGCGAATGGCACTCCAGGGCGACAAGCAACTCCCGAAACCTCCGCCCGTATAGCGCAGGTCTAACCTCCGCCCGTCAAAGGCAGAGGTAAGGCTTCTGCTCGGGCCCCACTCCCGCGCATCCTGCACAGCGGCACAAACAAAAATATCCAAGTTAGGGTTAGCAGGCGGAACTCCTGCTGTATCTCCGCCTGACACCTCCGCCCAGGAATTGCCGAAGGCTCCATCGGCGGTAGCGCCATTACTCAACCGCGGTCTTGAGCGCACACTCCGCTTTTGCGTTACCTCAGTTGCCGTGGGAAGTTAGTCCCCCGACAAGGGAGTTGTAAAATCCAAGAAATAAGATGAACATAGAATAGTGTCAAGTACAGAAGAATGAACAGCATCCTGTGTCGTAGAGTCATGTCGCGAGCACTGCTGGACGCAAAAAGCAGTGTAGCGGTACACCTGCACCCAGGTGGAGACATGGAGTCAAGTCACCCGAGCATTGTGCAGCTAACTTATCAATTCCGTTTCGGTGACCATTCAGGTTTAGCGTTTGGAATGAGATGTTTCGGTACCGGTGTATTCCGGCGTACCGTTCCAGATTTATTATTTTAGATTTATTTGATATATTTTAGCATTTTCCCCTCTATAAATAAAAGTACACAAAATTTAACCTTCCATAAAAATAAAAGAAATCACATGTACATATTAATAGGCCATTGGGCCGGCCTGGTGGTAGACAATGGGCCTGTGCCCTAGCCCAATCATATATGTCACGCATGCAGGAACTCAAGAAGACACGAAGAGAATCTGAGAGGCACGCCGCCGCCGCCACCTGCCTTCGTTCTCCAAGCTGCACATGCACAGGCACCATCGCCATCTCCCATCTGAGAATACGAGCTCGGAGAAAATCCAGAAGACACCGGTGATAGAGATTAGAGAAAACGAGACGAAGGAGCCCACTGTGGTTGGCCGAGAACGTGGTCACCTGCTCTAGTGCTGCAGTGGAAGTTTGTGCAGAGATGGCCGGACGGCCGGGAGCATCGCGGAGGTCCGCATCACCCGGGAGCGCGGGGCCGATGTTCGTGGGCTCACCGGGACCAGCACAGACGGAACTTCGATTCCTGCCGGAACGGCCGGAAGGAGACGAGATGACCGGAATTCTCGCTGGTACGGGATTTGGCCTCTTGCGTACCGGTGCAGGCAGCGGCACGAGTCATTCCGGCCGGAACGACCAATTCCGGAACGGAATTTACAACTATGTTGTGCAGTCCTCCACAATTATCCATATGCATCCTGGCTCTGAGTGTTGTGAATTTTAGGTATCCATGTACACCCTGTAGGAATATTTTCTAAAACCCGCTAACAACCAAGAAGAAACTGGACCGGACGACAGACACTATTTGGATCTTCTTCTATGAAAAATGAGAATAAGATCTTGTTTGAATACACATGTATTCATCTCAATCCACATGTGTTGAAGTGAAATATAGTGAAATTAAAGTAAGTTCCATTCTGGGAATGAGATTCAAATACATGGATCCAAACAAGGCCCATGGTGGGAAATAAAAATGAGATTCAAACACATGGATTCTGGGAATTAACCATCTACCCAAAACCTTCTATTTGGAGACATTTTTACAACGGAATGGCAATAACCATGTTGATAATGAGATATCCAAACACATTTGTTTTTTCATTATCAAGAATCCATATTCTAAGTATCTATTTGACGTCAAACATTGGAATTTTTTTAATTTGATCTTTTTTAGTTTTTATTTTAAAACAGAATCACTTAGTTTTTATTTTTATTTTTAACCCTTTGGTCATGCCAACAAGAATGCGTTGATGAAACTCTATATAACCTTTTTAGCATCTTAGCGACCCAATCTCATCGAGAGCTATAACTTTCATATAAATAGTATCCTTATTTGCCGTCATGCAAGAAAGTTATTATCACTATTACCGAGAGGTTTTGTAGGGACTAGGGACGGCTCTAGGACATTTCTAGGGATGGTTTGGCCAGCCGCCCCTACGGCCCCATCTCTAAAAATCACCGATTTGTAGGAGCGGTTTGTTAATTTCTAGGGACGGCTGCCCATTTGCAGTGGCAGCTAGATATAGAGTCACCCTAGAAATAGGGTCATTTGTAGGGGTAACTGATAACATCAGCAGCTCATTTAGGAACCATTTGTAGGGGCGCTTTTAGATTGAGCCGCCCCTAAAGAAAAGAAGGCGTTGCTACTAATCATTTTGTAGTAGTGAATTATTGTAAGGCGAGAAGTGCTTGTATGCGATTATTATGCTACTGAATGTTTATATTATTCTTTTGAGCATCCTAATGACCTTAAATGGAAAAACTCAAAAAAAGAAAGATGCAGATCTCATTGAGCTCTACAGTTGTTATATAGAAGTCATCTTCATCCAACGTTACATGAAAAAAATATGATTTTTCTAAGTGTCACGCCTCGGCGCAATAAAACAGTACGGTTACGCCACGGGAGTGGCATGCAAGGTTTTTCACGTGAAATTCGCTGTCCAACGTGGCACATCTTGCCATGCCAATGCATGTGGCGTGATAGGATTATTTTGTCGAGCCAGGTGCAGTGGCGTGACCAAAAAGATTAAAAATAAAAAATAAAAAATAAGTTAAGCTATTTTTAAAATAAAAATTAAGAATGGATTAAAAATTTAAAATATCTCCCGAACCACGCTTCTATATGCAGCTCCGCTAGAGAAGCGTTATGCCGTTATCCCCACTCCACAGATTTTGCACTATGGCAGGTTGCAAGTGGGAGCAATCGAGGGAGCTCCACCAAATTGCGTTAGGAGCAGTGGGGAGCTGGAGCATGAGCTGATGGGAGTGGGTCAGGAGCTGTAACAAACTGGCCCTGAATCCCTAGGTAAAATCACTATCAAAATGAGATCCAAACAGGGTCTAGGCGAGTTTGCTATCTTTAGTATCCGTAATAAATATTCCCATTTGTCCATTTGATTACTTCACTGTTATGGATATAACAACACGTGTTATATATCTTGCGGCCTTGGCTACAGATACTATTATTATTTATATTGGTCGAGGACAAGCAAAAGCAGACTGTGTTGAATGGCTTGCACGCCAGACGCGACTGATCTTTCTGACCAATCGCGTTCCCAACAGATTCTGTGTATGCTGCAGGTACACTTGCATGGCACGGGTGCTTCTGTTCAACGACTGCTCACAGCGCATTGGTATGACGCTCCTTCTCATGGTTCCTGAAAGCAAAGTGACAGATTCACTGGTATTGATACAACTGACATTGGTACCGTTTAGTTGCCAAGAATTTTGCCAAAATTTTCAGATTCCCCGTCACATCGAATCTTTAAACGCATGCATGAAGCATTAAATATAGATAAAAAATAAAACTAATTACACAGTTTAGACGAAATGGACGAGACAAATCTTTTAAGCCTAATTAGACCATGATTGGACAATATTTGCCAAATAACAACGAAACTACTACAGTAGTATTTCGCCAAAAATTTTGCCAACTAAACAGCCCCATTATTGGTAGGACAGCCTGGAGAATCCAAGGCACATGTGTTGGATGTATATGAGAACATAATTTTGTATATGAAACTTTAAAACACCGTTTGTTTGCTCAAAATCATCAGCTTAAAAATAGACTACCTTCTCAGCTATCATGTGTAAAAGCCATCTTATTTTTACTAAATCAACTTGAATGTGCTAGAAAGAGAACAATCGTATAGCAATGTTTATCTTAAGCAGCATTATATTTAAATGTTGATAAATATCCACACTATCATTACACAAAAAAGTTAAACCAAAATGCCCTTATACTAAGATTGTGTTGGAGCGAATATTCCATGATTTAATGGCGTTGTGCTTTCAGTGGTATGCGACTTTCACATCAATAGCGAGGCGACCGTGGTGAGTTCGTCAATCTCGAGAATTCACTGGCCCGATCTTCGAAGATCCTCGTAGGGGTAGGATTCACATGCGTGCATTCATGTGTGGGTGTTGCGTGTGTTGTGTATCTGAACTGTACTGTGTAATCGCAAAAAAAATCATACATGTAATGGACGGCTCGTTGTGGGATGAGAGGATGTGATAATGTTAAGGTTATTATAGTGGCGTTCACGTTTGAACGGTACATAATCATTGGAGATGCTAGAAGAAACTGGCCTCTTGCTCAAGGAAAGCTTATAATACGTAGCCTTGTCCTGTCTTCTCTCTCATCCCAAAGATCGAGTTCCTCATCCCGAAGTCAGGCAGCACTTTTGTACGAAGCTGATGATGCTGCTTCTCGTGGTTCCAGAAAACACAGTGAAAGCGGCTCGTATTTATAGACATCGGATACAACTGACATTGGCAGGCTGGTAGCCGTCAAATCACTTGCCAAAGGGGCCAGCCTGGAGAATCCAAGGTACATATATATTCGATGTACAAGTATTCAAAGTAAAAACAGCATTTGTTTGGACTCAAATCATCAGCACGAAATTGACTACCACTAGAGTTCGTACTCCGTGTTGCACAAAAACCTGCTCAACTATCATGTGTATAAGCAGCCATCTTATTGTTGCTAAATCAACATGAATGTGCTAAAAAAGGACCAATCGTATAGCAATATATTCCCTCTAGTCAACATTAATTATAAGCTGTTCTGGCTTTTGTAAGTACATCGAGATACATATCTTTTACTATGTCTCTATAAAAGTTAGAACGACTTATACTTTGGAATGGAGGGAATATTATGTTAGTGTTTAGTCAACAAAAGAAGCGTCCTTGATATTATCAAGGCAAAATGAATCCTCAGATTAATGGGAAGGAATTTCATCGAAGTGCCCATTTAATTGTTGTTAATATCAGCCGCTATCATTATAATTACACAAAAGTTAACCTAAAATGCCCTTATACACCTATTTATGTAGTGCCCACATATGGAAGTTATCACAACTTAAACATTTAAGACTTCAAAGTACATTTAAAACATTGCTCGTGGTCTTTTTATTTGAAACTGATCCTTAGATATCTGTTTATATGTGCCACACAAAGAATTTAGTGTTGATATTTAAAATTTATCATACCAATAGTTTATTGGGATGGGCTTTTGCTAACAAAAAACAGTTTTTCGCACTTTTTAGAATTACTGAGGCATCTAAATTATTTCTCTACAGTACTAATATGTCTTAGAACAGCTAGAGGACAAGTCTTTGGGACCGAGGAAGCATATAATATGAAAAAATAGAAAAAAAATCAGTTTGGTCCGGTGCTGCTATCTAAGCCGGGTCTATATTGTACTCAATTTCTATGTTTGGTTTTGGGCCTCCTTTCCTGATGTTCGGAGTTTTGACATCTTTTGCGCCAACTCACTTTTTACCGATTCTTGTAGGGAACGAGATAAAGGTACTTCTACATCAGCCGATAACCATGGCCAAAGTAGCAAGGTCCCAAAGCGGCAAAGTCTGGACAATTCTACAATGACAACATCATCAGCGTAGATCTAGACAAGATTGCGATCCATGAACAGAAGGTGCTTGAAGAATGCATCACCCATATGGTAGAAGAAGAGAAGCATCGTGTGTAGCAGTGCAAGCAGGAAGCACAATAACATTTCTTATCACACTTCTCCATTTATAGGCAAGGCTGACGAATTAGTGTACCCAATCTGAATTGTATAAACACAAATCCTAGGCCTGGTCCTTTTCCTGCCTTCTCTCTCATCCGAAAGCAGGAAAGGACGAGTTTCTCAAGTGGTGGGGCCCTCATTGCACTATTCGAGGGCAAACCTTTTTTCTTTGCGCCCCAGCAATACAAATGCGCACCCACACGCGGAGGCGGCTGCATCAGATTCAGAAATAAGCAAAGGTCAACAGCTGGTCAGTGTTAGCTAAATTGTTGCCATACCTATGTAATCTTTGTTATAGTTAAGAGTCTAGCATCAGGTTAGCGTCAGTCAAGTTAGGGGAGGCATGATCGAAGGCATGCTCGGTTGTGATCCCGGTCTGGTCCGGTTGAGCCACGCCGTGGCGCGCACAGCGCATGTGGCGCGTCGCGATTTCGCGCACCTGTACGACACGGCGTGGGTAGTAATCTTGTAAAACTCTAAGTCTATAAATATATGATTAGAGGGTCCAGAAAAGCTGCGGTTTTGCAGCGACATAATTCTACTTCTCTAGGGTTTTGGTTTTGCATCTACTTGTTTGCTCCGACGGCGCCGTGGTCACCACGCCGTCGCCGTTCGTCGTCGTTCCTGGTTGATCGGTGGTTCGGTTCCAACAATTGGTATCACTTGGCCGATGCTAACAAGAACCAACTATCAGGGTTGGTCGTCGCACATCCAATGCAATCTTGAGGGGATGTTCCTCTGGGATGCGATCGAGCCGGGTGGCGACAAGATCGAGAGGCGTCGAGATCGTCTAGCGCTAGGAGCCATGCTCCGTGGCGTGCCACAGGAGATGCATTCGATGCTTCTCAACAAGAAGACTGCGAAGGAGGCTTGGGAAGGAATCAAGACGATGCGTCTTGGAGCAGATCGAGTAAAGGAGGTTAACGCTCAAAAGCTTCTAGCAGAATTCGAATCTATCACGTTCAAGGCAGGTGAGACGATAGATGATTTTGCTATCCGAATCACCAAACTTGTCACCGATCTGCGTGGTCTTGGAGAAGAAAGCGTGACAGATGCACGCATGGTAAAAAAATTTCTCCGTGTAGTGCCATCTCGCTACAGTCAAGTCGCGGTAGCTATTGAGATGTTTAAGGATTTAAAAACCTTGACCATTGAAGAGCTGATCGGCCATCTGAGGGCGGCCGAGGAGAGATTTGAGCCTTCAATGGAGCAGGTCACAGAAAAAGCTGGAAAACTCTTGCTTAAGGAGGAAGAGTGGGCTGAGAAGAACAAGAGTCGGATGGTGTCAGAATCCTCATCGGGCAAAGGTGGAGGCAATGTACACCACGGGAAGAAAAAGGAGCCCTGGAAGCGCAAGACCAATGGCAGAGGTGATGGACGTGAGTCTGAACAATCATCGTTGGGTACGCCTCGACGGAACGGCAGGTGCCACAAGTGCGGTATCTTTGGGCATTGGGGGAGGGAGTGCAAGAAAGCACCTCAAAAGGAGCGGCAAGAGGCCGCGCACCATGCCAATGCCGATGGTGAGAACGGAGCCCTGCTGGTTGCACAAGTTTACAATGTTGTTAGGCCGACCGTGTCAGTGAAGCAGCAGGTGTTCCTAAATCAGGAACGTGTGTTCTCGTCATCATACGACAAAGGAACGTGGGTACTCGATACATGCGCCACAAATCATATGACAGGGTGCCGAGAGTCGCTGGCATCGCTCGACGAGACAGTCAAGGGTGCTGTGCGATTTGGAGATGGATCGAAGGTGGAGATCTGCGGGATTGGTGCTGTGACAATCGCAGGGAAGAACCAAGATCATAGTGTGCTCACAGAGGTATATTACATACCTTCGCTTCGTTGTAATATTGTTAGCCTTGGACAGCTTGAGGAGGCAGGTTGCCGTGTGGAGATTGATCATGGGGTGATGAAGGTGTTTGAACGATCACAAGGAAACCTGAGCGTCTTGATCAGGGCGGAGAGAAAGAGGAGACTGTATATAATGCAGGTGAATCTCACCGTTCCTGTGTGTCTACTGACTAAGATGGACGAGACAGCATGGTTGTGGCACGCCCGTTATGGTCATCTCAATTTCAGGTCACTTCGTGATCTAGGGGCGAAGGAGATGGTGGAGGGTATTCCATTGATCCAGCGTGGGGAGCAAGTGTGCGATGGCTGTGCACTTGGAAAACACCACCGCGCACCTTTTCCTCGACAATCGGCGTACCGTGCAAATGGGGGACTTGAGCTAGTCCATGGAGATCTGTGTGGAACGATCACACCGGCCACACCGGGAGGCAAGCTGTATTTCTTGTTGATTGTTGATGACTTTAGTTGTTATGTGTGGCTAGAGTTAATAAAGTCAAAAGATGAAGCATTCACAAGTTTCAAGAAGATCAAGGCAGCTGCTGAATCTGAATCAGGAAAGCGTCTGAAAGCATTCAGAACAGACAGAGGAGGCGAGTTCAATTCAGGTGTGTTTACAGTCTACTGTAATGAGCATGGCATCAAACACAATACTACTGCACCATGGACCCCACAGCAGAACGGTGTAGTGGAACGGAGAAACCAGTCAGTTGTTGAGATGGCTAGGTGTTTGTTGAAAAGCATGAACGTTCCTGGTCGTTTTTGGGGGGAGGCAGTGATGGTGGCTGTGTATCTGCTGAATAGAGCGCCTACAAAGAGTCTGAATGGGAAGACACCCTATGAAGCGTGGTTTGGCAAGAAACTTGGAGTTCGTCATCTGAGAACATTTGGGTGCATGGCCTATGCCAAGAAGCTTGGTCCAGGGGTGTCAAAACTGTCAGACAGATCAATTCCTGGAGTTTTTCTCGGCTATGAGCCGGGGTCTAAAGCTTATAGGATCTATGATCCGGTGAACAGGAAGCTTATTATCTCTCGTGACGTATTGTTCGATGAGAGGAAGGGCTGGAATTGGGGGGAGAAGAGAACAGGCGGCACGGCTGACACACAGGTTGAGCCGAGTTTTAGCGTGTTCTGGCCTGACGAAGAATAGGTTACTGTAGCAGATTCGACAATAGACGATGCTGCTGATTTTCAAGGAGAAGCAGGCGACACGGTTGATCAGAACGAGCCGGCCTCACCTGTTCAGTCAATTCCACCCCATGGTGATACATGTGGTGAATCACCACACACTCCAGCATACTCTGTTGGTGGATCCAATGGAGGAAATTTGATTCAATGGGCATCACCGCCGACTGGTGGCTCTATCGACTCCGAGGGAGTGCTGCTGCGATAAAGGACTCTACCGGACTTGCTGGACACAACAGAAGAGGTACAGTTGGAGTATAGCGGGGCGTGCTTGATAGCGGCAGAAGAGCCGAGCTCAGTTGACCAAGCTTTGACAGAACTCTGTTGGAGGAATGCTATGAACGTTGAAATGCAGGCAATTGAGGCAAATAAAACTTGGGAGGTTAGTACTCTTCCGAGGAATCATAAGGCCATTGGTCTCAAATGGGTTTTCAAGGTTAAAAAGGATCCAGAGGGAAACATTGTAAAGCATAAGGCCCAGCTAGTAGCAAAGGGTTATGCTCAAGTGCAGGGAGTTGATTTCGATGAAGTTTTTGCACCAGTCGCCAGGATTGAGACAGTGAGGGTTCTCTTGGCTCTTGCAGCACAAGGGGGATGGCAAGTACACCACATGGATGTGAAGTCCGCTTTTCTGAATGGAGACTTGTCAGAAACAGTCTATGTGAAGCAGCCTCCTGGTTTTGTTGTCGGTGATGGTGACAAAGTGTTGAAATTGAGGAAAGCTCTTTATGGCTTGAGGCAGGCTCCCAGAGCCTGGAATTCCAAGCTAGACAAAGAACTGCTGGCACTTGGTTTTGTGAAGAGCAAGCTGGATCATGCCGTTTACAAGAGAAATAGCAAGGCTTCCTTGTTGTAGGAGTGTATGTTGATGATTTGATCATCTCAGGACCTGATGTGAGTGACATCAATCAGTTTAAAGAAGAGATGAAAGAAAAATTCAGCATGAGTGACCTCGGGCTCCTTAGTTATTTCTTGGGGATCGAAGTGAAGCAAGGAGAGGAGGGGATTGCTTTGAGTCAGGGTTCATATGCAGTGAAGATCTTGGAGAATGCAGGAATGATAGACTGTAATCCATGTGACACTCCAATGGAACCAAGACTGAAACTCTACAAAAGCAAAGAGGGAGAAGCTGTGGATCCTACGGCGTACAGAAGCATAATAGGGAGTCTCCGGTATATTGTTAACACCAGACCTGATCTAGCGTTCTCAGTTGGTGTGGTAAGCAGATTTATGGAGGCTCCGGGCAAAAGTCATTGGACCGCTGTCAAACGTATCTTGAGATACTTGAAGGGGACCATGGGCTACGGCTGCAAATATGTGAAGGGGACAGAACTGAAACCGTTTTTACTTGGTTTCAGTGATAGTGATTTTGCAGGGGATGCCGAGGATCGGAAGAGCACTACGGGTGTTGTGTATTTTCTGGGCAGTAGTCTGGTAACCTGGGCATCGCAGAAGCAAAGAATCGTTGCCTTGTCTTCATGCGAAGCGGAATATGTGGCAGCGGTGGCCGCAGCTTGTCAAGGAGTGTGGCTGAGTCGACTGATAGCTGATTTGTTGGGAACAAAGGAAACGCCAGTGAAGCTGTTGATGGATAACATGTCCGCGATAGCTTTGAGCAGGAATCCGGTACATCATGATCGAAGCAAGCATATTGATACGAAGTATCACTTCATTCGGCAATGTATTGAGGAGGGAAAGGTGGAGGTTGAACATGTCGGGACTGATAAACAGCTCGCCGACATCTTCACTAAATCGCTCGGGCGGGTAAAGTTCGTGGAGCAGCGCAACGCTCTTGGCGTCGTCGAGGTGCAACAAGTTAGGGGGAGATTTGTTAGCTAAATTGTTGCGATACCTATGTAATCTTTGTTATAGTTAAGAGTCTAGCATCAGGTTAGCGTCAGTCAAGTTAGGGGAGGCATGATCGAAGGCATGCTCGGTTGTGATCCCGGTCTGGTCCGGTTGAGCCACGCCGTGGCGCGCACGGCGCATGTGTCGCGTCGCGATGTCGCGCACCTGTACGACACGGCGTGGGTAGTAATCTTGTAAAACTCTAAGTCTATAAATATATGATTAGAGGGTCCAGAAAAGCTGCGGTTTTGCAGCGACATAATTCTACTTCTCTAGGGTTTCGGTTTTGCATCTACTTGTTTGCTCCGACGGCGCCGTGGTCACCACGCCGTCGCCATTCGTCGTCGTTCCTGGTTGATCGGTGGTTCGGTTCCAACAGTCAGCACATATATTGCCTGTTACCCTGTTAGTACTAGCAGTAAGTAGAACGAAGCCCTGCAAACGTCCAGTGGATTCTCCTTACTGCCACTCTCATGGTTACCCTGTTAGTAGTACTAGTAGTAAGTAGAACGAAGCCATGTACAACCGTGAAACTGCCATGTGACACGAGTTACAAAACTTCCTTTGATAACGTCATCATCCCCGCGCGTATGGTAGGTGTGCTGATATATGAATCTTCCAATGCTGGCAGGAGAATGTAGCGCTTAAAATAAGGGCAAAAGAAGTTGATACCGAGAACTTTTTTCCTTGGTTTTGTTGATAGTAACCTTTTCTCAAACAAAAAACAAATTGGGGATTCACAAGTCTACACCGAAGAACAGATGGAATTTAATAGGTATAAGCTTAATTAGCGATGCCACATTTTTCAATTATAGTGTAGTACTGAAATGGAATTTAATACATTGACCTTGCATAAGTCTATATGTACCCAAGTTAATACGTGTAAGCTTCAACTACCTCCACTACATACACCTTTGGTTTCATGGTGCCAGGATCATCTAAACTTGTACTCGCTCTATTCTATCACGTCCAATGTTTTCAAGGCAAAACATTAGTTGCACTACTATATGTTTCCATGGTACTATAGCAGCATGTGCACTAGCAAAGAATAATGTATGAGTTGCTGCAAAGACAAATGTGAAATCATGGCAATCATACAAATCTCTCTTTTAGCATCTTTCAAATCATTACGTGTATATAGTGGACATATTGCAGCTACATATTCTTTTATATCGTGATAAACACTATATGGCATGTGATCTCTCGTGTTCATGCACAAACCTAGTGAATCGGTATTAGGAGTAGCAGGTACAGATAAGGACATAATGTACAACTAATGCTAGATAAGGACAAACTTAGTTTGGTTGATGCTCCACTTGTAAGTCCACTAGCCAGCGAGACCGACACTAAAGGTTCATGAACCCTTCACTGCCAAGGAAGAAGAGGTCAAGTCAAGGGCATCTCATTATTTTGTGTTGATGGGATGGAACAACAGGTTCAACTTTTTTAGGACAACGGTATATACAAGGAATGTATGATGGGACAGAACAACCCTGCAAGTACTGACGTGCAGCCTATGTTTATTCTAACAAGTTGGACTGTGAGGCCCAAGTGGTCTTGGTTGTATTTGTTTGTTTCTTCAAAGTTTGTTCTCGGAGGGATCTGTGTATACCGTGATTTTACTAGATGGCTTTCATTTGACTGGTCTACCGTGATTTTACTTGATAGCCTTCATTTTGTAACATTGGATGCTTTTGCTCTTCCACCCACAACTACCGTGTGATGCTTTTCTCTCTATATATATACATGCGACCTCAGAGAGCTCGCCATCACTCTGCAACAGTGTACTCTCGCTTCATTGGAGTGAGGAAGATAACTATATACATCCCTGGTGCCGGTGTAGCTGGCGCATTGTTTGCCACATTTTGGTATGTTGGAGGCATATGGTTTGGATTGGTGATCGGAGCTTGATGAGGTTGCATGCTCTGAATCTCTGCTGGCAGAAGGGTGAGCTGCTGCCTAATCTCCGCCACCTAGGCAGATGTTTGCATTGCTTGCTAGCTTGTAGCGTAGGCGGCGACAACTCTGTCTCTTTCTTGCTGCATGGTTTGTAGTTGGGCTTGGAGCTACTATAGCTCTTGCTCAGAGGTGAGGCTAGGCGCCTGCTGAACCTCCGACATCGGCTGCAGGTCTCGATTCTCAATGTCGCCATCATCTTGTATTGGAGCGGCGTAGGTGCTGTCGGCGTTGCGCCGAGGCCTTGTGTTTTCAGCGGATGCTGCTGGCTGCCTAGGTGGTGCCTTCCTTTTTCCTGCCCTTGCGGGTTTGTGTAGGCCAAACCACGGTGGGCGCCAATGTTGGGAAATTGTTCCCAGCGGGGGATTAGCGTGTTTGGATGAGACCTCCGCCGGGATGCGGGCGGAGGTCGAGGAAGAGTGGGCTTAGGGAAAACACAGGTGGGACCTAATAAAGCTAGTGTTTCATTATTGTCTTCACCTACCTCTCTTGGAGCATTTACAACCCCCTATTTTATAGGGCACTGACCGACACAAATCACAATTACATTCCGTACCCATGACGGTGGCGGTATATTCTTCGTAGATACCTTCCCTAGACCAGTCTCTCAAGTGTAGCCAGTCATTCTCTAGTGATGAAGGCTGCTTCACGGTGGGCCGACACTTGCGGCCCATCAGGCCTCTGGGGCCTAAGTGCTGATGCTAGAGGAGCACGGTTCAGACCTCCTCCCTTGGATGGCGGAGGTTTCACCTCCGCCTCAGATCTTGAACACCGCCTGCCGGTTGGCCTTGCCCTGCACATTCCCACGAGTGGCACTCCAGGGCGACAAGCAACTCCCGAAACCTCCGCCCATACAGCGCAGGTCTAACCTCCGCCCATCCTGCACTCCCGCGCATCCTGCACAGCGACACAAACAAAAATATCCAAGTCAGGGTTAGCGGGCGGAACTCCTGCTGTATCTCCGCCTGACACCTCCGCCTAGGAATTGCCGAAGGCTCCATCGGCAGTGGCGCCATTACTCGACCGCGGTCTTGAGCGCACACCCCGTTTTTTCGTTACCTCGGTCGCCTTGGGAAGTTAGTCCCCCGACAAGGGAGTTGTAAAATCCAAGAAATAAGACGATCATAGAATAGTGTCAAGTACAGAAGAATGAACAGCGTCCTGTGTCGTAGAGTCATGTCGCGAGCACTGCTGGACGCAAAAAGCAGCGTAGCAGTGCACCTGCACCCAGGTGGAGACATGGAGTCAAGTCACCGGAGCATTGTGCAGTCCACCACAATTATCCATATGCATCCTGGCTCTGAGTGTTGTGAATTTTAGGTATCCATGTACACCCTGTAGGAATGTTTTCTAAAACCCGCTAACAACCAAGAAGAACCGGACGACAGGCACTATTTGGATCTTCTTTTATGAAAAATAAGAATAAGGTCTTGTTTGAATACACGTGTATTCATCTCAATCTACATGTGTTGAAATGAAATTGAGTGAAATTAAAGTAAGTTCCATTCTGGGAATGAGATTCAAATACATGGATCCAAACAAGGCCCATGGTGGGAAATAAGAATGAGATTCAAACGCATGGATTCTGGGAAGCAACCATCTGCCCAAAACCTTCTATTTGGAGACATTTTTACAACGGAATGGCAATAACCACGTTGATAATGAGATATCCAAACACATTTGTTTTTTCATTATCAAGAATCCATATTCTAAGTATCTATTTGACGTCAAACATTGGAATTTTTTTAATTTGATCTTTTTTTAGTTTTTATTTTAAAAACAGAATCACTTAGTTTTTATTTTTATTTTTAACCCTTTGGTCATGCCAACAAGAATGCGTTGATGAAACTCTATATTACCTTTTTAGCATCTTAGTGACCTGATCTCATCGAGAGCTATAACTTTCATATTAATAGTATCCTTATTTGCCGTCATACAAGAAAGTTATTATCACTATTACCGAGAGATTTTGTAGGGACTAGGGACGGCTCTAGGCCATTTCTAGGGATGGTTTGGCCAGCCGCCCCTACGGCCCCATCTCTAAAAATCACCGATTTGTAGGAGCGGTTTGTTAATTTCTAGGGACGGCTGCCCATTTACAGTGGCAGCTAGATATAGAGCCGCCCTAGAAATAGGGCCATTTGTAGGGGTGACTGATAACACCAGTAGCCCCTACAAATGGATTTGTAGGGGGCGGCTCGAACCATTTGTAGGGGAACTTTTAGATTGAGCCGCCCCTAAAAAAAGAAGGCGTTGCTGTAACACCCTAAAATTTGCATTAATTTGAAATAGGAGTATTAGATTTATTTATGCAATTGTGTGGGCAATTTAACCTAGGGAAGTAATAATTTTCAATAAATAAAATCAACTATAAGGTAGAAACATGCTTGTGCATACATGCCGCTGCATATTTTTATTTATGATTGATTGGTTTTTATTTCAAGAAGAAAATGATTTCAAAAACTATTTGAAAATGCATTTGAAATATTAGAAAAAGAAAAGGAAATAGGAATTTACTTTCTTCTCAGATTTTGGGCTGAAGGCCTTCTCTCCTCTCTCCTTGGCCCAGCCGCCTTTCTTTTCTTGATCGGGCCGAAGCCGGCGAGCCGCTGCTTTCCTCTTGGCCGTGAGCCGCGTAACGGGCCGGCACAACCGGCTGCCGCCGCAAGCCCGCCTCGCCCCCTACTCTCTTTTGTCTCACTGACACGTTGGGCCCATGCCACAGCATCATCTTCTTGCCTCGCTCGTAGTCGACACGGACTCAACTGTTGAGTCCGACGCCGCCCGACCTCTTCTTGCTTGAAGCGCACGCCTAGCCTCTCATAAGTAGCCGCCGCGCTCGCGCCCCCTCCCTACGCCACCTTAACCGCAAGCCACGCCTTCGAAATCGAGCTCTCGCAGTCATAACCCAAAACCGCCGCCGTTCAAAGCTCGGGTTGACAAGTTCATCAACTCCACCACGTCCTTGTCACCGTAAGTGAGTCGACGGGATTCGTGACACGATTTCGAAGCCTCCAAGCCTTTTCTTCTTTCTTTTCTCATCTCGGTTTGCTCACTGTGCGTTGCCGTTGTTCACAGGACCACCGTTTCCGCCCTTCCGAGCCGCGCGTCGTCCCCGATCCGTCTGTGCCCACGTTTTCGTCTCCGGTGAGTTCGCCTTGAGCTTCTCTCTCTTTCTATGTTTTTCCCAAGCTCGATAGTGGTCTCTAGGGCCGGATTCAAGAACGCCGGCGAGGTTTCTCGCCGCCGGCCATGGCCTCCACCGTGCGGGCTACTGTGCCGGCCGGAATCCCCTCTTCCCTCTCCCTCGGTTTGATCTCAGCCATCCAAATAAGATCCAACGGCTCAGATCGCGAGATACCTCTTCGGGTGTCAATTTTTATAAAGAGCCCCTCTGTTTTTTTGTATTTGAACCCGCAGTCCGTAAGCGTAAAGCCAGATTACGCTTTATCCATTTGAAAGCGTAAATTCGGTCGGTTTAATTGAAAATACGTTTTTAACACTACATACGCCGGTCGGCCCCTGGTCCTCCGGCCTCTTCGGCTGCTGTGACGACGTCGGATTAGGCCGTAAGCTAATTAGTATCCTCTACTTTGCCTACATAGTGTGTGAGCGAGCAAGCCTCGTCTCCACTAGGCTGCGGGTTTCCTGACGTTCTTCTGCCCAGGCATCATCACCCTGGGGAGGATCCCCGAACTTGACCACGGAGCAACACGTAAGCTAGTCATATATAGTCACTCATATCTACCTATCTATATATATAGTTTGTCTTATCAGAAAATACGGCTCTCGCAGTACGTGCTAATTAACTGACTTTGTCTTTCCGAGCTCCGGTTGGCGCGGCGGATGCATGCTTATGAACGGCCGGCGGCGACAGACGAACGACCCAAATTAAATAACCGACGACAAGCGTTCTACAGACGAACGAAGCTGACGGCGGGAGCCGCGTTGGGCCGGTGCTGCGTTGTTCCACCAGGCCCAGGAAATACAACAGGCGGATTGCTGGGCCGGACTGGATCCACTAAGCGTCACACTGTTGTGACACACGAGTCCGCCTGCGTGCGGCTATACGAGCTGAGAAGCTCCTGTATCTTTTGGACTCTTGTATATGAAACCTCATCATGATCCGCAAGCATTTTTTTTTTGTTTTGCGTAAAGATCGGCAAGCAATCTGACCTCCGCTGTTCGCCAATTCTCTGCTGCCGTTCCCCAATGCGTCTTTCTAGCCGATTGTTAACAACATCTCTCCGGTCTCCAGTGTGACCTGTTCTGTTTATGCAGAACGGGACAGCAATGAGGCAACCGCCCCCGCCACAAAGTCATCCAGGGGATGTTGCGTTAGTGATCCAATGTGTCCGCCGTCTTCACGTGCCCGGCCAGCGAAAATCCTGTACTGCACATGCTTCCATATCATACTGTACTTCGACCTTTTGTTTTAAAGGTTATTCCTTGGACCTTGTTTGCATGTTGTGTCAAAATTACTCCCTCCGTCCCTAAGTATCTGTCATTTTCGCTTTCTGCGAAACAATTTTGACTAAATATATACATAAAATATTAATATTTATGGTACATAAATAATATCATTAGATAGATATTTGAATATATTTTTTAATAAATTTATTTTTTTAATTGTGGATAGGGGGAGTACGTTTTAGGAGTGGCGATGTTCTTCCCCATCCTTGTCGCTGTTTGGACATCAGAAAATCCGCCTCAAGCGGCTTCTCATGTGGGAAAGGTGCGGGCGTGCTCGTATACAAAGTACACAAAATAAAAAAACAGGAACATACATTTTATTAATCATCACGAGTTAACAAATACAAGTTCTTAATCATGCACACGCTACATGGCCTACTAGCGGCAATCTGACATGGGCGATGTGGTCATCATGGTTCTTGGGGCCTCTGAAGGCTCTCAATTAATTACCCCTGTGAGCTAGCTCACGGAGTACCTCTGATTCTGTTGTTGTGGTTATCGTCTTCGATGTTCTTGTCACGTCTCCATGCATGGTGTTGGTGTAGATGTAGGTGGCGTCAGTGTAAGGGCCTCGTCGGTCCATGAACCTGCACAACATGGCTAAAACACCGTATGGTGTCATCGTAGTCGCACTTGCATGGTTGGTGTAGCTTGAATCGCTTCAGACTTCTTCCGCAGCATCGTCGTGGTACGCCGTGGAACTTGATCACGTGGAGTTGTACTTGTAGAAGTTGATGAAGACCTCTACCCGACGTGCGCCACACATGGCGGCCAGCACGGCCTCCTGGCTTGGGGCTTGTGCGTAGATGCACCCGGCCTGGCCCATACGTGCATGCATGGCCTGTACGTGCATGCATGGACGCACGCCTTGGCCTTGTTTGCATCTTGACGTTGCTTGCATCTTGGTGTAGAACTTGCATCTTCGGGTTCTTCTCTTGGCAGCCGCGTTCACGTCTCGGCCTCTGACTCCATAGCACGGTCATGTCTGATACCGGCAAGCCAAAGCCCGCCGGCGATGCTCCGTCTCCATATGACGCGATGATTATGGTAGTCCGGCGCTGTCTCGATCATCTGGCTGCCGCATGATTCTCTTCTCGGCCGGAACCATGATGCTCGCAGACGTGCATGCTGATGTGCAGGATTGAAAGAAACAATGACTAGATTAGTTTCTTACCCATGGAGAACAACGACGTGTACGCCATCGGCTCCGCGAATGGACGTGCAGCCTTCTGGATGAAGTCGCCGGACTCCCTCGCGGTCGGACGTCGGTGTTGATGGATTGCGAATACGCGCTTGCTGCTGAGAAGCCTGGCGCTTTGTGGATGCAAAGTGTGATTAGCCCTTCCCTGGGTCCTTAGCGTCGGGCCTGCACTAACCCAACGAGTATGTGGTGATATAGATTATTTATCTCTTCCTCACATGCAGTCCCTGAGATATGGGCCCAACAAGATAGAGCTCCATTGCATCTCTCACGTGAAACAAGTCCAAAATACGTACACGTATTCTCTTGCTCCAACGGTTCTTGCGGCCGATAAACATGCCTTGCCTGGTAATCCATATACGCATATACCCAAGAGTTCTAGAATATTCTAGACTACGTACTGAGTCGCGTCGTGCCACGACGCGCCGACCTGGTTGGCGTACAATTATTATACAAAAAATATACATGGTACAGGTCGGCGTACATGCAAGCTCTACAGCCTGTTCTGAGCATATACAGGCGAACGTATATGACTGCACCTGATAGCTTTCTCTTATTTGCACGTCATGAACACGTTCACGTGCATGCATGGAACATACAGGCCCATGCAGTCGTTGCTAGCTTCTTTCCAATACATGTACATGAACAAGCACGTACATTTTCCATACATTTTATTTACACACTAGCACACACAAATACAGACACATGTGTGCATACAGGGGATTTTGAATTGACAAAAATCCATCAAACAGTCGCGTGCATACAACAGCAACCCCCATTTACCAACACATAGGTTGTAACGGAAGAAGCATCCGTAGCTAATGGACCGAATACCCACTAGGATGCTAAGCCAGCCTGCCTGCCCGCTTTGTTTTTTATATATTATTATAATTATATTATAATCCCGTACCTCCTCAGCCCCACGACTCCCCCATTCCTCCGCATTCGCACGGTTTTGCCTAGTAAGTTTTCCCGATGCCTCTAAACCTACTGGCGGCGCAGCTGCAGGAATCATGTTTGGCTCCCATATGCGGCGCCAGATGTGATCCCCTGCGGTGATGGAGCACCGGCACCGGTGATCCAGTGAAGATTCTAGCGTCGGCTTGCTTCCTCACCTTCGAAATCGATAGTAGCAACTTGCTTCCTCACCATCAGGGGCGGGCTGCCGGGCCGTTCCTCCATGAGTGGCGCGACTCGCCAGCGCCGCCAGCCGAGAGATGAGAGCACCCGCGCCCAGCGCCGGTGCCTCGGCATCCGGCACCCGCGCCGCCGCGCCGTCATCCAGGGGCCACACCAGGCGTTAGGGCCCAGGCTGCGACAGCCCAGGCTCCAAGTCCAGGATGCATAGCCTCGCCGCCGCCGGCAGCTGCCGACGAAGACCGACCACTACCCGTCTCGCCGCACCGCCGCAGTGGCGCTCCCCGCAGACCTGGCCCAGGTGCCTCGCTGCCACCCCCAGCGACAAGACCGCAACAGCGAGTGAGAGCCCGCGTCCGTCCATGGAGCAGGAGCAGTCTCGAGCAGATCCCCATCCGACCGGTATTTTTCGCCTGTCACTTTCTCAGCTCTGAAGTCCTATACATTCAACGATTCAATTGGATAACCATGTCAAATTGTTATATCAAATATGAAGGATATCAAATATTTGTTCAATTCCACAGTTGATTGGGGTTAATTTTACAGTTGTTGACTGAATCTATATCACTAAGGATTAGGATATGGGGTTCGTCTAAATAAATGCATATTTGTCATTATCAATTTCTGTGGTGGCAAAATTAATTATATGAATATGGCGTTATTAGCTTGTTCTGATGAAACAGGGTGTTATTTGTTCTGACTAGATTATTTCTTCAGTTTACTAATTAACAGGTAGACGGAAATTATGCTTACTGACGGATGTCCATATTTCTGCTATCAAGTGTCAATATTCTATATTTGTTCTTAAAATTCCTGACTTTTTTTCTTTTTTGTTAACTGATTTATGACTTTATTTTATGATATCCATACAGGTGGACAGGTAGAAACAAGCATGGGAAAACGTCAGGGACCATAAAGAGTAGCTTCTCCATAGTAGAGAATCGGTGACATATTGTCATGTATCAATCGAAGTGTGTATGCGCATCACAATGTTCTGTGCTACTTGTGAAAGGATATTTTCTGAAGCAGAAACATCAGAACTGCATCATTTCAGTTCAGTGAAAGAATAACAAGTTGTTTGTCTCTCTTGCAGTTCAGTCTGGCTTAGCAGTCTTTTTAGTTCATTCCTAACTCATCGCTGCTAGTTGACTTCATTTCTGCTAGTTGTTTCTGAATTGACATTTTTCTCATGTCAGTCTTTTTCAGTGGCTTGTGTCCATCTGTTCCTTCTTTGTTTCTATCTGTACATCAGTGACAGCCATCAGTCTATGCCTTCCCTGGTTTTCGGATAGCAGCAGCAGCACTTCGACAAGGTAAGCAGGTAAGCTCCCTGCTGTTCCTATCTTGCACTAGTGTTCTAATCGTTGCTTGCACATCAAGATAATTTGCACATGTTCATTAAGCAGGTAAGCAGATAATTTGCACATGTTCATTAAGCTCCCTGGTTTTCAGATAGCAACAGCAGCACTTCGACAAAGTATGCAGGTAAGTAGGTAATCTTTGCTTGTAATAGTGTGTATAATTCCTTGTTAATTCCATCTTGCTGATAGTTTGCATTTGTAGCCTTGCCTTGTTTTCCTTTCTCGTTAATTAGTGTTTGTGGTCAACTTTTAGTAAGAGATATTTCTGTAAGTTTATCTAGATTATTTTTGCTTTGGTTCCTGCTCATCTTTTTTGTCCTGTTGTTTAAGTACAAGTCGTGTGCAAATTATACTTCTTTACTTGCATAAGTGGCACTGATTCGCTGAAATAATGAACATGAACATTAGATGTCATTGCACGAACTGTCCTGTCGACAATATTTTGACATTTTACACTCTGCTCAATAAGCTCGTCTCTTTTGGGTTTCATCTCTAGCCTACCCCAACTTGCTTGGGACAAAAGGCTATGTTGTTGTACACTCTGCTCAATAAGATTCTGCAACCTGTGCTTTCCAACAAAATTTTGGAACCTACAGAAGTGATTGAACTACATTCTACAATTCACATGATACCAGAATAACATGTTCTATATACCTCGAATTATATGTTCAGATATATTGATGCTTTAAGAAATTAGCACTGATACATTTGGATACTTGTACTTACAAGATCATGTTTGTTTTTCTTATTCAAGGTCAGTGTTCAGATGAGTAAAGTTGGCTAAGTTTCATCAACAAGAGTTTTATGTGAAGACTATGCTAGACAAGATTGGAGCTTTATATTGCAGTTTTAGAACATGAAATTGTCTGAGAGAGACAAGATTGGAGCCTTTTCTTTGCGCTGTATTGACAAGATTGCTTGTCAAAGCACAAATCTTTGTATGGATGGTACTCATTGTAATGCAACAATTTGATTTTTAATATATGGCTAAGTATTGGTATTTCTCTTGTGTGAGATGGCCTCTGATTTCCAATATTTGTTCAATGATAGTTTATTCCTAGGTACGCATATAAACATTGCAGCAATCCAAATCTTTATGTTGCTAGGACGTAGGACCTGTAGAAGTCAACGCTCCGCGTTTGGTACAAACACATATATGTGTTGCTATAGCCTATTAATATCTGTTGTAAACTTGCAACGGTTATTTGTAGGTATTACCAACGCATATATAAGTGTTGCAATAGATCCTTGCAACACCACTTTAGGCAACGCATATTAGATGTGTTGGTATAGACCCTGCCAACGTATATATGGACTTTTAGCAACACATATATGCGTTGCAAAAAGGGGTGTCATTTTTATATGTGGGACAACTTTGCATGCACTTCTCTTGGGACAATAAAATCGATTGTGTTGGGTATCAATCTGAAGCTAAGACTGTATATATCTCTCTAGAAATCTGATGCTACGTGCCAGAGCTCTGGCTGCCAGCTCATGTCAGATTCAGTGTTTATATAACCCAAAATTAAAATACAATAAATGTTTATATTTTCTCTAAGACGGAAACCTTACCACTTATATCTACCACTACCACATTCTTGAGTTACTATGAGGGCTAACAAATGCTTTGATGGCGAAAATAGAACCATAAATGAAAGTGATGTTCTCAGCGTGCTTGTAAACCTCTAAGGAAATATCTCTTTTTTGCAGGTTCAAATAAACCGTGAAAGAATATGCATGCTTCCTTGGCGGATCCTAACTACATCGGAAATTGAATTTACTGTCGATTTGGAACCAGCCCTTCCCTGCTGAATTCTAATCATTAGTGGGCAATCGACAATGTTGCCCTCACCTTCTTACTGTTGGTTGCTCACCCGACATAGATACTCATTGGCACAAAACCAAAAAAAAAAAAGATTCCACTCGTGCCCTCAGCCGGAAGCTAGGGCTACCGTGGTCGGAACCAACGCCGCGCCTGCGCCCTGTGCTCGACAGCTGGCCGCACGTGCCCGCGCCATGCCGCTGGCCGCGTTCGAGCCCCGTGTCAGGCCGTTGGCCATGGCTCCTGCTGGGTCGCTGCCCTCACACACACGTGCCTGCCAACGAGATTAATTAGGAGAGGAGTGGAGGAGAGCTGAGGGGAGGGGATAAAGCAGACACCGCCCCTATGAGCACAAGCGATTTTACATTTATGACCACAAGCGATTTTACATTTACAAAGGTAATTGAATAATTGTAGAAATTGTTACATAGCACAAGCTTTAGCAAAATTATTTTAAGAAATCTGCCTCCCATGCACGAAGAATAGGTGTATTTGATTGAAACCGTATTACTGCAAATATTAAACAATATTTGCTATATTTCAGGTGCCTGAAATATAGACTTTTCTTTTGGCGACAGCCGTAGAACATCACGTGTATACTATACGAACATCATAAAATACATCATAGAACATTATATGTACACTACGCAAACATCACCACACGTCACCTGAACAGCAAACACAAATTCAGGCGACCGCCATATGTACCTGCACATCGCAAAATACATCATACAACATCACATGTATACTACGTAAACATCGCAAAATACATCGTAGAACATCGCCTGAACATCCGACACAAAATTCAGGTGCCTGAACATCCTCAAAGCTCCAATGATTATGATTTCGATCCCTAAAGCACGCTAGCCACGTTGAGGTGTTATTATCAATATATAAGCGTCGGAAAGCAGAATGTTGTGGTCTCTGTGTTTGGGCATGTGTCCAGTGAGTCAAAGTGCTGCTTCCGCGCGCACTTAATGGTGTGCGTCAGCGAATACGTAGCAGTTCGTTCGTCTGCTCATGATGAGTACACGGGACTCTACCATTGTGCCCAGGTTTCCATTGATCACTTTCCTCAGTTCATTTCCTTGCGGCAGGTTGCTGTAATTTCCTTCGTCCTTGATGTACTTCTTGAACTCAGTCCTATTTGTTTTGTCTCCCCTCTGGTCCAGCGCTTTGATTGCATCCAGGATCATCTGATAACCACCAAATTAATGCAACATGTGAATATGAATCTCACTCCACGGAACAAAACAACAGAACAACAATAACAGGAATGACACTGCAATAAACTCTGGAACGACGTAGGGGTACCTTGGGGTAGTTCAGGACTGGCGACGGCGTGGTAGCTTCCTCGGTTGCCTCTCCACCCGTATGGGATTGTTCATTTCCTAAGTGACCAGCTTCGTCTCCTCCACTGTTAGCCTCGTTGTTCCCTGCAGAAGGCGGCGGGTGTTGCCCCATATCTGCCTGGCCACCTGTAGCATTTCCTGCAGCAGGCGGCGGAATATGCCCCACGTCTGCCAGGATGCCATTAGCATTTGGTGCAGCAGGCTGCGGATGTTGTTCCACATGTGCTGGGCCGCCTGTAGCACTACAAAACTGCAGGAAACATGAGCTTCGTAGTCAATCTTCTCAGAATATTGGTTTAATGGCCATTTTCCTTGTGGTGGTAACTCCAGGGAAGGTAACTCGCTTCAGGGTGACTAAACTAGTAATTCGTAGCACCAAGAGGCTGTTGAATCTTTGACTACACAGGTCCATCTGCACCCCAACGTAAGATTCCTCATGCATCTCGAGCTCGGCAAGTATAGGCACACTACCGGAAAATGTAAATTTGCCGTGCGCTCACATTTTGCCGCTTTATTACAGGGCGCACGGTAAAGAGAACATTTGCCGTGCGTCCAGTTCAAAGCGCACAGCAAACATTGGGCGCACGGTAATCTGTATCTTTGCCGTGCGTCAAACACCACACCCACGGCAAATCTGAGCTTCGCTGTGCGCCACACTAGAGCCGCACGGCAAAGAGGCCTGCACGTAAATGGCACCCAGCTGGACCGGACGCCCCACGACGGCCGTCAGGTGTGCCGTGCGGCTCCACCTGGTGCACGGCAAAGGTGGCCCGTTGTGCCGTGCGCCCCAGACACCGCGCACGGCGAAGATGCCTCACGTGCGTGACACGTGCGTACCACTGACGGCCGTCCACCCCGCGGTAACGGCTGGCGCACGGGGGCACTCACGTGGTTCGTCTTTGCCGTGCGTTTGTTACTGGCGCACGGTCGTTGGCGCACGGCAAGCATATATGTTTGCCGTGCATCTCCTACCGGCTCACGACAAAGTTACAATTTTTTTTTGATTTCTATACTTCTTTCTATTTCTCCACTACAAAGACATTACTTTGTACTCGATATTCCAATTTGATACATTTCTCGATATGTTTACTATATTTAACAATTTTCTATAATTTAAAGAATTTTTTCGTAGAAGTCAAATTTGAACTGCAAGTGCATAAAATAGTAGAGTAAAGTTCGTGGAAAAATGATATTCATGTAATTGAGTCATTTTTAAGACCTTGCCCGTAAAATTAGATGAAATTTTGAACATCTTGTTCGTGAAGCATGAAAATCCACTTGCAGTTGAACTATTTTTTAATTTTATAAAATGCAAACAAAGTTTTAAAATCTCGAGATTCATCAAGAGCTCATGATATCCTATGTGAAGGTTATGGTAAATAATTGAGAAGGTTTTGAACAATTCGTCACGCATGGTGTTTAGAAATCGAAGCATCTCATGAGAAGTTTCAGAGTGTGAGAGTCACGTGATTAGGTTTGTAGTCTTAGTAAAGTTCAAATTGGATTTTGACTTCAAAACTTTTTTGCTAGTGAACATACAACATAGATTGTCTCATGTTAATTTATGGTAATTTTTCGCATCCATTAGATAATTTTAGTATATTAACTCTAATTATGAAATTTAAATGAACATAAATTGAATTTGAGCAATAACTTCATGAAAAATAGAATAAAGTGTTGTAAAAATAATATTCATGTAATTGAGTGCAGTGTAAAGCTTTAACTGAGAATTGAAATAAAAATTTGAATATTGTGTTCACGAAAATTTGAATTTGAGAGTTGCTAAAGGTGCATGAAATAATGGAATAGGGCTTTACCGTGCGTCATGGACCTAGGCGCACGACAAAGACTGTTTGCCGTGCGCCGCGGATCTGGACGCACGGCAAACGTGCCCCCCTATCTGCACACTCACGGAGGCACACACACGCCCACACTCACACTTCACACCGCACACCCCGACGCCACAACCGCTAGCGCTGCCGCCGCCGCCACCCCTAGCGCCGCCCGCCGCCGTCCTCGGGTGCACCGGCCGCCGCCGTCCTCTGGTGCACCGGCCCCCGCCCCGCGCCACCCCCCATCCCGTGCCACTGCTCTGATCCACGCCGGCCCCGGCCCCGCCCCGCGCTGCCCGCCCCCGCCTTGCCGGAGAGGGAGAAGGGAGGAGGAGCTGAGGAGGAGGAGGATCGGAGAGGGAGGAGGAGGAGAGGGAGAGGGAGGAGGTCCCCTCTTGCCGTACTCGCCGCCGCCGGAGGAGGAGGTGGACGTGCTGCCCGTCCCCGCCTCGCCGCCAGCCTCTAGGTGAGGAAACAAATCCTATTCTTTTTTAACAATCAAATCCTATTCCATTTCACTTGTTTGATTCAATGGATTGGTGATTAATTGGTTCTGTTTTCTGCGGCTGATTACTAAGAGAAACCTGCCCTCTTTGGCTGGATTCTCCAAAGAATAAAATCCATCTGATTGGAAATTGTCAGTTAAGCTAATCACGCTGCCTTTACAATCCGAATGCACAGGGTTCTTTTCCTGACATGCCAAATTCAGTTCTCTTTTCAGTTTTCTCCAAACTGAGTAGTTACATGTGAAAATAAACAAGTTCTGAACACACTGTGTTGTCTTCCTCAAATCCTATCATGCAGAATTGCATAGATCTAAACACTAAGGGCTACTTTGGCAGCCACAGGGTGATTAACCCAGGGAAGTGATCGGGTGGGAGGGAATTTTCTAGACAAGGCAATCCCCGTCCACCTGCTGGGGGGATATCCCCGCATGGGGTAACTTCCCCGTTGCTATTTGGAAGCTTTCCCAGGGAGATAATCAGTTGCTATTTGTAAGCTTTCCCAGGGAGATAATCACATATTCACGTGTTGGTTGATAACTGTTGGCTTGGACAAACCAGCAGTATGTATGCATGAAGGATCATCCGATGATACATATGTTAGATAAAAAACATAAAATGCAAGTTAATAAGAAAGTGAGTAACATAAGAAAACATGCTAAACAAGGGGCAGAAATCCCAGGATATAACAAAAATCTCAAAAATAAAAGTCACATTCAAACTGCGCATGCTGTCCAAACAAAAACGTTAGATTCTTTCTGAAACCAAAAACTGAAACATGCATAACTCAAATTTAAACAAAAAAATATTTTGACAACATTTCCCTGCACTTTATGAAAATTCTACAAGACGAAATATGTCACATGTCTCTCCATACAAATACATAGATAATTAAAATATAATATAATCTGAGACTATCTGCCATAATCAATTAAAAATTTGACACTTTTGCAGCTTCCTCAATCTTGCATACAATTTCTTTGGATCAACATCTTGATGTAAACCTTGTTTCTCTGTTAAACTCCTGCAGATACATTGAGTAAAAATTAGAGTATAGACTACATAATAGTAAGGTTGCAAAAATCATATCATGGTAACCATATGTTGAATGGAAATCCTAAACTAAGAAAAAAGTGTAAGAATGTTCAGAACTAACATTCTAATCACATAGGCATATACAACTAAAATTAGCTTGCAACATCCTTTGCAATTGTGTAATTGACTTTTACTTTCAGAATTCGAAGGAAAACCAAGTGCACACCACACAACAGTCAATGTCCTTAAAAAACCATGATGACTTAAGCTATCGCACATTGCAATTCAAATGTTCTAGGTTGCTAACCATAGATGGTTTTCAGAAAAGCTCAATGGAAAAGAATTTTGCTGAATTATTTGCACAACAAGAATGTAGCAAGAATGTCAGACTGATTGTTTATCAATGGATTGATTATAAGGTCTGAGTTGCTATCTGGATGCTAATCTAAACAGGGTTATCATTATGAAATCAATGAATTCTTAACATAAATTAGATGGAAAGGAGAAACACCTGCTTATCATTATAAATTGGAACTGTGTATGGCGCTATCAAATAGTGTATTCCTTGCTGATCAAAGATCTAATATTCGTAATAATTTGAACCAAACAAAAATGCTAAAGAAATATGTTTGATATATCTCTGAAACTTAGTTCTGAACTATGAAGTTCATATCTGAAAACAATTTGAACAAATAGTATCAATCTTCTTGGTATATCAAATGGCCTTGTTCAGGTTAACTAACATACCAGGATCAATAGTTTTGAAGCCATTCAAATTTGCCAAGAGACAACAGTTTGCTAACTCTGAAGGTGAATCTTGAATTCTTAATTCTGTACCAAATTTACCAAACTTTGGGACCTTATATCTTACAAACTGTTGATAATTCACTATTGATCCTTAAACCAATATAGTAGCTCACTGTACCAGAAATAACTTTTGTTAAGGCTGACTAAATTATTTACACATGAAATCAAGAGATTGGAGGGGGTAACTGAGTGAGATTATGACTGAACTCGAGTTCAGTTAGCACCGGCGGCAGCAGTCTGCTCTGCTACGCAGCTGCTTCACCTGCTCATCGCTGAGCGACACCGCTAAAACGCGCCACCCTTGCTCCCTCGACACGCAGCTACTCTGTTCCTCCAGCTCAACACAAACAACCAGCTGCTGTCCAAACCTGGATCTACAAGGGCCAGTGTGTATGGTGGTAAATCTGATAATCTATTTGATTCAGATTTGGATCATGAGGACACTATGCCAGTGTCTCATAGCAGTCCTTTCACTCATAATAGTTAGCCACTTTTTTTTCAATTAGCTAGGACAATATGTCATCCAAGTTTTTCTTTGCCTTGATGCCACCAGTTCAATTAGCTAGGACAATATGTCATCCAAGTTTTTCTTTGCCTTGATGCCACGTCGGCATCGAATAAAGGCTTACTGCAGATCTAGAACATCCAATCGATAAAAAACAAAACCTAACTATTATTTTATTTTTTAAAACCCAAGCTCCTCCAACCAAACTATCATGGTGTTCTACATTTCTCGTTCTAGGTAGCGTTGCCGTTAAAGGATGGATAACCGTGAGTAGATGTACACGGGCTGGAGGGGTAAGCGTGACTGGACCGATGAAATCGTTACCAAGGTCAATGATTTCTTGACAAAGGCATTTGACAAAGGACAGCATAAAGTGCCGTGTCCCTGTAGGAAGTGTGAAAACAAGGTAAACCAACCGCAGCTGATGATGGGTCAACACATTTGCACACATGGGTTTGTGGCAAACTATACCCAGTGGATCTGCCATGGTGAAGCCCATCGTGCGAGAGACGAAGTCATGAGGCAACGCATCGATGATTATGATGCTGAAGCCGGGTGCGGAGACACGTTAGATGACTATCATCAAGCACACCTCGATGAAGGGCCTAGCCATGTTAGGGAGGAACCTCCGGAGGCAACCGCTAAGGCTTATTACGACATGTTGTCTGCTGCACAGAAACCACTTCACGAGCATATTGATGTGTCTCAACTGGATGCCATGGGATGCTTAATGGCCCTAAAGTGTAAATTTGGCATCAGTCGAGACGGTTTTGATGAAATGTTGGTAGTTTTTGGCAGCCTACTTCTGAAAGGTCACAATCTGCCACGCAACATGTATGAGGCACAGTAAGTCCTTCGTGTACTTAAGATGCCATACCAGTCGATAGATGCTTGTACGAATGGATGCATCTTGTTTCGGAAAGACCATGCAGATGCAAAGTACTGCCCTAAATGTAAATCCTCTAGGTACCTGGAGGTAGACTCCGGTGATGGTAATAAGAGGCAACTCGACATCCCATTGAAAATCTTACGGTACCTTCGATTCATATCGAGGATCCAACGGGTTTACATGATTGAGGAATTCGTGAAACAGATGACATGGCACAAACAAGGCATACGATACCATCCCGATAACATGGTACATCCAGCAGATTGTGATGCTTGGAAATGTACGGGTCATAGTGATAAAGCTGAGGAAGCTCAAAATGTACGGGTTGCGCTGGCAACAGATGGGTTCAATCCTTATGGAATGACGGCTGTGCCACACACTTGTTGGCCCGTGTTCGTTATCCCCCTCAATCTCCCCCCGGCGTCATGTTTCAGCGACGGAACATATTCTTGTCGTTGATAATTCCTGGATACCCGGGGGATAATATGAGTGTGTACATGGAGCCTCTGATTGATGATTTGCTCTGTGCTTGGGAGGACGGGGTAGACACATATGATCGAGCTACAAAGACAAACTTCAAAATGCGAGTGTGGTACATGTACTCCCTACATGACCATCCGGCGTATGGGCTATTTTGCGGCTGGTGTGTTCACGGGAAGTACCCATGCCCAGTATGCAAGGCAGCTTTCAAGTTCATCTGGTTGGCGAAGGGTGCCAAGTATTCTTGTTTCGACTTACACCGACAGTTCCTCCCTATGGACCATGCATTCAGACGAGACACCAAGAACTTTACAAAAGGTGTCATGGTTGAAGACCCCCCACCGCAGATGTTGACAGGTGCTGAGGTTCGTGCACAATTAAACGCGCTCAAGGAAAAAAAGAAGGTGGCTTTGTGGGATACGGTGTGGAACATGCCTGGACTCAGAAGTCGAGCTTGTGGAGGCTACCCTACATGGATGACCTTCTTCTTCCACATAACATTGATATGATGCACACCGAAAAGAATGTCGTCGAGGCACTCTGGGGTACAATCATGGACATTCCAGAAAAGACAAAGGACAACGTTAAGGCTAGAGTTGATTAAGCTAGGTTATGCGATAGACCAAAATACAACATTTCGCCCCCCAAAGAAGGCAAGAAATGGAAAAAGCCTCCAGCCCCAAACGTCCTGAAGAGGGACCAAAGGAAGGAAGTATTAAAATGGTTCCAAACTTTAATGTTCCCCGATGGGTATGCAGTGAATCTAAGGAGGGGGTGAACTTAGCTACTATGCGAATCAATGGGCTCAAGAGTCATGACTACCACATATGGATTGAGCGGCTTCTTCCAGTGATGGTTTGAGGCTATCTCCCTAACCATGTGTGGCAATTTCTTCCGCATCCTTTGTTCCAAGGAGTTATCTCGGACACTAGTTGCCAAAATGGAAGTGGAGGCTCCGGTGTTGCTTTGTAAGTTGGAGAAGATCTTTCCACCTGGCTTTTTCAATTCAATGCAACACATGATTTTGCACCTCCCATACGAGGCACGAATGGGGGGCCCTGTGCATGGCTGTTGGTGCTATGCAATTGAAAGACTACAAAAGGTTCTTCGAATGAAATGTAAAAACAAATGCAAAATTGAAGCTTCCATTGTTGAGGCATACTGTACTGAGGAGGTGACAAACTTCACAACAAAATACTATGCTGACACCCTTCCTAGCACGCATAATCCAACCCCTCGTTACAATGCCGACGAAAATGAATCGAATCTCAGCCTATTCAGAGGGCAACTCGGAAGTGCAAGTGTTTCGACTTGTAAGAACTTGCAACATCAAGAGTGGTGCACTATCATGATTTATGTGTTGACCAACCTTTCCAAAGTGCAGCCATACATTGACTAAGTTCTCAACAAACTAGTTATCCATTATTGCTAGCATATGGTCACTATATGAACGGTATCTAACCCCCTCGTTCGTACAGTGAATTTACTAATCAATTCTGGCGGGGAAGAAGGGAACCGACCCAACGGGAACTTGATATCCTTCTTGATAAGGGTGCGGGACGTGGATGCCCCGATTTCATATCTTGGTTCAAGCAGAAGGTACGGTCATTCTGGAGCTCGTACTTTTTGTTTGACATTACAAGTTCCTCGTGACTATGTGTCTATAACGAAAGGTCTTGCTTCTACTTGCAGGGCCAAAACGATGTGTCTATGAATCCTGAGTTGAGACAGGTTTCCGTTGGTTGTGACTATAGGGTCGTGTCATATGGAGGCTATGACGTGAATGGGTACCACTTTCACACAAAAAACCACGAGCAGAGTCGGCCTAACCGAAGAACCACAAACACCGGAGTTAGTACGAAAGGCAATGATGAACAAGACTAATATGGAATAATTGAAGAAATATATGAACTCACGTTTCCTGGTTGCAAACCTCTTAAACCTGTCATATTCAAATGCCATTGGTTTGATCCTAAAGAAAAACGAGAGACCCTTGATATTGGACTAGTTGAAATTCGACGGTCATCCGTCTATGCAGGAGACGATGTCTATATTGTGGCTCAACAAGCCACGCAAGTGTATTATCTCTCATACCCGTGCAAAACCGACGAACGTCTCCAGGGTTGGGACATTGTGTACAAGGTATCGCCACACGGTAGACTACCTGTCCCAAACAATGAAGATTACAATATAGACCCAAATACATATGACAGAGAGTTCTTCCAAGAAGATGGGCTACCAGGGAATTTTGTGATAGACTTAACCGAAGCGATCGAAATAATGGAAGTAGAAGATGATGAAAGGGTTGATGATGAGGACGCTGGAGATGAGGTTCATGATGAGAGGGATGTAGAATTACTTGAGAAAGTACAAGCCGGGCTTGACGAAGACATTTCTGCATCGGATGAAGGGCCTCATTATCTGGACATGCGTGGTGATGATCAGACTTATGTCCTGATAATGTCGATCAAGATGTTTATTTCTAATACATGTATGCTCCGTACTAATTGAATTATTATTTGCAATATCATGTTATTTTTAATTATGTCATCTTTCTCTTTTGCAATATCATGTTCATTTTTTAATTATGTCTTCTTTATTACTTGCTTCGTACTGACGTGTTTACCGTTTTTAATTGCAGGTGATAGAACAAAGATGGTGGGCGGAGCAGTGCGAAAATGCATATCTGTTTTCAGAAGAAGTGAGCCAAGTTCCAATGAAGTTGAGGGGTCCCTAGGGATCTCTAGGGGCACCAAAGGCAAGGGTAGAGGGAAGGGTGGCCCCAAGAAGGGCAAACAGTCGAGACGAGCGCAGTAGCAGCAGGAGGAGGAGCACCAGGAGGAGGAGGAGGAGGAGCACCAGGAGGAGGAGGAGCAGGTGCAGGATCAGGAGGATGAGGAGTATGTGGCGGAGGAGCAGGCTTGTGGGTGGGAGGAGGAGGAGGAGGAGGATGACACGACAGGGGGTGACTCTGGTGTGACCGTTTGGCAGCGAGGTCCCTTGCGACTTCCGGATAGGCCGATACCTGTTGCCCTACGCCCGATGATTAAACCCCAGGGCCCACGGTAAGTAACTTTAGATATTGTCAATACTTTTTCATTTGATAACTTGAAATCACAATTGAAACTAATATTTCATCTTTTTCACTTTTGGCAGGGGTTGGGAAACCGTCGTTCCTGTTGGTCACAAGCGCCTGGTCAATGGTATCCTAGGTCTTTTGGTCAGGTTGCACTTCCCAGGCATGGTCCGGATGGGTGAGGGTGATGCTGTCAGGTACGAGCCGGCCTGGACGTGGACACACTACAAAAATGCCCCCGATACTCACGATAGGGACGGCAGGTGCTTCGAGAGTAAGGCGGAGCAGGTGAAGACCGAGCTGTGGGTAAGTCTTTCTCGCACTACACTGCTCAATTCATCGTATTCATTGAACATTTTTGGAATATTGACTGGAGATCATCGTGTTTATATGCAGGATTTCTACAGGTTGGTGGATGGATATGCTGAGAAGGCGGAGGAGGTGCAGGATAGGGTATGCAAGATTACGAGGCGCAAGTTCAGTGCGTCATAAACTACAGCGCTTCCCAGCTTGGAAAGAAGATGTCAAAAGCGGAAGCAAGAACCTTTAAGCTGACCCAGGCACAATATGAGGAGGTAAAATTAGATTTATTCTCAGATTAAGAACATCGCTTAATATGGTCTTTTTACATGTCGTTCACTTGATCACGTGTAGACGCCTGCATGGTGGTGCCATAACGATTCCGAGTGCTGAAATCGCATAGTGGCCAGGTGGTTCACACCGGAGTGGATTGCAAAGCGCGACGCTGGCCGACAGAAGCGTTTGCTGATGCCATACCCGACACACCATCAAGGCAACCTTACCAACGAGCAATACAGGGCTAAATGTGTATGAATATACCAACGAGCAATACAGGGCTAAATGTGTATGAATATTCATTTCTTTGTTGTAACGTTCAATTACGCATAATTTGTAATCAACTTGCTGTTTTTTCGCAGTCCAACGCACATGGTGGCGCTCCGTGCAACCAGTTCATGGGATGGGCCTTGTCCCACAAGGGCAAGGCGTCCGCATCCGAGACCACCTACAACCCTGATGACCCACCCCAAGCGTACAACAATCCCTCCATCCACGGCTGCCTCAATGTGTACATGGAGAAGGGAAGGCAGGTCCATGGGCCAGAGTGGGATCCGACCAGTGCGTCGCTTGATGGAGAGGTGATCATGAGGATAGGACAAGGAAAGAAGCATGGCCACTACTATATTGGCGACAACATTTTAGACTCAGGCAGTACTCCCACTCTCGCAGAGCTCCGAGCGTGGAGCACGAGCAGTAGCCCTCCCATACTCTCACGGCTGTCCGCGGCACTGGCCCACGTGGAGCGACTTCAGGTTATTTCTGTTTTATTCATCGTTACTAAATTTCTACATAAGTTTCCTTTGCTTTGTAACATTGGGATGAACAATTGTAGGTTCGGCTAGATGAGCAAGAAGCGGCACAGACGGCCTTAGCCGCGGTTGAGCAGTGGGTGGCCTAGCAGATGGCCGAGCAGCAGCTGTAGATGGTCCTGCAGATGCAGCAGCAGATGCAGCAGCATATGGCTCTGCAGCAACAGTACATGACCCAGCATATGCAGGCTTGCATGCTAGCTGTTCAGAGCGGTCAACCGATGCCCTCGATGCCCCCGATGCCCCCGATCATGTTCCTTCCGACTCCAGCTCCGGCTCCTGCAACCCCTGCTGTAAGTTACTTGACATCCTTGTTGTTTCATTTCAATGATTAGAGACTTAGAGAAAGTAGAGACTCAGAGAACTTAGATTATAACTTAGAGACCTGATAACATGTGCCATACAGGATCATCACGCATGGCATTATCAGTTCCTAATAACTTAGGTAGGACATAGATATTATCTGTCTCTAATAAATATAGGACCAAGATAAGCTTGGGCATAGACAACAAACAGCATGCAGTAGATAGAAAAATAAGCGACAGATAGGCATATGGGCAACAGAAACTGAAGTTGACGGATTAGAGGGTACACATTCTCATCGATCTCAGTTGGATGGCACGGCAACAGCAGTGCCCTCTTCCCTGTTGAAAGGAGCACATCTATCAATCATCTCCAGCTCATGCATCCCTTTTTCCCATTCTTCATCAATCAGGTCCTGAAGTCCTCCATGATTGGGGCCATTAAAGTCTTCAGGGACCATGACACAACCATTATTGATTAGAGACTTGATAACTTGATTCTTGTCTCACATGCAATCTACTCTTTTTTTTGCAGAATCAATCGGCGGCATCGAATAATCTCGAAGCGTCGTCGGGCATGTCACCGACGTTTCCCCCACAGCAGCTATTCCCACCTCTTTTGGGCGGCGCACGGCCCCCGTTCGAGCCACCTCCTTCTCAATGAGCTTGTTTACTTAATTTGAGTTTCTGAACTATGTGGACTTGTGGATGGATTTGAATAATGTTTGTGTATGAACTATGGACTTGTGGATGAACTTTGTGAACTTGTAGATGGTTATTGTGATATATATGATGCCTGTGATGATTATTATGATATATATGATGTCTGTGATGATTATTATGATATATATATTATGCCTGTATTTTTTTTAATGAGTGGGGATTTTTAAACGCGAAAAACAAAAAAAAATCAGAAACAAGTTGGTCACTTTGCCATGCGTCAGACAGGGGGCGCACGGCAAAGTGACTATTCCTGCGCCCCCGAATGGCAGCTTTGCCGTGCGTTGGAAGAGGCTGACGGCAATGGTGCCATTCTTTGCCGTGCGTAGAAGACGCACGGCAACGATTGATCTTTGCCATACGCCACGAAGAAGACGCACGACAAAGTTGAAAACTTTGCCGTGCGTCATGGACACACGGCGCACGGCAAACGGAGCCACGTGCCGCCAGCCTAACCGCTGTTAACGCCGCTGCCATTTGGGGGGAGCCCGGAGGGGCTTTTTTTTGCCGTGGGTCGACTTTGACGCACGGCAAAGACGTTCGCCATGCGCGCGATAAAAAGCGCACGGCAAAGCCCCTTTGCCGTGCAAATTGCTGCCGTGCGGGCTTTGCCGTGCGCCGCGATGAAAAACGTACGGCAAAGCGCTTGCCGTGCGTATACTGGGGTTTGCCATGCGCCGCCGGAGCACGGCAAAGGGGCGCTCTCCCGTAGTGGCAGAATGGCGATGACATTCAGGTAAACTTGATTAATGTTGGTCCGCCGGAGCACAAGGCGAGTGAGATTCGAGAGACACCTTTTAGCAATACGCATCAGGCTCTCGTCGCAACAAGGATCATCACGAGGCGGCAGTTTCCCATCTAGTTCCAGGGAAGCTACATTATCCAGGCAGCTGGCTGCATCTGCAAACAAATCAATGGGTATTAGATACCCAGATAGACTGAGGCTCTCAAGGTAGCTGAGTTCCTTGAGGATGTTTTCTAGATCTTTCTACTGATTCTTGTCGAGATGTACAACACCCAGCCTGTGCAGGAAACGGAGGCCAAATTTATTTTTCCTTGTCTTGCAAATAATATTCGTGCAGCAAACGTGGAAATGCTGGATGGTCACAGTCTCGAGTGTCTGCATGAGCTTCAGATCCCTGCTTGATCTTGGGAAGATGAGGCCATGGCCGAGCACGTGGCGCAGCGTCCGGATCTTCCACAAGGATTTGGGAAGCTCCTTCACCTGCGTGCCCCGCACATCCACCGTCTGCAGCCTACCAAGTTTTCCCGATAGATGAAGGTACCCTTTTCAATGACCCGCACCGGACGCCAAGATACTGTAGGTGCACCATCTCCCCAATTTCATCGGGCAGTTGTGTTTCGTGATTGAGGCCCTCTTCTAGGTGGATCATGCGAAGGAACGGAGACCCTGGTAAAAGCTTAGCCATGATGATGGGCTCGTTCTCGTTCCGCCTTGGTTTGTTCTCATCATCAGCATCAGCAGACTTCAAACCTGCTCAATCAGAAAATTGATGGAGATTGATTGGATACATCCAAACTAGGATGGAGACACAAAATTTCTCGATAATAAATTAAATGTACTCATCAGCATGCTCAAATAAGATGTCACAACATTGCACGTTCAAATATACACCAAGACATTAGTGGTCTAGGCATCTATCTACACCAAGACAACAATGCTCAAATATATATAGAATCTTACTATTACTAAATAGAGCCTCCATATTGATTACCACTAGATGCACTAGAAAAAAGATAAATCCTAGCAATTAAAAAAATATATCTAGGTTATTCATACAGTAGTCACAAACATCTGGCCCTCAATCACTACAAAAATAGCTCAATATCCACAAAGTATGATATATATTTTGAAATTGCACATTTCCGTCACAGTTGAGTTAAAAGAAAGTATAATGATACATTGTATACTAAGTAAACATGTATAGATTAGGATACAAGTGTGAAAAATTTTCCTCAACAATCCACATAATAATGGTGCTGCAATTCACTATAAGTTTATATTATTACTCCATGATAATAAATTTAGCAATTTTATATAGGAAGTAAGTTTATACATTTTGATCAAAACATTATATAAGATCATCATTTGCAACTTAATTTTAAGCAATACACTTTCTATAAAACAGTGTTACGACACAATAACCACTAATTATGCCTTTGAAGAATCAAGATAGTTATCTAGGAACCATGATCTTTTTTAACAAAATAAAAATAACATTTTTAATAAAAAGTTATAATAAGCATTAGAGTTTCAATTTAGCATTTTTTTGGATAAAAAATAGCAACAATGGATTAAAGGTTGCAAGCTAAAATCTCATGATGTCATAGAAAGTGATCTATTTTCTTTAAAAAAATTTCTTTCTTTCATAGGAAGTGATGTAACAAGGATTTATATCTTAGCCTTTGGTTTGAACTAAATACATAGATATCGCATAAAAAAATCCTACAATTTCTAACTTGATGTCCCCAATGCAACCTGCAAGTCAATCCTCACGAAACCCACTAGAGAAAAAAAAAAGAAAAATCCTATAAATTCTAGCCACCGATTTGAGCTACATGGTGCAGGTCTTAAATGACTATCCATGCTATTGTAAAACTTAAGAGATCTACGAATTAAAATCCCTATTTTTAAAAATAAAAAAGGAAAGTTAATAAAGATACAATAAGCACGAGAGTATCGACATAACTTCAGGGTAAAAATATATAGCAATTAATAAATTTAATATTTAAGAACCAAAATTCAGATTAATCACAACATATGATATGAACAGCAACAAGAGCTACCATAGTTTAAGCTAAGGTTTTATCTAAATACTTATAAAGATAAACAGAGGTGCCATGCCAAGAAAAAAACCTATAAATATGGATGAAAAAAATATAAAGAACAATAATTGATAAGTCTATCACAACTGAACTACACCTATCATGTTACAAAATGAATAAAGTGAAAAAAATATGTAATTTAATATAAATAATTTTTATGTCTATTAAGATTCCAGTCCGTGTGAGAGCATCGGTTGATGGACTAGTACTTGATTAATTAAGATAGACGAGCTGTAGGACCATTATATTATATTACGATGACAACAGTTGGTAAAGAAGAAGAAGATAGAATACAAGGATAAAATCTGATAGGCAAAACTAATTAGCTCACCTTTCTTGTGATCAGTATAGTCGTCGTCATCCGAATAGGACACCACGGTGCGTAGTTTGTCCAAGCAACTACTTGGTGCTGAGAATTTTTTGTCGTTATGCATGTGGAGGAGAGCTAGGCGGCGTGTGTTGGCCGGCGGCGGGACGGATCCACCATAGTGGACATCCATGAATCTTGTACGTCGTGCTTCTAACCTGATAAGGGGATGAATTTGCTCTGGAAGCGCAACAGATTCTACACGGCCACCATCCGCAGTGCTGGTCCTGTGGATCAGCTGCAGAAGGCCCCGGTAGACCAACTCCTTGAGGTAGGATTGCCCGAGCTGCTCTGTTTCGAGACCCTGCTTCTGAGTGAGGAAGCCTTCCGCCATCCAGAGGCGCACCAGCTCGCGGGCATCAATAGGTCTCTTCTCTGGGAGGCCTGCAGTGTAGAGCAAGCATGACTTGAGCTCATCAGGGAGGTCATCAATACATACCGACAGTATGGTCTTCACTAAATCGTCTTCACAGTTCCTCTTAATATACTCTGACGCAGCTTTCCACTTGCTGTAGGGGACTGTAGACATGAACTTAGCTAGAAGAACCACTGCAAAGCGGTAGACCATGGGTGATCACTTCAATGTTGTCCCGGATTTCATTCATCGTCAGAGTGGCGTATGCACTTTTCCTTTTCCCATGAAGCCCGACCACGTGGTTGAAGAGTGTTTTGCTCTTGTCTCGAAGAAGATGTTTCAGACTACCTGCAGTGGGATACTCTAAAGGATACTCTAAAGCTTTAGAGTATGAATATAGAGTAAAAACTGCTGCACTGGGTACTCTAAAACGATACTCTATCCTTTCTCTCACTCTATATTTAGAGTAGTACAGTGCTTACTCTCAAGTGTACAGTGGCGGGCCCCACTAGCTAAACAAAGAAAAAAATGCTATAACTCACAAACCAAAAATCCAAATTAAATTTTAATTGCACCATTAAATTCGTCTCAATAAATCTTTTAAAACTAGATCATACATGGATATATTTAGATAAAATGACAAGTGGGTCCCACAATGGATAGAGTGGATAGAGGATGATATAGAGGATGGATGGGTGCGGAAGAATTGAGTATAGAGGAGAGAATCTTGCTGACTAGAACGTATAGAGGATGAATATAGAGGTCCATGAGTGCGGATAGCCTCAGTTCGATGATGCCGTCATTCATCTGTTCATGCCAGGATGCCTGGGTCATCAGTATCTTGCTTCCTTTTTCCTTTTCCGGCCATTTGCTGCAACTCGGGTTCGACTTTGCTCCATGTTGTGGGGTCAATGCTGGTACCATCAATTAGAACTAAGCAATGTGCATCTTGGCGACGAGGTATGTTGCGCCAGGAGCACGCTTTGTCCAGATTTTCCTCCATGGTTTTTTTTCACAGTACTGGAGTCGGCGCTGATGCCTGGTGGGAAGCTCACGCGGACAAGAACCTGGAAATGATCCTTGATGGTGCCATCTTCATATGCATCATTGAAAAGAGCTCTTTTCCCGTTGCCGGTAGGGCCAACAACACGGATCACATTCACAGGACCAGATGGTTCATGCATCAGCTTGCCCTTCAGATCCTCTTTCTCTTTCTTGCGGCCTATCAATTTAAATGGCACTGAATTCTCCCAGCCAATTCAAAAGACTCGAATCAGAACAGCAGCAGCAACAACAACAATATAGGGTGAGAAGAAAGGATTTTCCACACACACTAGATTCACAGCCGTGCATTGCAACAGGAACGAAAAAACGTGATAATTCAAATTTAACATTGTGTTATATCTTTACTAAAAAAAACTGTGTTGGCAGTTGAGTGTGATCAAAACTTGCAAACATGATATTCATGCTTTTGAGTGTATTGTGAGGCCGTATCTAAGAACTCACCCGAAATTTCGAACATCTTGTTCACGAAACATGGCCACCGACTTTCGGGCAATTTGTTTTTAAATTCTATTAAATGCAAACGAAGTCCGAAAATCATGAAAATTGCCGAGATGTCGTGATATCGCATGTGAAGGCTGTGATAAAAAATTGAGAAGGTTTCTAGAAAGTTGTGACGTACGTTGCTTAAAACCCAGACATCTCCACATGTGATCACAATCGCCCGCAAGTCGGTGGCCATATTTCGTGAACAAGATGTTTGAAATTTCGGGTGAGTTCCTAGATGCAGCCTCACAATACACTCAAAAGCATGAATATCATTTTTTGAATGGCTAAATTCCATTATTCCATGCACTTGCAGTTCAAACTTGTTTTTTACGAAAAAATTCAAGTAAATGAAACAAAATAACTAAATATAGCAAAAACCATAAAAAATGTACCAAATTTGAAAATTTAGCTCCTAGTACTGTAGCAAGGTTACAAAAAAATTAGGTGCAAAAAGAAAAAAATTAAAATTCTTTGTTGAGTGTCTGGTCTGGCACTTGGCAAAGAAGGTCTCTGCTGAGTGTCTCTGCTGAGTGTTAGGTTTCTGGCACTCGGCAAAGTAATTACAAAAAAAAGATAATAAAATAAAAAAACTTTGCCGAGTGCCTAACAGCAGGCACTCGGCAAAGGATCACGGTTGGGTGACTACCGTCAGGGGAGGGTGTCTTTGCCGGGCGTAAATCTTTGCTAAGACTCTCGGCAAAGACTTTCTTTGCTGAGTGCATGTCTTTGCCGAGTGCCCGATAAAAGACACTCGGCAAAGTATTTGACACTCGGCGTAGAAGCCGTCTCCGGTAGTGTCTCGTAGAGTCACAAATGAGTGAACGGCGTCAGCTTTAGTCTCTTATGTTTGATTCATGGAAGCTGTAATACTACTCTACTAGGAATCATTATTTTTCAACGTTCCCATGTTTTAGAACAAATCTCGTGTCAGTCACTCGTGAGCTGTATGATGCCGATATCACTTGAGCGTTGACGAAACCAAATATATCGTGATGATTGGTTTGATCAGAGTACAATTTAGTGCTGCATTTGCTGAGTGATGTGAAATTATGTAGCACCTAGAATTTTCAAAATTTTGAATTAGATAAAATTTGAGTTAAAAGAGTTTTAGTTTTGAGCTTAAATAATTTAGAGAATATTTAATAGGGACTAAAATTTAAAATATTAGGTGGCATATTTGGTGATGCATTCATGCTGTTGCATTTGTTTTATTGTGTGGTGTTGTTTTGATTTTATTTGATTTGGATTCAAAACCCATTTTTTAATGGCTTTGGAAAACAAATTTATATAAGAAAAGAGAAGAGAAAAAAAATAAAGTAAACTTGCCTTCTTACCTGCAGCCCGGTGGCCTGGTGGACAGCTAGCCGGCCTGCTCCCTCCTCTCTCTTGGTGATGGGCCACCCGAGCCGAGCCCGATTTTCCCCCTTTCCTCTCGCGCCCGCGTGGGCCGGCCTAGGAAGCCGCAGCAGCCGCGCGCCCTCCTCTCCTGTTTCGCTGACAGGTGGGACCCGCTTGTCAGCCGCGCCTTCTTCTCCATGTTCGTAACTGGACTGGAGTCGAGCGTGGCTTCACCGATTCAATCCTGATTTTCACGGAATTTTCCTCCAAGCCAGGGTACGGTGCCGTGGGGGCTATTTAAGTGAACCGCACTTGTTAGTTTACCTTTTCCACGAAGTTTTTGGCGTCGCTTGCCCTAGTTCGCGGCCGCAAGCTCGGTGAACCCTAGGACGCCACTGTCGGCTTCGATTCGGCGAGTACGTCACTCCTCCACCACCCTAAGCTCTTCTAGTAGCTTTGTCATGGTCTTGCCAGCACGAGGGTGTCCTCAATTTGATTCGTTAGGTATTTAATGTGTCGCCTTTGTGAACAGCCGCTCCGCCGTCCACTCCGTCGAGCTGCTCGTCATCTTCGTCTCGTGACCGATCGATTTGAAGCCCTAGGTGAGTTCGCGCTGAGCCCCTCTTTCGTTTGGTACCGGCCGCGAGCCGATTGATGGTCAAAATCGCGAGAACCGTGATCTCCGGTGACGTTGCTGGCGTCGGCCATGGCGGCCACCGCCCAGAGTTGAAGAAGATGGCCGATGCCCTCTCTCTCTTTCGCCTGGAACCGTTTCGAGCCGTCCGTTCGCTGATCGACGGCTTAGATTAGAATATACCCCTTCGCGGGGTAAAATTCTTAAAGAGCCCCTACGATTTTATGAATTAGAACCCGCGGTCCTTGACGTAATCTAGAAAGTACGTTTCCTTGTTTTGAAAACGTATTTGATCTCGGTAATTCAAAAATACATTTTCTAATATTTACAGTTTTACCATTAATCTTGTTTTAATCATAATATCTCTGTTTTAACTCCGATTTGACCCGTTCAAGTTGCGTTAGGTTCGTATTTGCGAGCTCTACATGTTAGTATTGCCGTACAGTAGGTTTGGAAAATTTCATTTTCGAGTTATATTAAAATAATTATTTATCTATAGGAAATCTTAGAAAATTCATAACTTTTATGTTTTAAATCCGAATTTCGTGATCTTCACGTCTGTGTGATCGTAGTAACGTGTAGAAGAGTTTTACAAACTTTTTATATTGTTTTGCTACTATTGGTGTACTGTTCTAACTATGTCTCTTTGTTTGCTTCATGTATGATTGCTCGGATGATTGTGTGTTGATGCTTGGTGATCAAGTATAGACGGTGAGCAGTTTCTTGACGATCAGGAGTATTATTTTGAGCCAGACCAGCAGTATCATTAGAAAATCTTTGATCAAGGCAAGTATAACATGGGATCATCCTTGTTGTCCTATTCACTAAAATTATGATACATATGCATATGTCCTCCTTAACAACCATAGAGATTATAACTTAGCTATTGACATCTTGTTTCCTTGTCACCTATGGGTTGTGCATTTGGGTAGCTATTGCTAGTGCTTAATTTTGAACAATGATCATGTAATTTGACTAATGGATTAAGAAACCAACCATTAAGATGATTTTATTACTTTTGAAAAGGGGGCTAGAGCATGTGGGTTATATTGTTGCTCTAGTTACTCTCCTTAGGGATTTACCTGTAAGTGATAACCGGGATTGACGGTACAGCTGTGAGGGCTATATGGCTCTGGCTCTAGTCGTTCAAGAGACCTTTTCTAGCTTGTTAGTGGTTACCTTAAATGGCGTAAGAATGGCTTGCCACGTTGGGTGTAGGACAACCTCTAGTCTATTGTGTCATTTGAAAAGGGTCTTCCTACATCTGTCTGCCGAGTGAATCTAATGGCCCTAACTTGTTAGACGAACTTTTGAATGGCTTTATATGGTTTCTTGTGTTTAGGGATTCATGACCCCTTAGCATGTGGAAATCATGACTCACAGTGAAAGTGTACACCTCTGCGCAGAGTTTAATAAACTGGTATACTAGCCGTGCTCACGGATATAAGCGGCCTTGGAGATTCTTACAGAATAGTTGATCACCATTGTTATATCATGCTTAATTACTGTTGGTATTATTATGCTCATGTTAATGCTATTTCATTATCCTTATTACAATTGATCATTGGTTCATAAATGTGGATTGGAATATCTTGATGCTACTCAATTGCTGATTATATGAATCATTGGTTCATAAATGTGGATTGGAATATCTTGATGCTACTCAATTGCTGATTATATGAAGATTAAAAGCTAAACGCAGTCAAACAGTGTCTAGCCTTTTGTGCCTCATGAACTCTGTGTTATACTTGTTGAGTTCGGCATGGACTCACCCTTGCTATTTCCACCACAACAGATGAAGATTATGAAGATGATTACCGTAATGAGTACTAGTCTTGGTGTCAACCAGTCAACTGTGTTCCTATGTTTGGAGTTTCTGCTGGAGAACTACTATTAGTTACTATAATTTATTGTATAAGACTATGTGATAAATACTTATTCGCTATGTAATAAGCACTGTGATGATACTATGTAATTTTTCCACTTATGTGTGCGATCGTTTTCTGGGGCACACATGAGTCTTTTATGCATCCTATTTTTGTCCTTAAAAATGGGTGTGAAAAATTAAAATATTACTAGCAGAATACCCCGCGCGTTGTTGTGGGGATTCCAGATAATTTAAAAGGAAATTTGACAACACATCGATGTGAATAGCTAAATGTATGTTAGTAGATTATCATAATTACATGTGCTAGTTGGCTATAATTGCAAGTTCTAGTGGATTGTTGAAGTGAATAGCTTGCATGTTCAGAGAAATCTGTAGTGGGATTTAGGTTTATAAGAGTATAAGATTTATACTGTTCATTTTTTACTCTCAGTAATCTGCTACTATTCAAATATTGATTCACTTATTTTCTGGTATGTATTCTGCTGCATTTCAAAATTTGTTCGATGATAATGGATTCTACTCCTATGTCCTATACAGTTTGATTTTCTTTCATACATGCTTTTTCATACATGTGAGCACATCGTAGGTGAGAGCGGACCTGATTGGTTCTCCTTGTGAGAATAGTTTGACTTAGATCAACTTAAAATGTTTATTTTGTTTGGCAGGAAGCATTGGGGAATCTCTCTGCCCATCAATTATCTTTTATTTTTAAGAAAAGAAAACCTGAAACTGTATTATGACATAATTGGTAAACCATAATTTAGAAACCCAACGCAGGTGTCAGGATCACTACTACATAGAGCTTTGTCGGGACTGTTTGAAAACCCACATCATTGCCAATTTCATCCATCATTATTGGTGTTTGAAAACCCTCATTATTGCTAGTTTCATTCATCATTGGTGAAAGTCGATGGTGATATTGGTTTTTGAAATAAAATAAAAAAACATGGTGAGCCCAATTGAAGACCACTGAGCCCATTGACCTTGACTACTAAAGGAGGACTACAAAGCGTGGGGGCCTTGCGAGCCAAGGCACTAGGCCACTGCCGATGCTGCCACTAATCACCAATGATTTATAATACGAACTTACAGTGAAAAACATTATCATGGCCAACTCTATTATGAAGCAACCGCGATATATTAACACAAATTTTTTTTAATGTCCGGTTGTAGAACAAAAATGCTGTTTCGAAAATATTTTCTGCAGCAGTGGATTACAATTGGACAAGATCTAGTCGTAAACATCTGAGAGGTGTCGGGATGATTTAATAATTACGCTGCACAAATACTTGTAGTGTATGTAAAAAAGCGAAAAATAACATAGAAGATGCATGGTTCCAAATTAACTCCAGCGGGTTGTGACCGAAACCTTTAACTCTGGTGCCCAGAAGGTTCCAAATTAACTCCAGCAGATTGTGACCATAACCTTTAAGTCTGGTGCCCATTTTAGTCATTATAAATCTGCAGAGATGAAAAAGGTGTGTACTGATTAGCTATAGCTTATACTCTCATTGAAATGAAGACAGTAGTATAACAAAATATTGGTAGCACGCACTACTGGAGGTGGCGGCTTTGCCGAGGGCTCCAGGCTCTCGGCAAAGCCTCTCAGACCCTCGGCAAAGGCTTTGCCGAGAGCAGCTCCGGCAAAGCTGCCTCGGCAAAAATCCGATCGGCAAAGCCTTCTTTGCCGAGAGCCGTTTATCGGGCTCTCGGCAAAGGCTTTGCCGAGAGCCACGCGGCCCTCGGCAAAGAAAAGGCGTCGTTAACGGGCCCGCTTTCTTTGCCGAGAGCCCATTTGGCTGGCTCTCGGCAAAGAGTTTTATTTTTTTTAAAAAAAATCTTTGCCGAGAGCTAGTGTGTCCAGGCTCTCGGCAAACATTTTCTTTTTTTTTTAAAAAAATGTTTGCCGAGAGCCTGGCCAGACCGGCTCTCGGCAAAGAGTTTTCCAAAAAAAAAAAGAAAATTCTTTGCCGAGAGCCAGTCTGGCCAGGCTCTCGGCAAACATTTTTGTTTTTTTTTAAAAAAAAATGTTTGCCGAGAGCCAGTCTGGCCAGGCTCTCGGCAAAGCCTGTCCTTTGCCGAGTGCAACGGTCATTGCCCTCGGCAAAGCTGGGAAATGGGTATTTTTGCAGCCATGTTTCCCAGCTTTGCTGAGTGCACTGACCATTGCACTCGGCAAAGGTAGCCTTTGCCGAGAGCAACCCTCGGCAAAGTGAGAAATTTTGGTTTTTTATTTTGATTTTCCACTTCATTACACATTTAAATCGCATTCATCACGTATAAACACATTCAATTACACATTTAAATCGCATTCATCACGTATAAACACATTCATCACAAATAAATCACATTTATCACATATGAATCACATTCATCACGTATAAACACATACATCACATGTACATATCACATTCATCACATACACCACGCATATAGCACATTCATCACAATATTTGAACTAAACGAAAGTTAACCATTACAAGTTATCATCGAAACATAATAAGTTTTCATTCTAAAGTTCACAATCTACTAGAGACGACATTTTAAACACAGTCATGGCCAACCTTGCCCTGGCCACCCCGGAGAAGGAGTCCCGCCTTGACCCCCGGGCGTGTTCCATCCAGGCGCTTGCGGGTTGTTCGAACCCGCCGACGTCAGACAAGCAAATGCAGAAACAAAACACTGAGGAATCGATACTCACAGGAGTAGAATCCGCGTTCTGAGACGGCGGTGGAGGAGCCATGAGCGCCGCGGGCACCTGCATGCCCTGGGAGGCCATGAACGTGATGAGATCTTGCATCTGCTTAGCTTGGGCCTCCAACCGGGCCTCCATCTGGGACCGCATCTGGGACTCGGCGAGCTTGCGCTCCTCCCTTTCTCTTTCCAGGCGGGCCTGCGATAATACAAAGGGAATGTTAGAACAATGCAAACATTTAAACATCAATGTACGACGAGTAAAACAAAAATAACCTCGAGGTCGGCGACCCGCGACTGCGAAGGCGACGGGCGTGGGCGTATGGGGACGCTCCCGCTCGTGGTCTGTGCTCGGAGCTGGGACAGAGTGGGAGTGGAGGACGAGTCGATGACGCCGTCGCCAAGCCAATACCGCCCGTGCTTCTTCCCTCCTCCGACCCTCATCACGAGGCTTCCGTCCAGGTCCTCGCTGGCCGGATCAAAGTCGGCCCCATGGACCGCCCTTGCCGCCTCTGTGTAGTCAGTGAGGTGGGTGTGGACGCTGGAGTTGGAGTATGCCTCGGGGGGGTCATCGGGGTTGTAGGAGGTCTCCGGTGCGGTGGCCTTGCCCTTGTGGGATATGGCGTATGCCATGAACGTGGTGCAAGGCTGGCCACCGTGTGACACCGTCTGCGAGGAAGACAACAAGATGATTAGTAATTAGGCAACATTTGAGCGTTACAATACATAAAGTGTTTCACGTACCCAAGCTTGTGCGTACTCGGCTAGGTTGCGGTTGCCCTAGTGGTGTGGTACACCTGGCATCTGCAGACGCGCCTCCCGAGCCTCGGTGTGCTGGGCGGTCCACTCTTCAGAGAGCCACCGGTCCACGATCATCTCCCAGCACTCGGGAAACGACTGGCACCATTGGGGGACCATCTGCACATCATCAAGTATTTCACATATAAGCGTCAGATGAAATGAGCATAGCTTAATCTCAAAAGGAATCACTTACCTGAATGTACTGTGCCCGACTCAGCGTCATGCCTCTCGCCTCGACCTTCGAGACCCTCCGTCCTTCGACCGTGGCGTTGTAGTTGACGATGGCCTAAATTCTCGCCTCGTAGATGATGTCGGTGACGAGCTTCCTGCAGGACCTTGTACTCACCACCTCTGCCTCGGCCTCCTTCCCCTGCTCACACCTATAGAAGTCCTGCATACAGATGCAATACAAACTCTAAGAAATTCAAGAAAAGTACGATGAATGCGATGTTGTGTGACGAAGACTTACCCACAGCTCCGCTCTGACCCTCGCCGCCTTGTTTGGGTAGTTCGGGTCTGGGACGACGGTGTAGTGGTCAAATGTATAGGCCGGCTCTCTCTTCCCGGCATACTGTACTATGCCGGGGTAGTGCTCGCGGCACAGGAGACCCAGGATGCCATTGGGTTTGCGGCCGCGACCCTCCACAAACTCCCAATGCCTGCACAAGTGATACAGAAAGATTATTAGTTTCTATTTCAATTTTAAACATATCATATGAACGAGTAGTTAAAACATGTACCTTTGTCCAACGTGGCGGATCACTGGACGTTGGTGAAGTGGTATCGGTCGGGCCGGGAGGCTGGCGGGACCTCGCAAGTAGGGTGTGGACCCCCCCTAAGGCAGCCAAACCCTCGTTTGCCTCGGCCGACGGCTCACCCTCCTGCTCGGGGTCCTCCTGCCCCTCGTCCGCCTGAGCCTCGGCCTCGGGCGTGGCCGGCACCTCGTCCTCCGGTGGAGTCTGCTCCCTCCGGCGGTGACTCCTCCTTTGCCGAGATGGCCCGTCGTCCTGCGAGGCCCGGTACAGGGAGCTCATCGACCTCTGACGTCCGCCTGGCATCTTGGCTCGACCTCCTGCATTTAAATAGAACAAACAATATTGTATTAGAAATAACATAATGAAATATATGCAAAATAAATAAAACCCTAGATCCTAAGAAAAAACATAACAGGAGTAGAATATAACATAATATTACGTGAATTAGAAATAATCTGCATCATCGGGATTAGCCGGAGCATAAGTGTCATCATCGCTGTCAACCATGTCTAAGTACTCCTCAGTATCCGAAGACGGGAGGTTGTTTTCATTTGCTTCGCCTAAAAGGAATCGTTCTAGCATTCGTATGTCCTTCTCATTTACCACCTCATCCCCAGTGTCCTCGTCATCATTCTCTACTTCCATTTCCATCGCTTCGGTTAAGTCTATCGTGAACGTCCCTTGTAGCCCAGCTTCTTGAAAGAACTCCCCATCATACGTGTTTGTGTTGAAGTTATAATCCTCATCGTTGGGGAGAGGTAGTTTAGCATGTGGCGATATCTTGTGCACAATATACCAACCCAAGATATGCTCTTTGCTTTTGCACGCATATGGTGTGTAATAAACTTGCGTGGCCTGTAGAGCCACAATATACACATCGGCTCCTGGATAGACAGAATCCTGTCGAATTTCAACTAGGCCAAGATTTGGTGTGAGCCTCGTTACTCCAGGGTCGAACCAATGGCATTTGAATATTACAGGATTCAGAGGCTTGTCACCGTGAAATGAAAGTTCATATATTTCTTCAATTCTTCCATAGTAGTCACGGTTGTCATTGCCTGGAGTACAAACTCCGCTGTTTGTGGTTTTCCGGTTGGGCCGACTCTGCTCGTATATCGCTGTGTGGAAGCGATATCCATTCACGTCGTAACCGTTAAATAACTTGACCCTACGGTCAAAGCCGTTTGCAACCCGTCTCATCTCTTGACTCATAGACGCATCGGTCTGAGCCTGCAAGGTGAAGCAAGGTATAACGTTATTAAGTCCGAACGTAGGAGCAAGTTGGAATGTCTGACTAAGTATGACCTCGGTTGGACAGGACCTTCTGTCGGAACCAAGAAATGAAATCGGGCCTCCCTTGCCCCGCCCCGTTTGCAATTAGGGTTTCGGCTATCGGGTCAGAAGGAGGCCTTGGCCCATTCCAGAACTGATGAAGAAATTCCCTGTATGGAAGAAAAACAAGGGTGTTTGATGCCGAATAGTGTCGGCGAATTGAATGAACATAGTTGAGAACTTACCCCATGTACGGCTGCACCTCATCAAGGTTGGTAAGCACGTATAGCATGATCTTTCACCACTCTTCATAGTTCAACTGCTTAACTGTGGATCCACTTGTCGCGCCTTGCTGGCCTCGGAAAAGGCTAAGACTCGATTCATTTTCTCCAGCATTGTAACGAGGGGGTGCATTATGCATGCTAGGAAGGTTCTCGGAGTAGTATTGTTCAGTGAAGTTTGACACCTCCTCTAGAATGAATGCATCTGCAATGGAAGCCTCAATTTTGGCTTTGTTTCTACATTTCTTGCGAAGAGTCTTAAGATTTCTCTCGACTGGATAGCACCAACGGCAATGCACAGGCCCTCCCATTCGAACCTCATTGGGGAGGTGTACGATCAAATGCAACATCGGAGTGAAGAAGCCTGGTGGAAAGATCTTCTCCAGCTTACAGATCAACACAGGTGCAGCTTTCTCCAAGTCAGCAATGATGGACCGAGATATCTCCTTGGCACAAAGTTGGCGGAACAAATAGCTCAACTCTGCCAGGACAACCCACATAGGCTCAGGAACATAGCCTCGAACCATCGCCGGAAGAAGACGCTCGATCCATATGTGGAAGTAATGACTCTTCATTCCTAGGACTCGCAGACTAGATAAGTTGACTCCTCTCCTCAGATTCGCTGCATATCCATCAGGGAACGTCAATGTCTGGATCCATTGAAGTATTTCTTTCCTTTGTGGCCTGCTCAAGACGAAATCGGCCTTGGGCCGTGTCCATCTCCTGCCGGGTTGAGGAGACCGCATCTCTTGCTTTGGTCTATCGCACAAGAGTGCCAGGTCTAATCTGGCCTTAGGGTTGTCCTTGGACTTTTTAGTGTCCATGAGTGTTCCCCAAAGTGCCTCGGCGATGTTCTTTTCAGTGTGCATTACATCAATATTATGTGGCAGAAGAAGGTCATCGTAATAGGGGAGCCTTTCCAAGCCTGGCTTATGCGTCCACATATGTTCCTTACCATACCCCGCAAAACGACCGTCTCTTTCATTGAACTTGAGAGCATCTATTTGAGCATGAACCTCGGCACCGGTCAGCATCCGGGGTGGAGGATCTGTCACCACGACCCCTTTGGTGAAGTTCTTGGTGTCTTGTCTGAAAGGATGGTCAAGAGGCAGGAATTGTCTATGTTGGTCGAACGCCGAATACTTGCCACCCTTCTTCAACCAGATAAATTTCATAGCTGTCTTGCAAACCGGGCACGAGAACTTGCCGTGGACACACCAGGCACAGAATATCCCATATGCCAGGTAGTCATGCAGTGAGTACTGGTACCAGATATGCATTGTGAAGTTTGACCTTGAAGCTCGGTCGCATGTCAATACCCCTTCGTTCCAAGCAGTTTCCAATTCATCAATCAGAGGCTCCATGTACACACCCATGTTATTCCCCGGGTGTCCAGGAATTATCAACGACAAGAAGACAGTATGACATTGAAATAGGACGCCGGGGGGAAGATTGAGGGGGATAACGAAGACGGGCCAACAGGTGTAGGGGGCAGCCATGAGTCCATAGGGGTTGAAACCGTCTGTAGCAAACGCAACACGAACATTACGAGCCTCTCTAGTTTTGTCATGATGAATGCGATCAAAGTGGACCCATGCTTCACCATCGGCGGGATGTACCATCTTCTCAGGACTGTATCGTGTACCCTGTTTGTGCCATCTCATCTGTTTCGCGGATTCCTCGGTCATGTAGAGACGTTGGATCCTCGGTGTGAACGGCAGGTAACGCAGGACTTTCATGGGGATAGAAAGTTGTCTCTTCAGGCCTTCACCATTGTCTACCTCCATGTATCTCGATGCTTTACACTTCGGACAGTAACCTGCATCCTTGAGATCTTTTCTGAAGAGGACGCACCCATTTGGACATGCATGTATCTGCTCATACGGCATCTTCAGTGCACGAAGTAGTTTCTGTGACTCGTACAGGCTCTTTGGCAATATGTGGCCGTCCGGAAGCATGCTACCAAATAGGGCCAACATACCATCGAACGCTTCTCGACTCAGGTTGAACTGGGACTTGAACCCCATCACACGGCCAATGGCATCCAGTTGAGAAACCGTTGTTTGATCATGAAGGGGTTTCTGTGCCGAAGACATCATGTCGTAGAACGCCTTTGCGGTCTTCTCCATCTCCTCCTCCGTACGTCCTGCAGCGTACTGTGCTTGTTGGAAGTCATCTAACAGGTCTGCTACCCCAGCATCAGCATCAAAGTCCTACAGACGTGGTCGCACCGCCTCCTCTCTCAAATGATGTACTTCACCATGGTAGATCCACCGGGTGTAGTCCGGCGTGAATCCATGGTTCAGAAGATGTTTACCCATGTTCTCCTTGTCTTGCCTTTGCCGGTTCCCACATCTACTGCACGGGCACAATACTTTCATCTCTCCTCGCCGAGCCGGGCCAAATGCATGGTTCAAGAAAGCATCTGTCTTGTGCAACCATTCATCACTGAAATCACTCTTGCTTCTGCGGCCCGAGTACATCCACTGACGGTCATCCATCCTACTGTCATCCATCCGAGTACTTACATCTACATCCAAGTACTTACATCCTATTGTCATCTAATAGGTGAGGATAGGTCCTAATCCCACCTGCGGATGCGTAGACGAGGCTAGTTCTCATTTTCTGCCCCAACCCAAGATAGAATTTCGGCAGCACCTCCCCGCTGTTCTCCCGATACACGTCCCTGTAGGGAGAGTGTGTATCCGGAGAACAACAGGGAGGTGATGCCGAAACTCTGTCTCGAATCAAGGCAGACCATGAGAACTAGCCTCATCTACGCATCCGCGGGCTGTCCAAGTAACGTGGACAATCCGAAACAGATACAGTTATCGACATGCAGAGATCTGCATACCTCCAACTATATCTCTTTCGGACGGGAGACGCCTAACTGGGTTCATGACCTACGACCCTTATCCGGGAGGAGAGGATATTTATACCTAGGGTGGCGGTGGAGTCAGGCTAGCGGCGCAGTGATGAGTCGGTGCAGTGGTGAGGTGAAGCGGTGCAGGCAGACCTGCAGTGGACGATCCTGCAACTATTAGGTAGCTCCTAAGAAAGGAAATTGAAACACACACCAGCAGTCCATGAATAGATTCTGCCAATATAATGAATACCATGATAATATGAATAAACTTATCAACTCTGATTCATGAAATTCATCACATGCTAATGCAGAAACAGGTGTTTAGGGAGCATATACGTAGACATGAGATGATGCCGTATTTTACCAAACTACCTAGATAGTCACTGACTGCAGGATATTTGCTGTCCCGCTAACCAAAGCGTTCAGAGCAGCTCTACAGCTAAATTCCATGTGGACTAACAAAAGTTAAGGTAATGGGCTAATAACTGCTGGATGAAAGTGTTTTTAATCAGCTGCTTGCTCATGCAAATATATATCCCAAGCATTAGATAATCACCAGAACACAATACTACATATTGCCCATATTACCTTCTAGTTTTTCATACGGAAGCCCATGCATATACATATACTTTCTCACGCACTAATCTTGTATACTAAATGGTACTGCAAATCATTAACGCTATCCCTTTAAAGCAAAGACGCCTTTGGTCATTGTGCTACATGCTCGTTAATTTTCCACTTCTCGAAAATACTAGTAGTATACAAGATGTCCTTTGATAGCCAAGGATGACTTGTCTGTGTCCTTTGTGCTGAAGGATCAGAACTACAAGCCTTTGATTGTTTCATAGGCAGTCTCCTTGGCTAACCTGAGCGGTCCCTATCGTACATGCTAAGCATTGTCACATTGATCCTCTTTATTCATGCAATTAGTCTTGATATTCCGGACAGAATGTAGGTGGAAATTAAAATGGACCCGTCTTGCATTTTTATGGTATTCAACAAACTATATATGGTATTTTACAGTAAATTAAACATCAACAAATTATCTCTCTACTGATGAATTTCTCCTCTGCTGATTCTGGGCAGTCACTCAAAAGCGATGTACAACTGAAAAGTGACTAATCGATTTTGACACCTGTGTACCAGCATTAGCAGTTAGCAGATCATATAATCACGGCTAAGCCAACTTGCTGCTCAGTAATTTGTTCACTTGCTCGTGTTACAATGTTGTATTTGCATGTCACTTATTTTGTTTGATTGCATCAGAAAACCTAGCTTTGTATGTATTTTATAGTCAACTTCCATACAGCTTGTTGTGCAACTAGTTGGATGACTTGCTAATATAAACCTTACTGATTTCTGAAGCTCCATTGATAACTTAATGGAGGTTTTTATTTTTATCCTGGTCTGGAGTGTCCCATGTCCTCATATGATGTTGATGCTCTCCTAGTGATTGTAAAGACATAAATGAATTATCACACCTGGGTGTATAATACTGTGTTTCATAAATTTATTCGATCCAGCCTGTACAAAGTAAACAAGCTGGTTTCAAGGCACTAACTAAAAGGTAGCAGCATTTTCTTAGTTTCCTCTCAAATGTGAAACTGTCTGTCTACACCATGCAAACAGATAAAAATGTGCACAGGCTATATGAATAAAAAGCTCAAAACAGCATGTCCCCTACTGGCCACGCACTGGTAAAATCAGACCACTGGTTATACTGACTACAATGTGTGCTCAATCATATCTCACCATGTTTCAGTCAGACCCACTATTGGGCATAAGGCATTTGATTTGAGAAGAGATGCTACACAATCTCAGTCAAAACCAAAATTAGCAGTGGAGCTCCAATAATAATTCAGAGGATTTTGGGAAAACCTAATTTGAACTCACAAACCAGGGCAATTTAAACCGTGTTCGTGAGATGATTTTAGGTGGTGATTTTTTTACGAAAGTAAGAGAGGTTGTGCCCTCAAGTTACTGATCCATTAAACAGGTATATATGTGGTCAGGGCCCTGTGAACATAAGAAAAACTGAAACAAATTGAAATATTCTGTGAATGAAACTCTGTAGGCTGCTGTACCCCACTTTGTGTCTATCAATTGTCTGTTGGTTTCCACGGTGTGGGTGTATCCAATGCTGAAGGTCTGGGGAAGGGAATTTCTAAGAAGCATAGCCCCGTGCTAATTTTGCAACGGCGCTAGGCCCACCCTTCTTGGTTTCTCATGCAGGCATCATGGAAAATCTTCAACCTGTGGACACATTGCTATATTTGTGTGGAGGAGATAATAAACGAAAAAAATTATGGATGCCAAACTTGGCCTACATGCCTAATACTTTTCTAAGTGGAAGATCAGAACCAAAGTTTTTGCATTATTAGTATCCAGAAAGAAATCCACAATTCCCAATCCTCAGATTGATCGGCATCTTAATTTGTCAACTATGCATGATATATATCTAGTAGCACTAGGCCACTAGCATAGCCATTGATCAAAATTCAAAGGGCAAGTAAACCTTTCGTGTTCTCACAAAAAGGTGAGCACCGGATTATCCGCCCTCCACCGCTCACCTAGCTGCCGGTCAGGCGAGCCCCGCAGCGACTACTGATAATGCGAATCTAGCATAGAGAGAGTGGAAGATTGACACCATATTTATTTCTAATTTGTGCTAAAGGTTTTTTCGTCACTTTTGAATACAGCGGAAGAGGAGGGGGAAGCTACAGGGGGTTTCTATCGGATGGCTGAAAATCAATGTAGATGGCGCTTTTCTGCTGTCACAATCTAGTGGGGCTTCATCATCAGAGACTCAAGTGGCGAGCTGATCATGGCTGGAGCCGGGAATGCAGGCCTGATGCAGGATGTGTTAATGGCGGAGACGACAGCATGTCTGAGAGCCTTGGAAATAGCGGAGCAATATGGTATATCACACATTTGACATTAATTTGTGAAATCACTCAAACAACATAATACGGTTTGCACGTTTGTGAAATCACTCAAACAACATAGGGCGGCTCCCCTCAAACAACATAATACGGCTGCTGCAGATCTTAATGCCAGTGAGAACCTAGGGAGAGGGAGAAGTACCCGAACGGCGGCGGCTCCCCTCCGTGGACGGCGGCGGGGGCGGGGGCGGCTCCGAGCGGCCGGGCGAGGACGCGGCCGGGCGGCGGCGGCAGCCCGTGGACGGCGGCGGGGGCGGGGGCGGCTCCGAGCGGCCGGGCGAGGACGCGGCCGGGCGGCGGCGGCGGTGGCGGCGCGGGGGCGAGAGGCGCGGGTGAGGGGCGCGGGTGCGGGGGCAAGAGGCGCGCTTGTGAGGGGTGAGGGGCGCGGGCGGCGGTTTTGATTCAGAGCCTCTTTGCCGAGAGCTAGATCAGGCGGCTCTCGGCAAAGAGTTTTTCTTTTTTTTTTTGATTTTCTTTGCCGAGAGCCCCAGCCAAGGCTCTCGGCAAAGAGCCTCTTTGCCGAGAGCAACCAAGCCCAGGCTCTCGGCAAAGAAAATAAAAAATATAAAAACTCTTTGCCGAGAGCCGACTGACCTAGCTCTCGGCAAAATATATATAATTTTTAAAAATTTCTTACCTAGGTCAGGCGGCAAAATATATATATAAACTCTTTGCCGAGAGCTAGGTCAGTCGGCTCTCGGCAAAGAGTTTTTTTTTATTTTCTTTGCCCAGAGCCTAGGCTTGGTTGCTCTCGGCAAAGAGGCTCTTTGCCGAGAGCTTTAGGAGGCTCTCGGCAAAATATATATATATTTTTTGGTTTTTTGCTCTCAATTTTTTCCTGCAGCCTTGATATAGTACTAGGTGGCCATGTTTGAAATTTGGTGTATTTTGCATTCTTCTTCCTATATTTCGCGCATTTTCTTTATTTTCTTGATTTTTTCCGCAAGACGCACATTTGAAAGGCAGGTGCATGAAATAATAAATCTCATCGATTTAAAAAATGATATTCATTCTTCCGAGAGTATTTCAACACCATATCTAGGGACAAACGCAGAAACTCGACCATCTCGTGCATGAGACATAGCAACCAAGTTGTGTAGGATTTGATTTAAAAATATATAAAATGCGAACGGAGTCGGAAAATCATGAAAATAGACGGAAGGCCTTGACACGATACATAGAGTTTATGAAAATAATTTGGGAATATTTGGAGCAAGTTGTGACCCAAGATGGTTGAAACCCTGAGATCTCCGCTTGCGATATCTTGTTATCACATGTGGAGATCTAAGGGTTTCAACCATCTTGCAGCACAACTTGCTTCAAACATTTTCAAAATTTTTTTATAGCTTCTACATGCGATGTCAAGGCCTCCCATCCATTTTCATGATTTTCCGACTCCGTTCACATTTTATATATTTTTAAATCAAATCTCACGCAACTTGGTCGCCATGTCGCGTGCACGAGATGGTCGAGTTTCCGCGTCTGTCCCTAGATACGGCGTCGAAATACCCTCGGAAGAATTAATATAATTTTTTGAATCGCTAAGATTCATTATTTCATGCACCTGCAGTACAAGTGTGCGTCTTGCGGAAAAAATCAAGAAAATGAAAAAAATACACGAAATATAGCAAGAAGAATGGAAAATACACAAAATTTCAAATTTTGGCTTATAGTACTGTAGCAAGGCTGTACAAAAAATTTGGGAGCAAAAAACCAAAAAAAAAATTTGCCGAGAGCCTTGCCTGAGGCTCTCGGCAAAGAAAATATTTTGCCGAGAGCCTAACAGCAGGCTCTCGGCAAAGATGACGTCGTAAGGGTGCTGTTTGTGGGGTTGAGGCTTTGCCGAGATTTTTTGTTTACCGAGAGTCGAGCTCTCGGCAAAGTTTGGCTTTGCCGAGAGCCAATGTTCGCCGAGCGGCAGGCTCTCGGCAAAGGATTCTTTGCCGAGAGCCAATCTTTGCCGAGGGCAGGCTCTCGGCAAAGGATTCTTTGCCGAGTGTCCGATATTTGGAGCTCGGCAAAGAATATGACACTCGGCAAAGATACTGTTTCCGGTAGTGACGTGTGCTACATACAGAAGATACTGTACGCATTCTATACCTATCTATCTACAGAGATCTTTGTTTTCGGTGAAAACCACTGTGCACCCGTTTTGTAGACTCATATTACTATTCATCCTCGGTGCTTCCAGCCTAACCATCCGATCCTCGCTGCGTCCTTCCAGCAGGTTCCTGGCCCATCCAACTCCACCACCCGACGCAGCTGTGCAGTGACCTACTGGGATGCAGCCAACAAAGAAAAGGGGAACGGCTCGCAGGCCACGCCGCCGCGCTACGCTTCCGCGGCAGCCGCTGCATCCCCGGCGAGCGCGGCAGAGCCGGCCCCATCCGCTTCTCCATTCCTCTCTCCCTCGTGCCTCCCTCTGCTTCCAGCGCCCCTCCGCCTCTCCTTCCTGCCGCGCTTGCCCCGCCGTCGGTCGCCTCCCCATGGTCGCGCTGCCTCCGCTCGGCGCCAAGTGCGCTCCGGGTCGGGTGCCGTAGCGGCGCCGATGCCTGCCCTTCCTGTGCTCCCCCTCCCCGGGGAGGTGCGCCGCCGAACCTCGACATCATTAGCCTTCGAGTCTCTGCTTATACAGCTACCGAAACACCTTAGACTGTCCGCAGTGGCATACTCTATATGATACTCTAAAGCTTTAGAGTATGAATATAGAGTAAAAACTGCTGCACTGGATACTCTAAAACGATACTCTATCCTTTCTCTTACTCTATATTTAGAGTAGTACAGTGTTTACTCTATAGTGCGCAGTGGCGGGCCCTATTAGCTAAACCAAGGAAAAAAATGCTATAACTCACAAACCAAAAATCCAAATTAAATTTCGATTGCACCATTAAATTCGTCTCAATAAATCCTTCAAAACTAGATCACTCATGGATATATTTAGATAAAGTGACAAGTGGGTCCCACGGTAGATAGAGTGGATAGAGGATGATATAGAGGATGGATGGGTGCGGGAGAATTGAGTATAGAGGAGAGAATCTTGCTGACTAAGACGTATAGAGGATGAATATAGAGGACCATGAGTGCGGATAGCCTACCACCCTTCACTTGCTCATGCCTCACATGTTCTTAGTTGCTATAGTACACAGCACGTGGCTTCTTTTGCTTGCCCACTACAATTTATCTTTCCGCTATAATGCCAGCCGAACACACGGGTCTTCTCTTAGTAAATTCAGATGACAGTTTACCTTGCCTCACATAGTGTATTTCTGCACAGAGATTTACGTATTGTTCGCTCCACCTTTTGACACAGTGCTGGCAACTCTGTGAATGAGAAGGCAATTCTTTTCTGATGATACTGCAATTACTCTTTGCTTTTGCATTTTATTTAGGTTTTTGGGTATCTTTTGCTCTTTAACATTGTTTGCTCTAGCCAGCTATCTCTACAACCTTACATTGTCATATCATCCGTCCGTAACGCAATGATGATTACCTATAAATCTGGAATTGCCATCAGATGTTATGTGTACAAAATACGGTTTAAGAATGTAAGCTGTTTGGTTATCAAAAAAAAATGTAAGCTGTTTCAATCTTCTGTTTAGTTCGCAGCAAAGTACTGTACATTGGGCCAGCTCTCCCCTGGAACTTTTTTTAATCATTTTCGCAGCTATATGTTCGAGCTTCTTGGCTGTGCTTTGTTGTGAATGCAGGTACTTTGTGAGGCTTTCTTGAAGGAGCTGAAATCAGTTGCCCATCGAAGGGATCACAAAGTGATTGATGTTTGGCTCGTCATGCTTATCTATGCCAATGGTGACGCCTCTTCATGCGCTATTCTTGCCTTTATTGATGCTTCGGTTTGCAGTTATGCCAGAAAAAATGTCATCAGGAAATAATTCATCATTACATCATATTGGGGTGAATTATCTGAACCTCAAGTTATATTCAGTCCATCTTATGAAGTGTGCCACAATTTACAGAGTGCCTCTCCATCTCCAATTTAATTTGGACATTTCCTTCATTAGTTTGGATATGATTCCTCTATTTTTGAAGTACATTGCTGCTATGAGAAATTAAAACTCTGTTTCTTTTACTGAACATCATGTAGGTCTGCCATACACTGGAAACTGATAAGAGGAAGGTGCTACTACAGCTGGGTTGCAGATTCGCCAATGTTCTTGCACTGCTACTTTGCACTTCTTTGTCAGATCATGACACGGCATCTGAATATCTATCCAAAATGCCTATGGACTCTGTTATGAGTTCAGTGCTTTGCACCATCCACAGTGCCTACAGACTCAAATTGTTCCAGCCGAAGATGAAATTAGCTCAATGGACTGATGTGCTCAGTTAGGCAAATTCCTAGCTAATATTTCTTCTGAGATTAAGTACGCTTAATTTGATCTTCTTATATGTCACGTACTTGATGACATGTAGGTGCATCCGTGGTGGTGCAATAGTCATCCCCAGTGCTGGGAATAGATGTGGTGGACAGGTGGTGCGGGGCTGAGTGGGAGGAGATGCACAACACTTGCCGGGAGCGATGTTTGATGATGCTAGGTGCACCACACCATCAGAGCAACCTTAGCCTCGACTAATTCACAGCTAGATGGGTACGAGAATTCATTTATTCATTGTAATGCTCAATTCTGCGTAATTTCTAATCATCTTGCTGTTTTTTTCACAGTTGACCACACATGGTGGCCAGCCTTGCTCCCAGTTCAAGGCATGGGCTTTGGCCCACAAGGTCAAGGCGACGTCCGACATCGACTACAACCCGAAGGACCCGTCCTTGGCGTACACCAATGAGACCGTCGACAGCCGCCTCAGTAAATATACATCAATGGCAAGGACGGTCTATAGGTCAAAGTACGATCCATCCACCTAGGACCTTGATGGAGAACTGCCTGTGATGCTTATTATTGTTGTTTCTGTTTATATGAATTGCATATGATGTGTAATGTGATATATGTACTGTTTGTTTGATTGGAATGCAAAAAAACAAAAAAAGGCTGTTTTTGGTCACTTTGCCGTGTGCTGCACTTGGCAAAGGCACCCTTTGCCGAGTGCCAGGTTCATAGCACTTGGCAAAGTGGCCCATCCTAGGAACCTAGGAACATGCTTTGCCGAGTGCATTGGCCATAGCACTCGGCAAAGCCGTCACCTTTTGCCGAGTGCCTGCTGTGTGGCACTTGGCAAAACATTTTTAAAAAAATGACGTCTTTGCCGAGTGTCTTGCCGTCCTAGCACTCGGCAAACTCTCCGTCACCGTCTTGTCTCCGTCTGTGTCGCTTTTTTTTGCCGAGGGTCAACTGGGCACTACGCAAAGGCTTTGCCGAGTGCCCGAGAGAAAGCACTCGGCAAACATCTCTTTGCCGTCTAATATTTTGCCGTGTGAGGTATGCCGAGTGTGGCACTCGGCAAAGACTTTGCCGAGTGCCTCGGACACTCGGCAAAGAAGCTGAGTCCGGTATATGCTGAATAAATTACAGATTTTCAACTCCTGGAGGGCAGGGAAGTGGTGAAACAGGCTGAAACTGTATGCTAGAGCATCCACTGAAATCCAAAATACACAAACACTTTGCGAATGAAAATGCTCCACTAGCGAGATCCAGCTTATTGCAATCTGAAAAATGAAGTGCTCTAACCTTGGAGGGCAAAATACATGATAATTTTGTTGTCTGTGCCTGGTCATACTTTGTAACCAATGCATAGCGACAATATTTCTTTCCATGTTTATTATTACTCTTCGATGCAACATCTGAAGCAATTAACTCATTAGACATGACTAATGTTGCTAGGTCATGCACCAAGTCGTGCATGGTGTATTGCGCCATATGCTCTTCAAAAGTCTGAAAGTAGAAGTTCAACATTCTTAGTTAATGGTTGAAAGTGTGGACGTGGAAAGATAAGATCAATAACACATTGATGTTTCCATTAACTGGGATGAATACATATAAACGGTGTTTGATAAAATAGTAAACAGTAGATCAGATCACATCACTCTGGATTTTCATCATACATCAAGATTTTCAATGAGAATTAAAACAATAGTCAGTTCAGAAAAAGGACATCCAAATGTACTTTGTGGAAAACTAAGAAAATAGATGGCTAGCATGTGTGTGTGTGCCCACACCTTATCTTTATTTGATATTAGGATAAATGTTTGCAATAACAAATAGTATTACAATGCCAATAAATACAGTAATAAGAAACTGAGGCAAATGACTACTGAAATGTCAACAATCGAGTTGTGGAAATGACTAACACGAGTCGGCAAAACATGTACAAGAACCGATATTTAGCAGGGTGTACTGTTTCTGCAGTTATATACATACCGCAGTCAACTTTAAAACTTGAAGGAAAGACATCTCTAAAAGTTGCCTGATGTATTCCTTCCCCATGGATGGCTTGACAAAATCGAGGGCGAACCACTGGTGAATCAAATCATCTTCAGAAATATTGTGGCCTTTTTGGAATATGGCAGAATAGGAAAAGCATATTCTTAGCTGTGGTGGCATCCTTTCATAACTTAACTTCAAAGATGGGAGAACACTACCACCATCGTCTGCATATTCATTTCGGATATCACTGTTGCTTATTTCTGTCCATCCAGACAGATCTTTGGATTGTAGCAAGTATCCAACTGCTTGAGCTGCTAATGGCACACCTCCACATTTCTTTGAGATATCCAATCCTATCTGCTTCATCCTTTCTTGGTTATGTTTATGTTCGAACTTACTAGTTCTCTTAATTATTTCCCAGCATGTATCATCCTTCAAAGACTGAAGCTTGTATGCTTCGCTGCTGGAAACTTTCCTTGCAATATCTTCATTGCGTGTGGTTACTATGACATCTATCATACTGCCCTTCTTGCCCACATGAAGCACACTTCTCAATTTCTGCAACTCAGTGTCCTTTTCCTCCCATAAGTCATCTAAAACAATCAAAACCTTCTTGCCATGGAGCTGGTTATCAAGACACTGATTTATTGCTTCCACTGTATTCCAGTTCTGTTGGCCTCCTTCTGTTGGTAGTAGAGAAATTATAGAACTTCCTATTTTCCTTAAACTGAAATCCCGGGACACATAAACCCATATACGATCAGGGGCGGAGACAAGGGGGGCGGGCAGGGGCCTGGCCCCCCTAATCATGCACAATTTTTATTAGTACCTCTCATTAGTTCTTACAGATCACTAGAAATTAAATAAACAAGCCTTCTTAGTCAATTCTAAAATGTCTTTTCAAATAAATCTCTTAATTGTCTAATGTTAAGTGTCTAAATATAGTAAATATGATGGTATCGTTGACCTATGAACAACCTTTTTATTTTCAATTTAGACATTTAGCATTTTTCTAAATAAAAAGATTAATAGCATCTCTATGAATTTGGTATAGTTTACTTGCAAAACTAATAGATCTAGCAAGTTAACAGAAGAAATAGGAACCTTAAATTTTGTCCTTCTCCAACAGTCTCCTATAATAGCTTCTAAACGATTTTGCATGGGAATTCCAGACTATTTTTTACGAACTAAACCCCTTTTTAATAGTTTTTTTTGTCTCTTACCGCTTTCTCATGCATCCAATTTACGTCGATCTCCAGAGAAAAATGTTGAACAGGGAGCGAATATGGAGTTTCACTTGACTGCAGAAACTTACATGTTGTAGAGGATATTTAGTAACTTTTTATTTTTAAGGAGCCTTTTTGCCGAACAGTTGGAGGGCACCTTTTTTTCTTTTTCTAAAAATCCAAAATGGGAGTTGTTTTACAAAACTTTTGGACATGCTCTAAAGACAATTTATTATAATTTTTTAAGCCAACATCAAAATAATAATTTTTAAACTGACATCAAGATTTGATAGTTTTTTTTTGTGGACATTCGATGATCCGGCCCCTCTATATCTAAATCCTGGCTCCGCCCCTGTATACGATGATCATATTTCTTGAAACTGACATCATTGTAAATTTGTTGTGCCAAAGTACTCTTGCCCATACCTCAAAGTCCATAGATAGCAACAATCAGTGTCTCTTCATTAATGGTACCTGCAGATAGCACGTTTATGATTTCCTGCTTTTCTACATTTCTCCCTATTATTGGTTGATCGGGCAAACGTGATGATGTTTCTCGAACATCGTCATGCTGCTCAGTAGAAGTGATACTTGGACCCAGTGTGAAATTAAAATCCTGAAATTGCTTATTTATTTTCTTGAGCTCTTCTCTCATACTCTTCATCCTGGTAGCCAAGGAAATCTTCTTTTGCATGCAATTGGTAGACATGAGAGCGCTCTTGTTATCTGCAAGAATATCATTTATTTCTCAGATGGAATCTACACTAATAAGCAAAGATGCATCAAAATATAAATAAAAAAATACATGGAAATGGATCCTACTGTCCTATAAATACAGGCCATATAGATACCTCCCTATAGATGTTTTTGTCCCTATAGATTACAGACTAGCAGGTCACTTATCACATTAATTAAACTTCCCTTTCGATAAACATCCAAAAAAACACTTGATATTCTACTTTTGCTCTAAACCAAAATTCATATTATACCTATTTTTGTGTCATAATTGTTGGCAATCTTCTCTATAAACTTGGTGTGACGTAAGAAAATTCTAGAATGACATGTTTTTGGGACTAAGGTATTATCATTGAACAAGTTACGATCTATAATAATGAAGCCTTGAGTACATAGTAGATAAACAAACCTTGTCGCAAAATGGCAGGTCTTCCTCTTTGTGAGAGAAGTAAATACATTAGGGAAAAACAAATCAAAATCTACATGTCTTATTATAGGCGAAGTTCAGAGAATATTTCCCTTAAGTTTCAAGCAAGGATCCGTGCGGATCTGATTGCTAGTACAAGTCAGTAGTCACACAGCCGTACCTACTACTCCGTCCCTTAATGTTGTCGTCCGGTAAGCGTGTCTGTGAGGGAAACACGGTTTTCTAGAGACAGACATTTAGGGACGGAGGGTGTAAGTCTTAACTCCAGCAACCAGATCTGTTCTACCTAGCACGTTTTGAGATCAACATATCTTTAGAAGACGTCTTGCTCTAGCATTTGTAGAGAGATCCAGTTAAAAATAAGAGTACATGTGTAGTGTATATGCACCGTTGCAGTTAACTGCTTGCTAGTGTCTTGGTAGTCCTCGAGCATGTCAGAAATGTCTAAGGCTGTGTTCTTCAGCCGCTTCAGCCACAGTTGTACCTACCACCATCTCCTTGGCGGACCTCCGCTCGGCATCCTGGAGAGCTGCTGAGATGAACTCCAGCATTTCCTTCATGTCCCCCAGTTTGTCGTCGAAATTCCACAGCAAGTTGGCCTTATCCGCGATGGCGGCGGCCAGCTTATCTTTGCGCCGTGGGCATAGCAAAGACGGCATATTCGTTGCGACTTAAATATACTGTTGGTTGTCTTCATCTTTTCAAGGAAGACGGCATATTCGTTGAAGAGTATAATACTGTTGCAATTTCGATGATCGATTATAATATTGTTGATCGTTTTAATCTTTTCAAAGAAGACGACATATTCGTTGTGTCTTAAATATACACACTACTGGAGACGGCTGCTTTGCCGAGGGCCCTAGGCTCTCGGCAAAGCCTCTCAGACCCTCGGCAAAGCAGCCTCGGCAAAAATCCGATCTCCAAAGCCTTCTTTGTTGAGAGCCCGCACAGCTCTCGGCAACAAAAAGTCGCCGCTAACGGGCCGCTGCCGTTGACACCTTCTTTGCCGAGAGCCCATCTGGCTGGCTCTTGGCAAAGAGTTTTCCTTTTTTTAAAAAAAATTCTTTGCCGAGAGCCCGTCTGGCCAGCCTCTCGGCAAACATTTTTCTTTTTATTTTTTAAAAAAAACTATGCCGAGAGCCTTACTTTCCTAGCTCTCGGCAAATATTTTTCCTTTTTTAAAAAAAACCTCTTTGCTGAGAGAGACAGTCTGGCCAAGCTCTCGGCAAACCCTATCCTTTGCCGAGTGCAACGGTCATTGCGCTCGGCAAAGCTAGGACATGGCTATTCTGACAGCCTTGTTCCCCAGCTTTGCCGAGTGCAATGACCATTGTGCTCGGCAAAGACACCCTTTGCCGAGAGCAACCCTCGGCAAAGTGGGAATTTTTTTCTTTTAATTTTCCATTTCATTAATATACAAATCACATTCATCGCATATACATATCACATTCATCATATATATGTCACGTTCACATACACCACGCATATAGCACATTGATCACAATATTTGAAGCAAACGAAAGTTAACCATCACAAGTTATCATCGAAACATGATAAGTTTTCAATCTAAAGTTCAAAATCTACTAGAGCCGACACTCTAAACACACTCATGGCCAACCTTGCCCTGGCCACCCCGGAGATGTAGTGCTGCCTTGACCCCGGGCATGTTCCATCCAGGTGCTTGCAGGTTGTTCGAATCCGTCGACGGAGGCTGCAAAAAGTAGACGTCTATGTCAGACAAGCAAATGCAGAAACAAAACACTAAGGAATCCGCGTTTTGAGATGGCGGTGGAGGAGCCATGAGCGCCGCGGGCACCTGCATGCCCTGGGAGGCCATGAACGCGATGAGGTCTTCCATCTGCTTAGGTTGGGCCTCCAATGGGGCCTCCATCAGGGACCGCATCTGGGCCTCCATCTGCTGGCGCTCCTCCCTTTCTCTTTCCAGGCGAGCCTGCGATAATACAAAGGGAATGTTATGATGAGTAAAACAGAAATAACCTCAAGCTCGGTGACCCGCGACTGTGAAGGCGACAGGCGTGGGCGTATGGGGACGCTCCCGCTCGTGCTCTGTGCTCGGAGCTGGGCCAGAGTGGGAGTGGAGGACGAGTCGATGACGCTGTCGCCAAGCCAGTACCGCATGTGCTTCTTGCCTCCTCCGACCCTCATCACGATGCTTCCGTCCAGGTCCTCGTTGGCCGGATCAAAGTAGGCCCCATCGATCGTCCTTGCCGTCTTTGTGTAGTCAGTGAGGCAAGTGTGGACGCTGGAGTTGGTGTACGCCTCGGGGGGTCATCGGGGTTGTAGGAGGTCTCCGGTGCGGTGGCCTTGCCCTTGTGGGACATGACGTATGCCGTGAACATGCTGCAAGGCTAGCCACCGTGTGACGCCGTCTGCGAGGAAAACAACAAGATGATTAGTAATTAGGCAACATTTGAGCATTAGAATACATAAAGTGTTTCACGTACCCAAGCTTGTGCGTACTCGGCGAGGTTGCAGTTGCCCTAGTGGTGTGGTACACCTGGCATCTGCAGACGCGCCTCCCGGGCCTCGGCGTGCTAGGCGGTCCACTCTTTGGATAGCCACTGGTCCACGATCATCTCCCAGCACTAGGGAAACGAGTGGCACCATTGGGGGACCATCTGCACATCATCAAGTATTTCACATATAAGCGTCAGATGAAATGAGCATAACTTAATCTCAAAAGGAATCACTTACCTGAATGTACTGCGCCTGGCTCAGTGTCATGCCTCTTGACTAGACCTTCGACACCCTCCGTCCTTCGACTGTGGCGTTGTAGTTGACAATGGTCTGAAGTCTCGCCTCGTAAATGATGTCGGTGATGAGCTTCTTGTAGGCCCTGGTACTCACCACCTCCGCCTGTGCCTCCTTCCCCTGCTCACACCTATATAAGTCCTGCACAGACGCAATACAAACTCTAAGTAATTCAAGAAAAGTATGATGAATGCGATATTGTGTGACGAAGACTTACCCATAGCTCTGCTCTGACCCTCGCTGCCTTGTTGGGGTAGTCCGGGTCTGGGGCGACGGTGTAGTGGTCAAAGGTGTAGGCCGGCTCTGTCTTCCCGGCATACTATACTATGCCAGGGTAGTGCTCGCGACACAGGAGACCTAGGATGCCGTTGAGTTTGCGGCCGCGACCCTCCACAAACTCCCAATGCCTGCACAAGTGATTCAGAAAGATTATTAGTTTCTATTTCAATTTTGAACATATCATATGAACAAGTAGTTAGAACATGTACCTTTGTCCAATGGGGCAGATCACTGGGCATTGGTGGCGTGGTATCGGTAGCGCCGGGAGGCTGGTGGGACCTTGCAAGTAGGGCATGGACGCCCTTGAGGCAGCCGGACCCTCGTCTGCCTCGGCCGACGGCTCGTCCTCCTGCTCGGGCTCCTCTTGCCCCTCGTCTGCCTGAGCCTCGGCCTCGGGCATGGCCGGCACCTCGTCCTCAACCGCCTCCTCCTCCGGTGGAGTCGGCTCCCTCCGGCGGCAGCCCCTCCTTTGCCGAGACGACCCGTTGTCCTGCGAGGCCTGGTACAGGGAGCTCATCGACCTCTGACGTCCGCCCGACATCTTGGCTCGACCGCCTGCATTTAAAAAGAACAAACAATGTTGTATTAGAAATAACATAATGAAATGTATGCAAAATAAATAAAACCCTAGATCCTAAGAATATTAGAAAAACATAACAAGAGTAGAATATAACATAATATTACATGTATTAGAAATAATCTGCATCATCAGGATTAGCGGGAGCATAAGTGTCATCATCGCTGTCAACCATGTCTAAGTACTCCTTAGTATCCGAAGACGGGATGTCGTCTTCATTTGCTTCGCCTAAACATAATCGTTCTAGCATTTGTATGTCCTTCTCATTTACCACCTCATCCCCAGCGTCCTCGTCATCATTCTCTACTTCCATTTCCATCGCTTCGGTTAAGTCCATCGTGAACGTCCCTTGCAGCCCAGCTTCTTGAAAGAACTCCCCATCATATGTGTTTGTATTGAAGTTATAATCGTTATCGTTGGGGAGAGGTAGTTTAGCATGTGGGCGATATCTTGTGCACAATATATCAACCCAAGAGATGCTCTTTGCTTTTGCACGCATATGGCGTGTAATAAACCTGCGTGGCTTGCTGAGCCATAATATACACATCGGCTCCTGAATAGATAGAATCCTTTCAAATTTCAAATAGCCCAAGATTAGGTGTGAGCCTCGTTACTCCAGGGTCGAACCAATGACATTTGAACATTACAGGATTCAGAGGCTTGTCACCGTGAAATGAAAGTTCATATATTTCTTCAATTCTTCCATAGTAGTCATGGTTGTCATTGCCTGGAGTACAAACTCCGCTGTTTGTGGTTTTTCGATTGGACCGACTCTGCTCGTATCTCGCTGTGTGGAAGCGATATCCATTCACGTCGTAATCGTTAAATGACTTGACCCTATGGTCAAAGCCGTTTGCAACCTGTCTTAGCTCTTGACTCATAGACGCATTAGTCTGAGCCTGCAAGGTGAAGCAAGGTATAACGTTATACGGTTAGAACGTAAGAGCAAGTTGGAACGTCGAACTAAGTACGACCTCAGTTGGACAGGACCTTCTATCGGAACCAAGAAATGAAATCGGGCCTCCCTTGCCCTGCACCGTTTGCAATTAGGGTTTCAGCTACCAGGTCAGAAGGAGGCCTTGGTCCATTCCAGAATTGATGAAGAAATTCCCTGTACGAAAGAAAAACAAGGGTGTTGGATGCAGAATAGTGTTGACGAATTGAATGAACATAGTTGAGAACTTACACCATGTACGGCTGCACCACATCAAGGTTGGTAAGCACGTATAGCATGATCTTTCGCCACTCTTTATAGTTCAACTGCTTAACTGTGGATCCACTTGCCACGCCGAGTTGGCCTCGGAAAAGGCTAAGACTCGATTCATTTTCTCTAGCATTGTAATGAGGGGGTGCATTATGCACGCTAGGAAGGTTCTCGGAGTAGTATTGTTCAGTGAAGTTTGACACCTCCTCTAGAATGAATGCCTCTGCAATAGAAGCCTCAATTTTGGCTTTGTTTCTACATTTCTTGCGAATAGTCTTAAGATTTCGCTCGAATGGATAGCACCAACGGCAATGCACGGGCCCTCCCATTCGAACCTCATTAGGGAGGTGTACGATCAAATGCAGCATTGAAGTGAAGAAGCCTGGTGGAAAGTCTTCTCCAACTTACAGATCAACACAGGTGCAGCTTTCTCCAAGTCATCAATGACGGACTGAGATATCTCCTTGGCACAAAGCTAGCGGAAGAAATAGCTCAACTCTGCCAAGACAACCCACATAGGCTCAAGAACATAGCCTCGACCCATCGCTGGAAGAAGCCGCTCGATCCATACGTGGAAGTCATGACTCTTCATTCCTAGGACTCGCAGACTAGATAAGTTGACTCCTCTCCTCAGATTTGTTGCATATCCATCAGGGAACGTCAATGTCTGGATCCACTGAAGTATTTCTTTCCTTTATGGCCTGCTCAATACAAAATCGGCCTTGGGCCGTGTCCATCTCCTGCCAGGTTGAGGAGACCGCATCTCTTGCTTTGGTCTATCGCACAAGAGTGCTAGGTCTAGTCTAGCCTTAGGGTTGTCCTTAGACTTTTCAGTGTCCATGAGTGTTCCCCAAAGTGCCTCGGCAATGTTCTTTTCAGTGTGCATTACATCAATATTATGTGGCAGAAGAAGGTCATCATAATAGGGGAGCCTTTCCAAGCTTGACTTATGAGTCCACATATGTTCCTAACCATACTCCGCAAAACGACCGTCTCTTTCATGGAACTTGAGAGCATCTATCTGAGCATGAACCTCGGCACCGGTCAGCATCCGGGGTGGAGGATCGGTCACCACGACACCTTTGGTGAAGTTCTTGGTGTCTTGTCTGAAAGGATAGTCAAGAGGCAGGAATTGTCGATGTTGGTCAAACGCCGAATACTTGCCACCCTTCTTCAACCAGATAAATCTCATAGCTGTCTTGCAAACCGGACATGAGAACTTGTGGTGGACACACCAGGCATAGAATATCCCATATGTCAGGTAGTCATACAGTGAGTACTGGTACTAGATATGCATTGTGAAGTTTGACCTTGAAGCTCGATCGTATGTCAATACCCCTTCGTTCCAAGCAGTTTCCAATTCACCAATTAGAGGCTCCATGTACACACCCATGTTATTCCCCGGGAGTCCAGAAATAATCAACGATAAGAAGACAGTATGACGTTGAAATAGGACGCCAGGGGAAAGATTGAGGGGGATAACGAAGACGGGCCAACAGGTGTAGGGGGCAGCCATGAGTCCATAGGGTTTGAAACCGTCTATTGCAAACACAACACGAACGTTACGAGCCTCTCTAGCTTTGTCACGATGAATGTGACCAAAGTGGGCCCATGCTTCACCATCGGTGGGATGTACCATCTTCTTAGGACTGTATCGTGTACCCTGTTTGTGCCATGTCATCTGTTTCGCAGATTCCTTGGTCATGTAGAGACGTTGGATCCTCGGTGTAAACGGCAGGTAACGCAGGACTTTCATGGGGATAGAAAGCTGTCTCTTCGGGCCTTCACCAGTGTCTACCTCCATGTATCTCGACGCTTTACACTTCGGACAGTAACTTGCATCCTTGAGATCTTTCCTGAAGAGGACGCACCCATTTGGACATGCATGTATCTGCTCATACGACATCTTTAGTGCATGAAGCAGTTTCTGTGACTCGTACAGACTCTTTGGCAATATGTGGCCGTCCGGAAGCATGCTGCCAAATAGGGCCAACATACCATCAAACACTTCTCGACTCAAGTTGAACTGAGACTTAAACCCCATTACACGGCAAATGGCATCTAGTTGAGAAACCGTTGTCCGATCGTGAAGGGGTTTCTGTGCCGAAGACATCATGTCATAGAACACCTTTGCGGTCTTCTCCATCTCCTCCTCCGTACGTCCTACAGCGTACTGTACTTCTTGAAAGTCATCTAACAGGTCTGCTACCCCAGCATCAGCATCAAAGTCCTGCATACGTGGTCGCACCGCCTCCTCTCTCAAATGATCTACTTCACCATGGTAGATCCACCGTGTGTAGTCTAGCGTGAATCCATGGTTCAAAAGATGTTTACCCATGTTCTCCTTGTCTTGCCTTCTCCGGTTCCTATATCTGCTGCACGGGCATAATACTTTCATCTCTCCTTGCCGAGCCAGGACAAATGCATGGTTCAAGAAAGCATCTGTCTTGTGCAACCATTCGTCACTGAAATCATTCTTTCTTCTGCGGCCCGAGCACATCCACTAACGGTCATCCATCCTACTGTCATCCATTTGAGTACTTACATCTACATCTGAGTACTTACATCCTATTGTCATCTAATAGGTGAGGGTAGGTCCTAATCCCACCCGCGGATGCGTAGATGAGGCTAGTTCCCATTGTCTACCCCAACCCAAGATAGAATTTCGGCAGCACCTCCCCGCTGTTCTCCTGATACATATCCCTGTAGGGAGAGTGTGTATCCGGAGAACAACAAGGAGGTGATGCCGAAACTCCATCTCGAATTAGGCAGACCATGGGAACTAGCCCCATCTACGCATCTGTGGGCTGTCCAAGTAACATGGACAGTCCGAAACAGATACAGTTATTGACATGCAGAGATCTGCATACCTCCAACCATATCTCTTTCGGACGGGAGACGCCTAACTGGGTTCATGACTTACGACCCTTATCCGGGAGGAGAGGTTATTTATACCTAGGGTGTCGGTGGAGTCAGGCTAGCGGCGCAGTGACGAGTCGGTGCAGTGGCGAGGCGAAGCGGTGCAGGCAGACCCGCAGTGGACGATCCTGCAACTACATATAATGTAGCAAAACAAGTGAGATGTGTTATTTATACCTATTTAGGATCGCCATATATATATCAAATTTCACTTCGTTCCATTCATTTCGTTCTATTGATGCTACAGTGATACATTCTATAGTTTTGATCTACAGGTGTATATGTTGTAGCCCAGATGCTTTCTTGATATGTTTTTTCGACAGTCTTGGTACCTTAGCCATCTAAGTGTGCAAAATCAGCAATTTGTTTATTATTCTAGATATGTTTTTTTGACAGTCTTGAACCTTAGCCATCTAAGTGAGGAGGAAGATGAGGGAAGCCAGGTTCTGCTTCCAGAACAGGAGCGACGTGGATGTGCTGGACGACGACTACAAGTGGATGAAGTACGGCCAGAAGGTTGTCAAGAACAGCCTTCCTCCAAGGTATACGCAGCAATGTATATATGGTGATCCTAAGTTCCTAACCCTAATGCCTCTTTCCGACCATGAATTTTCCCCACTGCTACTCACTAGTAAAGAAATAATGTACAGGGAACATTTAGAATAGTGATTGAGGATGCCTAATCTAGTATGCAGTTCATGATTTCTTAACCATAGTCTGCACAAATTGGTGACCACTGCAATTGAGAACATGTTGATTAGCTGTTGTGCTACTACAGAAAAGTAAAACCAAACCTTTTCCATTCAAAATAAAGACACTAGGGAAATTTGGAAGCCTAAAGAATATTACATACTAGTACCCCGTTTTGCCAAAATAATATCCATGCAAGGATTATTTCTACTCTGCAGGTATTTATTCCCAGAAAATGAAGCTGGACGAATCAAAGTCAACTAATTAAATAGACAAGTGCATGGCTGCATGCATACAATGAAAGAATGGCACCAGAGTGTAAACTGACCAATATAGATGAACTGTAATGCATTAAAAAATATCATAGATAGGTACACATCAATATATTAACATATGTATAATCATTATTGCCACATATTTTCCAAACACTTCAGTATGTAGAGCATTGCCCAACACCAAAAAAAATCACTGAACATGGTCAGATTGTAATCATCAACTGTACAAGCCACACTACAACCTAAAAAAAATATGACAAAAAGGCTATATGTGTTAGAACAGGCACTCACATTCAAATCCACATTTCACTGAATAACAATGACATGTTTTTTCAGCAAAGAATGCATAAGTACCCAGCATAGCAGGGAACCCCATGCATTGCATTGATTCTGAGAGAAATTTCACAGGAAGCCTGGCTATTGGGCATGGCTGCGTCTATGGAATCTGTATAGGCAGCTTCGGGTCATTTTTTTTCCTCTTCTGAATGTAACAGAGAACCAACCAGGAACGCCTTGTACTGGGAACTAATTTCTCTTTCTTAATAAGATGCACTGCTCCAACATATTTGTGAGAAAAAGAATAACAGGGAACAAATAGATTGTAGTGATTTAGCCATTAGTATGCCTAATCTAGAGAATAGAAATAAGTGTGCTTGGCAATACTTTTGTTTGTGTTTAGAAGGGAAAACTGTTTTGTTGAGTTCTATGACATATGCAACATATTATCATGAACAAAATAGGCTTGGTACTAAATTAGCTCAGATACACCTAGGAGCGGTCTATAATAATTAAGTAACTTTATACTAACTTTATACAAAATAGGCCGGGTGGCGTTGTGCATAGATCAAGGTCGCTTGTCAGATCTATGATCTAAATGTCCCGCTGGGTGGCGTTGTGCATGATTTGGGTTTGCAGTAGCTCTGAATCTCAGCCACAGCGACTTTGTCTATCTGCGGGTTCTCAATTTATTAATTTGGGTGGGTAATGCGCAGCTTTGATTACATGCTTTGGTCAGTGGTCGATTCAGTGCCATTTTGGTGGGAAAGCATCGACTGCATCCCATCAATCGCAAGACAGTGATCGCACTCCAGCATTATAATCTTGGGTTGCTGGGAAGTGTGGAAAGAAAGAAATGAAGGGATTTTCTAGTGCAAAGAGGCATCAAATCATCAAATTTTGCAGAAGATCAAAGATAAGGCTTCACTTTGGTCTAGGACGGGAGCAGAACAATTATCTAGGCTCATCCAACGTTTTTGACAATTGTTTTTCTCTCTGACGGTGAGGGCTAGAGATTACAGTCCCTGCGGACTAGGCCAGCATCTTTCTAAAAGGCGTCTTCCTGCTTCTTTCATTTTAATACAACATGCAGCTCTTCTTCTGTTTTTTAAATTTTACAATCTACTGTGCATAAATGCGTGAATCACATAAATAGGGGCCACTCAAACGCCATGAGCAGCAGCAACAGCACCTCCGACCTCAGCGACGAGAAGCTTAAGGACCAACGATGCTCGACACCAGCTTCACGGCGCTGCCCTAGCTGCGACCATGAGCTCGACTGCAATCCAGTATGCTAAATTACTAGTTTGCATAACAATGATCCTTTTGTTTTCCCTAAATTCTCATACATACGCATATGCATTCAAATGCTGCTATTGCAGGACATGGTTGGGTTTCCAGCCGGTGTCAAGTTTGATCCGTCGGACCAGGAGCTCATAGAGCACCTGGAGTCCATGGTGAACGAAGGAGGCTCCAGAGCACACCCCCTCATTGGTTGTTGGCCATGGGAGGGAGGGAGAGGGAGGAAGGGAGGGAGCCAGGGAGGGAGAGTGAGGGAGGGAGGGAGAGGGAGGAAGTACCTGAACACGCCGGGTCGCTGCTCTCGTCGGGCCTCCCTGGCTTCCCCTCCGTGGACGGCGGCGGCAGCCGGCGGCGCCGCGGGGGTGGGGGCGCGGCCGTGTGGGGGCGCGGTCGAGCCGGGGCGAGGACGCGGCCTGGCGGGGGCGGTGCGGGCGAAGGCGCATCCGGTTGGCGGCGAGTCCGGGCGGGTAGGTGTGAGGCGCGTGGATGCGTGTCAGGGGTGAGGGGGCGTGGGTGTCCCTATTGATTCAGATCCCCTTTGCCGAGAGCTAGATCAGGCGGCTCTCGGCAAAGAGTTTTTCTTTTTTTTTATTTTCTTTGCTGAGAGCCTCATCCCTGACTCTCGGCAAATAGCCTCGTTGCCGAGAGCTTTAGGAGGCTCTCGGCAATATATATATATATATATATATATATATATATATATATATATATATATATATATATATATATATATATATAATTTCTTAACTAAGTCGCCGTATATATCCTATAAAAAAGAGTTTTTCTTTGCCGAGAGCTAGTCAGGCGGCTCTCGGCAAATAATTTTTCTTTTTTTTTTATTTTCTTTGCCGAGAGCCCCAGCCCAGGTTCCAGGCAAAGAGGATCTCGGCAAAATATATATTTTTTTTGGATTTTTGCTCCCAATTTTTTCCTGCAGCCTTGATACAGTACTAGGAGGCCATGTTTGAAATTTGGTGTATTTTACATTCCTCTTGCTATATTTCGTGTGTTTTCTTCATTTTCTTTATTTTTTCCGCAAGACGCACATTTGAACTGCAAGTGCATGAAATAATGAATCTCAGCGATTCAAAAAATGATATTCATGCTTCCGAGGGTATTTCAACACCGTATCCAGGGACAAACGCGGAAACTCGATCATCTCGTGCACGAGACATGGTGACCAAGTTGTGTAAGATTTGATTTAAAATTATATAAAATGCGAACGGAGTCGGAAAATCATGAAAATAGATGGCAGGCCTTGACAGGATACATAGAGTCTCTAGAAAAAATTTGGGAATGTTTGGAGCAAGTTGTGGCACAACATGGTTGAAACCCTGAGATCTCCGCATGTGATAACGAGATATCACATGTGGAGATCTCAGGGTTTCAACCATCTTGGGGCACTACTTGCTTCAAACATTTCCAAAATTTTTTCATAGCCTCTACATGCGATGTCAAGGCCTTCCGTCCATTTTCATGATTTTCCGACTCCGTTCGCATTTTATATATTTTTAAATCAAATCTCACGCAACTTGGTCGCCATATTGCGTGCATGAGATGGTGGAGTTTTCGCGTCTGTCCCTGGATATGGCGTCGAAATACCCTCGAAAGAACGAATATCATTTATTGAATACCTGAGATTTATTATTTCATGTACCTGTAGTTCAAATGTGCGTCTTGTGGAAAAAATCAAGAAAATGAAAAAAAAATACACGAAATATAGCAAGAGGGTTGGAAAACACACCAAATTTCAAATCTTGGCTTCTAGTACTGTAGCTAGGCTCCACAAAAAAAATAGGACCAAAAATCCAAAAAAACTATTTTGCCGAGAGCCTAGGCTGGGGCTCTCGGCAAAGAAAAATATTTTGCCGAGAACCTAACAGCTGGGTCTTGGCAAAGATGACGGCGTACGTGGGCCGTTTGCGGAGCTGAGGCTTTGCCGAGGTCCTGTTTTTACTGAGAGTCGAGCTCTCGGCAAAGCTGGATTTGCCGAGAGCCAAGATTTGCCGAGCGCTGACTCTCGGCAAATGACGCTTTGCCGAACGCCCGATATTTAACTCTTGGCAAAGCTGTAGGCCCTCGGCAAAGCTCCTCTGTCCGGTAGTGACAAGGTAACATGCACACACCCACGCTTCCCAAGCCTCCCATGGGTTTTAAACCTTCGAACAAATTTGAATCAAGTCATGTAATGACTTCACATCCGTCAGGTCTAGTTTTCTGTTTTATTCTACTGGGGTTGCCCGACGCGAAACAATGAATTTAATTATATGTTGATCGAAAGTTACATATATGCATTGATTTATGATATGATCTGAGTTCTTGTTTACTTTTCTGAACTTCAGCATTCTTGTTTCTATCTATATCTATACCGTAATATTCAAGAGCCAATTTTTGCCTCATCATCGTTCCTTTGTTTACTACTGCCTCCACATCGTTCCTTTACGAGCGTTTTGGTCCGATGTCAGTCCTTTACCCACCGGTGTTCGATTGGCGTTTTGGTCCGATGTATAAATGTTCTTTACTTGCTCAAGCATGTTGCTCAGCTACCTCATCTATTCCTCCACCAATCAGCTAGCTTGCCACGTACTGTCCCTTAGCTCCTGTCGCTACTAGCATCCTGGTCAGTCAACACAACGGTCCAAAGAATACTGTTTTTTTATGTATTTTATTTATTTTGATGAAAAAAGAAGGAAGAGGTGTAGCTAGAATTCGCTTGGCATGCAAACAAGCAGGGCGCGCGAGTCCTCGCTAGACTACAGGCCGCTGGCCCATGTGTCCTAAGTGTGTTTTGGAACTCACGCCTCCATCTCCATCATGGCCTGCTGTACGTCTTGTTTCTTGTTGCTTGCACTTCTGGACAGGACAGGACGATAGACCGAGGGAACCACGTGGGAGCGATCAAGTTTTCCGTGGGACGACCGGCAAGGCAACTCCGTGAAATCGGTGGGTTGCACTTGCACCATCCGTTCGGTGACGCAGGCACCCTGTAGTATGCATTTGGGTTCCTCCTTGCTCGTTCCCACGGCTAAAAAGACGTAAACACGGTACATAACATTCGCTCATACAGCAGCCCACAGCCGGCGTGGACCACAGCCGCCATGGCCATCGCCCCTTTGCCGGACGCCGCCATGGGCGTGCAGCAGGGCAACACTACGCCGGTTGGTGCCTGGTACCCTGGCCGTCTGGCCTCTTCGGCTGCTGCGACGACGTCGGAGGCTATAAGCTAATTAGTGCCCGACATAGTTTGTGAGCGAGCCAATTTCGTCTGGTTATGTAGCACGACTTTAGTCATGCCCGTATGTGCTGCAAGTTTCCTGACGTACGTTCTTCTGCCCATGCGTCACCCTGGGCCCTGGGGAGGATCGCCGAAATCGTCGACCAGGGAACAACACGTAAGAGACCCAACAAAACAATGACAAGAAGCTTGCGGTCGCACTACGGCCTGCCGGGGGAACTGCGCGCTCTGCGCCAGGAGTACCGTGAGCTCAAGGCCCGCGGCTTCATCATCGCCAACGGTACGTGTGTGTATTATTCAAAACTTCAGGGACGTACGTAGTAGACCCAATAGTATTTATGCACATATACATCCTTCCACATACAAGATCTCAAGTGTGACCTGCTGTTCTGTTTATACAAGATCTCAAGTGAGAGCAGTCATGCAGTAGCATGCGGCTTGTATTTGGACCTTGTTTGCACGTTGTGTCAACCTACGTATTCGTCGGTGTGGTGATGTCCTTCTGCACAGTCCCCATCGCGTTGTGTTTCGATCTGCAATATATGTAGAACTACTTCCAATGCATTCATTCCCCTTCCAACAAAATCGATTGTGTTGTGTGTATATATCTGTTAGCTGTGCTAGCTAGAGAAGAAGGAAGATGGTAGTAGAGTCCCGGCGGCGGCAGTGTGCCGGCAAGGGCCAGTTCCTTGCTTACGAAGAAGATAGGTTTAACATCAGTTTACAACTCGCCCTTTTCCCTGAATTCTCTCTGCCTATTTCAACTCCTCTCCGTTCTGGACTAAGTCACACAATTACACGCAAATTCTGCGCCACTGAGCTTCTTGGACGCAGTCCTGGTGCGAGTGCTTCTGGGGGTCTTGGCGTCAGTCGGCTGGGCTGGTGCCTGAGGCGTGATGACAATATCGATTCTCAACCACTACAAGCAACCTTTCATCTTTTGACATTTTCATCCATTTAACATGATGTTATAACTGTTTTTGATGTCATAAAACCACTGCGTAAATGTCACAAGTTGTCATTATAGACACTCAACTTGTGACATAATAAATGGATTTTTTTAGATAAGGGATAACAAATATCCGGCCTCTACATCCGAAGATGTACACAGCCAATTATTACAACGTTTCAGGTTCACAAAAAGTAGTGCAAGCCAGAGTCTTATAAATAGACAAGGAAACTAAAGCAAACGATAAATGTGCTTCCACCCTCTATTGGAAATCCCTAAAGCAATCATCTCTAATTTCTTGCTCATCAACGAGAGGGCATCCTTGTCTTGCTCGTCACGCTGCAGCTGAGCCCAGAAGCACATCCAGTATGCTCCCCTGAAAGTAACCTGCATAATAGAGTTAGTTTTCAATTTATTAAAAATAATATCATTCCAGCATCGCTAGATAGCCTAGCATATGGCAGCCACCCCAATCCAGATCAAACCTTTGACTCTTTTTTGCTGATTCATGAGCCAATTACCAAACATATGGCTGATAGATCTCGGTTGGTTTAAATTAGTGGCGTAGAAAATAATCCTCCAAATCATTTTAGCACAGGGGCACTCAAGGAATAAGTGTTGGATAGTCTCATTCATATTGCAATAAATGCATATTTGGCTCCCTTTCCATTTTTTCCTAGCGAGGTTGTCTTTGGTTAGGATGACACTTTTTTAGGAACCAGAGAAAGATTTTGATTTTTAGAGAAATTTTTATTTTTCAGATCTTTTTATGAAGAAAAAGTGAATGTGTATCAATAAAATGAAGATACATTGAGCGGACAGAATAAAGACCAGAATTGGTTAAACTCCATTTAAAGTTGTCTGATCCTTCCACCAATTCAACATTTGAGATCCGTGCTACTAGATGAAGCCATTCTATGAGTTTATTATCCACCAGAGCCCTTCTAAAAGAGATGTTAAGCGAGCTTGTGGCCATTACTTTGGATACAATTGCGTGAGTGTCACGCACTATATTATATAATGAAGGATATTTAACTTTAAGAGGCTTATCTCCAACCCATGTATCATCCCAGAACCTTGTGTTGGTTTCATCCTTAATATCGAAGGAGCCATTAGCCAAAACCTCATCTTTGATATGCATGAGGCCTCTCAAAAATGGGAGTCATTAGGTTTGGCGGTCACTTGAGTAAGGGTCTTTGATCTTAGGTATTTATTCCTTAACATAGACTGCCAATTAACCAACCATTTGACCAATAAGCATCTATTTTGTAATTGTAAATTTAGGATACCTAGACCCCCTTGGTCCTTAGGACGACATAAGATGTCCCATTTGGCCAGTCTATATTTATGTTTGTCCGACGAGCCTTGCCAGAAGAACCTTGATCTAAAATGATCAAGGTTTTTTTAGAACTCCTCTGGGGATCTCAAAGAATGACATCATAAATATGGGTAAACTGCTTAAAACAGAATTAAGCAGGACTAGTCTTCCCCCATAAGACAAGTATTTTGCTTTCCAGCAAGAGAGCTTTTTTTGAAAGCGTTCTTCAACCTTTCTCCACTCTGAATTCAGGAGTTGTCTATGGTGCATTGGGATCCCTAAATATCTGAAGGGATATTCACCAGCATTACAACCAAAGAGGGTGGTATAATAAGGCTCCATCTCTTTAGCTGCACCATAGCAAAAAATTTCACTTTTGTGGAAATTGATCTTGAGACCAGATAGTTGCTCGAAAGCACAAAGCAAAAGTTTAAGATTCTTTGCTTGCTCCGGGTCGTGATCTATAAAGATAATCGTGTCATCTGCATATTGTAGAATTGACAGACCATCATCGATAAGATGAGGGAGGACTCCTCTTATTTGGCCATTGGCTTTTGCTCTATTAATCAGAAGAGCTAGCATATCCGCAACGATGTTAAATAAGATAGGCGACATAGGGTCTCCTTGTCGTAGTCCACGTTTGGTTTGGAAGTATGGGCCTACATCGTCATTAACTTTTATCCCCACACTTCCCCCCGTGACCATACTTTCAACCCATCTACACCATTTGGGAGAGAAACCTTTCATATGTAAGGTTTGCTGTATGAAAGACCAATTAACCTTATCATATACCTTTTCAAAATCAATTTTGTAAATGACCCCATCTCTCTTTTTTTTATGCAAATCATGGATAGTTTCGTGTAATATAACAACTCCTTCCATGATATTCCTGCCTGGCATAAAGGCTGTTTGCATTGGATTTACCACCGTTTTATCAACCTTATTCAGCCTATTTGTGCCCACTTTTGTGAATATTTTAAAACTCACATTGAGGACACAGATTGGTCTATATTGCTGAATTTTGGTGGCGTTTTGTGTTTTTGGAATTAAGGTTATTATTCCAAAATTCAAACTGTGTAGATCTAGAGCCTCCCTATGCAGATCAGGAAAGAGAGGTAGAAGGTCATTATAAATGGATGAAAATGTCAAAAGATGAAAGGTTTCTTGTAGTGAACTACAATGACTGTATATATCTAGAGAATTTATTTATTGGGTCCTGCCGACCAGAGCTCTAGCTGCAGGTACCACCAGCGCATGTCAGATCCGGTGTTTATATACAAAACTAAAATAGTAAAATAAAATACTATGAATATGTATATTTTATCACTGATATCTACGGCTACCTGCTACACTCTCGAGTTACTTTGAGAGCTCAAACAGAACGATAAACTAAGTGAAGTGTTTTTTGCCGCGCTGCTCTCATAAACCTCCAGGGAAATAAATATGTTGTCAACCTCCAAGGAAATAAATATGTATTCGTTCAAGGATGAAGTAAACGACCAAGGAAGCCTGCAGGCCTGGGCATTCGGCTGGGTTACCCAAATTTTTCATGTCAGGTACTTCAGGTAATTACGAATTTGCGTAATGAAAACAGGTACATGATATTAGACCCAAAAAATACTACCCAAAATTTCGGGTACCAACTAATTCGGGTTCGGGTTCAGATATACCCATATACCTGGACTCTCAGAAACTCAGAAAATTACACATAATTTCAGCCACCATTTGCACATAATTTCAGCAGCCATTTTCTAGATATACTACTCCTAGATGAGTGTGCTCGGGATGGGATGGAGGAGGAAGGAGCCCATGGGCTTTTGTATTGTGGGCTATCACTGCCGGCTCAAGCCAAAAGCATGGCAGTGATAACACAACATCATTGCCGGGTCAAGCCACGAACTGGCAGTGAAATATCACTGCCGCTTCAATCCACCAACTGGCATTAATTTGGATCTTCACTACCAGTTTTTGAGGACCCCAAATCATTTTCTGATTTTGAAGTTAAAAACCAACAATGAAGAGTTATCACTTCCGGTTGCTATTCATAGCAATCGGCAGATGTGCGGTTTTGCAGTAGTGAGGCATTGAAGCCCGTGGACTTGTTGCAGTGTTGGCAATGAGACATCATGGCCCCCTCATTCCATTATGGCCACCGGCATTAGTGTCCTCGTCTCAGCGTCGTCCTCGTCAATGGGAGATGGTATGTTAGGACTGAATGTATGGTTCGCCATCACTATAGCAAGGCGAGATCGTGTGCTGGGAGAGGGTGAATCAAGGATGATCTGTGTCACGCCACCGCCAGTAGTAGCACCGGCCGCCTGTGGTATGGTGCCAGCATTGCCTAGCGTGTGTGATGGGCGAGCCACGATAGCAACATGTTTGGAACTTTCGGTTTGGGAGAGCCGCGGCGGGTGGGCGTTGCCTATAGAGCCAAATGAGCTGTGTGAAGGAGCCTGGCTTGCATCGTGAAGGTTGACACGCGTCGGAATTCCATGCTATATATGCAGGGTGCAACCGTGGATACGTTTCCACAGAATTTTCTTCCGAGGGCTTAACTATATTAACTGTACATGATTACAGGCGGGAGCTAAAACTGCCCGCACGTACTGGCTGGAATGAAAACATAAGAAAGCTCTCTCCTACCTAATTGACACAACGGGCTCATGAGCTACCTGATTCAAAGCAGTACTCTCTGATATGCATACCGCAGCTGCCGTCACCCTCTCCTCCACTAATTCGAAGCATCGGCTCAGCTTCCTCTCCACCAGCAGTCAACAAATCCAATGCAGACAACAGTAGCTAGCTATAGAACAAGGTAATGTGATAAGCAAACAACACAACCAATGCCGACAAGCAAACTAAACAAGCCATGTGACAAGCAAGCAGCCAGTGTGCATTGTGCAGTGGGACGGAGAGATTCGCCATGGACGAGCGGCAAGACGCGCCCAGGGTCAAGTCAACCACACCCTACTTCCGATCCTGATGTGTGATAAGACAACGCAGCAGCCTTCTGCAGGGCCTTCAATTTGCTGCACCATCCGCTTTGGCGAATTTGATGAATTCCTGCAATATCCTAGGCTAAGAACAGGACAAGAATGTCAGTATCCTATACCGAAGCACGTTACTGTAAATGGGCACCGATTGCCTTGTGGACCCTGCCTATCAATCTACTATTAATAGTTAAAAACTCCAATGAAACCTTCACATTAATTCTCATAAAACACGATATAAAAAAAGTAAGGCCTACAAATTCTAACCAGGCATGCTAAAAACAAGATAAATCCTAGATATTGTCAAAGTAGTAAAACATATCTAGCCTTTTATTTCTTAGACTCTGATCATCATCCTAATCAATAATAGTTGTACGATATACTGTTTTAAAAATTATCCACCCTAGCCCCTGAATAAGAAAAAACATAAAGTAGTTGTATGACGATATTTATTATAAATTAACAACGTCTTTCAATATGGAAGACTAGCTAATGTGTTCGTGTGTTGCAATGGAAACCGGTACCTCTTCGTGTGCAGTGGGACGTAGAGAGATTCGGCCTGAGACGTTCGACCAGCAAGACTCGCGTGGGTCAAGTCAATAATACGTACGTACTTCCCATCCTAATAATGTAATAAGACAAGGAACCAGCTCCATTACTTTAATTTGTCGTGTTTGCGCCCTCCGTTCGGCGAAGCACGCAGTAGTACACATTCGATGAGTTCTTTGAAAATTTCCTAGCCTAAGAAGAAAACAAGAATATCTGAATCGATCTTAAACCCAAGAATCGGTCATTAAACATAAGCCTGGCTCTTCAGCTGGGTCATAAGTTAGATGGCGTTCAAGACACTATCGCAAGCGCAGATTTCCCAGAGTGTGCCAGCAAACAGTCAAACACCATAAAAAAAACAGAAAAAACGACCAAGTAAATGCATTTCTAGCAATAATCTGTGTGAAGGGCTTCTTTTATTTGTTTGAAAAGATAATATGAAGCTAGGCTATGTCGGGTGGTGTATTCTTGGTGGTGTATGTCGTTGTGGATATTACCTTGCGGCAAAATGGCCACTTCCCCTACCTGTGGCCACTCTTGGCCATCCTGTTCGTCGGCATCCTCAAGTGGTATGTTAGGATGGCTTCCATGAGGGTGGTGAGCAGATCCTACCTCTCAAGAACATGAGGGTGATCGCCAATTACATGCAGCATGAGCACAAAAAGGACAAGGACAACGACCTACCAGGGTCATTCGATCCAGTGACCATGGAAGGCTACAAGTACATTGTCGCTGGTGAGAAGTACTGCATCAAGAGTCCTGGGTGCAAGCCATGTTACAATGAGGACGGCTTGAAAGTTATCACCGTCGAGAAGATCTGGCGATGCACAGGGAACCTGCTGCGCCTTGAGCGAGGCATGTTGCTCAAGGACGTGTGCCTCTCCATGGCACTCTCCAAGATGCTCAACCTAAGGTTTGCTGGCTTCAATGTCTCGGAGGCAGGCCCTGAGAAAACCCATGACTTCGTGTTCAAAGGCCTGCTCGCCGGGGACAAGCCATACCAGCGAGCCTTCAGGGTCATCGAGGAAGAGCTTGTCTTTGTCCATGACATTTATTACACAAGGTACTCTTACTTCTACCAGAAGGGTAGATACTTAGCTCTCTGTCTGCCTATCATCATGTTTGGACTATGCTCGTGGCTCACCTACCAGATCGTCGTCAGGGATCACTCTGGCAAGATGTCAGACTTGACCATATTCATAACTGTTGTTTTGCCATTCCTAGAGGCATACCAGCTGTACATGTACGTTGCCTCAGGTTGGTTCAAGGTGGCGCTGATAGGAAGCTATGTTACCACACCTTTGTTGCAAAGAAGTGGTTGTTTCCATGAGATGATCTTAGGACTTCTCTTGAGGTTGAAGGCATTTCGCTCGTGGAAGAACACACTTGGGCAATACTGTATCTTCCGGGAGCTTGGCGACAAAGGCCGGGTGCGCAGTTGTCTCCATTATGCAACACTGCGCCTGGTGGACAAGAAGGCCAGGAAGGGGTCCAAGAAGTCAGTCAAGCTGTCCGAAAATGTGAAGAAAGCAGTCATTGATTCTCTACTAAGAAGCAATGGCCACCTGACCAACGGCATAACATCATTGAAGAACAATGGCGTGGATGGTCACCTCTCATGGGCATGTGAGGCTACTGGTACGGACGGATCAGTCACTAACACAATACTGATCTGGCACATTGCTACAACACTGTGCAACCACCAGCTGGATGCACAAGCTAAAGGAAAAGAAGAAGGCGCCAAAAGAGAAGACATGGTCACCACAGCCACCACTCTGTCGCAGTACTGCATGCATCTGCTCGCTTTCGCACCTGATCTCCTGCCTGGCAGCAGCTCTGGATCGGAATCCATACTTGATGAGTCAATCGAGGATGCACGCGAGATACTGAAAGGGTGCAAGAGGAAGGAAAACTGGTGTGACGAGATAATGAGAAATTGCACGCGTATTGGTGATGGTGACGAAGGACGGCTTTGGCTGAAGGGCGCTCGGCTTGCAAGGCATCTGATTGAAGAGCAAGAGCTGGAACTTCGGTGGAAGATACTCTCTGAATTCTGGGCGGAGATGATGCTTTACGTCTCACCGTCCGACAATGCCCGGGCGCACCTGGAAGCTCTGGCTAGGGGAGGGGAGTTCATCACGCAGCTTTGGGCGCTGCTCACTCACGCCGGTTTGCTGAAACGAGAAACTACAGGTCCATAGCATGTCAATGGGTTCATCTCTCCACCCGGTACACACTTGGCAGGCTATTATCTACCATGTCAATGGTTGTAATGTTCTATCTATGTAATGTCTGTTGACCTAGCTGTGGGGCAAACAAGTGCTTGTAATATTAATATTCTCTGTATTGTCTATTGTTTCCAGTTCAGGGTATAGGCATGAATTATATTAGGCTAATGCGGTATGTTACAAAAATGTAGTTTGCTAATATATAATTCTGGCGTTAGTCACTTTGCTCCAATTTGGACAGTACTGTGCATGAGTTATAAATTATTGCAGCTACTTTTGTCGGGCCCCTAATTTAGGGTCCACTGTGCATCACGTATCAGTTCCTGGATCAGTAGCTGATATGCACAGAGCAAACAAGTTTGATATCAAAAACCATACTTTTATTGATAATGGAGAAACACATTACAAAGTTCATATTACATAGCTTGGGCCATAGGCCTTATGACATACATCAGAGTTCTAATACAACAGTCCTAAAACGACGTGGTTTCATTCCTATAGGCAACTTGGAGTGCAGACGTAAACCTTAATCCCAAACTCAATGCTATATCTTTATCCTAGTGATCCTCGAGTAGCTCCTTTGCGTAATCGTACATCTCCGTCCTTGTACGTACTCCTGTATTTCCATCCTGGCGTAGCTTTGATAGCTAATCCTCATTTGTACTCCTGCAGGTTGACTCCTAAAAATATAGAATGGAGGGGATTGAATATATAAAGTACTCAGCAGGCCCTAACTTTGGGTTAGAGGTGAAGTGAATGGCGGAGGCTATTTGTGGAGGTGGTCTTGTGGTGGAATTTTATATGGTAGTAGTAGAGTTATATAAAATGGAGCTTTGGGCGCTGCTCACTCACGCCGGTGTGCTGAAGCGAGTAACTACAGGTCCACATAGCATGTCAATGGGTTCATCTCTCCACCTCGTGCACACTTGGCAGGCTATTATCTACCATGTCAATGGTTGTAATATTCTATCTATATAATGTCTGTTGATCTAGGTGTGGGGCAAACAAGTGCTTGTAATATTAATATTGTCTGTATTGTCTATTATTTCCAGTTCAGGGTAATTGACATAAATCTTAATGAAGCCAAAAGCTCACCCTTATACTGCCTAAATTTATGTCCTACCATAACATTAATAAGCTATAAACTTTCTTGTACATTATAAAGTCTGATGATATTTCTGCACCATATCAATGGAACTACTTGTAAAAATGTTGGCAACAATGCCCATTAGCTTTCTGATATATTCAATGCTTTCTATATATTATGCTCATGCTAACCTCAATTCTAAAGTTCTAACCATTTACTCTGATTTGCGTAAACTTTTGCGGCAGGGCATGCATAATGGATCGCCTTATCCGCGTCCAGACAATTTTAGTGGTTATAACATGGCACCTCCACATTCAGTACCAAATCCACATAATATTGGTCCATTGCCTATTGGAACTTCAGTGAGGCCACCGTCAAGTATGTTTGCTCCTCCAGATTTTCCAAGCATATCTTCAGCTGATGCATACCGTCAACACCATGAAGTCACTGCCATGGTAAGGAGTTGATTGCATGGACATATTTTGTCGCAAAACTAAGACACAGTTTACAACTTCAAATTTCTCCAGAGGCTGTTTGCCATTGTACTTAAACATTCTGGAAATGCTGTTCCACGTGTTTTTTAACATACTCCATATCGCTGAATAATTTAATAACCCATTTGCATAAAAGAGGTACTGGTTGATATCTAACATTTACATGACTAAAAAATATTTTTTGTGGCACACATATCTGACATTTCAAGCATGATGTACTGGCCAATTGCCACTCTAAGAAAACCGGACAGAGGTATTGCCTAATTTGTTTTGCACAGAGAAATACATTCGAGATACCAAAAGCTCATAAAGCCTGATAGGTGCACTTCCGCAGCTGGACATATTTTAGTATGCCCTGTTCCCTTAGCTCGGTATCAGGGTATTTCAGAATATTTCTCTTGTTGTACAAGTTCATTTTCTTGTTTAGTTAGAGTGCTACCTGTTTATTATTCTTTTATACTGTCACCTGTTGATTATTTATATTTGGACTGCTATTTTTTTTAATATCCAGGGTGAAAATGTTCCTGCCCCGTTTATGACATTTGAGTCTACTGGATTCCCTCCAGAGATTCTGAGAGAGGTATGTTTTCTTTAGTTGGGCTTTGCTACTTGTGAATCCATGGATGCATTATCTACAAATTTATCTTAACCTAGAAATTCTTGACAATGTGGGCCACTGAAAATGATATCTTTGAAATGGAAAATTATCTTCTCTCGTAGTGGGCACATCGTTTGGTATTGCTCACGGATGTAGCAAAATGGATTTGCGGTGATGCTGAGTGCCCTAATACAACGATTAGTTTTCAATTTCTGGGCACTGTAGTGAAATACTTGTGGCTATTTTCTGCTGACAAGTATTGGGAGGATTGATGTTGTTTCAGATTATAAAATGTGGCTGAGGCTTCCTGCTTCTTGTCTCTGCCACTGAATCAACAAAGAGCTTCATGCCATGAGTTGCTTAAGTAAGCAGCCATATTCACCTAGGATAGAATTTAACCACTTTTTCATTGTTTGGAACAATTTTTTACTCGCTATGGAAAATACCAATTATCTGCTGCAGGTGGGCATTCACTTATGATGCTTATTCATTTTTTTTTCATTCAGATCCATGCAGCAGGCTTTTCAAATCCCACTCCAATTCAAGCTCAGACATGGCCTGTTGCACTGCAAAACCGGGACATAGTAGCTATTGCCAAGACAGGGTCTGGAAAGACGCTGGGGTACCTAATTCCTGCTTTTATACATCTGAGGAGATGCCACAATAATCCAATGTTGGGTCCTACGGTATTGGTTTTGGCCCCTACTCGCGAGCTTGCTTCACAAATACAAGACGAAGTAGTTAAGTTTGGTCAATCATCTAGAGTTTCCTGCACAGTAAGTTCTGACCTGATATCTTTTATTATGGCCTTATCTTTTCTTGCATAGAATAATAAAGCATTGATCACAACCAATTGTAGTCCTGAAACTATGTGCACATTTTTTCTGTTTTGTTAGGCAATGCATAGTAATTAAGTTATTGGATATCAAATGTTAATAATGTGCTCTATTGATTTTAAAATATAGAGTCATAGACTCAAGTATTGTTCTTCAAAAAGTTTATGAATATGATAGCTTCACCTTTAGAAAGGTCGATGCGGCTGAGGTGGCTATCCGGGCACCTAGGCCTACTGTGTTTTTTATAGTAGTTATCTTAGAAAATGAACTTGGTGTGGTTCTGAACAATATTGCTGTGCATCGATTATTCAAGATTTCTTTCTTCTGTACCTAAGTTCCTTGTAGAATGTGTGCATTATTTCTGGTACTATGTTTACTAATGATGACATGTCACATTTCTTACATTGAAATCATCGTTGATATGTTCTTTTTCAGTGTCTATATGGTGGAGCTTCAAAGGGCCCTCAGCTAAGAGAACTTGAGCGTGGAGCAGATATTGTGGTAGCAACACCTGGACGTCTTAATGATATTCTGGAGATGAAGAAGATTAGCCTCCATCAGGTTTCATTACTTGTGCTTGATGAAGCAGACCGTATGCTTGACATGGGGTTTGAGCCACAGATACGGAAGATTGTGGATGAGATTCCTAATACTAGACAGACTCTAATGTACACTGCCACTTGGCCAAAGGAGGTGACAAAAATAGCTGGGGATTTACTAAGAGATCCTGTCCAGGTCAACATTGGCAGCATCGATGAACTTGTTGCCAACAAATCCATCACTCAGGTATTCTAATGAAATTATGATTGTTTCTTTTCATACTTTATGCTTTGCCTTTCCTTAGGATGCATAGTCCTTGAAATGCCATTGCTGACTGGTGTCAGAATTTCTATTATTGTTAAGTAGTTTGGAAAAACATTCTTTGGCACCTAATTTCTATGTGTCAGCCTTTATCTGTAATATATTATGTGGTTGTTTCTAGGATGATCCATTTCTAAGGCTCCTGTTTGTTTGCAGTATGTAGAGGTGGTTCCGCCTATGGACAAGCAGCGACGCCTAGAGCAGATTCTTAGAGATCAAGAAAGGGGCTCAAAAATCATCATATTTTGCTCGACTAAGAAGATGTGTGACCAGCTTGCTCGTGGCATTGGTCGCAATTTTAATGCTGTAAGCATTCATGGTGATAAATCGCAGGCCGAAAGAGATAATGTTCTCAATCAGTTTCGAACTGGCAGGGCTCCAATATTAGTAGCCACAGATGTTGCTGCTCGTGGACTTGATATCAAAGATATCAGGTGAGGCTTATTTGATCGTGAGATATTAAATCCTTAAAATATTTCGATGTCCAATATTACCTTACTGAACACTGACAAATTTCTGTTGCTCATTTGTACTGCACCATGTGTTTTTTGCAGAGTGGTAATCAATTATGACTTTCCAACTGGGATAGAGGACTATGTGCATCGCATAGGGCGTACAGGAAGAGCTGGTGCTACTGGTATCTCGTACACTTTTTTCTCTGAACAAGATTGGAAATATGCTGGTGATTTGGTGAAACTCTTGCAAGGTGCCAACCAGCATGTCCCTCCACAGTTGCAAGACATGGCTGCACGCAGTGCTTCTGGAGGTCCAAGAAACCAGGCTGCTGGGATGAGTCGCTGGGATGGGCCTGGTGGTCGTCGTTTTGAACCTGGTGCTGACCCTGTTGGTTATGGTGGTGTTAGGGAGGGTCCTGGAGGTTTCAGTGGTCGTGAGGGCCCAGGTGGATTTGGTGGCCGGGAAGGCCCTGATGGCTTGGGTGGCCGGGGTGGCCCTGGTGGCTTCGGTGGCCACGAGGGCCCTGGTGGCTTTGGTGGCCGGGAACGGGAGGGTCCTGGTGGCTTTGGTGGCAGAAAGGGCCCAGGTGGCTTTGGTGGACGAGATGGCCCTGGGTCAGGTGGTTTTGGTGGTAGAGGGGAGCGTGGATCTGGTGGTTTTGGCAGTAGAGGCGGATCAAGCCCTGGGGGCTTTGGTGGACGTGGTGGCAGGGGTGATTCTCCTGGTTTTGGTGGGCGTGGCAGGGGTGATTCTCCCGGTTTTGGTGGGCGTGGCAGGGGAGATTTTTCTGGTGGACGTGGTGGCAGGGGCCGTGGATTTGGCGGGAGGGGACGTTCTGACCGAGGCCCACATGACCGGTTTGTCTCAGATGGACGGGGACGATATGATAACCGTCGAGGATTTGGAGACAAGGGTAGGGATCTGAGCTACAGCCGCAGCCCAGATAGAGGCCGGTCACGGGGTTATGACAGAAGAAGTGGAAGCAGGAGCATTAGTAGGAGCAGGAGCCGCAGCAGGAGCTGGTCACGCAGCAGAAGCCGCAGCAGGAGCTGGAGCCGTAGTCGGAGCCGCAGCAGCAGCCGGAGTCGTAGCAGGAGCAGGAGCCGTGACCATGGGGCAGCACTGGAGCGCAGGCCCCGAGCAAGATCTGGTTTCGATGTGCTGCCTCCTGCAGCTGGAGCAGCCGGACCTGCTGCACCTGTCCCTGTCCCTGTCCCTGTCCCTGGACCAGCAGCACCACCTGTTCCTGCTCTCGCACCTCAACAATCACTGGCCGATACATCTTCAATGTCGCCAATGTCTCCTGGTGGCCTAGTCCAGCCAGCTGCTGCCGCACCGTTGATATGTGGTGGGAATGACAACAGCTTTGGCGGCACACCAGCTGGCCAACCTTTCCAAGGGACTGACGCTGCGTTCCCCAGTTTTCCTGCTGGCGAAACATTTCCTGGCGCAGCAGTTCAGCAGGCCGCTCCTGATGTATAATGATTAATGAGTTGAACGATATCTAGTGCACTGCCCCCTTTCCCCTTATTCAATCTGGTGTAAAATAGGAAAAATGAGTTTTGGGGCAGTAGTTTATATGACTCAAATAAGTTTTTCCACAATTTCTGATGATCTCGTGGTGAATTGTCGTATGGATCTCGTGTATTCTCGTGGTGAATTGACGTATGGATCTCGTGTGTTCTTGTGCTGAATACATGAAAAAGGAGATGTGGTCAATTGCAACTTTGTTTTGCAACTTTGTTTTGTTGTGCTGAATACATGAAAAAGGAGATGGGTAGGGGGTGCTGAACACAAGGTCAATACAGATTTTTGTAGTTCAAAAATTAATGGCAAGCATGTCTACATTTTTTAAAATTTCTTTCAAAATTTGTTGTTTCTGGGTCAACTGTATTGTCGCTTCGTGTTCTAATGTTTCTTTTTTTTATTTGTTCTAAATTCTGTTTGTTTGACCGGTTTTTCTGGCCTACGCGAGGTAAATTCAAATTTTTTGGAGTGAAAAAAAATATTCACAAACAAGTGTTCAAAGCAACAGACGATTGAATTTTGCACAAAATCTAAAAAGGATTTTCACAGCGGTCTCCCATAGTCCCATTGGTCTCCTACTATTCAGTGGGCCCACTTGTCATGGACACCCTCTCAGAGTCACTGACAATGTGTCCCAGTCTCCCGCGATCTCCCATTCGTCTTCGACCATTCTGAACTTTTCCTTTCCCTTCGTCCCCTGCTGTATCCGCCTCTCCCCTGCCGCCGCCGACCCCTACGCTCCTCCTCCGCCGTCGCCTCCGTCTACAGCACCCCCTACCCAGCCCTTGCCACCCGCAACTCGCCGCCACCGTCGCGCGCGCCGTCCCGGGTTCTCCTCCGCGCGCGGCTCCGAACCCCGCAGGAGCGGGGAAGACATGGCCGCGGCACCGGCGCGGGCACTCGCCGCCGACAAGAGGTCCCATCCGCTTCGCCTCCTTATTCTTTCTCCCATTTCTATCTCTTTGTGTTTCCATTGGGTTCAGTTGGTGCTCCCCGTCTACAAGGGTTTAGGGTTTATCGCTGCAGGCGGGGGTTTGCTGCTGCCGCTGCGGCTCCGGGGAGGGCGCCGGCGGCAGGGGTTGATGAGGCGGCCCCGAAACCCACTAACTTGCCAAGCCAGAGGTGACATTTCTTTTGCCCGGCGTAAATCATCACCTGGAGATGCCATTCTTAGTTGAATTGGGGGTTTTAGATTGTGCTTATCACCCACTGGGGCTTCATTCCAAGGCGGGTTGTTCCCTTTCCAATGTTTATGTGTTTATATAGCTTGACAATGATTTTTATAGTTGATGGATGGAGGCACAGTTAGGATTGCACTACTGTTAAGTAAAATAGAGGAAGTTGGGTCAATCATATGTATGTTTTCGTATTTTTTGTCCCTTGATGATTGAAATTACGGTCCTAATTTTGTCAAGTAACTATGCTGGCTTAAATGCATAAACAGTGTTGATTCAGTGTCAAAATGGGTTGCCTTTAAGCGGTCATGGGGATCCCTTGTGTGTATTGTTTGAGTAAATACTAGAATAAACAATATTGACTGTTTCCCTGGGATTGCTGTTTAGCAATTTCCCCTTAAGTCTGAACTCTGTTTAACAATATTTCCTCGACTGTCTCTCAAGAAGGGTGGAGGTTCTGGGTCATTTGTGAACATCAATGACCACCCTTCTTCTCCAGGAAGCTCAAGCACGTCGACAGATGAAAGTGACTTGCTCGACTCAACTGTTTCTTGTGGTCGAACTTCACATGATTCTGTAACTGTGATAAGCCGTCCTCAAAGCACAGAGTTAAGACCAGGAAGCTGGAAATTTGCACATTCTCAAATTTCTTTCTTGGATGTTCTGAAAGCCCCATTAAGGACTATTGCCAAAAAGGTATGCATTCCATATGTTACTCATGTTGTCAGCTAACTGAACACATATAAATATCATGTATAAAACAATAATATATTTTGCCAATGCAGAGGCCTACATCACACAGAAAGGGGTTTACCATATGTGCAGATGATTTCCCAGTACTTGATTCCAAGAACTCTCAGTCAAATGGTCAACAAGGTGTCTACATGTACCACCAGATTATCTTGCCTAAGTCTGCTTATAGTTGTTTATGCAGTTACATATCTAAAATCATAATTTTGCCCAACAATAAACTGTATTCTTGATAAATTTATGGTAGTGGTGCTAAATGCTTTGTCAGTTCCATATAGTTTATTTAATATACCTACAACATATGTTCTTTACTTAGTGCCTTCTCATTTGCAGGCCATTGTTTTCAAGGGCGACCATCTTTTAGCGCTGTTGTTATCGCGGCACGAGATGAACGAAGAAAGATCCCGTTAACTGGTACACACCTTATTCACTGATTCTCACCCATTATTTTATATTTCATAACTTAGGTTATCATAGAAATTTTCTTTTATACAATTTTACTTTCCTTTCCATATGATGAGATATATTTGTTTTGTCAGGAGGTGATCCTGTTTCTACTGCAAATTTCTCTTGGGAACCAGAACAGGCTCAACTACATGCTACACAAACTCCTGATATATGTATGCCTCCTCCATGTATTGATTACTGGCATCCTCCTTCTGATCACCCTCCTGACAGGAATGGAATTTGTCTTGGAGGAGTGGTATCATATGGTCCGTGCAAGCCTGCAGACAAGACTGTCAGCTTCCCTGTTGAACCATTTACTCATGACGGTCAATCCGTTCTGAACCAGGGCGAAGAATAAAGGCATGGTCCACATGGGGTTTATCACCCAGAAAACAATGGTTCCTGTTATGCTCATGTGCCTGTTGATACTTTTGTCAAAAGTTGACCTCATCTCATACTTGAAAAGGTCAAAGATAACCATTCAGATGCACTCGAGAAGCAACCTGTCATCAAGAAGGATGAAGCACTGTTAGAGAAAATAAAGTGCCTACCTCATCACATACTCGGAAAGGTCAAAGGTAACCATTCAGATGCACTTGAGAAGCAACCTGTCATCAAGAAGAATGTGGCACTGTTAGAGAAAATTAAGTGTCTAAACATCAAAGCTGGAAATCTTCGTGCCTGTAACATGCCAGAAATATCTTTGTGCAATGAATCCAAGGTTGAATGCCCCAAAGCCTCAATTTAAAAGCAGATCATCTAGCAAATGATGTCCCCTTCAGCGCTGCCACCAGTTATATCACCTCTGCCTTTGATATGGCTAATTCTGTTTCTGAAAGAAGTAAGCATGTGTTGGTTGGTACATCAAATATGTCTGCTATTCTTGTAACGACTGATCTGTCAGAAGGACATGTTACTGAATTCAGTGAAGCTAAAAAGATGGGCAACTCTGCTGATAATCATGTATATGGAGTAGTGGATACACCAACAAACCTCTGTGGCAGTTCAGCTACGGACACTGCATCTAATATCTGGGGACATGGATGGAAGGAACACTCTACTGTTTACGCTTTGCCAGTCTCTACAACAAATAATCATGAAGATCAACCACTTGCTGGGAACTGCTCACAGCAGGTGCATGCGAGAACTGCTAATGATTTGCTGAAATCTCCTTATGAAATCCAGGTACTTGATTGCCATTTTGCATGATGCAATGTAATTTTCCACAGTATTGTTAATATTGTGTTGCACTTGATCTGGAATACACTTTTCCTGTAACATAATCAGGGTCACTGAAATGTTTTGTAATTTTGTTAGTACGAGATATACTGAGTTAGTACCTAGACATGTAAAGAGAGGTTTCTGTTTCTTGCATGCATGGCTTTTACTCTATATAAATGTAAATTCATCTGTATCCATGTTAAGGTTGATGCATATCCTTCAAAATATGCACCCTTGTCCTATATAGTGTAATTCTTACATGTTCTATTTAGGCATGTTCATTTCCTTATTATTACTCCACTTGTATTGCCTCCTAATTTCTGAACGTAATACTCAATGCTGGAGTATGTATTAGGCCCATGAGGCTAAGGCCCATGTGGCCCATGTATGGTTACTATATAGCTACCCTTCTAGGGTTAGCCCAAATCAATAGAATCACAATCTCTAGCATGGTATCAGCAGCCAACCCCTCTCCTCTCCCTCCCCAGCCGCCGGCCCCTACAGGCGCCGCCACCCAGGCCCGCCGCCCACCATGGCCGGCCGGCCAACTCCCCCTCCCCCTCCTTCCCATTTCCAAGTCTTCTCCTCTCTCCCTTCTCCATCCTGGGCATAGGTAGCCTCTCCACCCTCCCAGCCGCCCCCACCAGCCGCTGCTCCTCTGCAGCTGCTCCCAGCCGCCGGCGCGCACCCTGCCTGCACCCAGCCGCTCCAGCCCCTTCCTGTGGCGGCCGCCGGCGCCCACTCTGCCGCGCCCTGCACCCAGCCGCGCCCAGCAGTGCCCGCCGGCGCCTTCTCCCAGCCGCGCCCTGCACCCCACCCCGGCCTTCAGGCCGCTGCCCTGCCTGCTGGTCTCTCTCTAGCAGCCCTGACCGCCCTTGCTGCCTTCACCGTGGGGGGGGGCACGGCCGTCCATACCCCCTGGCCAGCCGCTGCACTGACCGCGGTCGGTGGTGCGGCCGCCGGGGGTGCCGCTCCTTCAGCGCCGCTGGACACCGGGGAGGTGGTCGGGGGCCTTCCAGTCACCGCCTCCGGGACTCCCAATCCGCCTCCGGTGGTGACGGACCGGCCCGAAGCCGCTGCCTTTCCCGGAGCGCGCCCCGACTCCGCCCTCGCCGCCGCCCTCGTCGCCGCACGGGCTGCCGGCGCGGAGGGGCAGGCCCAGGTGCGCGCGGCCGCCCTCGTGTGGGAGCACGAGCGCGCCGCGGCCGACGCCTTGGCTCGCCAGATCGCCGAGGCGGAGCGGCTCCTCTCTCCCGCCTCTCCGGTCGCTGGGGCCACCTCCTCTGCCTCGCCGAGTCGCCGTGTGTCTCACACCGCCGTCCTCTGGCACGACCCAGCCGACCCGCTCGTGGCTCAGCTTCACTACCAGGCCGGGGGGTCCAGAACATTCGCCTCCTTGTCCCGGTCGTCCTCGAGCCGGAGTCGCCCTCCTACGCCCGCTGGCGGGACCTGGTGCTTCTCACTCTTTGCCGCTACGCCCTCGACGACCACGTCCTCGTTGACGCCTCGGTCGCCGTCCAGACCCCGTCGTGGCTTCATCTCGACAGCGTCGTCCTCTCCTGGATCCTGGGGACGATCGCTCTGGACCTCCACGACCTCGTCCGCACCTCCCCGGACGTGCGCAAGGCGTGGCTTGCCCTTGAGGGACAGTTCCTGGGCAGCGCCGAGGCCCGGGCTCTGCGCCTCGACGCGAGCTTCCGCACCTTCGTCCAGGGTGACCTCTCCGTCGGCGAGTTCTGCCGTCGGATGAAGGGCATGGCTGACTCCCTGGAGGACCTCGGGTGGCCCGTGGAGGATCGCATCTTGGTCCTCAACGTCCTCCGGGGGCTCAGCGACCGCTACGCCCACCTCCGGACGTAGATCACCCGTCAGAGGCCCTTCCCCACCTTCCTGGAGGTCCGTGACGATCTCGTCATGGAGGAGCTCACGCAAGGCCTCCAGCCGGGATCCACCACTTCTATGGGGTTCTCGTCCTCCTCGATGGCCCTGGCTGCTACTTCGCCACGTCCGTCTGCTCCACCACGGTCGTCTGCTCCACCGCCACCGTCTCTCCTGGGTCCCCCTCCCTCCGGGTCGAGCGGAGGTGGGGGGTCGTGGCGGTCGTCGTCGCCGCGGAGGGGGTCGCGGGGGTGGCCGGGGTGACCTCACCCAGGCTCCGGCACCGGGTGGGCCGCAGGGGGGGCACCGTGGCCTTCCTTCCAGAACTCGTTGTCCGCATCTCCATGTGGCCCTACCACGCCCCCGGGGCCGACTCTCGTCCACCGGTGGCCATGCTCACCGGAGCTCCTCCTGCTGGTCCTCCTCCGGGCGCCTTCCCTGCTATGCCGTGGACTTCACTACCAGGGGTCGCCGGTTGGGACCAGGCGGCCCTGGCTCGCTCGTTCAACACCATGGGCCTGACACCTCTAGTCGGACCCGAGTGGATCGCTGATTCGGGGGCCACCTACCACACCACTCCTGACCTCGGTATACTTTCGTCGCTCCACTCTCCCTCTTTCTCTCTTCCTTCGTCCATTATGGTCGCAAATGGTTCGTGTCTTCCAGTCACGTCTGTGGGTACCGCCGGTGCTCATGACACCCTCCGTCTTCCTGATGTTCTTGTTGCTCTTTCTATGGTTCACAACCTTCTTTCTATTCGTCGTTTTACAGCTGACAATTCTTGTTCTGTGGAATTTGACTCCTTTGGTCTTACTGTAAAGGATTTGGCTTCCCGACGTCCTCTGCTCCGATGTGACAGCACCGGCCCCCTTACACCCTTCGCTTCCCGGCGGCTCCTTCTTCTTCGCCGTCCGTTTTGTCAGCTGCCTTCGCCGCTTCTACTTCCTCTACTACTTGGCACCGGCGCCTCGGCCATCCTGGACGTGATGCCCTGATACAGCTCAGTCGTAGCTCCGGTCTTCCATGTACTCGAGCTCATGATGAGCAACTGTGTCATGCGTGCCAATTGGGCCGGCATGTTCATCTTCCTTTTCATAGTTCTTCTTCCCATGCGGCCCGCATTTTTGATCTTGTACATTGCGACTTATGGACATCTCCTGTTCTCAGTATTTCCGGTTATAAGTACTATCTTATGGTGGTTGATGATTTTTCGCATTATTCGTGGACGTTTCCCCTCCGTGCGAAGTCTGATACGTTTACCACGCTCCTTCACTTCTTCACTTGGGTGTCCACACAGTTCGACCTCACCATCAAGGCCGTCCAGTGTGACAATGGTCGCGAGTTTGATAACTCCACCTCCCGAGCATTCTTTCTCTCTCACGGTGTTCAGTTGTGCATGTCTTGCCCATATACCTCTTCGCAGAATGGCAAGGCTGAGCGGATGATTCGCACCACCAACGACACCGTGCGCACCCTTTTGTTTCAGGCCTCTCTTCCTGCTCGCTTCTGGGCTGAGGGCCTGCACACCTCCACCTACCTCCTCAACCGCCTTCCTTCTGCCGCCTGTCCAGCTCCCACGCCACACCACGCCCTCTTCGGTACCCCTCCTCGGTACGATCACCTCCGCGTGTTTGGGTGTGCGTGTTACCCCAACACCGCTGCCACTTCCTCCCATAAGCTGGACCCCCGCTCCACTCGGTGTGTCTTCCTCGGATACTCCCCGGATCACAAGGGGTATCGGTGCTTTGACCTCACCTCCCGACGTGTCCTCATCTCTCGCCATGTGGTGTTCGATGAGTCCGTCTTTCCCTTCTCCAGCACCACCACCCCTCCGGTTCCTGACCCTCCCTCCCTCTTTCCCGCTGACACGGTGGTCCAGCCACCTTTTCCGTGGTCTCCTGCAGGTACCGCTGTGCCGAGCTCCTTGCCGACCTCCTGTCCCGGCTCCCCGGTGGGTCCGGGCCCGTCGTCCTCTGGCGCGGCCCTGCCCTCTCCGGTTGGCGCAGACCCGGGGCCTTCGTCCCCCGCTTCTGCCCCGGGGGGGGGGGGGCGTGCCAGTCGCCCTCGCCGAATCCTGCCCCGGCACCTCCGTCGAGGTTCGCCGCGCCGGTACGGGTGTACCAGCGCAGGCCACGGCCGCCGCCGCTCGCGGTCCCTTCTCCGCCGGGGACACCGACACCACCACCGCAGTCCCCGCCGACTCGTGGTGCCCCGCCGGTCTACCACCCGCCGCTTCTTCACCGACACCCGCGGCATGTTCACCCGATGGTGACACGGCACGCGGCTGGCACATTGCCGCCCCTTGCCCTTGCGGCGTCGACCGGCGACGCGGTGGTCTCCCCGGTACCCTCTTCCGTCCGCGACGCCCTGTTGGATCCTCACTGGCGCCGCGCGATGGAAGAGGAGTACGCCGCGCTACTCGCCAACCAGACGTGGGAGTTGGTGCCGCGGCCGCCAGGCTCCAACGTCGTCACCGGCAAGTGGATCTGGACCCACAAGCGTCGGGCTGATGGCACTCTCGAGCGCTACAAGGCTCGATGGGTCCTCCGGGGTTTCACTCAGCGCCCGGGAGTCGACTATGATGAGACCTTCAGCCTGGTGGTCAAGCCGGCCACCGTCCGTACGGTGCTCTCGCTGGCGCTTGCTCGGTCATGGCCTGTCCATCAGCTGGATGTCAAGAATGCCTTCCTGCACGGCCTTCTCACCGAGACAGTATACTGCAGTCAGCCGGCGGGGTTCGTTGATTCCACCCGTCCTGACATGGTCTGCTGGCTCAACAGGTCTCTCTACGGCCTCAAGCAGGCATCTCGGGCGTGGAACCACCGGTTTGCTGCTTTCTTGCTGACACTGGGGTTCGTGGAGGCCAAATCTGATACATCACTGTTCGTCTACCACCATGGGGCTGACACTGCATATTTGCTGCTCTATGTTGATGACATTGTCCTCACAGCCTCCAGTGAGCCACTTCTCCGTCGGATCATTGCCGCTCTCCAGCAGGAGTTTGCGATGAAGGATCTGGGTGAGCTCCACCATTTCCTCGGGGTCACGGTTGAGCACCGTCCTGCTGGGTTACTTCTTCACCAGCGACAGTATACTCGGGATATCCTAGAGCGAGCTGGGATGACTAACTGCAATTCCTGCTCCACTCCGGTCGATACTCAGGGCAAGTTGTCTGAGGTTGAGGGACCCCCGGTGTCTGACCCCACTGCATACAGGAGTCTCGCCGGGGGCCTTCAGTACCTCACCTTCACCCGGCCGGACATCACCTACGCGGTTCAGCAGGTCTGTCTTCATATGCATGATCCTCGGGAGCCTCACCTCACGGCTCTCAAGCGCCTCCTCCGCTACCTCCGGGGCACACTCGACTACGGCCTTCTCCTCCACCGGGCCACCTCCACCGACCTCGTCGTCTACACCGACGCTGACTGGGCGGGGTGCCCGGACACTCGCCGCTCCACCTCCGGCTACGCCGTCTTCCTAGGCGGCAACCTGGTGTCCTGGTCGTCCAAGCGCCAGCCGGTGGTCTCCTGGTCCAGTGCTGAGGCGGAGTACCGCGCTGTCGCCAACGGCGTGGCGGAGGCCTCCTGGCTCCGGCAGCTTCTTGCAGAGCTGCACACTTCGCCCTCCCGGAGCACACTGGTCTACTGCGACAATGTCAGTGCGGTCTACCTCTCCACCAACCCCATCCAGCACCAGCGGACGAAGCATGTGGAGATCGACCTCCACTTTGTCCGTGATCGGGTGGCCATGGGCGAGGTGCGGGTCCTTCATGTTCCGACGACCTCCCAGTTCGCGAACATCTTCACCAAAGGCCTCCCGTCCCCGACCTTCGCCGAGTTTCGCTCCAGCCTCAACATCACCGGTGGCTAGTTGCGTCTGTGGGGGGTCGCGTGTGTTCTTTCTTGTTCAGCCTGGAACTCCGCTGCGCCGGTAGTTCAGACTGCGGGGGGTGTTGGAGTATGTATTAGGCCCATGAGGCTAAGGCCCATGTGGCCCATGTATGGTTACTATATAGCTACCCTTCTAGGGTTAGCCCAAATCAATAGAATCACAATCTCTAGCACTCAAGAATTTGGCATAACATAAATAATGTTTTAAAAGTGAGCAAGTAACATTGTAAAAGGACGAATTAACTACCCTATTTCCATAAATCTTAGTGTTTGTTGTTTGAACTTTTGTTTAATTGATTTATTGAGCATTCAAGAAGAGAGTTGTCTGCTCAAAATGCACAACCACAGGGAGAGGAGAGGGAAAAAAGTCAACAAAAGGCAAAGTCTATTGCAAAACTGGAATTTGTACAAAATCAGAAGTCAAATGCACCTTGTAAATCTGGTGATTCCCATGTATATGGAGGATGGAATGCTTTGATGAACAAGCTTGGTTGTGCTGAGCATATTCCATTTAACATTTCGAGACATGGATGGGAAGGTCACCCTGCAGTTGACTCTTTGCCAGTTATGACAGATTCTCATCAAGATCAATCTTTTCCTTGGAATACCTCTCAGCAAGGGCATGTGCTAACTGATGATGTTCTTAATTCTCCTCGTTATGAAATTCAGGTATGAAGTTGTCACTTTGTCTGACACCATGCTATTTTCTACTATTGTCAATTAAATGATATCTTGTACCTGTCCAGGAATGCATGCTTTTCTATGACATTATCAAGGCCACAAAACTGTTTTGTTATTATGATGAGACCAATTGATATTTAAATGCCATAGTTAGCATATCATTCAAGCATACAATATGAAGAGATGTTTGTGTTCAGAAATTCTTTTATTCAATAAGTTCATCAATATCAATGGTAACATTAATGTCTATCCTCCAAAAGCTAGTCTTTCCTATACATTGTTACTCCATGTACAGTGTTTATTGAGTATCTTGAAAGTTGTGCATGCATATAAAATAAAAAGAACTAAAAGCAGGCAAGCAAAGTGAAGGACCTGAGGTGTCCATTGTCTCTGAATCTTATATTTGTGTTATTGTAACTTCTGTTTATTTGGTTCATTTAGCATTCAAGATGGAGAGAGTCTTCTACCAAAGATGCAAAACAACTACAGATGGAGAATGAAAACATCGAACATAAGGCAACATTTATTGCCAAACTAGAAGACTTGAGCACACGACCATTTGTACATAGTCTGAAGTCGAATGAGGCACCTGGTGAATCTGTTGATTACCATGTATATGCCAGATCGAATGCATTAAGAAACAGGCATGGTAGTTGTGCTGAGGATATTTCATTTAGCATGCCTGGACATGGATGGAAAAATCACTCTACAGTTGACTCTTTGCCAGTTGTAAGGACAGATACTTGTCAAGATCAATCATTTCCTGAGGGCACTTCTTAGCAGGTGCAGGGGAGAGCTGTTGATGATATGGTTAACTCTCCTGGTTATGATATTGAGGTACCCAATTGTCATGTTGTGTGATGCCATATTATTTTCTTCCTTTGTCAACTAAGTGTTGTCTAATACTCGATTAGGAATAGTTGATTTCATACCATGGTATCATGGTCACCAAACTGTGTTGCAATTGTGAGACCAGTTTACATTGAAATGAAATGCCATGCTAATCAATCATAAAATATAAAAAGATATTTCTGTTGCTTCTAGGAATGCTTCTACTTGACATATTCATCTATGATGTTAAGATTTAATGCTTGTCCTGTAGAAGTTGAACTTGGTTGGACTCTTTTCCTACAGTTTTGCACACATCCTATATAGGTGCATCCTTTTCATTATAGGTTGCTCCATTTCGGTTGCTGTCAAATTTCTTAAAAGAGTACCAAAAAGAGTGATGCTTATACATAAATAAAATGTGAAAAATGGGCAAACAGCACAGACAAGTCTTAGTGATGTGTCATTTCTCCAAGAATCTTGTAGTGATGTGTCATTTCTCCAAGAATCTTGTTTTTTTTTGGTTGCTAACTATGTTTATTTGGTTCATTCAGCTTTCAAGGAGAGAATTGTCTGCACAGCATCCAAAACAACTGCAGGAAGAGGAGATGGGAAAACTTCAACAAAAGGCAAAAGCTAATGCAAAACGGGAAGAACTGAAGAGATGTTTGTTTGTACAGAATCATATGTCGAATGATAAAATAAAAAATAGATATTCCTCCACATATTTTGGTACTGGCCTGATCTAATTTGGTATTATCCCCACCTATTTAATACCTCTAGGTCCTTTCAGTTGGGTACCTCTTATTTTTTCACCATCCGATCTCGTCCAATATATAGTCCATATTTTTTCCGACCATTGTAAAATTTCTCTTATTTAATTCATGGCAGCTGTAGTACTACTCTACTAGGAAACATTATTTTTCAACTTTCATTCAGCCATACAATAGCACCCCACAGGCTGATCCTGTAGTGGTTTCAGAACAAATCTTGTGTCAGTCACTTGTGAGCTGTATGATGCCTGGATATCACTTGAGCATTGACGAAACAAAATACTGTGATGATTGGTTTGATTAGAGTACAATTTGGTGCTGCATTTGCCGAGTGTTGTCAAATTAGAATACGATTCATTTTTTTACTTGCAGTATTCTTCCACATTTCAAAATTTCTAAGATGACAATACATTCATTTTTTTCACCAACGGTCTATAATACGAACTAAGAAAGGAGGAGGTTCCAAATTGGCTCCAGCGGATTGTGCCTGTAATCCTTAACTCTGTTGCCCATTTCTTACAGTAATTAGTAACAGAATATGTGTATCACGTGTACTACATACAGAAAATACAATACGAGTTTCATTTTGTATAACGAAAGCATGTTAAATGCATATATTTTAGTCGTGAACTTACTATGTCGTTAATGTGTGCGAGCCTGGCCTTGTTCTCTTCTGACTCACACCACTGCTGTAGCTCCCGGTTCTCTAAAATAATTAGCTTCTCGAGGTTGGTGAGCTGCTGTACACATTGAGGCAAAGACTTGATGCTCGTACAACTACTGATGGCGAGTTTTTTTAACAGATGTGATGTCGCTCAGCCATTCTGGCAGTGCCGACATGCTGTTGCAACTCGTCAATGCCAGATCTTGAAGGGAAAAAAGTTGCTTTATGCCCTCCGGCAGGCTTGAAGGGAAACTCAACTTCTGTAGGGCAGGGAAGTGGTGAAACAGCCTGAAATTGTTGCGCTGGCTAATTCCGAGGGTCAGGCTAGTGGTTGGAGTAGAGTTGCAGAGGTAATGGCTGCTGATTTCTACCTCCTCCAGTGAAGATATAACTTGGTCGCACATAAATATCATGATCCGATGGCATTTTGGTGGACATGGTTTCATCCTCATCCTTGGACAAACAGATACGTGGAAATCCTCAAGCACAGGGAACATGAACTCCACACCGTCCTCGCCAGGGTATGTTGTATTCCACTCCTCCAATCCATTCATATCAGCTACGTTGACTTCTTTCAGTCGTGGAAATGCTCCTTTGCCACCACCGCTGATACCCCTGTCAATTTTTTGTAACCCTAGGTAAAGACTCGAGAAGCAGAAAGTCTAGGCATGGTAACTGTCCAAGTGGTGGTAGGTTGCTACATTTACGCAGATTACACAGGAGAAGGCGAGTAATATTCGGGAGATGGTGAGAAATGGCCATGAACCAGCTAGGAAAGCTTAGACTGCTATAGCCATTTAGAATGAAGGACTTCAGACTCATCGGTGGCACAAGTTCTCCCAACAAATCCTTGTCCTCTACAAGTCGATCAGCATCCAATGTCCAAGACAGTCTCAAGTCAACAAGGTTCTGTCTGGTAGACAGTTTAAGACTCTGGGCTTCTTCCAGAAATCTGACGTTTTCAAGGGAAACAATATTTAACTTACCAATGTGGCTTTCACCATGGAGCTGGTGCAGATTGCTCCGACCACTGACGTCATCAGCACGAACCTTAAAGAATGATAATGTCAGAGAATAATGCAACAGAGAACGGGCCTGTTCTATCAATCAATTGGTCTGAACTCTGAACACCCGTCCAGGAGTAAAGACTTCACGCACATCGCGACAGCTGTCCTCACGTTGACAGGGATAGCAGTGCACATCCTGCTCTGGCTTGACCGCTGTGGAAGCAACCAACCTGCGGCCGGGAGGGATTATTACAACGTCGAGCTTGATCGTTACTGTAATGTCCTGGAATTTATGGTTTCTGCCAGAAGCCGGGTGGAAGGCCGTCGGTCCGCAGAGGCTCGACGACAAACCCCGGCACAACAGAACCCGCGTTATGGGTTTCCCTGAATGACAGGTGGACCCTTCCGTTCGAGCAGCCACTTACGGGACTGTCCCACACCTAGTGTTTGGGGGAAAAAATTGGGTGGAGACCGTATGCACCCAACCCCCCTGCATACACACCTCCATCAGCTGCCGCGTGTCCATCCAGAAGAAATTGACGCCTGTGCTGGCCTGCTGTACACCCCTGCTTTGGCCGGGGTACCATGCGGTCACGTCAGGGCGTCAGAGGCGGCTCTAGAATTGGGCAGGCTTGCCGTCGGATCCATACAGGCACCCACGCGGCAGCCATACGACCTATGTATGCACCGCTACCCCGTGGATACTGTCTCCATCGAATTTTCTTCGGTGTTTGGTCGAAAATTCGATGGAAAAAACTAAACATCGAATTTTCTCTGATAGCACCCCTCTGCTCCGCAACATCAGAGCCAATATCAAACGGACCTATGACCTATCTAATCTCACAGACAAGATTTTAGTTTTTTCTCGAATACGCAAAAGGTTGAGATGCAGCTCGGCAGCATTTTAGTATCCACACGATACATAGGGACAATTATTCATTATTAGTACAAAAAGTTCGAATACTCGATCTTGTTCACCAAGTAAGCACAAGTAAGACCATGTTAAACCGTGGGCTTGGATGGACAGAAAAGACGGTCTTTCCCATTTGTTCATGGGAACAGCGTAGGGTGGTGCAGTAGATCATGAATGACCATCGTAGATAAACTGCGCGGCGTTTTATTTGGCGAGTGCAGTCTCCACCGAGGCAATCATGTTCTGCATCCTCACAGTCAGGAAGCTGCTGTCGCTTGCCACGACCCGTGTTCCTGCACGTTGCCACCCGTGCGAGCTCAGCCATGACAGCATATATGGCAACCCTGCCGCCACATCCTTGGCCATCCCATCCCTCATTTTGATGATGTCGTTGTAGAGTTTCCTTCGGAGGGCGGCCATGTCAGGGTTGGAGCTGGGATTTGCCGTAGGGTCGACGTACCCGAGCAGGTTGTTGAGTTGATCCAGCACCCGATCCTTGTCCACGCCTCGAACGTCCCAGCACTTGACTCCCGCCTCGAAGACGTACGTCCAGTGATGACTAGCAGTGGCGATGCCGTCCCAGATGTTCAGAACACGGTCCAGGATCTGGACTCTCTGAATCTCGGTCTCCACTTCGGGAGACATGGAGCTGTCTTGGCCCGCCAGCATCTCCGTCGGAGTCGGAGGTCTCTCCACGCACACTTTAGCTTCGTCCACCTTGATCATCATCTGTTCCGCCTTCTTCATCTCGTTGGTGTTGCTGTCATCCATGGTCAGGGGGTTTCTGTACCTTGCCTTTACAGTCAAGAGACTGGTCTCTGTTGCCACAGAAGCAGAGTGGCCTTCCTCTTCAGGAACGTTCACGCACACTAGGAAGTTCTTCTCCTCGTCGCCATAGAGATCCCTGATTTCGATCCTACTACACCGGGTCTCACGGCCGATAAAGTCATTCTTATGGAGCCCGCTCTTGATTTCTGATATCTTGACCTCCGGGTGTGCGGCCTCAATGGTGATTTCCACGTCCTGCGAGACTATGGACGTTAATCCACCAATGCACAGTGCCATGGCATCCTCCATGTTCCTCGAGCCCTCATTGGCGAAGGAGTAGGTCCCATAACCTTCGCGGGCAAGGTAGTACAACGTGCGTGGATCATGATTGGTGCCAAAGCCGAAGGTATAGGTAGCGAATTGCCGCCTCTGTGCAATGTCTGTGTCTGCTTCCTCCAAGCTTTTCCGTGCCATGTTCGCTTGACATTCCTTCAAGATTTGCTTGTCTTTTCCATCTGATAGGAGGAGGATGCCACCCACACGATTCTTCTCCGAGCGATTGTGCAGGACCTTTTTTTTTCATCAGTACATAGCAATGGAAACAAAAAAGATTAGACAGATCGTTTGATGCTAATTTTTTCTCAAAAGACAAGACAGAAACGTTCACAAACTCACATGCACAACCTCAGCCTCCCCCCTAAAAAACAGTAAACTGCACGAGCGGTTCCTAAACTTATAATGGAGTGTCGTCTAGGTCCATGAGCTTTAAAAACACATTTTTAGGTCCATCAACTTGCTAAAGTGTGCCATCCAGGTCTAAAGGACCGAAAATACCCCTATCAGCTTTGACTTGTCAATACGAAATCTCCACACTAGCGTGCCACATCGGCATCCTTAGGCGTATTTTGAGAACTTTGGACCTAATTACACTCTTTAATAAGTTTGAGGAAAAAAAATATGTTTTCAAAGTTTATGAACCTAGATAATACTCAACGACAAATTTAAGAATCACCCGTGCATTTTACTAAAAAAAAGCTACTCCCTTTGTTCTAAAATACAAGGGGCTCTAGCTATATGCACCTGCACAAGCCGTTGATGTGCATGGCCGAAGCCTCTTATATATTCTACCACGAAGGTACTCCCTCCGGTTCCAGAAAGCAAATTGTTTTGACGTTGTTCTAAGTCAAATATTTTAAAGTTAGGCTACAAATAAATTATTTTGTGTTGAGTTTGGAAATGTGAAATAAAATTTAGTTCCGTAAAGGTTTATTTTAACTATATTTTATATTAATAAATTACAGTCAAAAGTTGTTTCTCGAAGACTACGTCCATATACGAAACGACTTGTTTTAGGTAACCGGGGGAGTAGTACTGTGTGATTAAAAAATTCCCTCAATAAAACAGCTACGACTAGCTTGTGGGACCTATCTAACCAACCATCTCTCCAAAAGGTCTCTGCATGCAATGATTTCCTTAATTCTGTGAATGAGAATTAATGGACTTGTACGTTAAAGGACTTTGCAGGGTAAGGCCTTGTTTAGATGCACCCTAAAAGTTAGAATTTTTTCACTCTCTCCATCACATCAATCTTTACACCTATATATGAAGTAGTAAATATAGGTAAAAAAATAACTAATTACACAGTTTAGTTAGAAATCACGAGATGAATCTTTTGAACCTAGTTAGTCCACGATTAGACAATATTTGTCAAATAAGACGAAAATAGTACTACTCATCGGGTTCAAAATATTTGCGATCTAAACGTGGCCTAAGTAATCACAATTTATGAGAGGCACCTGAATCATTTTCGCAATGTAGTAGTACGCCTTGTTCTTAAAAATTACTTCCTCTGTACCAGTTAAGAAAGTCGTTTAGGATAATATTTAGTATATCAATGAGTGATTAATTATGGTATGTTTTTTTCCTGTTTATCCTTATTAAATAGGGTTGCGAGTATCTCTCATATAACAAGCGTTTATAGCTGTACTGTTTATTGCAGCAAGTCCTGAGACAAACGGTAGAGGTTCGATCCCTAGCGAGGATTGTCCCCCTGTTCGGCTGAGCTTATCAGCACGGCTTATCAGTCGTGGAACAGTATTTTTCTCTCACAGCAAATCAGTCACAGCCGGCTTATAAGCCAAAAAAAAACAACCTACCGAATAGGGCATGTTTTTTTCTTGCGTCAAGCGCGCGCAAATTTAGGATCTGGCGCTGGATTGCATGCCGCAAATTTAGTTGGCCGCACACTGCACGCTGGATTGCATGCTCGATTTTTTTGCCTAAGAGCGCCGGCGACACACCAGCGCCACGGAGCCAAAAGCGGCCGTCGAGCGCGTGCGTCCGCCGCCGCACCTTGTGCGAGCGAGCCAGCAAGCAAGCTAGTACTCCATCGGCTTTACGAAGGGAGCGGAGGGGACGGCAACTTCGTGAGGCGGCGCGACTTTACTACTCCTCGTGAGGACCTCGAATTCCCATAGGCCTCCAAGTATGTACTACAATATAAGCAGCGTTGCCGCGTTGGCCCAATAGCATCGCCTATTAGCAAGCCTATTACTCTATTAGTCCAATAGAAAATGTTTTTGTCGTCAGCCGCACGGACGTCGTTTTCTCTCCCGATTGTTGCGATCCCAATTCCCAGTCTCGACGTCTCCTGTTGATGCCCTATCGGCCGCGATTGCGAGCGTGACGAACTGACGACAACGGCGAGACACCAGACCCAGGCGAGGCACTGAGGACCTGAAGGTAATACTAATCCTTCATATTTTTTTCAATTCATTCACAGTCATAGCATGAACTATTGCGAGTAGTGGGTCGATCATTAAATTTTGTTCTTTCAATCTTTCATCTAGATGCCTACTGGAATAAGTTTCAAAGATTGAAGCCATGTCTTGTGCAAATCAGTCTAGAAAATTTGAATCGGATTGGTAAAAACGTAAGAAAAAAATAAAGAATAGAGAATTTAGTCCAATCTCAGAAAATTTGAATCTTATTTTAGTCCTATTTTTTCTAGGCTAGTAGGCCTCATTTTTTACTTTCATACAAGGCCTCGAATTTCTCCGGGATGGCCCTGCTTCTCGTGAAGCGGCACGACAGAACTGGAGAGACCACGCAGGGGCATACACGTCCAAAACAGAGTTCAAAGATCTAAAATGACATTATTTGTGCAAACTACATCACATCCTAAAATGACCTTATTTACCGATACGGAGGGAGTACTTATTAGTATTACGTCTTTAAAATCCTAGAATATCTTTTTTTGTAAAACGGTGGCAGTAGTAGTAGTGGCCATTGTACGTTGAATGTAACTTGCTACACCTCCGACTCTTTTGTTCGTCCTGCATACGACGCATTGCAATCGCAACGCCAGTTTGGTTCGCACGTGGGCCCCGAAAACAAAGTTTATGCCGGCTGTGCATCGTTGTGCCTAGTTTTAACCATGCTAAAACTTCTTAGGCAAACGTCGGTATAAGTGCATGGTTGGCACACATATACCTTGTCTTTTTGCAATTAACAGTAAAAGAAGTGCTAATTTAGAAATGTGTTTAAAAACACTTGGATATTATTTTTATTATTATGGAAAAATGTAGGTATTCGTATACAATTTAGGGATTACTTGAGATTAGTAATGACAAATGCTAGTAATTTTGGTACAAATTTAAAGGGTTATTGAATTATTGTTCATAATGGCATATGTGATAATTAAATGGAGATTTAGGGGGTTACTTTAAGTTAATTTCATAGTGGCAAAGCTAGATAATTTATGTTGATATTTATGAGGGAGATTGTTAGGTTTAGTCTCATATCAGTAATTGATGGTGGGACAGCACAACATATAAGGCGGGGCCAGTCCTTACCTATCATGCTAGATTTTTTTGGTTAAGTTATGTCAAATGCCTGGTATGTTGTGGGCTCTGGTGAACCTGTTCCCGAGGAGCGCCATCGCGTGGATATAGCGAGTTGGGCCAGATCCGATATGCACTCTAACTAAATCCCCCCTGTTGGTCTCCGGAGAACCTCCAAGAGCCTCCGAAGGGCCAACAGGGTTCACCCCCAACGGGAGCTGCCGAGTTGCGTTCCAGGCGCGCGCCTTCGTAGTGGGAAGGCGGAGGAAGCGACCGGAAGGAAGGATCCCTTGCAGGGGCGGACCCACGGGGTATGCCAGGTGGGCCATGGCATACCCTATGGGCCAGCCTTGTACTTATTAACACTGGATTACCCCCCTTTAAATAATGAAATTTGCAACTAAAGCTAAAATGTGCCTTCCTATCCTAGTGGTAAGTCTATAACCTTTCATCCACAAGGTAGCCATAGCCAGTTCAATCCGTTGGAGCAGCACTTTTTGTTCTGATTTTGCATTTTTATATCCCCTTTAAAAATTACCTACATAGATCTTTGTTTAGTTTTCCTATTTTTTTATCCTACCATGTTGTGTCCCGTGAAACCTTAGTTACGGGTATTTTCCATTTTTATATCCCCTTTAAAAATTACCTACACAGATCTTTCTTTAGTTTTCCTATTTTTTATCCTATCAATGATGTGTCCCGTGAAACCTTAGTTACAGGTAGTTTTTAATTTCTGATCTTTTATCCGCTCTTGATATTAATAACATATGATATACTTTGTCCTTTATTAGTTTCTTGTTTTTTATCCCAAAAGTTGTTGTGCCCCATGAGACACATCCTGAAATATAATGGCAAATAAAAGTGATATCACTTCGGCATCATTTGTACAATGCTATTTTAAATTTCCATTTTCTTTTGTTCCCTTTAAAATTAACTGATAAATATTATACTTCACACTCTAGTTTTTCTATTTTTTCTATCCTCTATTGGTGTCTCATGAGTAGCGTTGAAAACGGATGGAAAAATTCTCGTTCCGACCCGTTCCGTTTTCCACTTTTGTCCGTTCGTTTCCGTATTTGTGGGGTCCCGTTTTCGTATTTACGGAAATGGGAGAGGGGGTTTTCCGTCCGTTTCTACGGGGTCTCGTTTTCACTCGAAATTAACCCGTATTTATTTTATTTTTCATCCTGTTTTAAATCTATATGAGATGTGTAGAAATTAATAAGTTCATAAACCTATTAATCACCAATTATGCATGTTAAGACATGGCATGCTAGTGAATACTAGACTAATAACTTCGTATGTGTATATTAATTTGTGACTTTGCTCATGTATATTCATGAATATTTAATCATATTATTCTAAATTAATTTTCTGGCTCTCCATCCGTATTTGTTCGTTTCCGTGTATCCGCCTATTCTGATTCCGTTTCCAAACCCGCATTTTCCGAACCCGATCCCGTTTCCGCCAAAAAATATAGAAACGGAAGTAGAAATAGGGCTTTTCCGTGTGTTTCTGTCCATTTTCATCGCTACTCATGAGACCTCATATGAGTGTATGGTTTTACATTTTTCAATTTTTTATCCACTTGAGATATAATAAGTATAAATAATATATTTCATCCTTGATTTTGCCATTTTTTTCAGCCCATCTCGTTGTTCCTGTGAGATACGCCATGAAATGGAATGAAAACCGTATAATGCCATGTCCCCTTTACAAAGTCGTCACTCCAACATTAGTTGTGTATCATGGAGATTAGTCAGATCAGTGATTAGAGATTAGTTTGCAGTTCGCCCAACATTAGTATTAGAATATAACTTATCATATGAGTTATTTTATGAACTATGATTGATATTGCTTTTACTGGTCACATTCATAAAGCAGTGGGTAAAATAAGTCAGACAAATAGATGTCTCTTTTATAGCTATATTTTAAATTATCTGTATTTCATTTGAACTTTTATATTGTAGTTTGTCGTAGTTTCTAGTTTAATCTTTAAATTTAACGCTTATCATACTACTAATGCATGTGGTTTTACCAAATTAGAATATAGTTTACCAAATTGAAAATGGTTTTTACTAAATTACATAAGAATTTTTTTGTGTGGCATAACCTATGCTAAAATCCAGGTCCGCCGCTGATCCCTTGGCACCACCGTGGGAGGAGGCTCGAGCGAGACCACGATGGGATCAGACGTCAAGTCCCACCAACTCCTAGTAATGACATAGGGGGAGGCAGGGCCATCTCGCTGACTGGCAGGGGTGTGTAAAGGCAAGGACTCTTCCTTCAGAACCAGCATTTGGTTTTAGAGCCTAGAAATTAAGGACCTGTTTGGTTAGAGGTGTTAAAGTTTAACAAATACTGTAGCACTTACGTCTTATTTGACAAAAAGTTTTTAATTTTGAACTAATTAGGCTTAATAGATTCGTCTCGTAAATTACTCCTAATCTGTGCCGACATGCATGCAATTAGTCTATATTTGATACTCCATACATTTGCCGCAATATTGATGTGATGGGAGTTAAACTTTAACATTCATGAACCAAACAGGGCCTAACTTTGTATCCACTTCCTGGATGTAAAGTTTTTGGATGTCACATCTGATGTCACGTAAGGGTGTGGTATGTGGTGTTTAGATACGACACCCCTAAGTAAGTTACTATGGCCTTGTTTACTATGTTACCCAGTAGAGAGCTAATGCATAGGGGGAACAGGTGCTGACGTACCTCGTATGCCTTCTTTAAGCCATTGCTGATGTGGACTCGAGACTTGACCTCTAAAGATTCCACCGCTTCAATGGCGCGCTGCTTGTGTTGGTTGGACATGTGGGTGAATATGAAGAGCTCCTCTTCCCTTGGGCCGTGCGTGACCACGGACAGCCGGTCTTCGTCTCTCAGGTTGAGGATGGCGAACTTGGCGCCCTGCTTAAGATGCTGCAGCCCGATTGCCATGGTGGTGCTCATGTCCAGCACCATAACTAGGTCGATAGGCGCGCGCGCCTGCTGTGTGTAAACTGGCGCTTTCACGCGCACCAGCACTTGGAATTTCGGACGGTTATGGGATCCAGGGACGGCGCGGACCTCCGGGAACGTGCTCAGACGAACCTTTTCGTGACAAGCGGTGGTTACAGAAACCTGCAAATATAATGAGAGTAGCAACGATTACTTAATGTGAAAATCACACTAACTCCTAACGGTAGCTAGCACCAGCCTCCTTATCAAGTTACCTGCTGTCGGGTGATTCCGGGCGAGTTAGCAGGTATTGAACGGTAGGAGCTCGTCTCGTCGGAGGATTTCTCGGAATATATTGCTGCGATGGATTTCTTGGAAGAGAAGTGCCGAAAAGGAGTCATATCAGATACTAGTATAGTACATGGATAGATAGATGTACCATATGTCTCTTTGTCTCCCTATATGTATACATGAAAAAAATCAGTAATAGATGCTACTGTGGAGTGTGGATCGGAGTAGCGCTTATATATGCACACGCCTACTACGGGTTTGGTTTATTTAAAATTAAACAACAACAATGTGTTTATCATGTTTCCTACATTCCAGACGTTTGAAACTTTGCAATTATTTTAGGTGGCATATTCAAAGCTACAAGGGTTATTCACTAATGTTTTAGAGGCTGTGAACAATGCAACATGTAGTTCCTTAAAAAAAAGCAACATTTAACATATAACACCTATGTTGTAGCGGATTTTTTTCCTTTGAGAATTAAAACGGCAGTGAACATGTTGAAAAGGTTGTTCTCTAATGTTTCATATAGTGATTTCTTATATTCACTGTCGTCTAAAAATTGTTCACATCTCTGTATGTTTATTCAGGGTTGCACAAATGTGGGGTCTGAATTAAGGTTAAAACTGTTAATAGGATGGCCGTATTCTGTTGGGTAATCTGGTTCAATTTATGAATGATTTTGTTTTTAATGACCGCAAACACAATAACAATGATGATGATGATGATGATGATGATGATGATGATGATGATGATGATGATGATGATGATGATGATGATGATGATGATGATGATGATAATAATAATAATAATAATAATAATAATAATAATAATAATAATAATAATAATAATAATAATAATAATAATAATAATAATAATAATAATAATAATAATAATAATAGCAGCAGCAACTTAATAGCAGTACAAGATACCTGTTTTGTAGAACCATCTTTTAGAAAATCCAAGGCAAGCATCTCATCGCCGAGGGAACCGCGGTGGCTCTGTAATATGGCCCGCTTTTGTGGGTCTATGGCCACGTCCTCGAAATGGTGCGACAGGTATTGCCTACTCTCCCCGAGCTGTAGGTGCCTCTTGACACGCTTCAGCCACATCACTGCCTCGGAGTTGAGCATGCACCTCGACGCGGCATAGCAGGGGTCCCAGTGGAAGACTGTGTTGGGGACGGCCAGCTCGTTGAACCTGAGCACCACCTGCCCGGCGCGGCGCATGAGCAGCACACCATCCCTAACCCACCCTTCCGCCGGCGGGAAAGGCAGCCAGCCCAGGCTCTGGGCGTCCCTGATGGTGCCGTCGACGTGTCGCAGCGCGTCGCCGAGCTGTCTTGCGGCGGCCTTGAGGTCGTAGATGGTGAAATCCACCAGCCACAGGTACCTCCGTTTGGTGTACAGCCATTTCAGGCCGTCCCGCAGAATATTTGCGGCCGTATCTAAACTGGTAGCCTTCGCACCGCCGCCCCCGGCCGCTGGAGCCTGCAGCATCAGGGGCGCCATGCACGCGGTTCCCGAGACGATGTCACCGCCGGCTACAGCCTGGTGGTGGCCATGGAGTGCCATGGTCGACCTCGCTCGTGCGCGCTAGCTCTCTCTGATCCCTTTGATGAGATCCACTACGAGATCTGCAGGAACTATGTGTAGGTAAGGGCAAGAGTGGTTGATGAGCCCATGCTTAAGAGGAATTCTGGTTGTGCAAGTAGAGTTAGTTGTAGTTTATACTGTACGCTGATATTCAGCACTGATATTAATTCGACAGCTGCCGGTCATGCATCTTGCTACTGTGTCGAGAGGGGACGCGACAGCTCCGATCCGTACGAGAAACCACTCATCGAATCGGGGGTGTTCACATGTCTAGTATGGTACTCGCTCTGTCTAAAAAAAATGCAATTATAGAAAACATATCGGTTAAACTAGTTTAATTTTGATCGAGTCTGTAGTAAATAGTAATAGCATTTATATCTCTAAATAAATTTATTATAAAAATATATTTTATAACTAATCTAATAGTACTTATTTTGTTTCCTAAGTGTTAGTAATTTTTTATATAATTTTAGTCAAAGTTTATGATGTTTGACTTCTCGGGATGTGAGAATTGTATTCTTTTGTGGATGGAGGGAGTATAATCTTGATACAATGGAGTCTGAAATAATATACGTGGCTTCGGAGAAAAATAATTAAATTATTAAACCCTGTCCTAGTTTCTTGTTAGACAATAGAACAAAGTTTCAGCCTCTACCATCCGTGGATGATACACAGCTGATAGTCATAGAAAAACACCGATGCCATAAAGTCGGCTTACACTTCTAAGGAAAGAAACAAAGTTCAGCCCAACTAGTGGACACAACGAACAAAGCAAAACACTATGCTTGAATATGATTCGTGAAGTTCCAGCCGAACTTTGCGAAGACGGCCATGACAGTGTCTCCCGTCTTCTGCATCCCTCAAAGAACCGTGGAGGGTTGCATTGGATGGTGTTGTATGTTAGGGTGGGCACATTTAAACCGTAAACCAATAACCGAACTGAATCGAACCGAAATATCAGTTTTTCGGTTTGTCGGTTCGGTTTTGGTTTTCGAATATGGAGAGTTCGGCTTTCGGCTCCGGCTTCGGTTTGCGCCCTAGACCGAACCGATTAACCGACCAACCGAAATAGACTGTGACCTCCGCTTCGCTTCGGTGCTTCCCAAGAGCGCAGAGCCCACCTAAGCCACCTCGGCCCATTTTTACCGCGTCTCCAAGCACGCAACCTCTGTCTCAGTGTCTCCCACCCCAAGCGGCCAAGCCCACTGACCACAGGCCACTTGCCCTGACCCAAACCCTAACCTTATCTAAGCACGGCGGCGGCGGCACGAGGCGCATCTGCAGCGACCGACGCGGAGGGCGGGGCCGCAAGCATCAGAGTGGAGCAGTGCGAGCAGGGGGGCGAGCACCCGAGAAGGGAGTGGAGCCGGGATTTGAGCGGCGCAGGAAGCGAGCCGCGCGACGCTGGCGTGGGACGCGAGCAGGAGGCCAGCCGAGCCGCGCGGCGCTGGCATGGGACGCGAGCAGGAGGCCAGCCGTGCAAGACGCAGGATGCGTGCAGGCCAGCAGGATCTACGGAGGCAGCGACCAAGCACCAGTTCTCATCAAGTTGTCTGATTGTTCTTCTTCTCAACTTCTGATTTTCTTTAGGGATGAATTTACGATGACAAGGGATCTCTGGAATTTCTAAGTTTCATGTTCTTGACTTCTTGTTCTCAACTTCGGTCGGTTCGGTTTTTAAGCGAAAACCCGAGGTATAAAAACGAAACTGAATCTGTCGGTTTCTTGTTTTGAGGTAAATCGAACGGTTCTTGATTTGCTGAAACCGAAGTTTTCAAAAACCAACTAAACTGAACTGAATTTTCGGTTTAAACCGAATGCCCAGTCTGACATGTATGCTCTAGCTTTCTCTCTCAAACCAAACACAGACATATATATTATGACGAGGACATCTCAAGTCTTTCTGATGGTACATATGTACAAATTCAAAATTGCATAAATTTATATTGCACAAGATTACGGACGTCCCACCTGCCCCGAGAATTATTTGCTACTTTTACAAAGCAATAATGAGTAGTACTAGTGATGTCATGAATTTTGAACCACTACTACAGCACGGAACTGTAGAGCCAAGAAGGGAAGCCTATCACTACCGGAATCCGCTTGTTTGCCGAGCGTCGGAGGCTTCGTCGAGCATTTTTTTTCAGGCACTCGATAAAGAAGGTTTTACCGAGAGCCAAATAAAAAACACTCGGCAAAGCCTCTGCACTCGGCAAAGAAGGCTTTGCCGAGTGTCAAATAAAAAACACTTAGCAAAGAAGTTTCTTTGCCGAGTGCCAAAAAAAAAAACACTCGGCAAAGGCTTCTTTGCCGAGTGCCAAAGTAAAACACTCGGCAAAGTAATTTTTCAAACCACGTTTTGGTGCCCTAAACGAATTCAAATAAAAAAGTTTTCAACTGCAAAGTTTCATAACTTCTCATGATCTACAAACTTTATATTGGTTATTTCTTCATTTGACAAAGTAATAATTACGTTGTTCACAAAATCTATATGTCTCTCATGTAGTTTCATGAAACTACAAGAAAAATATATAAGATTGGTGAACAATGTTAGCACCATAATTTTGGATGAAAAAACTTCCTAAATGAAGTTCATAGATCTCGAAAGGTTATGAAATATTGTAGTTGACCACTTTTTAATTTGAATTCATCTTGTCATACAAAACTACTTTTGAAATTCAAAATTTTAAAATTCGAATTTTTTAAAAGACCTCGGATGGAAAAAATTCCTAAATAAAGTTTGCAGATCTCGAAAAGTTATGAAACATTGTAGTTGACCACTTTTTCATTTGAATTCATCTTGTCATGCAAAACTACGTTTGAAATTTAAAATTTTAAAATTTGAATTTTTTAAAAGACTTCAGATGGAAAAACTTTCTAAATGAAGTTTGTAGATCTCGAAAAGTTATGAAACATTGTAGTTGACCACTTTTTCATTTGAATTAATCTTGTAATGCAAAACTATGTTTGAAATTCAATATTTTAAAATTTGAATTTTTCAAAAGACCTCGGATGAAAAAACTTTCTATATAAAAAATGTAGAGCTCGAAAAGTTATGAAACTTGGTAGTTGACAACCTTTTAATTTGAATTCATTTAGGGCCTCAAACAATTAATTTTTACTTGGTTTAGTATAATATTTAAGTAACCGAAACGGCATATAGATGCATGTGAGTGTGCAGTACAGGTAGTAGAGGAGGTATCGTGTGAGGGAGAGGTCACGAGTTCGAATCCCGCCGACCGCGTAGCCGCGAATTTTACGCAAAAAATGTCGCGATGGGTAGGCGCTAGCCAGTGGGCCCCTCCCCTGATTAATTTTTTTTCAGGTTTTTTCACATTTTTTATTTCGCGCTTTGCCGAGCGTCGAGCACTCGGCAAAGGCTTTGCCGAGTACCCGATAAACGGCTCTTGCCAAAGAAGTCTTTGTCGATCGGATTTTCGCTGAGGGCGCTTTGCCGAGAGCTACGCACGGCAAAGGCTTTGCCGAAAGCATGGAGCCCTCGGCAAAACAACCAGCTCCGGTAGTGTATACAGAGGTTAGAGAGCCAAGCAAGAAAGAATGACCTGAGGCTGGTGGGATGAACTGCATTACAAAACCCGCTCCCATGCAGCCATCCGGGAATCAAAGCATTATATTAAGGCCTTGTTTAGCTCCTCCGTCTAAAGCATATTTCATTGGATATTTAGACACGCATAGAGTATAAAATATAAACTAAAAATATAACTAATTGCACAGATTACATCTAATTTACGAGACGAATCTTTTAAATCTAATTAATCCATGATTTGACAAATGTAATGCTACAGTAAAGCTACAGTTCAAAAGTGCTAATGACGGATTAATTAGGCTTAATAAATTCGTCTCGCGGAGTACTGAGGACTTATGTAATTTGTTTTATTATTACTATCTGAACATTTCTATGTGATACCACGATGTAAGAACCGATGTGACATACCAAAACTTTATACCCTGGATTTAAACAAAGTCTATTAATTTGCAGGATGCAGCACTGGCAAAACCAAGTGAAATGGAAAGCAGAGGCGGAGCCGGGGGCTAGCAGGCCCCCAGTACAGCAGATTCATTTAAATAACTATATAAATATTGGTATTTATAGCATAAAAAATATCAATTTCACCCATATTTTGTTAAAATATCATGATTTTGGTTAGAAATAGAGTAAATTTTTTAAAAAGTTGTTGAAATATTTAATTATGTATATTTTATCATACTAAAAAATACGATCACATTTGTCCAGTCCTTCTTAATCAAAATCGTGGGCTCTGCCTCTAACGGAAAGGCATGCCCATAAGCCTGAATAGAAAGAGCTGCACCTGCAGAATCCTAGAAAATGTTACAGGCAGAGAAGCACACAACATCATCTGATAATTCATCAACGTCCAAATTCGAAAATAACAGTCATGATAAACAAGTACCGGCTACTTCCACTGCTACAAAATCTGAGATTAAAACAGAGCCACTGATTTTGGCTACTTTTGCTCCGGCGCCTCGACCACTGTACCATGCAGCCGGAGCCAGAGCCGGAGCCGGAAAGAGCCTGGCCAAACTAGGTACAAACAGGGTGCACTATTGGACTGGACCAATCAAGTTGGAGCCATGCGTGACGGAGGGAGTCTCAATTCTCTAGCAGACAGCCGGATCGGTCCTGGTGTTAACCACGTGCTGTCCTACGACTCTACGAGACTTGAAGACCCGTTTCGTCTGAGCCTGCACAGTGAATGTCTGGACGGGCTCCACTAATAAATCTCGATAGACCGCGAGATCAACATCACGTTCTCACTCGGGATCAACGTCACGTTCTCTCTCGGGATCGACTTACTCCGTCCGTCCTGAATACTTGTCTTTCTCGTTTCCCAACAAATAACTTTAATTAATTTTATATAAAAATATTAATATTTATGATGCATAGTTGATATTATTAGATAGATCTTTGAATCTAGTTTTTTAATAAATTTATTTAGAGATAAAAATGTTGCACGTATTTTCTACAAATATAATCAAAGTTGACACAGAAACCCAAAATAACAAATAATAAAGGACGGAGAGAGTACATCTTTGGGGATGGAGGGACTAAAGTTTTGTCCATGTCACATAGATGTTCGGATGCTAACTAGGAGGATTAAACATGAGCTAATTATAAAACTAATTACATAGATGGAGACTAATTTGCGGAACGAATCTATTAAGCCTCGGTGGCACATGCTTACTGTAGCACTACATTGTTAAATTATGGACTAATTAGGCTCAATAGATTCGTCTCGTAAATTAGTCTTAATCTAAGCCATTATTTTTGCAATTAGTCTGTATTTAATCCAACTTCCATGAACACGAAGCATCTGCTCAGCTTCGTCATCTTCCTCCACTTGCAGTCAACAAAACCAATGCAGACAACAATAGCTAAGACCTGGTTTAGTTTCCGGGTGCAAAGTTTTGAAGTGTCACATCACGTGTCATATGGAGTGTTGCATGGGTGTTCGGATACTAATAAAAAAAACAAATTACAGAATCCGTCAATAAACCGCGAGACAAATTTATTAGACCTAATTAATCCGTTATTAGCACATGTGTTACGGTGGCACTTTATTGTTAAATCATAAACTAATTAAACTTAAAGTAGTCATAATCTATATAATTAATTATATTTAATACCGCGTACGTCAAACACAACGAATGCCGACAAGCAAATTAAATAAGGCATGTGACAAGCAGCCAGAGTGCACTGTGTAGTGGGACAGAGAGATTCGCCACGAGACGAAGACTCGCCCTGGGTCAAGTCAACTACTACAACGTACGTAATGTTATAACTGATAAGACAATCCACCAGCCTTCAGCAGTACTCGTAAGTACTCCCTCAGAGAATGGAGTTTATGTGTGATCAAATTTCTAGTAAAAATATTTATAATTATAGCTCTAAATTAATTTATTATAGAAATATATTTCGTAATTAATTTAACCATATTTATTTCATATCATAAATATTAATATTTTTTATTTATAATTAGTTAAACTTATGCTAAAACATAACATTATGTTAGAATTACGTGTTTTTCTGAACGGAGGGAGAAAGCCTTTACTTTGCTGAACCATCTGTTTTGGCGGAGCTCGAAGTACTATACATTAATTGGACGAGTTCCTCGCAATTTCCTAGGCTAAAAACAAGATAATATCAGTATCTTAAATCGAAGCACGTCACTGTAAGTGGGCACCGGTTGCCTTCTGAACTCTGCCGATCAATCGTACTATTATAGTAGTTAAAAACTCCAATGAAACTTCCAAATTAACTCTTATAAGACGCGTTATAAAAAAATGATAAGTCCTACAAATTCCTATAGTAATAAGAACTTCTAATTTTACATTGCTATCACCAATTATTAATTTTCACCGAGCACGCTAGAAACAAGATAAATACTAGAAATTCTCACAATATTAAAACATATGTAGATATTCGGGATAGGGTTAGGGTGACACCAATTGAGGAGAAATTGATTCAACATCGGTTGAGATGGTTTGGACATGTTCAACAGAGGCCTCCTGAGGCGCTAGTGCGTAGTGGGGTTCTAAAGCGGGCCGATAATGTAAAAAGCGGTAGAGGTCGACCTAAACTAACTTGGGACGAGTCCGTTAAGAGAGACCTTAAGGAGTGGAATATCTCCAAGGATTTAGCTATAGACAGGAGCGCTTGGAGAGTGGCAATCAACGTGCCTGAACTGTGACCTCTTTCTGTCTTGTGCCATTTATGTCTTTTTATGTCCCCCTGTTCGGCTGAGCTTATCAGCACGGCTTATCAGCCGTGGAACAGTATTTTTCTCTCACAGCAAATCAGTCACAGCCGGCTTATAAGCCAAAGAACAGCCCGCCGAACAGGGCCTGTGTCTCCCTGTTTATCGTCTCTTTTGAGTTTCATCTCTAGCCTATCCCAACTTGCTTGGGACACAAGGCTATGTTGTTGTAGCCTTTTATTTTAGACTGTAATCATCACCGTCATCAATAATAGTTGTATGATATATTCTATTTTAAAAATTATACACCCTAGCCCCTAAATAAGAAAAAACATAAAGTAGTCCCATAATTTTTATCTAATTTACCTATCTCAACAATTACGAGAGATAATTCAACATAACCCTGAAATTTTCTTATAAATTACCCATATCTATGATTACAAAACTTAATTTGAAACAAGCCAAAAGAAACCTTTTATCTAAATTCCTCACACAACCCTATCAATATGAAAAATAATTTAAATATGGCGATATTTATTATAAATTTTGTCGTTATGAAAGACTAGTAAACATATTCATGTGCTGTAATGGAAACTAATACGTCTAAGACTCAGTATCATTAACAGATACATGTCATATAAGAACAAGTGCAGTGGGTCAAGTCAGTAGAGAGATTAGTAGAGAGATTGGGCCTGAGACGACCAGCAAGACTGGCCGTGGGTCAAGTCAACCACACTGTACGTACTTCCCATCCAATAATGTGATAAGACAACGCACCAGCGCCTCTATTTTAAGGGGTGTTTAGATGATTTTTTTTTGAATTTAGCTACTATAGCACTTTCGTTTGTATTTAATAATTAGTGTCAAATTATAGACTAATTAGGCTCAAAAGATTTGTCTCGTGATTTATAACCAAACTATGCAATTAATTATTTTTTATCTATATTTAATGCTCCATGCATATGTTTAAAGATTCAATGTGATGGAGAAAGAGCGTAAAAATTTAGAATTTAGGATGCATCTAAACAATGCCTTAGTGTAGCACCCGGTTTTAAGAACAAAACTAAATACACACCATATGTGAGTCCAGGAAGTCAAATCTCACATATAGCTACAAATAAGGGTAATATCAAAAGACAATACTCAATATATGACGTACTTATTATAAAAAATATAACCTTATAAAGCAAACAACGGAAAGACAACTCCGGTCTTCAGGTGAAGACTCCACTCCACAAGGACAACTGACTGGTTGATCACAAGTCTATCTGCTCCAATCTCTAGCAATCTTGTGCCCATCCGGGATTTTTTCAAAGTATTGAAAATAAACAAGCGTGAGTACATTTCGTACTCCACGAGCATAACATGAGGATTCATGAGGCTCAAAAGGCAGACACGGTTTACTGCATTTAGCATTTTAGTAAGTCAATATTTTGTTATTGATCAATATCAAATTATGCTTAAGCTCCCAAATTAACCCACACGATCATATACTAGAATTAAATACAGTCATTGATCAACATTATATCATCATCACTGTTATCATCATCATAATACCATCATAGTTCACCATGAACAACAACATCATAAGTAATAATTTATTCTGTGAGTTTTCCGGGCCACTCGTGACCGTGAGCACGGCTGTTATAACAGTTTTAACACTCTACAGAGGTTGTGCATCTTTACCCGTGAGTCGTGTTGCCCATATGCCCGGGTTAATTACTGCCATAACACTTCCAAGGTGAGCGGGCAGGGTACACTATGAAGCCTTCCATATGTCTCTTCTGACAAGTTAGGGCCGCGAGGTTTCCTCGGCAGGCAGATATAGAGAACCCCTTTCTGTGGCACAATTTCCGCAGGCTATACACACCAGAATAGAGACAGTTCTATACCCAATGTGGCAAGCCCCTCTTGCGCCCTTTCGGGTAACCTCTAACAAGCTAGAAAAGATCTTATTACTGAGCTAAAGTCAGAGCCATATAACTCTCACGGTTGCACTGTATGTCCCAGCTTTTTCCCTACAGATTAGTCCTTACGGAGGGTTTAGGGCAACATGATCAACATCATTTGCACCATCACCCTATAGTTCAATTATTACCATCATGTTTATCAGTTTGTTCCATTAGCCATAGTATTGATCCTGTTCAAATAGAGCACTAGCATTCTACCCATGTGCAATAAAACCCATAGGGATCAAGGTACAAGTCATCAATGGCTAGGATGTCCTTATAGTCGAGTAAAATTAGACACATGCATAATGAGTAGATAATATATTGAATAGGACATCAAGGTAAGCCCATGCTATACTTGCCTTGATTCACGAACTGCTGCTAGTCCTGCTGGTCTTCGAAGTACTCTTGGTTTCCAACGTACTCCTCACCGTCTGAACTCAACCAACACGGCAACATACACATTTCAGAAGCATTCATGCATAGCAAACAAACCTATAATTAGAACAGTACATCAGCAGTATAAAAACAAGATAAAAAGTTTATGAAAATATTCTACATCTCGCTACGATCACATCAACGCGAAGTGCACGAAAAACGGAGCTACAACGTAAAAGTTACGAGCTATCTAAGGTTGCAAAAGATAGCTATTAAACTATACTTAATCGAGAAATTAAAAAGCTCCTAACATGTCTAACAGTAGCACTAATGCGTAGATTATGAAATTACGAAACTAACGCAAGTTGAATGGGTCAAATTAGAGCTAAATCGACGATTTTACAAGCGTTTTACTGCAGTGGCAATTTTGTGAATAGACCAAAATATTTTCAGATTTAAATAAATCAAAGAAATTCCATTTTGAATCTGCCGAGGGACTGTGGGCGGAAAAAGGTGAAAACTTAGGGGTTCTTTAGCAAGTTTGCCTGCGAAGAGGTATTAGCCATTTCTGGCCCTTGATCGTGCGATGGGCGGCTGAGATTAGATGGGGGGAGAGAGAGATGCGGGGCATCGGAGGGGGAGGGGATTGCGGCGGCGCCGCCATTGTTGACGGCGAGAAGCTCGCCGGGGTAAGCAAATCGAGAGCTAGGGGGCTCCATTTTCAAATTAAAGGATAAAGGGGCGAAGTAGAGGTGAAGGCGAGTCCGATAGAGTGCATTTCGCAGCCGGGGGAGGGCTCTCACGGGCTCACCTTGAACGACGGCGAGAAGGAGCTCGTCGGCATGCTCGGGTAGAGCCCTAGAGGCTAAAATTCGAGAAAATAAAAGCATGGGAAGATAGAGGAGAGTACAGGGAAGATCACCACGGCAATAAGGAGGACGAAAACGGAGTGAAAACGACAAATTTGAGAGAGAGGCGGACGGCAGTGCTCTGCGAGTTTCGAGGGAGCGTTTGTGAGGAACCGATGTCAAAATCAATGAATTGAACTCATAGAGAGCTTCTTACGACTCGGAGATGACCAACGGTAACCAAATCGCGGAGGCGAGGCGGCGGGGACAGTTTTTCTACGGTGGCGGCTCCGGCAGAGGTCTGCTGTGGTTCTCCTTGTGCTCGCGAATGCGTGAGAGTGGAGAAACTGTAGGGGCAGCAGGGAGGGCGATGACAGGCGTGCGCTCCCTTAGATTGGGTCTGAGGCACGGGACACTCCACCACGCGGAGAATGTGGTCGCGGGACGACAGTTTCCGTCTCGGCCGCGTGCAATGCAGAGGAGGGGATGAAGCCGACGAGCAGGCCCGGCTCGTCAGAGAGATGGAGGAAGGAGGAGGTTTGGGCCGGCAGTTGCCAGGCTCCGATTTGGGCCGGCCTAGAAATGAGAAGAGAGGGAGGGGAAGGAAAAAGGGCGTGCGGGCCGCAGGGGTTGGGCCAGCAGGCCGAAAACCGAGCAAGGGAGGGAGAAAAGAGAAATTCCTTTCCTTTTTATTTTTCAGAGTTTTTAAATTATTTTCAAACTGAATTTTAAAATCATTTTCAGATCTTGTCAAAACAGTCATCACAAAATAAGAGTGCAACAGCATGAACACAACAACATGTATCTATCCTTATATTTGATTTTAATTTTTCAAAATTATTATTTTCTTAAGTTTGAATGCTCACTCAAATACATAAGTAAATCATATTTAGCTATCTTGAAACAAAGCAAAATTTAGGTAGTTACACTTAGTTTGTCGTGTTTGCGAAGCACCAAGTGAGTAGTACCTAGACGTTCGATGAGTTCTTTGAAATTTCCTAGGCTACGAAGAAAACAAGAATATCAGAATTGATCTTAAAATAAGAGAGTGTTTAGTTGGTAAGTTGAAAAATTTTAGGGTGTCACATCGAATGTTTTAAGGGATGTCAAAAAAGGTGTTTGGATACTAATAAAAAACTAATTACATAACTCGTCTGAAAACCGAGAGACGAATTTATTAAGTCTAACTAATCCATCATTAGCACATGTTTACTGTAGCACAATATTGTCAAATCATGTATTAATTAGGCTCAAAAAATTCGTCTCGTAAATTTATCACAATCTGTGTAATTAGTTATTTTTTTATCTACATTTAATACTCCATGCATGTGTCTAAACATTCAATGTGATGGGTTAAAAAATTTTTAGGAAGGAACTAAACACCCTCTAATATAGCAAATGCTAATCTAGACAGACTTATAAAAATGCTTACGCTAGAAGCCTTCTCTCGTCACACGGAGCAGTCTCCGGCTGTCAGCAGTGGCTATCACACCGTGGCAACACAGCCAAACAAAAATAAAAAAAAAATCAAGAGTAATCTTTATGATTGGTCCTCAAACTTATAAGCATGTGTTATCTTGATCCCCAAAGTCTGTTTATGCCTCGTATTCATCCTTAAACTCTCTGTTTGTGCCTCATATTTATCAAAATGGGCATGGATCCATATCCGCCAACATAGATAAGGCTTGATTGCCTGAAGTCACATAAGATTAGAGCCAGGGCTACATGTAAAATCATCTAGACACAAAAATTACACGAATATTTACAGGGTTTGTTTTTTTTTAAATGTCTTCTTCCTCTCGTCCTGCTATGATGCACCCGCCGTCGTCGGCGGGCTAGCGTGGGTGAGCCATCACTGCCGCCATGTAGGCACACAAGCGAGCAGCCGCCGCCGCCGCGCAGACACACGAGTGAGCAGCCGCGGCCGCAACGCAGCCACGCGAGTGAGTAGTTCCCACTAATGTGTAGACGCGCGTGCAAGCCTCCTCCACCGCCATCCCATCATGCGCGCGAGTTGCCGCTTAGGCAAGCTGCTTTCGCCGCCATGCTGCTCGGCGTTGGCATGATCACGCTTGTTCTTGAGACATATTAAAGGTTCATGGTATAGAAAAAAAACAGTTATAAAACCTAGATGACACATATTTTCCATTTTTATATACTCTAACTATTTTAAAACCATTAAACACCTATCACAAGATAAATCAATAACGTAGGGAATAAGCATTCACTGAACATGAAATTTTTACCACAAGACAAACATACTAACACTATATTACCATAAAAACTTCATCACAATTGAAGCACAGGAACTACACTTATGGATTTAACTGTAGAAAGCATAGATTTAAATCTACAACAAAAACTTTATGCTAATCCATGTGATATTATATGTCTACTGCATAGATCTAGTCATGAGGAATTCAAAACATCTTGATTTTCTATTTTATCATTTTTATAAAAATTACTATGATTTAATGAAGTTTCAGTGTATTTACACATAAAAGAAAAGATAACAGAAAAAGGAAAACGCATTTTTCATTGGGAACGCTGTACTTTCTCCAAATCTATTGTAGCCCTTCCACCAAACTTTGTCTCTGGTACCTTTACAACTGGAACCTGTTTCCTTTCTATTATTTCCTTTCCTACTCCTCATCTCTGTTTCGCATGACCAGAGCTCGTCGTCGGGGCGGCCGGCGGCCGATCCCAGAGGGCCAGGACTTGCAGGCGGCCGCGGCCGCGCGGAGGGCAGCGGCGACCCGGGCCTCATGCGCGGGCGACCACGACCCACGCATGGGCGTGGCCGCGCACGGTGGCAGCCACAAGCAGGGCCACGGTAGCGGCGTGGCGCTATAGCGGCTACGGCAAGGCGGCTCCGGCCTTGGCGGCTCAGCGAGCGTGCGCACAGGGAAGCAGGGCCGGAGGCGGAGTTGGTGGCGGTGCTGGCTGGATGCTAGGTGGCTGGGAGCGGCGGCAACGACCACGGCACTGGCGAGCTCGGAGCTCGGCCGTGGCGTGCGTGAACGCAGCGGGAGCGAGGGGGAGGCAGAGGGGGTTCAGGTGCGTGAGGGGCTCGGCCTCCACTTGAGTGCGAGCGCAGGGGCAGTGCGGCATGGGCGGGCGCGACGAGGATGACGCTGCTGTGCGTGCACATGGCCAGAGCAGGGCATGGGCGACGGCAGTGGCCAAATGCCCCTCTTGGAAGCAACCTGCAGCGCATTTGTTCAAGCTGTGGGCCCCGCATCCTATACACAAAGATCTTCATGAAACTGTAGACTTCAACTTTGGCACCGTTTAGATGCCAAAAATTTTGCCAAATTTTTTCAGATTCCCCGTCACATCGAATCTTTGAACGCATGCATGAAGCATTAAATATAGATAAAAAATAAAACTAATTACACAGTTTAGACGAAATGGACGAGACAAATCTTTTAAACCTAATTAGACCATGATTGGACAATATTTACCAAATAACAACGAAACTGCTACAGTAGCGTTTCGCCAAAATTTTTGCCAACTAAACAGCCCCTTTGCTTAAGGGACCAAGGTCATTAGGGCAACGGTTAAAGAGATAAACATGCCCAAAGGTCGCGGTGTTAGCAGACTTCTGGCACTTACAAAAGTTTGTAAGGCCCTGTTTGGTTTCTGCATGTTAAAGTTTAACTCCCATCACATCAATGTTGCGGTAAATGCATAGAGTACTAAATGTAGACTAATTGCATGCATGTCGGCACAGATTAAGAGTAATTTACGAGACGAATCTATTAAGCCTAATTAGTCCAAAATTGGAAACTTTTTGTCAAATAAGACGAAAGTGCTACACTGTTGAAGTAATTCGAGGATCCTTTAATAATGACATGAAATTAGTGAATAATGAATGGAACGGGAAGAAAATAAACGGTGGTATTAGATGAATTATTATCTTATCAACTATAGTAAAATGGTGATGTGTTTATAGTGAATACATACACTCACGCGAGAGGGCTTGTAGGTTTGTAGTTACCAGAGCCTCGGTAGCCCCTCAGGTTCGACTCTCTGTGAGAGCGAATTTTCTAGGATTTAGCGGCGTTGTGTTTTTAGTGATAGGCGACGTTTTCATCGACAATGAGGCGCCTATAGTGAGTTTGTCAATCTCGAAGATTTGTCGATCTAGTCTTTAAAGATGCTTAGGTTTGGGTTGGTGTACATGCGTTGATAAGGGTGACTGTACGTGCATTGTGAGAGTCTGCTTTTGTACTGTATAATTTGGAAAAATACATACACCCACTTTTATAATATAGAATTGTTTCCATCCTAAAAGAATATTCCAAGTATTATGGGGCAATTTAGTCTTTGACTATGTTGCACAATGCCAAAAACGCCACATCTGTGGCATGAAGGCGACCACATACACCCAAATGAGCATCGGGCCTACAGGAGGAATGCGGCTGGATAGGCTCTTACTAACAGAAACAACACTTTTTCTTTTGCACTTTCACAAATTACCAAGGAGTACAGTTGTGTTTGTAGAAGTCCAAGATGAATGAGATGCAAGGCTGTCCTTCCGCAGATGAGAAACTAGAGCTGTGCTGGTGAACTTCAAGGAGCTTAGGTCGTTTGAAGAAGTACAGCATGTGTCGTTTTTGTAACACCTTTTATCATACTTTGGAGGGGCTTTGGAGATCAGAGAAAAAAAAACACTCGCAATACCTAGTCGTGGCTGCTGCGGAGAGATCAGAGATGATCCCACGGCAGTGCTGGCATGCATGATAATTACGAATCTGGAAATAACTTATTTCACCCAATGTTCTGAAAGTTGTACATGCCACTAAGTAATGTAGAAAATAAGTTTCTTCTGATTTAGAAGTTCTGAAGAATTGATATATGAACCGTGTAGCAATGAGATTTTTGTATTTTCGTGGTCCATTCTATGGACCAGATTCGTTTGCACTAGCCCAGTTGCATCAACTGAATTCAACCATCAGCAAGGACCGTGGATGGGGAATCACTGCCATTGATTTTACTGCTGATCTGACTTGGTTTAAGACGGCGTCGCGTGTACTACAGGTTGCAGTCGGATTGGAATTCCGATATACGTAATGAATGACAGCAACAACCAGTTGACAGTTTCCTAGTCCTGTCCACTTCAGTCAATGTCAACTTGGTGCATGAAAGTTGACTGAGTAGTGAGTATACAAAGTACAACCCCAAACCTACGTTTTGATTACCTACTCACATCATGACTTGGTGAGGCAAAGGCAAGATGTTGACCCTTGTGAAATTTACGGTATCTGACATTACAAATGTCTAAAGTCTATCGACAATTACTACAGAATACAGACACCTGCACTCAGTAGTCCTAACGGGCTTGCGCACTATAGTTGTATTATATATTACGCAGACGACACAACCGAACAGAGTCTGGACCAAATGGCTACTTCATGGCTCACAAAAATATAACTTATCTCACCCAATGTTCTGAAAGTTGTACATGCCACTGAGTGTCGGTGTTGGTCCCGTGTGGGTCCTAAACCGACGAGTAAGTGCTGCGTGTCCCTAACCTAGATGGTGATGCAAGGAGAACACATGGGGGTTTATCCTGGTTCGGGGGCCCTACGTCCAGCGGGGGGGGGGGGGGAGTTTTGTATTTCCTTGCACCGAGGTGCTTGTATAGGGGTTACAAGCTTGCGAGAGAGGGCGGCGAGCCCAAATCTCAAAGAGAGAAAAAAGAGTACAGAGATATTGCTTGAGATGTTGATCTTTGTGTTGGGAGGCTTGGATTGCTGGCACTTGGCTTTGGGCTTGTGTCTTGCCTGCTGTCCTTCTCCCCTTGTAGGGTCCTGGCCCGCCCTTTTATAGGGTAAGAGGAGGCCAGAACACCGGAGAGCCTTGAGGTGATGTTTTGTCGGTCCCTGTAGGAGTGGTTGTAGCGGCGTGCTCCAGGAATGGCCGGCCATCCCTGGACACCATGGTGACATCGGGGATGAGACGGCAAAATGACCAGAGCTCTGTGCCACGCCGGCCTTTCTTCCCCGTCGAACTGCGCCGGGCGTCGAGGCTGGGTCGAGGCCGGGTCGATGCCGGACGGATAAGGCCGAATCCCCGAGATCGCGGAATACGGGCCTTGTCGTATCCTCCCTCGAGGGTGACTGGTGATAAATAGTGCACGGTAAGGTGTGTATAGTGACAGGTTTCACCCCCATCACGGGATGAGCGGTAAAACAGTGAGGACTAACACCAGCGTTGCTCCCACGTCGATCATGATTATGGCCATGTCGGTAGGTGGTAGCAGGTAATCATATTAAATGCTCTGACTTTTGTCTCAGGGTAGGTGAACAGATTGGGTCGAGCGTTCCGACCCGGGGTCATGCGAGTCGGAGTTTTTTCGGTGGCCGAACGAGCCTCGTGCGAGTCGGAGCGCGGTCGAGGTGCCTCGTCGTACGGGACGGGGTGCGGTCGAGGCGTTCCCGTCGGGGGTGCCTCGTACGAGTCGGAGTTGGAGCGCGGTCGAGGCACTCCGTCGAGCTGGCCTCGTACGAGACGGATCCGGTGCGCGGTTGAGGTAGGCTGCCTTTTGCTGTGACTTAATCGTTTTGTTTTTTATTATCGTTGGTTGTGGGTACCCCCATATTGTTGGTACCGACACTAAGTAATGTAGAAAATAAGTTTCTTCTGATTCAGAAGTTCTGAAGAATTGATATTTGAACCATGTAGCACTCGGATTTTTGTATTTTCGTGGCCCATTCTATGGACCAGATTTGTTTGCACTAGCCCGGTTGCATCAACTGAATTCAACCATTATCAGGGACCATGGATGGGGAATCACTGCCATTTATTTTACTGCTGATCTGTGCGAACACAAGGTTGACAAGTACCCTTGTGTGTTCGTTTTGTGATGAGTAATTATCAATGTGATCCACGAAATAGGTTGAGTGGTGACTAACCCTATCTTGGCAAAAGCCTTGTGTGCGACATGTCTCTTGGCTTGTGTTGTGTATGTGTGGAGCACGGAGGCGATAGCCGACGGCGAGGTGAAGGTCAAGGAGGATGTGCCGTGCGGATAGACTGGAGGGGTGAAGGACGGACGTGAGGCTTGGACCGAGGGACCCGGAGGCCGGGTGGCTAGCCGCGGTGGCTGACACTTGGGACATCGACAAGCGCGAGAAGATATGGGAGTGACCGTGTTGACCGTGGAGGTGACAGGCGTCGGATGGCGGGGGACGCGTATGGAGTACGCTACTCGCGGAGCGGTTTGATGGTTTGGGTCTCAAAACCATCGGAGGCGGGTTTACGGGTTTGGGCCTCAAAACCCGAGCGGAGGTTCCGAGGAGTAACGGACGGCACGTGGCGGCATCGGGGAGGTCGCGTCGAGGCGAAGCTATCGGTGAGGAGACGCGGTGGCCGTCGGATCAAGATGAAGACCAGGTTGAACCTTTACGCCCTTGGGCTAAATGGTTTGGCTCATTTGTATCCAGGGGTAAATCGGGGATTATGTAATAGTCTCGTTAAATAGGATGAGAGAGCCCCCATCTCCCTCACCTATCTCCCATTCTCATTTCCCCTTTCTTCTTAGGGTTAGGGTTTCTAGTACACATGAGAGATCATATAAGCTGAGATTTTTGTGGTGTATTTTGTTGAGATTTGGAGTGGGAATGGAGGCCTAAATCCTCCTCTTGCCCTCGAGGGTTTCTATTTGAAACTGTGATTTTTGTTTTTTTTCCATTTTCGTGTTTAGCTACGATCTGTTTTTTTCCAGAGTTTGGGTCAATTTCGAGCGATGATTTCTTGAGGATGAGTTCGTACTAGGTTGAATTTGGTCTGTGCAAAGTTTGGGAACCGAGTTCCTTTGATCTGGTCGAGTTTGGTTCAATTTTGTGCTCGCCCCTTTTCTGTGTTCGAGCGCTCGAGGCCTCTGGTTCTGTTCTTCGTTGTTTGAAGGCGCAGGCTCATGGGGTTCTGCAGCAGCGCTACTAGCGCCAGTGGGTATACCGTGTGTTCTCATCTGGAGCGACGCTAGCCCCCTTCCCTGCTACCCGCGTTCGTTTTGTCTCTGTTTGCTGTTCTTCTTGGCGTCGGTCTTCACGGGTGTTGGGTTCCAGAGCACTAGTAGCGTGGCCCTTCACTGCTCGAGTGCTGGGCACCAGTTCGCCCGCACCAGTCTCAGACAGGATCCGGCGTGAGTTTTGGAGCGTGCTAGTCCAGTTCTTCACGCTAGTTCTTTCTCTCTGTGTAGTTCTACTCCTTCAGCAGGCAGTGCAGCAGCAGCTCTGTCTAGGACCGGCTCTGCGTCTTCCCAGGAGCACCGAGCAGATTGACTGCAGCAAGCAGTCTGTGTCCAGCGTCAAGAGCAAAGCTGTTCGTGTTTTGGTTTTCTATGCTGTGTTGTCATTTTCAGCTACAGTAAGTGATCATTGCTTGATCTTCTATTTAATTTCAGTCGTGCAAGTGATTGTTAGTGCTCCCTGTTCAGTTTCAACTGTTTTGCTCAGCAGAAGCTTTGCTTCCCAGGCAGTGCTGTGCGTTTGCATCTGTCTTTGCCGTGCAGTGGTATTTCCGGCTCGATTTTCTAGATCGCTATTTCATCTGTGATTCACTCGTTTGAGCTTAGTTTCGTGTTCCGTCTGTTGCGTTGGGTTTTTATCATTCCGATAAATCGATCTAGGTACTTTCGTCACCAGTTGGCTTAGGTATTTTAGTTTTGAGAATTTGCTTGTATTTGGCGGTGATTTTGGGACAGCGGCCGAAAATTTTCGAGAGAAATTTTACGGTTCCCATTCACCTCCCTCCGGTCGCCGTTTTCGGTCCTTCAATCTGACTTGATTTAAGACGGCGTCGCGTGTACTACAGGTTGCAGTTTCTGATTGGAAAATTCCGATATACGTAATGAATGATGCTTGAATTACAGCAACAACCAGTCGACAGTTTCCTAATCCTGTCTACTTCAGTCAGTGTCTACTTGGTGCTTGACAGTTGACTGAGTAGTGAGTATACAAAGTACAACACGAAACCTACGTTTTGATTACCTAATCACATCATGACTTGGTGAGGCAAAGGCAAGATGTCGACCCTTGTGAAATTTTCGGTCATCTGGCGTTAGAAATGTCTAAAGTCTATCGAGAATTATTACAGAGTACAGACACCTGCACTCAGCAGTCCTAACGGGCTTGCGCACTATAGTTGTATTATATTTTACGCAGACGACACAACCAAACAGAGTCTCGACCAAATGGCTACTTCGTGGCTCACAAAAATATAACTTATCTCACCCAATGTTCTGAAAGTTGTACATGCCACTAAGTAATGTAGAAAATAAGTTTCTTCTAATTCTGAAGTTCTGAAGAATTGATATACGAACCGTGTAGCAAGGAGATTTTTGTATTTTCGTGGCCCATTCTATGGACCAGATTTGTTTGCACTAGCCCAGTTGCATCAACTGAATTCAACCATCAGCAGGGACCGTGGATGGGGAATCACTGCCATTGATTTTACTGCTGATCTGACTTGGTTTAAGACGGCGTCGCGTGTACTACAGGTTGCAGTTTCCGATTGGAATTCCGATATACGTAATGAATGATGCTTGAATTACAGCAACAACCATTTGACAGTTTCCTACTCCTGTCCACTTCAGTCAATGTCAACTTGGTGCATGAAAGTTGACTGAGTAGTGAGTATACAAAGTACAACCCGAAACTTACATTTTTATTACCTAATCACATCATGACTTGGTGAGTTGTATTATATATTACGCAGACGACACAACCGAACAGAGTCTCGACCAAATGGCTACTTCATGGCTCACAAAAATATTACTTCCCTTCTCACTCTTAGCCATACAACAACAACTACCCCCAGTTTCAGCTGCTGCTTCTTCTACCGGTCCAGCTCCGTCTCCGATGATGAACCTCAGTGACACAGACCTTACTGCGCTGCTGGCTTTCAAACGCCAGCTCTCAGATCCTCAAGGGATCCTTGCAAGCAGCTGGACAACCAACATCTCCTTCTGTCGCTGGTTCGGTGTCTCGTGCAGCCGCCGACGGCAGCGCGTCACGGTTCTTTCTCTGCCGGACGTGCCCCTCCATGGAGAGCTCAGCCCGCACCTTGGTAACCTCATTTTCCTCTCCCTTCTCAACCTCACAAACACAGGCCTCGCGGGTCAAATCCCGGCCCATCTTGGTAGGCTACACCGGCTTAGATATCTCATCCTCGCCAAAAACCACCTGTCAGGTCCCATTCCTCCTACCATAGGAAACCTCACAAGACTTCAGTTTCTTGATCTAAGTTTGAACAACCTCTCGCAACAGATCCTGCAGGATCTACTACTGAACATGCAGAGCCTTCAGAACATTTATTTGTCAGGGAATGAGTTGAGTGGTCACATACCAACATACTTGTTCAATAACACGCCTTGGCTGAGGTACGTCGACTTCACAAATAATACCTTATCGGGTCCAATACCACAGAGTGTTGGTGCCCTGCCCATGCTTGAGTACTTAAAGCTGGGCCACAATCAGCTATCGGGCACAGTACCACCAGCCGTGTTCAATATGTCTTTGCTGCAAGTCATAAATTTCACAGATAATAGTCTTTCAGGACCTATCCCGACCAATCAAAGTTTCAGACTTCCATTGTTACGGTGGATCTCCCTCTATAATAACAATTTTGAGGGCCGGATTCCACTTGGGCTTGCAGCATGTCAGTACTTGCAAGTTATTAGCTTGACAACGAACTCCTTTGTGGACATTATGCCAGCGTGGTTGTCACAACTGCAACAGCTCACCTATCTTTCTTTGTACGGGAATCAGATTTATGGATCTATCCCAGCTGCACTAGGAAATCTCACCAGTCTTGCATTTCTAGAACTAGGTCATTGCAACTTGACAGGCGAGATTCCAAAAGAATTAGGCCTCATAAGAGAACTCTCAGGTTTGTATCTCGGATCTAATTTTCTAACTGGTCCAATCCCAGCATCTGTCGGAAATTTATCGAAACTATCATGCCTAGACTTCGCTAACAATTCATTGTCTGGCTCAGTACCAGCAACTCTTGGCAGGATCCTAACTCTGAAGAAGCTTTATCTTCAATGGAATAATTTAAATGGAAATCATGGTTTCTTGGCATCCCTTTGCAACTGTCTGCAACTCCAGATCCTTCACCTACATTATAATTCTTTTACTGGACAAATTCCTGATCTTGTGGGAAACATGTCTGTACAATTATTTCAGTTAGATGCTAGATACAACAAGCTAACAGGTGACCTTCCTTCATCATTGTCAAACTTAAGCGGTCTTGAATGGTTTGCTGTACCCAACAACCAGCTCACTGGAGCAATCCCACAATCTATCACAAGGTTACAAAATCTTGGTTACCTGGATGTCTCGTACAACGATATATCAGGCCCTATCCCGAAACAAATTGGTAGCCTCATGAACTTAAAAGACATTGTATTCATAGGAAATAGATTAATTGGTCCTATACCTGATAGCATTGGCAATCTTAGCATGCTAGAAAACATCTGGTTATACAATAACCAATTAAATTCATCGATACCAGCAAGTTTGTTCCACCTTGATAAAATTATACACCTATACCTTTCTTACAACCTTTTTTCTGGCCCACTACCAACTGATGTTGGTGGATTAAAGCAAGTATATGCAATTGACCTCTCCTCCAACTTTTTGGTTGGCAGCATCCCCGAATCATTCGGCAAACAAAGCATGCTGTCTTACTTAAATCTATCACACAACTCATTCAAGGACTCAATTCCAGAGTCATTTCAAAACTTGACAAGCCTGGAGTGGTTGGATCTCTCCTGCAACAATCTATCAGGTAGCATTCCCATGTTTCTAGCTAATTTCACCTACTTGAAATCCTTAAATCTCTCTTTTAATAATATAGAAGGCAAGATACCAGATGGAGGTGTTTTCTCTAACATTTCGCTGCAATGCTTGATTGGAAATGTTGGGCTATGTGGTGCACCCCATCTTGGATTTTCACCTTGTCATGAGAAGCCTCACTCAAACAAAAAGCACTTCCTAAGATTTCTACTCCCAACTATGACCATAGCATTTGGTTGTATCATTCTTTTTGTTTACCGAACCATCCGAAAGGAACTTAAGAAGAAAAAAGATGTTAAAAATTCTGTCATTGATACTGCCAATGTTATTTGTTATGAGTCCCTGTCATACCATGAGCTTGTTCGTGCCACTGATAACTTTAATGAGAACAACTTGTTGGGGACTGGGAGCTTTGGAAAGGTTTATAAGGGCCAGCTAAGTACTGGTATGGAGTTGGCAGTAAAAGTTCTAGATATGCAGAACGAGATGGCCATTAGAAGCTTTGATGCTGAGTGCTCTGCGCTTCGCATGGCTCGGCACCGGAACCTCATAAAGATTATAAACACCTGTTCCAACCAGGATTTCAAGGCACTAGTTCTTCAGTACATGCCCAATGGTAGCTTGGAGACGCTCTTGCACTCTGAAAGCGGGAACCGATTGGGTTTCCTCAAGAGGCTGGACATCATGTTAGATGTGTCGATGGCAGTGGAGTATCTGCACCATGAGCATCACGAGGTGATCTTGCACTGCGACTTAAAGCCTAGCAATGTGCTGTTCGATGAGGACATGACGGCTCATGTAGCAGACTTTGGAATTGCAAAGTTGCTATTATGTCATGATGCCTCCATGATCACAGCAAACATGCTTGGAACACTTGGGTATATGGCGCCAGGTACGACCATACAACCCCCATTATGACTTTGATTTGTACGATTGGTTGTATTAGCATTGCTAACTGATCGTGACTGAATTATTTGTTCTGGTTCTCTTGAGCAGAGTATGGATTGTATGGAATGGCGTCGCTCAAGAGTGATGTTTTCAGCTATGGAATCATGCTTCTTGAAGTCTTCACTGGAAAAAGACCCACAGATCCTATGTTTGTTGCAGATCTGAGCATTAGGCAGTGGGTTCATCAAGCTTTTCCAACTCAGCTTACCTCTGTTCTGGACGACCAGTTACTCCAAGGTCCTTCTTCCTCTGCCTGCAATATGAATGATTTCCTTGCATCCATATTTGAGTTGGGTTTGATCTGCTCAAGTGACTCACCTGTGCAAAGGATGCCAATGAGAGATGTCACGGTGGCTCTCAAGAATATCAAAGAGGATTATACCAAATTACATTAAGCGTGCACATGCAGATTATCGTCCTATGTGACTGCGAAAAGTTACCATTATATTGATTATTTCTGTCAATTTCTTTGTGTGAAGAACAGTACCGGGCTATCAGCTATCATTATTTTCTCATCCACTACTTATTTGTTTCGTCTCCAGCAACCTTGTTGTTTAGACCAAGACTACTTTGGCCTTTCTAAAATGATCATTTCCGTTCCTTTCAATAAAATCAATGCCAAGCCATTGATAATGTGGAACACAACATATCATACAAGTTATGATATTTCCATCTAACAAATATTTAATTAAAATATTTATCAAACACAGTGAAATAAATTTAAGCTAAATTGCTATCTACAGTCCGAACAATCAGCATAGAAGATTCAAACAGGTAAATTATTACACCAGAGGTTAGAAAGGGAGACGTCATTTCTAGGTAGGCAGCACTTCCATTGCTTGACAGAATCTCTGCAGGCGGCAGTCAGTTGCGACTGATCAGGTGGCAAGCCTCTCGATACCACATCATGTCTATGCTTCCACAATTCCCAGCAGATGAGGAGCAGGGACGAGAACACTGATGCTGGCAATGCACTGAAGCAATGGTCTCCCAGAGGTTTTGGACTTGGGCTATATTCTCCGGTTGCCAGCCAATTTGGTCCCAAAACACCTTGGCGAAGGTGCATCCTGAGTCTATGTGGATGGACAGTATTCATGCCATTTGTTATGCAGTGGGCCAGTGGCTTGCGTACCTAGAGGTGTCTGGGCTTTGCATTCGTGTCAGACAGTGGAGGCTGACCGTGTGTGTGTATATATAAAACTCTATACTGACCACAACATCTTCCGGTTTCAATTAATGCTAGTTTCAATCTTTTTCAATAAACGACAGGAACAGCTTGTTCTTATGCATGATCGCTAGCCTCAAACAAGACATTGACTTGTCACCTGGAGCCATTATTTCACAGCTGTCTCCGAGTGTCCGTGTGGCGTCCAGGCGAAGCAAAGGTGACCAAGTCGACCTATCGATTGCCAACGTTAAAACATCTGTTGGTAGCTCTAGGATCCAATCTCCTGGTAACTACACTTACCACGCATGTATCACAATTCACAACCCATAGTGCCAGCCACCACTCTCCAAAAGGGCAGACTCGAATCAGTGGCCACTCTAATACTACTGGCCATCTGGCTCTCGGCCCTCCTCTTACCAGGTGCCGCCTCCTGTTCTCCATCAGTCCAGAGCAGAACAACCGTTAATGGCAGCCACAGCGAGCTTGCTGCACTCTTGGCTTTCAAAGGCGAGCTCAATGATCCCACCGGCATCCTTGCCAGGAGCTGGACGACCAACGTGTCCTTCTGTCGATGGCTTGGGGTCTCATGCAGCCAACGCCGGCAGCGCGTCACTGCTCTGTCATTGCCAGATGTTGTGCTCCAAGGAGAGCTCAGCCCACACCTCGGTAATCTTTCGTTCCTTTCATTCCTCAACCTCGCAAACACCAGCCTAGCTGGCACCATCCTGGCCGAACTTGGAATGCTAGGTCAGCTTAAGGTTCTATCTCTTTTTGGAAATGGTCTCACAGGCCCGATTCCAAAGACCATAGGGAACCTCATAGAACTTCAGGACCTTCGTCTAAGTCACAACTATTAAGTTAGCGATAGATTAGGGGGCCATGCACCCGAGCTTGTGTTTGTTACCAGGTTTGTAGATCAAGTAGATGTTTGTTGAGATATTCTTGTACTCCAATCTTGTTGTAACTTGCTCACTTGTACAAGCCACGCTAGGGGCTGTTCCTGGCTATATTAACACGCAACCGAGAGCCTGAGAAGGCATCTTGTTCAACTCATTTCTACATGGTATTCAAAGCCGTGCTCCTAGCGGAGATCAATCATGCATTCCCCCAACTCGCATTTTCCTCCGTTGCATCTGCTGCGCCATCTCTCGTCTTTCCCGTGACCGAGAAACTAACTTGGAACAATCACGCAATGCGGAAGATGCAAGTGCTCTCAGCCCTGAGGGGCGCCCAAGTCGCGTTCTACCTCGACGAATCAACCCAGCCACCGGCACAGTTCCTGGAGCCGGCGAAAGGAGAAGACAAGAAGGAGCCGCCAACGCCAAGCCCTGAATATGGTCCTTGGATTGCCAAGGATCAACAGGTGCTTAGCTTCCTCCTCACCTCCTTGTCCAAGGAAATTCTTGGGCAAATACCCATGACGGTGAAGTCAGCAAAGGAGGCGTGGGGAGCCATTGAGGGGATGTTTGCATCCCAATCCCGTGCTTGCATCATCAGCACAAGGATGGCACTGGCGACGGCGTCCAAGGGGACGTCCACAATCAATGAGTACTTCATCAAAAATGAAGGGCCTCGCGGACGACATGGCGTCTATGGGAAGGAAGCTAGAGGACGAAGAGCTGGTCTCGTACATTTTGACCGGTCTCGACCTCGACTACAACCCGGTGGTATCTGTGGTGGCTACCAGGGTTGAGCCCATTTCGGTGAGCGAATTATACACTCAACTCACTAGTTTTGAACAGCGTATGTACATGCACGGTGGAGGGTCCAACACCTCTGCGAACGTGGTGATCCGTGGAGGCCGTGGTGGAGGAAACCCGTCGCGTGGTCGTGGCGGCAGTGGCCACGGTGGTGGCGGCCGTGCAGGTTTTGGTCGCGGCAGCGGCGGCTGTGGCGGTGGCAGCGGTCGTGGACCCAACTTCCAGGCTGGTGAGTTCTACCAGCTCTACGGCAAAGAGGGTCACACTGTCGTCCGTTGTTTCAAGAGGTTTGATGCCTCTTTCTCCCTCAGAAAAGTGCAGCATTGGCAACCACTTCGTATGGCATAGATACGAATGGGTACATGGATTCACGGGCTACAGATCATGTAACCGGTGAGCTTGAGAAGCTCGCGGCACGTGACAAATATGGTGGCCATGAGCAGGTTCACACTGCAAGCGGGTCAGGTATGGATATATGTCATGTTGGATCTAGTATTTTGCATTCCCCGAATAATAGTACTATCCACCTAAACAATATCCTTCATGTTGCAAAAGCACAGAAAAGCCTTGTTTCTGTAAACCATCTTACTCGTGATAATAATGTCTTTCTTGAGTTTCACCCTAATTATTTTTCCATCAAGGAGCGGGAAACGAAGAGGACGCTCCTGCAAGGCAGATGTGAAGGGGGGCTTTACCCTCTCAAGGTCGGCAAGAATAAGCAGGTGCTAGGCATCACCAAGGCGTCCACGTCCTTGTGGCACTATAGATTAGGGCATGCTGCCGCACCCGTAGTTCAGCAAGTCTTGAATCGCCACAAGCTTTCATTTGTTAGGGAGTCGAATAAAAACGCTATTTGTGATACGTGTCAAAAGGGTAAAAGCCATCAGCTTCCATACCCTAGGTCTTCTAGTGCTTCAACTAGTCCTTTGGAACTTGTGTTTTCCAATGTTTAGGGTCCTGCCCCAACATCCGTCGGTCAAAATAATTATTATGTGAGTTTTATTGATGATTATAGCAAGTTCACATGGGTGTATTTTTTGCGCCATAAATCTGAGGTGTTCCAATGATTCCGTGATTTCCAGAATTTAGTTGAGCGCCAATTCAATAAGAAAATTCTATCCATGCAAACTGATTGGGGGGGGGGGGGAGAGTATCAATCTTTAAACTCTTTCTTCCAATGGACTGAATTGCTCATTGTGTTTCTTGCCCACATGCGCACCAACAAAACGACACTGCTGAAAGAAAACATCGGCATATAGTTGAAGTAGGTCTTACCTTCCTTGCTCACGCCTCTATGCCTCTCAAGTTCTGGGATGAAGCTTTTGCTACCGCTGTCTATCTCATAAATCGTCTCCCTTCTAAAGACATAGATACTGAAACTCCCTATGCACGCTTACTGAAACAACAACTGGATTACACCTTCCTCCGTGTCTTCGGTTGCGCCTACTGGCCAAATCTCAGACCCCATAATACAAAGAAACTTCAGTTTTGGTCTAAGCGATGCGTTTTCCTTGGCTATAGTAGTCATCATAAGGGGTTCAAGTGCTTGGACCCTTCAGAAGGGAGAGTTTACATCTCACGCGATAATGGTGTTTGATGAGCAAGTCTTCCCATTTAGTTCGATGCATCCCAATGCTGGTGCCCGTTTGCACACCGTGATCTCCCTCCTTCCAGGTTCGCTTCTTAATTCCAATACTACTATTGGGGATGCACTAATACCTAAACCACATGCATGTATTCCTCCTCCTGCTAACGCTAATGCATCTTCTGGCGAAAGTTTATTTGGTGCAGGATCAAACTCTGGAGAAAACAATGAAGAACATGGCGCACAAATGCGAAATTCCGATCGTCGTCACATGTGTCCCCAGCGGGAAGCAGCGCGGGCGCCGAGGTTGCTCCGCTTGGCGCGGAATCAGCCATCACATCGACAACATCCACATCAGGATCGACCCCAGGTGCCGGCATGTCTCCGCCCGTGCCGCGCGCGACGGGTCGGTGGGATCCTCTGCGCACACACCGGGTCATCAACGCCTCCTTCGCTTCTTCAGCCACAGACGGATCCCAGAGTGGTGGGGGGGGGCATGCGCCTGTCGCTGAGCAGGCGGATCTTCTCGCTGGATCCTCTGCGCCAGCTCCATCCATGGACGAATCCCCTACACAGCGCCCAACAACTCAACTCCAACACGGTATCAGTAAACCAAAAATCTACACTGATGGTACAGTTCGCTGGGGTATGTTGGCGTCTGCTACAGAGGAACCGAGCTCAGTCGATGAAGCTTTCAGTGGTCCAAAGTGGGTCGCGGCCATGGATGCGAAACATAAAGCCTTGCTTCATAACAAGACTTGGCAGCTTGTTCCAGCTCCAAGAGGGAAGAATGGGTCTACAAGATTAAAAAGAAGGCTGATGGAACAATTGATAGATACAAAGCCAGACTTGTTGCAAAAGGTTACAAACAGAGGTATGGTTTGGATTATGAAGATACTTTTGGTCAGGTGGTGAAAGCAGCCAAAATAAGGCTTGCCCTATCAATTGCAGTATCAAGAGGATGGTGTCTACGGCAGCTGGATGTTCAAAACGTCTTCCTTCACGGTGTGTTACAAGAAGAAGTATATATGTATCAGCCACCGGGCTATGAGGATAAATCAAGGCCGAATCTGGTTTGCAAATTGGACAAGGCCTTGTATGGATTAAAACTGGCGCCTAGGGCCTGGTATGCTCGTCTCTGCAGTAAGCTTGAGTCTTTGGGATTTCTACCATCAAAAGCAGATACGTCTTTGTTCTATTACAATAAAGGAAAACACACCATGGTGGTTTATGTCGATGACATCATTGTTGCAAGTTCTTCACAGTAGGTCACAAACACTTTACTCTATGATCTTGAAAAGGAGTTTGCGTTGAAGGATCTTGGTGACCTCCATTATTTCCTTCGCATAGAGGTAAAGAAACATGCTGATGGTTTGGTGCTGATGCAAGAAAGATATGCAGCTGATGTAGTTAAAAGGGCAGGGATGAGTCTAAGTAAACCAATTGGTACACCACTCTCTAGTACGGAAAAACTTAGTATTGTTGAGAGGGTGCACTGGGACCAGAAGACTCTACAAGATATAGAAGCATAGTGGGAGCTTTACAATATCTCACTTTGACTCATCCTGACATTTCGTTTGCAGTTAACAAAGTATGCCAATTCTTGCACACTCCAACTACTGTGCACTGGAGCGCTATCAAGAGGACATTAAGATATATACATGGTATTCCCAAGCTCGGTCTCAACATCAGAAAATCAAAGTCCTTGATGGTGAGCGCTTTCTCAGACGTAGATTGGGCTGGTAGCGTTGATGACCGTCGATCTACAGGAGGCTTCGCCGTCTTCCTTGGCTCGAATCTCATTTCTTGGAGCGCTCGGAAGCAGGCCACTATCTCAAGGGCGAGTACTGAGGCATAATACAAAGCTTTGGCTGATGCTCTTGCAGAGATGATGTGGGTACAGAAATTACTCAGAGAATTGAAGGTTGCACATCCTCCTGCAGCTGGACTATGGTGTGATAATATTGGTGCAAAGTACTTATCAGCTAACCCTGTGTTTCATGCAAGAACTAAACATATTGAGATAGATTTCTATTTTATTAGAGAATGAGTGGCACAAGGGTTGCTTGATATCAGATTCATAAATTCAGCCGATCAGCTTTCAGATGGATTCACAAAACCAGTTAGTCTTCCTAAGCTGGTTCAATTTAGAGCCAATCTCAATCTTGTGGCAGGTTGAGATTGAGTGGGGGTGTTAGGTTAGTGATAGTTTAGGGGGCCATGCGCCCGAGCCTGTGTTTGTTACCGGGCTTGTAGATCAAGTAGATGGTTGTTGAGATATTCTTGTACTCCAATCTTGTTGTAACTTTCTCACTTGTACAAGCGACGCCAGAGGCTGTTCCGCGCTATATTAACACGCAACCAAGAGCCTGAGAAGGCATCTCGTTCAACTCATTTCTACAACAACCGCTTGAAGTTCCTCAGAATGGATTAGAACTTGACCTTAATGCATTCCCAGACCAGCAGGAGATGATCATTGATCCACTTTTCCCTCCAGTACAAGTAGAAGCAGTGGAACTTGAACTTCTTGATCAAGTGAATGAAGCTGAGGAAGAAGCAGAGGTTGAAGAAGTAATAATGGCTGATATTGTGGACATCCAGCAGGAAGCACATGAAGCAGCTCAGGAAGTTGATGTCATCATGCCAAATCAGTATGTTCCCTTGATGCCCCTGGAGATTCAGGAAGAGGATCTAATGAATAATATAGAAATACAGGAACAAGCAGCCATGGCTGCTAACCAATCTGCAAACATCTTTCTTGGGAGAATCCAGATTCTGGAAAGGCCGCCCATTGAATTGTTCAGTCAGCATTCGATGGGAAAAACACCAGGCTTTACTTTTTTTGATCACTCTGGACTCTGGGGCAAGTTTTTTGCTCCATCTAATGGCAAGAATTCAGTATGCACTGTGCCTGCTGAATGGGCCAATTTTTTCACTGCTTCTCTGTTATCCCCAAGGAAGTTTGGTTAGACTAAAGAATTTATGGGAGCAAAAACTCTGATTAATGCTTTGGGAGAGGATTCTTCTGTGGGTTTTGTCTTACCTCAGTCTTGTCCAGTCAAGAAGTCACTAACATGCATTGTAGATGATGAACACAAAGAGTTACTGACTTGGAAAAGGCAGGAGCTAGTCAAACTGAGGAAACAGTTGCTATACAGGCAGAAGAACAGACTGGGGTTAAGCTGGCAGAATTGGAACTAGGACAAGCTGACAGTGGCAGTTCTGCTGAAAAAATCTCGGGGATAGAGGTACTCTCTCAGGAAGATAACATTGAAGATATAGAGAAGAGTAGTAAATCCTGGCCCTACTGTAAGAAAAAGGCTAATGGAAAAACTATCATTGTGGACACTGAAGTGAGAAGGTGCACAAGAGTCAAGACACAGAAAGGTGGATTCAAAGATCCCAAATGTTGCAACAAGAATTGCTTGGGTTGCAACGCAGCTCCTCCAATGCTATCCAACAAAGCAATAAGGAAAATGGGTTCTGCTCTTTGTGACCTGGACATAGAACTAATGTCAGACGATGCTCTATCTAAGAAAAAGAAGACTGCTCCTGTAGAGAAAACCAAGAAGAAAAAGACTACTCCTGTGGGGAAGATGTCTACAAATGAAGCTCCCCAAGATGATGATGATAATGTTGCTGGAACCAACAAGCTCTGAAGGAGATGGCCCATCTCCTCCTGAAGATTCCAGCCCAACATGGTGGACAGGTTTTGGCCCAGCTGGGCGTCTTTGGGCTGATGATATCTTTTTCTTTTTCGTCTCAAAGAACTTTGTGAGCCCTATGGGCGTTAAAAAGCCAAATTGTGTACTTATGTTAAGCATATGTATGCCTGGCTTTTGCTTTCTTATTTGTGTTACTTATGAATTCTACAAGTTATAGTAAATCCTGGAATGTTCTATGTTGGAATATTAGAGGTTTGAATGCTAAAAACAAATGGGAGTCTCTGAAAAACAAGGTGAATGAAAGTCAGTGTGATGTAATTTGCATCCAGGAAACCAAGAAAGAGAATTTCGATATTCTCTTTATCAAGCTTTTCTGCCCTTCCTCCTTTGACAGTTTTTGTTTTATTCCCTCCATCGGAGCCTCTGGTGGGATTCTTGTGGCTTGGAAAGGGGCAGTTTTTGAAGGAAGGGAAGTTTTCAGAAATGATTTTGCTTTGTCAGTAGAGTTCTCTTCGTGCCATGATAACTCCTATTGGATTCTGACCAATATCTATGGTCCCTGTGATGCTGATGGCAAAAGGAATTTTTTGAACTGGTTTAGCAATGTCAGAATGCCAGATGATATTTGTTGGCTTGTGGTAGGATATTTTAATCTGATGAGAAAGCCTGAAGATAGAAACAGACCTGGTGGCAATGTTTCAGAGATGTTTCTTTTCAATGATGCCATTAGTTGTTTGGGGTTGTCTGAAATTCCTTTATATGGAAGAAAATTTACTTGGACAAACAAACAACACCCACCTCTGCTTGAAAGGTTAGACTGGTTCTTCACATCTAGTGCCTGGGGCATTACTTATACTTAATCCGCTGCTACAGCTCTTGTAATGGAAACTTCAGATCACTGGCCATGTGTAATTGACATAAAGACTACTATCCCAAAGAGTAAGATTTTCAGATTTGAGAACTTTTGGATGGAAAGTGACAGTTTTCTGCCACTAGTAGCAGCCTCTTGGAATGAACAGTTCTCTCAGACTGATCCTGCACTTCTTCTATCTGCCAAATTCAAGGCTTTGAGGGCTGCACTCAGAATTTGACAATCCAAGTTGTCTAATCTGAAACAGTTAATTATCAACATCAAGCTGGTTATTAACTTCCTTGACTGCATTGAAGAGTGGAGAGATTTATCTGTAGAAGAATGGAATTTTAGAGCCATGGTTAGTGCCAAACTGTCAAAGCTTCTTCATCAACAGAAATTATACTGGAGACAGAGAGGAACCATTAGATGGGTAAAGCTTGGAGATTAAAATACTAAGTTTTTCCATGCTAATGCTTCTGTTAGACATAGAAGAAACTTAATTAATAATCTGCTAGACAGTTCTGGAAATGTTGTTTATGGTCATGAACAGAAGGCTAGTCTCTGATTGGATCACTTCAGAGAAAGATTGGGAACTTCTAGCAAGAGTAAAATGATTTTTGACCTGCATCAGTTATTTGGGCAAAGTGCAGACCTTTCCTTCCTTGAAAGTCCAATCACTGCAATGGAGGTTGATGAGGTTATTAAGGCCCTCCCCAATGATAAATCCCCAGGCCCAGACGGTTTCAACAATGAGTTCTTCAAAAGGTGCTGGCATATCATAAAGCAGGATTTTTATAATCTGGCCACTACCTTTTCTTCTAGTGAAGTATGTCTAAGAAGTATAAACAGGTCCTTCTTAACTCTGATTCCAAAGGTGGACATCCCTTCTAGAGTTACAGATTACAGACCCATCTCACTCTTGAATACTTCTATCAAGATGCTCACCAAGATTCTGGAAAAAAGGTTACAGCCCTTCATCTTAGGACTTGTACATAAAAATCAATATGGTTTCATTAAGTCAAGAACGATTCAGGACTGTTTAGCTTGGACTTTTGAATACTTACACATCTGTCATAAGAGCAAGAAGGAAATAATCATCTTGAAACTAGACTTTGAGAAGGCTTTTGATAAAATTGAGCATAAGGCTATGATTGAGATCATGAGAGCAAAGGGTTTTGGGGAGAGATGGCTCTCTTGGATGAATGACATCTTCAACTCTGGTACATCTTCTGTACTTCTGAATGGTGTACCTAGAAAGGTCGTTCACTGCAAAAGGGGAGTCAGACAGGGTGATCTCCTCTCTCCCCTCTTGTTTGTTTTAGCTGCAGACTTGCTTCAGTCACTCATCAATAAAGCTAAAGACCTCGGACTTCTCAATCTGCCAATTCCTCTACAGTGTTCTAGTGACTTTCCAGTATTGCAATATGCAGATGATACGCTAATCTTCATGGAAGGGTGTGCTAATCAACTTTTCTTCTTGAAAACATTGCTTAACTCCTTTTCTGAAGTCACAAGACTTAAGGTGAACTTTCAGAAATCCATGATGGTTCCTATCAATTTGTCTCAAGAGAGGCTCAATCATCTGGCTAGAACCTTTGGTTGCTCAACTGGCTCTTTGCCATTTACATATCTTGGACTGCCCCTGGGCCTAACAAAGCCAAAGGTAGAGGAATTCATGCCAATTGTTAGCAGGTGTGAAAAGAGATTAGTAGATACATCAATCTTTCTTTCACAGGCAGGAAGGTTGCAACTGACAAATTCTGTGTTCTCTGCTCTCCCAACATTTGCCATGAGCACTTTTTATATGCATGTCACTGTCAGAGAGCACATAGACAAATATAGAAAAAACTGCTTGTGGAGAGGTTCTGATGAAAGCAACAGAGTGAATGCAAAGGCTGCTTGGACCTTAGTCACTAAACCTAAGACTGAGGGGGGTTTGGAAGTCCTGGATCTGCAAACTCAGGATGAAGCTTTGCTTCTTAAGAATCTACACAAATTCTTCAATAGGTGTGATATTCCTTGGGTGCAGCTTGTATGGAAAAATATTACAGTAATGGCAAACTGCCCAACCATACAAAAAAGGATCATTTTGGTGGAAAGATGTTCTTAAACTATTAAATAAATTCAAAGGCATGGCCATAGTCAACATTCAGTCTGGTGATTCATGTCTTTTTGGGGATGATCTGTGGTTGGGTTTAGTACCAAAGCTGGATTTTCCTGAACTCTACTCCTTTGCCAAAAGACCAAGCGTAACAGTTGCTACTGCTAAAGCCAGTCAATCCCTAATACAAGACTTCCATCTGCCTTTGTCAACTGAAGCTTATCAGCAGTTCATACAATTGGAGAATATGCTGAATAACTTCCATCCTTCGGGAGTCAGTGATACTTGGACTTATATTTGGGGCAGCCAATCTTTCACATGTGCAAAAGCTTACAAATAGCTCTCAGGATTAGCAACAGTACACCCAGTTTTTAGATGGATCTGGAAGTCATCATGTCAACACAAACACAAAGTTTTCTTTTGGCTTTTGGTGCAAGACAGGCTCAGCACTAGGAACATCTTGAGAAGAAAGAACATGTTCTTGCCGTCATATAATTGTGTTTTATGTGAGGAAGCAATTGAAGAAACTGTTGATCACTTGTTCTTGCATTGTGAGCTGGCCAAGGAATGTTGGAGTTTGGTTGGAATGGTGGTGCCTCAATCTCAGGACCCTTTCCAAATCATAGAAGAATTCAGGTTACGGCTAAATGTTCCTTTCTTCATGGAAGTTATTATCATTATGTGTCGGAGCATCTAGACAGTAAGGAATAATCTGATTTTCAGAGGACAAGAAGCAAGTTCCCAGCAATGCAAACAAATCTTCAAACAAGTCTTTGGCTTAGTTATACTTCGCGCAAAGAAGAAGTACCTTCCTCTTATTAGTTTATGGCTAGAGCAGCTTGTTTAGTTCTGCTCATTTTCTTTATTTCCTTTTTTGTTTCCTGAGCTAACTGCTAGGAACCTTCCTCTTCTTTCTCTAATCCTTTGCTGTACCCTTTGTACTTCTTGTTTGCTTTTTAATAAATTTCAGTAGGGGCGCAAGCCCCTCCTGCTCGTTCAAAAAAATCAGGACCAGATCAAGGTTACAGTTAACTTGTAGTTAAGTATGCATGTGTTAGTCGCTGTGAAACTCAAATATCAAATCCAATACTAGCATTACAATAATAATACAATTTCACTTCAGATGTTCAGAGCAAGCAGAACCAACCCCGGCACATGCACCAATCATCGGAGTAAACTAATGTTCTAGCCGTGAATAGCTATCCATCTATCTATCTATAGTTGGCTACTTGCCTGGACCCTGTGAGCTTTCTTCAAAAATTATAAGAAGCTGGACTGCTATCTAGTACTTAAATTAAAGTGGATTAACAACTGGAAAATTACAAATTATAGCACAAGGAAGGAAAGCACGAAATACACAAATTATAGTTGATGCAAGTCTTCAGTAGATCCACTGAGATAGGACCACTTGAATCAGCTCAGGTTCAAGGTTGGGTTGGGAACTAGTACCAGTGTGTATATATGAAGCGAATCTTTAGTAACAAAATCAGTTTTTTTATTCCAACTGATCCTCTCCTTCACATAAACCAAATTTTTATTCCAACTGATCCTCTCATTCACCTGTATCCTCTGTTGTCACACACCAACGGTCCAAAACATGCCACATCAGCACCAGCATCTGACGTGGCCATGTCACATAGGCAGCTGCTAGGTCAGCATATTAGTCTGGCCAGCATGGGCACATGGCGGCGCTCACACGCGACGGGAGGAAAAGAAGGGGCGGAGCGCTGCTGGCAGAGCAGTGCTAGGCACAAAGCGCAGGCACGCAGGGCAGTACAGAGCAGCGTGGAGTCGACGGGTGCGAGCACGTGGCCAGTGCCATCTATCTAGGAGCAAAGAAGGAATGGACGGGGACACCGCCCCAGTACGGCTCCACACAGCGCCGGCCGAAAGACAGTTGATCTGCGTCGAGGGAGCACGGGAGACGAAAGATACATCTACGCAAGCCCTGCAACAGTTTTACACATTTGCACCCACGTCTGGCCGCACGGAAGAGAGATCGACGGGCGGGCCGTGCCCGGGCACGTGCAAGCTGTGCGATCGTACGGGGCCTCCCATTCTTAGGGCCCAAAAATTACTAATTATACCAGCCAAACGTCTAATTGACTAATTGTCTTATATTATTATTAGTGGAAATGTTTCATTGTATTATTTAACAATTAATTACTACGTAGTTGCTATATGTTGGTGCAGAACCGCTAGCTATGCAAAGTGCTCGGCGCTGCCTAGCTAGGACTGTTGTACTAGCCAACAAAGTAATTTATTTTTCATTAATTTCGGTTTTAATTCCATATGAACTAGAATTGTTGTATTAGCGTTCTCCAATATTCGAGCACAATTTATCTGTTATGGTACAGTGTTTTTCTCTCACAACAAATAAGCATCAGCCGGCTTATCAACCAAATAACTCCGATATAAGAAAGACTTAATAATTTATCGCAATGAACTAGAAGTGTTGATATCATTAATGATTTTAATTCAAATAACACTAAGACAATGATACTGTTCAAACCAAGATTATGTAACCAAGGGTTGAATATGTACGATTCTTGATTTATCGCATTGTCGCATTATTGTTCCATTTTTCTAGGCGGTAGGGCCTATTTTAGGATTTTGAACAAGGCCTCAGATTTTGCCGGCACGGCCCTATCGACGGCACATTACTCGTTCGTGAGCACCTGCGCCGGTCTGTGTCCACTGCATACTTCACTGAGTTCCATTGTCAACGCCGATGAGAGGAACGCACGGAAGCTGCGGCCTGCCGGAAGACCTGGCACCGCCGCACAGGAGGGCGAGGTCGGCCGGCTAACGACACACGCCAATCAGCGGCTGATCGACGAACGCTCATGCCATCTAACCGTCACCGCAACGCCGGAGTGCGTTGGGCTACATGCGTGCAGGTGCATGTGTGCTTGCACATATGTGCTCGGTGCTCACGTGCGAGCTAACAAGATAGGAGACGACGATGGACCAGGAGGCAGCCGCATTTATGCGCACGGCGCCAACGTGGAGATCAACGGCACAACGGCATGGAAGAAGCTGCGGCAAGAGGCTCCAGACGTGTGTATCCCCGCTCATCTGTTCTTCAGATGGCTCTCTCTTTCTCCAACCAAACAGGAGTAGGCGCCGCCGTCTCCGTTCTTCGCGCAAGAGCCACACGAGCGCACGCCTCGGCTCCGCCCTGCAGCATGCGCTCCGGCCGTTCCTCTGCAGCAGCAGCCATTGAGGGCCGCCTCAATGTGTAATGTACTTACCCCTTCTTTAATGGAAATCGAAAATGGAATTGCTGTGGGGATCTCCGCAACAGTTTTTGCCTTCAAAAAAAAGTGTAATGTACAAACAGATTCATAGATGCATGCCATCGTTAGCATGCGAATTAATTCCATCCAATATAATCCATGGATATACAGCGTTTTTGCAGCAACATTTGTCGCAGGCCTTCTTCTGGCTCTCCTACTCTGGTATGTTCATAAACGGGGGTAAAATACTGAAGGGCGCAGCTGGGATCAATATATTCACAGAAAAGCAGCTGGAGAAGATCACAAGCCATTACAACAATCTTATTGGAGAACGTGCCTTTGGCAAGGTTTTCAAGGGAACAACTGATGACAACCAACTAGTTGCGGTTAAACGCTCCCACAACGAAGGCAAGGACCGTGGTAAAAGAGACAACAACCTTCAGCTAGGGGACGACATTGTGAACGAGATCACCTTCCAATTCGGCACAACCCAGACAAACCTGGTCCGCCTTGTTGGGTGCTGCTTGGAGACAAATATCCCTGTGCTGGTCTTCGAGGTCATCAGTAAGGGGAGCCTCCATAAGTTGCTTCATGACACAACACATCAGGTGCTGCAGCTACCGACGCGCCTCAACATTGCCATCGGCTCTGCAAAAGCTCTTGCCTATATCCACTCAAATGGCGACCGAATCCATGGGGATACCAAGTCTGCCAACATCCTCTTGGATGATAACCTCCAGCCCAAGGTCTCCCACTTTGGATCATCCAAGATTTTGTCAGTTGATATGTATGCCAGGGCTGTGTCGGCTGACATGAGCTACATAGACCCAGTGTATATGAAGACGGGACGTTTCATGGCCAAGAGTGATGTCTACAGCTTTAGCATGGTGCTCCTCAAGCTGATCACCAGGAAGATTGTGAAGTATGGTGAGAATAAAATGAATAGCCTCCCAGTGGACTTTGTTAAATCTTGTAAAGAGATGGGCAATGGAAGGGAGGTGTACGACAGGGATATTTTGTCTCATGATGATGGTGCACAGCGTCAACATTGCATGGAGTGCCTTGACAAGATCGGCAGTCTGGCAGTTCGATGTCTGAAGGAAGATGTCGATGAATGACCGACAATGGCAGAGGTCGTGGATGAACTGAAGGAAGCAGCAAAGGTAGTAGACAAATGTAAGCAGTAGTCATAAATTCTTCATAGCCTACGCTTTCTCGTGTTATGAGGTAAGTTAATGAGGATGTACATACCTCGAGGTCAGGTGAATCACAAACATATTTGGTCAGCTCTTCCAAAGCACAACAATCTTTTCAATCTTTCCAAAGCAGTAGTCATAAACAATCTTTTCAAATAATCTTTTCAAGACTTCTTTTGTGGACGTATAATCAAAAAATTGGGTCCCCTGATGATTATGATAGTAAAAATCTCTGAGGTTTTCGTGTGGTAACCCTCATTGGGCATTGTACAGCTTAAAGACAAATTTATTTACACCAGACCGATAACAATTTGGTCAAGATTTGATTTCATAGTTTGATTGGTTAGACCAAAAGCTGAACTAGTTATAATAAGATAAATTATGTTAGTAATGAAAATTGCATTAACATATTGGTGGTGGAAATCTTTTCTTTTTCTCAAAAAAGGTCAAGATTTTTAATATTATTTTTATTATTTGTTTTACATATTTATAAGAAAAATGGACAAAAATGGAATCGGTGGTCAAACAAAAAAATAGAGTAAAAAGAGGAAATATGACATTGGGGAAAAGGAAAAAAATAAGGCGCAAAAGAAATGAAAAACAGGAATCGAACGTGAAACGTGGAGAAAAGGAAAAAGTACAATAAAACAAAAAAAGATGGAAACTGGACATGAAAAAAAAACAGAAACTGTACGCGCAAAAAAACTGTGGAAAGACAAAAGGACGGGTCAGATGGACGGAAAGCGAAACCTGGAAAAAATGTGACTAGTGTTTTATGTTGAGATCCAGGAAAATAAAATTATAACTTGGTGAAATAAAAGCTGAAAACCTCTTCGTGGTTCAATATTTTGATAAGAAATAAGATTACATAAGATCCGCCTAATTTCTACTTTTATTTATTTCTATTTGGATTTGGATTAGGATTTCTATTCAACTTACTCACGATCAGAGGTATCTATTTGATTAGGATTTTAGCAATCCAAGTTACCTCAAAAACTGATTTTGCGAAGAGCACGAGCCAATTCCTTCGATTTAAAGGAAAGAGTCTCGCTGAACAAGATCTGGTCCAGTTCTATCGACATCATTTGGAGTATCCATCTGAGGAACCCACGTATCTGAAGAAGGGGCTGCTACCTATACAAAAGATGCACGACACACGTATGAACCCATAGGCCACAACATCTCTTGGGCAGGAATTCAATCTTTTACATGTGCCTGTCTTGCAATTATCTCCTTTTTTGCAACCGCGCCAAGTAGCATGTATTTCATTAAGATGGTAGCATTACAAACACAAGGCAAACCACAGATTACCACACATAAAGATGAAATGGAAAAGAAACGTACTAAAAGCGGCAGGAAATCTGACCAAAGAGAAAAGGGAAAGAAAGAACAACGTCGAGGGAGAAACCACATCCCAAACCCTACTAGCCAAAAACCTGCAAGAAAACCATCAATGCGAAGGCTCCCTAGAGAGCGGACCAAGCCATTGTGGCAAAGCATCCACCTACAGAAGACGAAGAACCAGCAACATCAGTGGTGAAGCACCCGCCTGAGAGTATCTGCTAAGAGAGAGGACCGCACACACCCGGCAGCAAACTATCTGCCAGAGTGGGGACCCAGGACAGCGATGGCGGCAAAGTATCCGCAAGGTGAACAAGCTACAATGGTGGCCAAGCATCCGCCGGAGAGGATAAGAGCAACCTTGGCGGCAAAGCAACCGCAAGGTGAGAAACAACAAAGTATCTGGGGTCCAAAAAAGCGACGGTGACAAACAACCTGCTAAGCATGAGGCCTGTACCCACCATGCAATTAAAGCCGTGGGCTCAAATTTCAAAGCAAATCAATGTGGCACGTAGGATTTGATATCGACATTTCTTTGGCTAGCTGTGGAGTCCATCATTTGACATTCCACCAATGCGGGTAGAGTCCATCAGTTTTTTGTTGAAGTAGAATCCTCGGAATGATATTATTTTTTTAAAAAAATGCTCAAAATTTTTTTTGCAGCTTTTATTTAGGAGGATATATATATTGGCTGCAAATCAAGGCACTATTGCAACAAATTTTTGGAAACAAGAAGCTGATGATTTATGCGTGCCACACCTTGAGTTATCGACCTTGCTGATCATGGCCACTCATAAACAGAGATTTACTAGATGAATTGGACAATAACTAGAAACTCTTGCCTACTTGTGTTTTTAGCTAGACACATGGGCGTGGCTCGATGTAGGTGGTATTTTGGCTACCTATCTGTACTAATAATTTTCTAGTTCTGTTTGTAGATGGATTGAAGCCAGCCCGAAGTTCCTATCCATTATATAAAATTATCCTCTTCTTTTTTTTTCAGAGTGCAGAGGACGTATAAGCACATGGATGAAAAAATTACCTACACTATGCCTGAAGGAAATATGTCTTTCTCAGGATTCGAGCTCAACAATCACGTTCTCTTGAGCGCACATAGTAGCCGAGCAACACGAAAAATACGATCATACAGCTGATTCTATTCTTTTAGCTACACATTTTGGAATTTTATATTTTATATTTGACACTAAAAACAATCTCAAATGAAAAGTTGTTAGCTGCAAAGTTATAGATCTCATCGAGTACTAGAATTTTGATGTTGACTTTTTCTTCATTCAATATATTTTAATCATGTCAAATCTGATCCAAGAACATATATTGAATATTTGGACATGTAAAGCATCTCAAATTAAGAAGTTGTCAACTACAAAGGTTGAGATGTCTTTAAACTCTACAATTTTGATTTAAAGTTTATCTTAACCCGATCTCATATGGAAACGTTATAATTTTTTTATTCGGAACAGATATCACTAGTGGTTCATGCCTCCACCTGACCTATGGCTACTAGTTCGTGGCTTCAACCAATTGTGATAGTAGACAGCCTATCACTTCCGGTTAAAGCCACGCACATCCGTGTTGGATCCAAAGCAACTGGCAATGACAGTCTGGCACTGATTATAGTTTCTGGCGTATTGCCATAGGAACGCGCACATGCAGACCCAACACATATGATCATCTCCAAGAGACTGAGCCGGAAGTCTTGAGATTGAAAAAGTCATCACATACATCTAGGAGTTGTGAATGGCCATGTTGTCCACTACTAATTCAATAATGATATTTCTTGGTGATATAAATCTCAGAACATGAACATCCATCCAAACTGAACATTCCATCAGAAAATCTCCTGCCAAATGCTTTGTTAGATCAACTAACACGAAAAGCCAGGTGAATTGCACTGGCGTAAGGTAATAGCATCTTTTAGGCAACTCTGTCCAGTCCTTTTGGAGTTCCGTCTGAACTTCTTCTAAATCTATTATTTTATTTAACAGTTACAGTGACTAAAGCAGAAACATTTGCTGATCCTAATATATCATTATGCAGAAGTATAAGAGATGGATGCGAACACAAAGCTTTCAAGGGTGTTATTTTCAGAGGAGTGTCATATGAGCTGTAGCAATTATTGAGCAAGTGGTAACTAGGAATGGAATATTCCATAGAATATTTAAAACACATGCACCTCTACTATATAGTTTTACAAACATTTACTTAAATGTTTGGACTGCCCATCTTTGCTTCTTCTCAACTGAACATTCAGAGCATTGACATAGTTTGCCACTGACTTTTCTATCTCAATCAGTAATAATGCAAGAAGAACGATTACCATGAAGCTTCAAGATAATAATGATGAAAGATAGAGCAACATCATGACAATGAAAGGGACTAAAAATAAAGTTCAATAAAAACCTGCATGCTTTGTAAAACCGCCAACTATAGTCCAAATAGGAGAAATAAACATACTTTTGCCACATATGCCTTTACTATTGACCTAGTTCCATTTGTTTTCGAAAAAATATGTTTTGCAGGACACATCTCCATAAACAAGTGGAAAATGCACAAAAACAAACTAAAAACGCAAAGCAGAAAGCGTATTCCAGAAATGCACAAAGGAGAAGAAATGGAGAAGCCCACCAACACATCACATCTGGGCCGAAGCACCGACGTGGGAGGGGTCCAGGTCCACCCAGGAACCGACCACGTGAATACGGTCGCGAGGCGGGGCCACCAGGGTGGGGGCGCATCCCTGCCGCCTCCTCTCGGTCCCACACTTGTTTGGCGGTTGCATGCCGCCATGCATAGGCGGTTTTGGCTAGTTTCCTATTTTGTTGGTGCCAAACCGACCATGCTTCACTATAAAAGAAGGGCTAGAGCTAATTCTTCAACACACCAACATTTGGAGCTACACCTCACACCACACCTTGTAATCTTCTTTTAATTCTTAGTGCTAGTCTTTGTTGCTAGTAAGAGCTACTTGGAGAGCTTGCCTCCTTGGAAGAAGAGCTACTTGGTATTAATACTACTATGAAGAGTTCTTCCAAGTTCATGTTCTCATATCTTTGATATAGCAATGCATATGAACTAGAGTATAGTTGTGTTCTTGTTATAATCACGATATATGAACTAGTATATAGTTGGCATGTTATGATCTTAACATGTTCAACTTCCTGCTTCAACATTCATATGACTTGTATGAGTAGAAGAAGAACTAGGGCTGGGGTGGCGGTTCATTGCACTCAATCTGTAGGGTTGGCGTCCTGGGGGGATATGGGTAGTTTCCTTGTACACGGGTGTGGTGCTCGGGTACACGGGAACCTACGAATATGACAGTATCCCATGGTTGAGAGGTAGGCGGTAGGTAATGACAACCTTGTCCATCCCTTGTAATCCCCCACATCCAGATATTGTGTAGGAGTCTTAAAGTCTCTCAGGCATGCTGGCAGACCTATGCCTTGAGATCTCCCTATGGGGTCACTCCTGACCTCTCACCCTCGCTGAGTGGCGCAGGGAGAGGCCGAGGGTTTCCCACGATCGAGAAGAATAGTAACGAAGGTGGCGAAAATAGCGAAGGTAGCGGAATGGTAAAATTGTGGATTAAATGCCCATTAATTCCCTTGGGAAAGAGTCCCATCTCCATTACAGGAGTTTCCCGGGTATTTATAATGCATACCCGAGCATGAAGTGAAATTACACAAGGGAAAAGCCCATTTACAGACATCATGCTACTGGCATGAGGGGTACGGTCATAATCTCCCTTCCCAGGTTCACCAACCCTCAAGGGCCCCGCCTTGGCGTCAGGGAGAGTCTTCCTGCCGCCTCGATCCTCTCTCGCCTCGGCCGCCGACCTTCGCATGCGTCGTCTAGGTGAGGGTCCGCCTTCTACGCTCCGCCGAGGGTCGCTTCCGCCATGCCCTGTGGCCACCTGCGCAAGACATAAGAATGCACCTCCATCGAGCGGGGGTCCAGTTAAGGTAGCTCTAGCAGGTCGAGGATTAGGGGAGGAGCTAGGTCAGGGGTTCTCCCCAACAGCAGCCCCTCGAGGCTTGGGCCCAATGTGATGGGTCAGAGCAACATTTATTTGTGGGGAGGTGGGTGAGGCGAAGCTAGGCGTGTGGCTCGCAGCCTGGCCCAACAACGCCCCCTTGTTGCTTCGACCTGTTGGGCTTTTGAGTTCTTTTTGGTAGTTTTTGTGCTGAGAGAGAGGCAGGTGTGTCTCCTTTTTTTCTTGGGATTTGTGGGTTGCACTGTTCTTTGTTTTTTGGGATTTGGGTCTATTGCCTTCCTCGCGTACGGGTGCTGGGCTGCCTATAAATACCTACAGTAGTTGTTAGGGTTTTCTTTGCTGCGCTCCTTATTGCTGCCAAACTGCTGTTGTTAAAATCTGTGAATCGAGGGTTTGCTTTGTGCGAGGATTTGATTTTTTTGCGAGGGTTGCTTGCTAGTGTAGTCTTCTTTCTGCGTCTATGAAGGTACTCTTGATTTTACTTTGTTGTTTGAGCTTGGTTTTTTATAATGATTTCGTGTTGTTCTATTTGTATAGCTTGATGCTCACACGAAGCAGACAGTGAGGCTTGTTGAGGATGTTTCTAATGGTGATCTAAGCTTCGATTTTGGGGTGTCAAGGGTGACCTCCAAGGATTTGGAGGACAATGAGATGGCCAGGTGGTTTTCGAGGGCTGCTGCCAGGCATTGCAAAGGAGAGTCTGTTCCTCAGCCCCGAGATGATGAGGTCGTTGCTTTTAAGGAGTTTTTGGATGCGGGGTTGTGGTTCCCGCCTCACACCCTCATTATCGGGGCTTTGAGGTTCCCGCCTCACACCCTCATTATCGGGGCTTTGAAGCGATTCAACCTCAAGTTCCATCAGTTAAATCCTTCGACCTTTGTGAAGATGAGTATCTATGTTTGGGGGTGCAAGTTTCAGGGGGTTGAGCCTGATTTGGAGGGGTTTGTTCACTTGCACCATGTTCATCCTTAGCCCTGAAAAATTGATATCAGGGGGAAAAACATTACAATGCCAGTTTGGGGTGTGCACCTTCGTTTATCATCACGGAGTGGAGGTCCCAGTTCAAGCCCAGAAGAATAAGTGGGCTTCACCCTGGACTGAGAACTGGTTCTATTTAAAGTTGGAGGATGAGCCTAGATTGTGCGGGGACCTAGCAAAGATCGACTATGTTGTGGCTGATTATGTTGTTACCAACGGTTGTGCTGCTGCGGTTGATGCTCTGAGGGTGCTGTCGCGCCATCAGTGCGCGTGTGATCTGGTTGAGGAGTATGTTTGTGCAAAGTTTGTTCCTCTACAGAGGAATCAAACTTGATTCGAGGTTCGGGATGAAGAGAAGTACCGATCGTGAGGCCTAAAGGGCCTTGGGATCAATTTGTAGGAGGCTTGGAGAAAAGTCATCGAGAAGTGTAGCTCTCTGTCTGATGGTATCAAGGCCATGTATGATCTTGTCGAGGAGGAGGTCGAGGGTCTGATGGGGCCTCTGTTGCTATCGGAGAACAAGCTGATCAGGAAGGCGCTTGCTAGTCATGGCCGTGTTAACAGGTGTTTTGATATTCTTGGGTTGGGTTACCCAGATTGGCCCACGGTGGATTTGATGGTTAGTGAGGTTGGTGGGAAGAGAAAGCGGGGGACGGGTGTTGGCAAAGGCGTTGGAACGTCCAAGCGGGGCTGGTGGGGCCGTGGGAGGGGTTCAAGTGTTAAGAGAAATATTGTGGCGAAGGTTTCTTCTTTGGCGGTAGCTGTTCCAAGGCCTAGGCCTATGGCGCTTGTTGCATCATGGCCGAGTGCTTCCGGGCGGCCTCTACCTGCCCGTAAAATGCCAGGCCTCGGTAGTATTCCAGTTCTGGATATCACGTCTGATGATGAGGAGGAAGAGGAGATGGAGAAAGCTAAAAGTGACGAAGAGGAAGAGCAGAAGGCTGAAGGGTCGAGTACCAACAGCAGTGGTAGCGGTGAGGGTGACGATGGCGATGGTGACGATGATGGGGATGAGGGAGACCAGGAAGAGATGGCTAGTTGATGCCACAACGGGTCGGAGGAGCTTGGTTTGGAAGGTGGGGATGTTGGCAGAGGTCTCGATGTTGTGTCTGGCCCGGCTGCTTCTAGTTCGAGGTTCAAGCACCACCAGGTTCACATTATATGCAAGGGCGAAGAGATTGCAATGGAGGATGACGAGCTTGGTCTTGGCGTCAGGAAGCATGCCCTTGGTGATGCTAGTCATAGTGGTTTGCGACACTATGCTGTAAAGTGTGGTACTGACGAGCCGGAGATGGATCTCTACACAAGTTCCCTAGTGTTGATAGTGCTTGTGAGGCTATCCATGACCCTTTGTGCAAGAATGTTGTTTCTCAATTTCATAAGATTTTATGGGGCAAGAAGGGTGGTCGGGCTCTTGCCTCGGATTTTGGCGCGGCTGGTACTCAAGAGGTGGGTTTTGAAGTTTTGTTTTTGTTTTGGTGAGTTGTGCTCTGCTTCGCTCGCTAATTATCTATTGATAGCTATCGCAGCCATGGGACTGGACGGCCTCCGTGACCGGGACCACTTCTTCTAGCAGAGCAAAGGTTGATGTGCCTAGCACAACTGCTGAGGCATCTACAAGTGCTGTCGCGCCGACCGTCATCGGCAAGGGTTCGGAGGCCGATCGAGCCGCTGCCGAGGGACGGGAGGCCGGGACAGGACTCGGAGCTGGGACCATGGCTACCGAAGACGCGGAGTAGGTTTGACGTGTGTGTGTGTGTCATTATTGACAAAAACATTTTAAGTAATGCTATGGGGGCTCCTGTGAGGGTCGAATTTTGTGAATGACAATTGCCTTCATTGCGCAGGTTCCTGAGGGGCCTGCGCATGAAGTGCTGAATGTGGTACCCCTGATGATTCATCATCAGGAAACATTTAATGCTGGCGCTACCTAGGATCGCTTAAAGTCTTAGTTCCCCGGGTTAACTTTTGATCATTTTTGGTGGACAAAGGTTAGTCTATACGATAAGAGAAACCAAGCTGCACGTAGGTTTTGGTGGGACGTGGACCTCACCGATCGCCAAGCGGATCGCATGCTGTTCGGTTCGGGGAGTTCTTTAGCGGTGTTAGATGACATCGATGATGAGGACGCTTTAGATTTTATTTTTGGTCGGGGTCGGTTGGCTTTGGACAAAGGCGGAGCTTTGAGGGTTTCAAAGCCTGAGCCACTAGAGATTGGCGAGAACGAGTAGCGTCGCATGCATCGAGCGAGGGTTCTGGAGGGTGACTTGCCTTTGGTGCTGGTGGGGCCTGTTCTAGGGGCTGTTAGTGGAGAGTGAGGCTCCTGATGTTTGCGGTGGTTTGCAGGTTGTTGTTGATGATTTTGAAGAATTTGTGGAGATTGTTGCGCGGGAGTTGGTAGATAGTGTGTTGACGGACATGGTTACATAGATGGTGAATGAGGTTGCTTGCAAGGTTTGTTTTGAGGAAGATGCCCCTGATGTTTGGGAGCTTTGGCATCATGACTCAACCTGAATTGATTTTTGGATTTGTTGTTGTATGGTGCCCCTCCGAGGGTTAGGGTTGTTGCTGGTGTTGTTGCTGTATTGTTTAATTCGTGAGGCTTGTTCTTCTTGTTGCTGTTGAGAAAAATATTGCTTGCATTGTGGCTTGCTTGACTTCGAACTGTATTCAGCATGTCACCCACGACAACGCCCCCAGCAATGCCCCTTTTTTGTTTGTCGAGGCTCGCTTGAAATGATTCTAAAACTTGGCATGCAGCGACACCCCCTTCTCTTTCAGCGAGGCTCACATAAAAATGTTTCTAAAGTGTGATGTGCAGCGATGCTCCCTTTCTCTTTCAGCGAGGCTCACATAACTTGTCTCTAAAACATGACGCGCAGCGACGCCCCCTTTCTCTTTTCAGCGAGGCTCGCATAAAGTGTTTTTAAAACATGGCGTGCAGCGACGCCCCCTTTCTCTTTCAGCAAGGCTCGCATAACTTGTTTCTAAAACGTGACGCGTGGTGACGCCCCCTTTCTCTTTCAGGAAGGCTCGCATAACTTGTTTCTAAAACGTGACACGTGGCGATGCCCCTTTTCTCTTTCAGCGAGACTCGCATAACCTGTTTCTAAAACGTGACATGCGACGACGCCCCCTTCTCTTTCAGCGAACTTGTCTCTAAAACGTGAAGCATGGAGACTCCCCCTTTCTCTTTCAGCGAGGCTCGCAGTTTGTTTCCTTTGTGACAAAATTGGGTTGTAATGAGACTTTATTGAAATTAGCAAAAGTTACAGGGTTCTCTTGTGGCAGTTACATTGAAGCAGAGCTATCTACGATTACATACCAAATAATGTACCTTCGTCGGATACTTCACCAAGCAAACTCCGGACCCTAGGCCAAGAGCTAACTTGGGGGAGGACTCCCGCAAAGTTACCTCGTATCTTTTATTTTTCAGCATTTTATCTTCTACATTTACCTATTTATTAGCATCTAAAAAATGAAATATGATAAAAATACCAAAAATATTATTCCATTCTCATATGTGTTAAGGAATGTTAGTTTCTCCTATGTTAGTTTCTCCTATGTTGAAATAATGAATAGTTGCTCTATTTATAGTTCGTTTGTGCCTAGATTATAACTTAGTATTCCACAAGATTTAAGTTTGTTGGCTAAAAATGTCACATCCTAAAACTTAAAAACTTGTGGGTTGCAAAAGCATGATCCTTTTCTATGTTGTTGCAAGTTATGGTATAGTACAAATAGAATTTGCTATCACTTTGTTCCAAGAGAAACTTGACATCCGACAATTTCTTTTTCAAAATGCTAAACTCAAAAGTTCCTCAATGATTATGAAATACCTACCAAGGCCATATGACATGATATTCAAATTCAAAACCTTTGTCATATGCTATTTGATTGAGCATTGAGCTTTGTCAAATTGTTGTGATCTAAGTTGAGATTCTTGTCATACACACATGATCGAGACACACGTACACCCACAAATAAAACTACCGACTCTTACACTGAGAGTTGCGCACAAGATGCTCTTTTTCGTCCCCCAAATAATTATTCCATTCAATTTATCATGATATATATCTCTCAAAAGTTTCATATGCCAACAAGAAATATATGGGCTATGTTAAAAAGAAGAAGAGAAAATCCATGCCAAGGGCATGAGAGAAAAAAAGAATGGACAAGTGTCCAAATGAATAAAACAATGGGTACTTAGATGTCCGCCCAAAACAAAGAAAGAGAAAAGAAAAAGAAAAGAAATAAAGATAGCCCATACTTTCGAAAAAGACATTCATCCAAAAGAGAGAGTCATGATACAAGGGAGTATCAAAAAATATTTAGAAATATGAACAATATGAAAAAAATTTCACACACTTACACATCTCGATCAAAGTGTATGACTTGCATCTCCTTGTGGTTCGGTTTTTGACTTAGCAATATATGTGATGCAAGTATGCCCATTTTCATACCTACCCAAAACTCCACTCAAAGCTTTAGTGGTAGGATATGAAAAGAAGGCAAAAATTCAAAAATATCTTTGGTGAGGTATGATACACATTGAGCGATCGAGTGAATTATTCGAGGAACTTACATTCCTTTTGAAAAATTTTATAAAAAACCTCTGGATAGATGGTTAATCAAAGAGCGAATGATTAGTGATTCTGTTATAACCATTCTATCTTGCAACCACCCAAGAACTTGGAAAAGCTAAAAGCCCTGCAAGTATCAAGGTAAAGGGTGGATAAAATGCCAAGTTATTTGAATTATGATGGAATACTTTGTTATAGACATGGCACTTATGAATTATATCAGCATTGTAGCAACTCTTGATCAACAACCAAGTACTTAGCTATTTGTTCGGGACAAGCAAAGGTTAAGCTTGGGGGATTTGTTTTTGAAGATACATATTTTGTAGAACACATACTCAGAAACAAGTGAAAATACATAAAATAAAGAAAGAAAGCACAATGCTGAAGGTGTATTTTCAAAAGTGCGCAATCAAAAGAATTGGAGAAGCCCACCTTCGTGCAAATACCTGGGCCAAGCACCACCGCAGGAGGGGCCCAGGCCAAGCCACCAGCCTACTGGCCAAAGGCGGTGGCTAGGCGAGCCAGTCAGGGGGTGCGGTCGCACCTATTGGTATTTCTTAGCATAACCAGAAAAATCCACAAAGCATGGAAGTACCGTTATAACATTTTACCTGGTGGTATTCAGGGTATCGTATTTCCACGAGGAACGGAGGTGTAAGAAGTCTCTCAACTAGTTCTCCCAGAAAGAGGAGATGAAGAGTAGCTTGGGTAGTGAGGTTTTTCTGAGGGTAAGATCCTAAGCGAACATAATTTTGCCACTATAGACTTACTTCGGGCACCGGCTTATACTTGGTCAGCCAAGTACCTCCGGCTTACGGCTCTACGCCAAACCCTTACGTGGGGGATTGCTAGGGACGAATAGGGCTATCACCACCTGCCACCTACCCTTCAACTATAGGAATCGAGACAAATGAAGGTAGCCTCTAGCCTAGACACCACGTCTATGCTATCGACTACTACTCTAGAGTGAATTCAAGGGTTACCTTTCTAGCAAGGCCCTTCTACTAGAGCATTTGTCACAAGGACGAATGACGATCCCGCAAGTTTATAATGAACAAAGATAACTTTTTTTTAAGAACTCAACACCAAAGATAAACACGAATCTTATACTCCAAGTAGTACGCGGTTTATTGAGCTAAAAGGTAGAGGGAGCCGACAACCCTAGCACTCTGTCTACTCGGTGTACAAGGCGAGCCGAGTACAAGAAGTAGAAGCAGCGAACTCCGCTCTTTCTAAAAGCGCTGCATTGGGGAAGGCCTCAGGTTCATGGACGGAACTTGACAATGCAAATTAAAGTTTACTGTTAGCTTTTTATGTGCAGTATGCCTTTCATACGACCAACTGTTGAAACACTTTTCTACACTTGGTTTGTACTATGAATCAAAACAGTAAACATATTTGTAATGTTGGTTAATGGTTACAACTCACAGTTCATAACCCGACGGCCGCCTAATATGCTGAGGTGCTGGACAGCGTCTAGCCTGACTTGCGATGAAAATTCGCCATGCGATGACCCGCGAAGACCCTACAACTCACTTATCCGACGGAGATTTACTGTATGCTGACAACGTTCATATAGAGGCACATATGTGATTTTGGTTAGTAGCATGTATATATGATTTTGGTTCCATTTGGTAACCCCACCATAATTGGGACAATTCCTATCCTGAAAATCATCAGAATGTTTATTCCATGCCTCCCATGACACTAATAGCAAGATACTTTCCTTAGAAACTCTATAACATTACACAACGCATAATATCTTTGTGTGGACCCATAATATATTCTATCTTTGCCACCATTATCTCTCTACCTAACATCCTCTCACTCTCTTTATCACTTGTGATGTGGGGTGCTGGCCGCAAAGGTGACGTGCTGGCAAGTGGTGATGACATGATGATGACGTGAGGCATGATGACGGGTGCCACACCTAGCTCTTTCACTTGTATGTGCAGTGAACCAGTGTGGGCGGCTGGCAACGTTCATATAGAGGCACATATCTTGTTCTCAGAAAATAGTGAAAATTTATATTGACTTCGGCATTATAGTGGGTCAACATAAGGCCGGCAGCATCTTTTTCACACCACAAAAATAAAATAAAAGATATGAAAGCTCGGTGGCAAGTTGATGATGGAGACATATATTTTGCGAATATTCTAAATATGCAAACACTGTCAATAGATAAAGGACTCCGGAGCATGTGTGTGTGTGTATATATATATATACATACACACGCAGCAACACGTTGCTTCTTCACAGAAACACAAACTAGCAAGAAACACTTACCAGCAGCCATGCAGGACATGGTGTGGCTTGTCCTAGTCCTAGCTCCGGCAGCTTTAGTTTTATCCCATCTAGCTGCAGCCGCTGCTGCCTCCGGCGTGCTGCCGTCTCCACCAGTGTCACCACCGCCACGTCCAGACTGCAAAGGATACACTACCATGTGCGGTAATGTATCGATCCCATACCCATTTGCCATCAGCCAGGACTGTGCCTTGCCCGTGTCCATGGATTCAGGCAACTTCACTATCACATGCAATTATAACTTTGATCCTCCTAAACCATTCATTTGGAACATCGAGGTCATAAGCATCTCGCTGGAGGATGGCCAGATGGTCGTCCAGTCCTTGCTTGCGTTCAACTGCTACAACTCGTCCTCCACCACTAACTCTAGTTGGTGGGTGGCCATCACCTTCGACCTGCCGTACCTGATCTCGTCGACAAGCAACGAATTTGTTGCCATTGGGTGCGACACGGCACCACTCCTGACAAATAAAGATCTAAAAAACTTGAAGTACTTCATGGGCTGTATTAGCTACTGCAAGAGCGTGGACGAAGCAGCCAAGGATGGTGACGACTGCGTGGGGCTGGGCTGCTGCAAGACGGGCATTGTTTCTAAGCTTGACACCATGAGAGTTTCCTGGGGCGATGGCACAACCCGCAGTAATAATGCATGGAACTTCAGCCCCTGCAGCTATGCCTTCATGGCCAAGAAAGGCTGGTATGTACAACTCGCTCCTGCTGAAATATAGGTCCAACTTTTCAAATTTGAATAACCATGCTTTTAGAAAAAAAGTATTAACACACCTACAGCATCGAAGAAGTGAATTAGTAAATTATGTTTCGTAGCGGATACGGTGATGCTTATTTAATATTGCAAATGTTATTACTCTTTTCCACAAACTTTTTGAAAATTTAAAAGTTTGACTTAAGACACACATATATAGAAACCCTTATATGTTTCAGTACAGAGGAAGTATGTATACCCAAAAAATATATATGATAGAGCTTGGCTACACAGAAGGCCATAAATATCTTTAGTCATACGTGTGGGCTGGCATCTTCAATTAGTTTGTGAGAAAAGAGAGGATGCAGATTTGGCTGACTGTGTACAACATTCTCGTCAGGTACAAGTTCAGCCGACAAGATCTTTATCGTCAAGGAAACAATAGCTTCCTGAACCGGTTTCATAATGAAACTGTCCCGCTCGTGGTTGACTGGGCCATCAGGAACAGCGGATCTTGTCTCAATGAGTAAGTAAAACTCGTCTGTGTCAGTAACAGCAGCACCTGCGTCAACGCCACAAACGGAGATGGGTACCTTTGCAAGTGCACAACAGGATACATAAGTTAGTGGAATTTATCTAGCTCCTGTACTTAATTATATTATTTTTGCAGTATACAATTTTTTTTAAGAAAATGGAATTGTCTCGGGGCTCATCGACTGCACTCAGTCATGTTTTTATAAGTAGCTAGGCAGTCAAAAAATAGGTGATTAATTGTTTCATTACAATCACAGAAAGAACACTATTGACACCCTGACCAGTTCTTTCTGGCTAAATTGTTCTTTGTTAACATCATTCCCTTGAAGATACCAAAGAACTATTTTTATCTTCAAAAGAATCTTCAGCTTGCAAAATGAACTTATTAGTGAAAGGGAGACCTTGATTCATCAAATATTGATACATAGACCGTACCCAGAAATGACCATCATTATGTAGGTCCCAAGTGAAGATGCCCTTCCCATTAGAAAGCTGGGCATTGTTTATTTTAGCTACTAGTTTTTTCCAGGCAGTCAATTTATCTCCAACTTAAGTTCTTTGAATCCAAATATTCGGTGGCACCTGATTCATAACATCAGTCAATTTCTGCAGTATACAGATATGTTCCTTCTCTCCACGCCAATGGACCCCGTTCCTGCACCCGTGTGGTATTGAGATAGCGACACTAAGATCATTATGGATGTGTCACTTCATTATTGATGCATATCAAATTATATGATGCCTAACTTGAGTCCACAGACTAAATACCAAATAGAAGTACTGTTTGCTGTTGTTCTCTAGAAGCAAGCTTATATATATATATATATATATATATATATATATATATATATATATATATATATATATATATATATATATAACTCTTATCCCACATGTCTTCTCTTGTTGTTGATACTCTTGCTAGAGTTATGCCCTCTAGAGGGTGCCATTTCTTTATTTTTTGTGCTTAATAAAGTACGTTTTCTAATGATTAAAATTCACTACAAAAGAAATTATAGTTGATTTTATACTTCTTCTATGTCATAATTTATATATTTGACCAAGTTTATACAAAATTTATTAATATCTATAATATCATCTGTACGCACTTCCAAGACATGTTCCTTTGTGGATCAGATCAGATCTAATGAAAATAATTTGATATTTAGGTGACAGTGCATCTTTTTAATAACTTGGTCATAGTTAGATAAGTTTGTGTTACGCTCACTGTTTTCATAAACGGGAATTTAATTAAGCCATTTAAACAAAGTTTAGACTGTAAACAAAGGCCAATGGTGTTATTTTGTCCCAACCGAGTCTATCAAACAGTTTATAGCTATATAAACTATCGAAAACAGAAAAAACATCCTAAACGTTGATGAGGTTGATTCAACAGGCTAAACTACCATTTAATTCACGGATTTTGGGTGGGACAATGGGATGTTATCCACCATATTGGCATATTGCTTGCCAAATAATTGACAATAAAAATATATCGGAGGAGTTGGATTATTTGCTTCCCAAAATACTTAGGTTCTAGAATACTTTTTTTATACCTGCATAAATACCAAAAATTTGCTAGCATTTTTGTTTTTACATGTATAAATATCACTATTATAGAAAAACACCTACTTTTCTGCCTCAGGCGGATGCACAGCTGCCACTAAAAATTGGATTTCTAGAGTCGGAGACGCATCTAAACTCAATTTGTAGAGAGGCTGTATTTCGAGCTGCCTCTACAAATCTTTGCCCGGAATTCCTATATCCTGGTCTAAAAATAGCAAAAGATTTCTTTTAAACCCGACGAAACCCCACCAGGCAGCCTCACGCGCGTGATATTGCTAGCCACTAGTCACATCGTTTTTCGCATGCCTTGCTGCCGCGAAGGCTCAAACAAGCGACCTCAGCCCTCACATATTCATCCCCTAACCACTCTACCCATAGGACACTTGTGTCCATTTGTCATCCTCCTCATTTTATCTTCAACCAATTTCCAAATGAGAATTAGGGACTATAAACGGATTCAAATGAAAAAGTTGTCAACTATAGAGTTTTATAACTTTTCAAAATCTACAACTTTGGTTTTAGTCTTTTCTCCATCTGAGGTCGTTTGAAATATTTGAATTTCAAATGTGAGAAATTCAAACATAATTTTCCATGCATAGATGGTTCAAATGAAAAAGTTGTCAATTACAAAGCTACATAACTTTTCAGGATCTACAACTTTTGCTTTGGTCATTTTTCCATCCTATATTGTTTGAAATATTCAAATTTCAAATATGAGAAATTCAAATGTAGATTTTCCATGCATAGATGATTTCAAATGAAAAAGTTGTCAGCAACAAAGTTGCATAAGTTTTCGAGATCTCAACTTTTCTTTTGGTTGTTCCTCCATGGAGATCATTTGAAAAATTCAAATTTCAAATGTGAGAAATTGAACGTAATTTTGCAAGCATAAATGCTTTCAAATGAAAACGTTGTGAACTACAAAGTTGCGTAACTTTTGAGATCTGCAACTTTTGCTTTGGTCGTTTTTCCATATCTTTTGAAAAATTCGAATTTACTATGAAGATCCTATTTTTAGAGGCGGAGGCGTTTGCAAATAGAGCAAAAACAAAACAAAACAAAACAACACGTCTAGCAAAAAATGTGTGTACCAACCTTTGTCATATGAAGTTTCATTTTTTTCTACATCTTCATTAAATAACGCAGCCCCTTTCCTGCAAAAAAAGCCACTACAACATGTATTTACCTTGCAAATTATGGTTGTTATGGACTCATCAAGGTCATGTGTGGTCACGAAATAGCTAGAAACCTAAACAAATATGATTAATTACCGTTGACACATCATCTGTGGTTCCCTTATAGAATGGCTGGCTGTTTAGTTTTCCACAAAGTGTTCAAAACAAAAATATAGTGACCTATTGTCTCCTACATGGTAATAGGTCACCTTGTTTCATCAAATCTCTTAGTTCTTATTAATAAAAAAAGGTTTAACATCATGCCCAAAAGTCAGTTTTTAGACATTTGTAAAGGAGTTAAATGTATGAGGGACCCCTAGACCTATCAAGGGGAATCACTTAGGTCCATAAACTTTGAAAATATATTTCTAGGTCCCTAAACTTATTAAATGGTAGATTTCATGTCCCTAAACTTGTTAAGCGGTGCACCGAAGGTCCATATTTGTGCACCATACCGACCACTGCGATGTACCACTCAATAAGTTGAGGTCATGGACCTAAGTAACACCCCAAGTTCAAGGGCTGCTCATGCATGCATTTTACTGTTTCTAAAGTGATGTAGTATGTATTATTCGCTGAGCTATTTATTTTTGATAGAACAAGTTCCTTGAGCTATTTATATGAACGCGTATTGCATCTTGTTGTGCAGATATCAATGAGTGTGCGAATAACAATAATCCTTGTGGCAAGCATAGCACGTGCAAGGATACGGATGGTGGTTTTAAATGCCAATGCAATTTTAACCGTAAAGGAGACGGCAAAAGTGTACGAGGATGTGATGAATACGTATTTCCGCCATATGCTATAGCTTCTGTAGGTCAGGTTCATTCATAACACGCACCACTCTTCTTTTGAATTATTACACTCTGTGTTGTTGACTGTTGTAACTGTTTCTTTATCAAAAATGTTTAATAGTAGACTCTGGATTTTATATTTTTGCAACAAGGTGTATAGTCTATTAAATTCAACATAACAATGAAAGCATTTCACACTATATTTTTGGCCACAACTTTTAATTATACACCAAGTATGAATAAGCTTTGATTAGTTATTGATGAACTTCTTCGCAGCTAACCTCTTTTAACCGTTTGGTACGGAAATGTCTTTAAAACTATAGTTGAGAATATCTAAAATCTCTTTGTGATCTATATTTATGGATAAATTTTTCTATGTAAATTTGTTTAAAGAAATTACTAGCTAGGTCCAATATGCTCAACATTCATATTAAATATATATGTGGATAGAAATCTTACTTTAGCATAATTAAGCTTAACATTCTGTTGCCAATGTGAAGCATACACAACAACTGAATAGCTAAGCTTTGTATGCTAACTGAATGGCTAAACTTGTATCTTACTGTTCACAGCAACAGTGCCTCTGTCGTCCTAGCATGTTTCGCCATTATTGTCCTTCAGACACGAAAGCAGAGGATGCTGTTCAACAAAAATGGTGGTGACATTCTGAAGAGTGTTGGCATTAATCTTTTCACCAAAGCAGAGCTGAAGGCGATCACAAAGAGTTACAGCAGACGTGTTGGAGGAGGGTTCTTCGGTGATGTGTACAAGGGCACCATCCAAAACGGTGCCCAAACCCAACATGTCACCGTTAAATGTACTGTGACAAAAAAGCTGGCACGCCTCCGGCAAAACAAATTGAGGCGTGAGGCGCCACAGCACGAGCAGGAAGAGGCCTGGAAGGATGGGTTTGTGAAGGAGATCACCTTTCAATTCCAGATTAAGCATCCAAACGTTGTTCGCCTCATTGGGTGCTGTCTGGAAACGGATGTCCCCATACTGGTCTTCGAGTATGTCAGCAGTGGAAGCCTCCATGACAAGCTTCACGTGGCCGACAGCACTGCTACATCTCGCTGATTCAGCGCCTGGACATTGCCATTGGCTCTGCACAAGCTCTCTCCCACATTCACTCCCATGGTGAATACAACCACGTTCATGGGGTCATCAAGCCAGCCAACATCCTCCTTGATGAAAACCTCGAAGCTAAGGTCTCTGACTTTGGTTCATCAAAGCTCCTATCTGTCAATAAGTATGTTGAGGACGTGGCTACAGATGGGAACTATGCAGACCCAGTGTACTACAAGACTGGGAGATTCACCGTGAAGAGCGATGTCTACAGCTTCGGTGTCGTGCTCTTAGAGCTAATTACGAGGAAGACATCTAGGTATGGTGAGAACTGCAGCCTACCCATCGATTTCGAGAAGTCCTGGAAGGACAAAGATCAGAGATGGAGTATGTATGATCCAGATATCTTATCTGATGATCCTATTCTAAAAAAGTGCCTAGACATGGTTGGCACACTTGCAGTTGAATGTCTCAATGGTGACGCTGATAAGAGACCGACAATGGGAGAGGTGGTGGTTGAGCTTAAGAAGGTGAAGTCAATAGCCTATGGAGGCTCATGCTTCGAGGGACCCATAGTGGATGAAGCAAGCCAACATGCAGGGTCAGCTTAGGCAACCCAAATTGTGTTCTTATAATTGTTCAGTCGATTTTATGAAATGTATATGTACGTTGCTTGTATTTCCTTGTATTGGTAGCTTGGTAGTGTGAAATTATTACACTGTGTGTATCAAGGAAAAGGAATGGAAACCACCTCTTGGAGCCCAAGGGCATGTATTGATACATAAGAGTTGGATACAGTGTGCTATTATAAACGTTGTGGGCTTTAACATTTTATAGAGTCCACCTAACTGGTCTATGGCACCATGAAAAATGCATAATATAAGAAGTCAAATTCGGTGACCCCATTGTTTTAAAAGAAAATTCTGCTTCTGCTTCATGAAATACGTGCCACGGCATGTTCACAAAAAAAGGTCAAATTCCAGAAGGCTTCGAAGGTCAGTGAGGAGGTTGTCAATGAGGAGCATGGCGCCTTACATGCGAGTCCCCAAGCTGAACGTGATTATCTCTAACAAACTATTTGGAAGAAATGAATTGAAACACTCCCACCGCACTAGCTACCCGAGTGGTTTCTTTGCAAACTATCACCCAGCAAAGCTACCTAGCAATCACTGATGGAGTTTGCTCTAGGATATCTCTACCAACATGCTCTTAGTGTTAGACTTTTGATATCCTTATTGGTCTTATGCACTACGTCAATGTTGAATCTGTCATGACCAAAACAACTACATAGAGCTTTGCACAAGCCATGAGAAAGCAGGTAAAATATATCCTTCATCATTACCGTCAACAACTACACTTATTTGCCTGTCATTTGCTTCATGTCTTCTATGGCATATATTTGGTATAATTAGTGAAGATATGCAAGATGCTATTCATTTTCTCATGTTAATGGCATGTAAGAAAATGTAATGTTCACTACTATAAATAGTAGCCACTACAAGAGGTTAGACCTTTTATAACTAACTGATTGTGACAATTACAACATTTTTCTTGTCATTGTACCTCTTCTGTGACTATATGGATGTGGTCATAGAAGGTGGGTCATAATCCCCCTTCTATGACTAACAGACCCAGTTGTCCTTAATCTTAGTGACAATTGCACGTTTGTCACCAGGTTATGACTACGGTATTTGCATTGTCACTGTATCTGTCATAACATATTAGATGGGATGATGACAAGCATCCATGTGCTGATGTGGCATATGATGTGGCACAGGTAGTATGACGAAAATATTTGTCATAAAAACGAATTTGGCCCATATGGCCCATATATAGCATGGGCTGGTTTCTACAATTATAATTCGACATTATGTGATATTATGGCCCACTTTGTGTCTGATCTTATGGTCCAAGCCCATATAAAAATCATCACAAATAATAAACCACATCCAATTAAATAACAATAATAATTAGACATCCAAACATATTATTTCCTCCGGAATTGATGGTTCATACAACATTGATATGGTGCTTCTACATAACTAGAAACTCCTGCACGCTTCGCGCACGCTACCAACCAGATGATAGGATACAACATGTTGTACGTAGGCTTGGACCCGGCCACATCCTTGTAAGTGCCTGGTCCTGGTCCATGCCGAGCCCTCTGCTATCAGTTCAAACAACCACATGTGCTTGGTACACCTCCTTCATTACCACCGCACTTCCAATGCCATCCTGCATGTAAGCATGCATGCAGCCCAGCTTGAGTTGTATATGCACATCAAAGAAAGAACCGTGAATTAGTGGTGATGCGCATGCTTACCAGCGTGAGAACAGTAAATAGATCACAAAGCTTCATAGAGAAACAAGAATCGTGAATCAGTGATGATACGCTGCCTTACCAGGCGAGAACAGTAAAGAGATCACAAAGCCTCATAGACTGGGTAGCATCAACCTCCTCAAAACCATTCTCCATAGCAGGTCATTACCTAATTACATTTGGCAAACCTGGCCTTAGAGTATTAAAAAAACCATGTATATACAAGAGTACTTGACAACGTGCAAATCCAACTGGATCAACGAACACTACTGGAAAACCGAGATTTGCCGAGTGTTTTATCTTTTGCCGAGTGTCAAAACGCGGACACTCGGCAACAACCTCATTTGCTGAGTGTTAGAGTGGAAACACACGGCAAAAACCTCACACTCGGCAAAAAACTTGTTTGCCGAGTGTTAACACTCGGCAAACAAACACACACGGCAAATGTACCACTTTGCCGAGTGTTAACACTCGGCAAATAAAAACACACGGCAAACGCTTCAATTTGCCGAGTGTTAACACTCGGCAAATGTATACACATGGCAAAGGTTGGGGGTTAGCCGCCGTCAGCGGTTTGCCGAGTGTGTTCCGTCAGCACTCGGCAAAATGGCTAGTTTGCCGAGTGTCAACCAAAAACACTCGGCAAAGTGTACTGTTTGCCGAGTGTTTCTCTGGGACACTCGGCAAAATAATTTTTTTTATTTTGGCTTCTAATTTTTTTCTGTAGGCTTCCTACATTACCTTGACCAACATGCTAGAATTTGACACAATTTTAAGACAATTTGCTATATTTCTTTAGTTTATTTCTTTTCTTTGAATTTTTTTGGAAAATGTAAGTTTGAACTGCAATTGCATCGAATAATGATATTTCATGAATGCGAAAATGATATTCATGTAACTGACTGTTGTTTGAGGCCGTATCTAGGAAGAGACCCAAAATTTCGCACATCTTCTTCACGAAACATGACCACGAACTTGTGGACGAATAGTTTTAAAATTCTATAAAATCGAAACGAAGTCCGAAATTCATGAAACTTGTCGACAAGTCATGATATCACATGTGGATGTGGTGATAAAAATTTGAGAAGATTTCGAGCATGTCGTCACGTACACTGCTTAGAAACCCTCACATCTCCGCATGTGATATCGTGGGAGCAAATCTGACATGTTAGGGTTTGTAAGCAGTGTACGTGACGACGTGCTCGAAATCTTCTCAAATTTTTATCACCACATCCACATGTGATATCATGACTTGTAGACAAGTTTCATGAATTTCGGACTCCATTTGGATTTTATACAATTTTAAAACTATTCATCCACAAGTTCATGGTCTAGTTTCGAGAAGAAGATGTGCAAAATTTCGAGTCTCCTCCTGGATACGGCCTCAAACAACAGTTAGTTACATGAATATCATTTTCGTATTAATGAAATGTCATTATTCGATGCACTTGCAGTTCAAACTTGCATTTTTCAAAAAAATCAATGAAAAGAAATAAACTAAAGAAATATAGCAAAATGTCTTAAAATTGTGTCAAATTCCAACATGTTGGTCAAGGTAACGTAGGAAGCCTACAGAAAAAAAATTAGAAACCAAAAGCAAAAAAAAAAATTTATTTTGCCGAGTGTCCTAGAGAAACACTCGGCAAACAATACACTTTGCCGAGTGTTTTTAGTTGACACTCGACAAAGTTGGCTTATTTGTATTTTGCGAGTGCCAGAACCTAGACACTCGGCAAAGTGTAATTAAATAATTTTTTTGGTTTTTTAAAAAAATTGAAATCTTTGCCGAGTGTCAGATCTGGGACACTCGGCAAAGTTTGAAATAGACAACTTATTAATGTTTTCCCTGGTAAAAAAATTTTTGAAAACTTTGCCGGCTCCTGAAGTGTTCCGTTGAGCAATCATCGTCCACCGTCAGATCACGATCAACGCTCACATCTCGCCCAACAAACAAAACCCTACCACCACATTTCATTGCCACAGCGCCGCTCCTTCCCTCTCCACCGGTCACAGCCACGACGTCGCTCCTTTCTCCGTCTGCGCGCACCACCGAGCAGGCGCCCCTTGCCACGCGCACCATCAGAAGGCCTGCGCCGCTGCTCGCCCGCTGCCGCCGCCGCCGCCGTCTCGGCCCGGCTCCTCCCCGCGAACGCGGCCTCCATGGTGGCCATCTTCGCTCATTCTATCTCTTGTGTGGACGCTGTGCGGTTCCAACGCCAGGTGCCTCGGTCTCCGTCGGGCTCTCCGCCGGCAACGAGCCTCCACCAGGCAAGGTTCAATTTATCGGTAGAAAAAAAATACCGGAGGTCACCGATAAACGGGTTTATCAGATTTATCGGAAAATTTCTCAGTCAAAAATAAAACAAAATAATACCTAATTTCACTAGAAAATTATATAAGTTGTCTGTAAATCATTTAACATCAAGAACTAACACATAATAGTATTGGTATAATAGAGTATCATACTTTTATGTAGGTGGACTAGTGAAAATTGGAATCTCGGCGATAAATAAATTTTATCGGACCTCAGCGATAAACGGGATTATCGGGTTTATCGAAATTTTATCGCCAATAAAATTTTCCCTGCCACCAGGAGGTATGCCCAAGCCTTCTCTCTCCAATCCCCTCCCCTCCCTTCCCATCCTGCTAGGCGAGACCGAGCACCCAAACCCTAGCGCAAGCATCTGTGTTCGAATCTGATCTAATCAAATCGCTGCGTGCGTGCGCTCCCGCAGGCGGCCACGGTCTCCATCATGTGATGGTGCGCTGATGCATTGGTGAATCCACCTGTGGAGGTCAACTGCTGGCATGCAGATCCGGACATCATCGGCAGCTGCAGCCGAAGCTGCGCTCCCGGAGTTCGCGCGTCAACGTCAGCGGCGGCGGAGGCTTCACATGTGATGAAGTCCGTGGAGGTGGTCGGCGTAGGCAGCCGGAAGGACGCCATCATCGACTTCTGCCTGGGCTCACGCATGCTGTCCTCCCCCATCCGCTTCTGGTACGGAACTGACATCGAATTCCTAACTCCAACACTGCCTACGCGATGTGGACCTCTTTTTGGGCTTCAGACCACCTTGGCGTGCCCAGTGTTGTTCAGGGGACTCGTGATTTGTAGAATTGGAACCCCATTTAGCAAATTGATCAATTGCCGAAGTTAATTTAGTGTTTGACTTTGATTTTCACTGGTGAAATTTAACGTGGAATCATGAATGTCCAGTGTTGTTCAAGGGACTCGTGATTTGTAGAATTGGAACCCCATTTAGCAAATTGATCAATTGCCGAAGTTAATTTAGTGTCTGACTTTGATTTTTACCAGTGAAATTTAACGTAGAATCATGAATGTGTGTCCCTCCATGATGCTACAATATTTTTTGGAAATATGTAGTTTGCAATTTACCTTCCTGTAGTGCTTTCGGCCAAACAGAGTGGCATAATATTACCCTGCTGTGATTTTGGTGATTTTTGCTCACCATCAGTTTTTTTGTTACTATAATCATTACTTCTCCAATCACCAAGTATTAACCTAACATGTTATCTGACATTGTGAATTTGAAGATTTTCTGCTTACCAGATTAATATTGGGGAAAGCAGGGAGTTGTTTATGAGATTTAATTGGTTATTACTTTTTGGTAGTCATAGTACAAAGAACCTTCCCGCAGCATATGTCAACCTTTTTTCTTTGATGGAATCACCGAAATTACAAGAAAATGCCTTAGTGAACTAACCCATGGCCCATTTCCTAGTGCATTCTTACACACTATTTAGTGTGATGGAACATTGATTCCTTTACAATTCTGCAGAGTGCAGACTGCAGTAGGAGTTAAGAGTTGTCTCTTGTGCACTAAATAGTAAATACTTCTAAAGTGTGAAACAGAAGCATGAAATATTTGGATACTAATATGTTAATTCGTGAGCTAACTAGAAACCCAGCGCGGCTTTGCCGCGCCCTACTAGATCGTCCAGTTATTGGAGTCCTTCATAATAACATTAAGCAAAAGGTTGAGAGGTCATCACTGATAAGCTATGTTCTGCTTTTGGTGCTACATCCCGTGCTGATACTTCGCCTTTGCTCTTCATTGATAATAAGATAATAATAATAAACAACAGATCTCAAATGGAAATGAGCTGCAAATAAATACAAAATAAAAAATAAAAATCATGGATTTGACAAAAATTTGCACGATGGTGCGAAATAGCACACTGCATAAAGATTATATTATAATTACCAAAGTAGCTAAACAGAGCAAGATGAAGGGTTAGATTTTCCAAAGCAATTCCACTGTTTTTCTAGAATTACCCACTTGACAATCAAAGGTTAAAATGACACACTTTGTACAATGGTGGAATCGCCATACTCATTTTTGGATTACTTATGATTTTCCTGTCACTACTATATGACATTTTGTTGTACTATAGTTAGAAATTTAGATTACCACAAAGGCAGGCTTCAATCTGAATGAGAAATTAGGAAGTTAGAAAAAGAACATTTCAGGCTTCTAGTACCTGTAGCTTCATTGGTTTCTTGGAGGCACCTACAAATTCTATTATATACAGAAACATATGTAGGTGAAACCGTTACTTTTGTCGTCGTTTTTAGCAGGGTAGTGTAGGAAGTCAATAACTCTCAATTCATTGTAAATACTACCTTCGCTTTCAACTTAATGAAACGACAGAACACCTGTCATATTCGCTCAAAACATTGGATAGAAGTAATGCCGTTCTCAGATAAAGAGTGTTGCATAGAAGACTGGCGCGTCTCCCTCCTCCCGCTGCTCCACTCGATTTGCTCGCTCCAAGTGCTGCCGGCGTTGCCTGCTCAACCCTTGCCTCAGTGCCTACGGGGGAGAAGGGAGGAGGTGCAGGAGACGACGGAGCAGCGGGAGGAGGGAGACGCGCCAGCGCCATGCTCAACCCGTGCCTCAGTGCCTGCGGGAAGAAGGGAGGAGGGGCAGGAGACGATGGAGCAGCGGGAGGAGGGAGACGCGCCAGCACCGCGGAGGGGACGGGTCGTCTGCCGAGCGGGTTCGCGAACAATCGTGACCTCCCAGGTTCGTGACTTAATGGGTTGGAGACCCGTGACGAGCCCGATCCAACGGTCCATATCTTGTTTCTGCCGGATCCGACGGCTCGTGGGTTAACGGGCGACGTGGCCCGCTCCACCGCCCGCGAATCCCAGCGGATTTCGTCTATAGAGATTAAGGACTGCATCTTGTACCTTGTCACTAGTTATGTCTGTTTTTGATCATTAGTTAGCCTTCCACCAGTAGGAAACATGTCGGTTTCATCCGCACTCCTGCAACAGTGGCGTGCCGCTAGCATGAAAAAGGTATGCTGGAGAATGCTCTACACTTGATTAGACTTATCACTGTCTCCACCAATCATAAATTTGGCATTGATTTTATGATTTATCTATCTTGTTCTATGTATGCACTTGTTGATATTACAGATTTAAGGTTTCTGACTGTTTGCAGGGCAGCATTGTTTTCCTTCTGTGCTTCCTTTACTGCATTAGGTTGTTGGTGATGCTATGATATCCGACTTTTGTATTCGCTCCAGTTTATATTCCAGTAGGCCTTAATGAGTATTTTCTATAACCATGGACAAAGGCTTCAAGCGGATAGACTACTCACGCAGATAAGCCATAGAGGTCAGCCATTTCCATGATGCACAAACACTTTGCCAAACATACAGCCATATCAGCTAACTTATTTGATGCATTTTGCTTTCAGTTTCAGTAATTGCATAAAGGTGTTGTTCTATTCTATGCACTACCTGAGTGATGAAAAGCCCTTTTCTTTGCATACGTAATCTGCACTATGCAGTGCACCCAGGCACATCTACAAATTCACCTTTGCATGTAGTGCGAAATAGTGTTGATTATGATCCCTACTGCTACATTAATAACATCAATAGTAGAAGCATAAGTTAGTGTTCAGGGATGCTTTTAATTGACGGCATTCTTTTCATTTTTTTTGCAGCATCAATCGGCTGCGGCATCGAATCACGTTGGTGGGTCATCGGCATCATAGTTTGGAGGGTCGCCGGTATCACAAGTTGCGCCAAATCAGCTCGAAGGGTCACCGACATCACAAATTGCGCCAAATTGACTAGGAGGGTCGCCGGCATCAAATCTCGGGCCTCCTCACCCCGTACAATCGCCGTGAGCTGAACTTCGGTTAAGATATTTGGTTGTAGACTTGTCAACTTGTGAACTTGTGACATATTTGGACTTTTGGTTATGAACATGTCATATATGTGAACATGTGTGTTTGTGGCATATTTGAACTTGTGAGCTCATTGTGATTGTGATTTATGACTCCTGTGATAAATTTGTGGTGATTTAATACGATATATATTATATTTGTGCATTGTGTCGCAAATGGAACAAACAAAAAAAATACAGATTCTGGTTAGTTTGCCGAGTGTCAACTCCATGACACTCGGCAAACTGACTACACTGGCATGCCTGGGAACACACTTTGCCGAGTGTCAGAGAGCTGACACTCGGCAAAGTATGCACAATTTGCCGAGTGTCAGCTCTCACTCGGCAAAGCGTGCACAGTTTGCCGAGTGTCATATGTTTGACACTCGGCAAAGTTTACATAGTTTGCCGAGTGTGCCGAGTGTCAAACATATGACACTCGGCAAACTGTGCACGCTTTGCCGAGTGTTGAACGGTTGACACTCGGCAAACCGACCGTTAGGATTTCGTCCGCTAGCGCCTTCCTTTGCCGTGTGATGTCTTTGACACTCGGCAAACGCTTTGCCGAGTGTCCGACGTTTGACACTCGGCAAAGCGTGCTTTGCCGACCAAGCCTGTGCCGAGTCCAGTTTGCCGAGTGCGGCACTCGGCAAAGCGTTTGCCGAGTGTTTTTGACGCTTTGCCGATTGTCCCAGACACTCGGCAAACCGCTCGAATCCAGTAGTGGAAGTATGAAGACAATGAATGTCATCACTGGCTATATGCCTCAGTTTGTAAATGAGAAAATAGAGTAATAGACAACCATAACAAGAATGGTAAACAACACTGCATTAATACTTATTAATCGAGGCGGTTATTTTACAATGCCCACCTCGGTTAATACTGATTAACTAAGACGGTTATTTTATAATGCCCGTGTAACACGTCCCCAGGGTTGGGGAGGTGTAGGGCGGCGGCTAAGGCCGAGGGTGGTGGTGGCGGCGTGAGGAAGAGAGGAGGGGGCAGCGCACAGGGAGGGAGGAGAGGTGGCAGGCATAGGAGAGAGGAAGAAGGGATAAGGGATAAATCCTAAGCTTTTGCTTAAGATTGAAAAATTACATAGCCCATATATTTATAGTCCCGAAAGACTTAGCCCCTAAGCGATCTAAACCTATCCATTCTAACCTAGGGCAGCGGCGGCGCTACGGTGCGTGGGTGAACAGTACCCTTGATGCTACAGTACCCCCCGTGGGGTACTGTTCACGCCAGGTCTGCATGGGCCAGCGCCCTCCTTTGGGCCTTGCCTGGCCCATTAGCATGGGGGCCAGACCCCTCCATTAGGCGTGTGAAAACTCTAGCACCATTTCGAGTTAGCGCGTCCTCGCGCTGAAACCACATCCAAGTGGTGGTGCCGTCAGTGGGGAGATCGTCGCCTTGTAGGGTGCCTTCAGCCTTGATGTGAAGGCTGCCTTGAACTATGTAACACCCTGGTGTTACGAGCGTACTTAGCCGCGTGGTTATGGCCGGAGAGAATTACCTAAACGAGTCCTCGATTTTTAGGATTTTAAAACTCACATGAAATGATGAACTAATCCTTTGCGACTCGCTTTTGTGGTTGAAGGAAATCAAATTAATATCGTGAGTTAGTTACTTAGTGCGTAAGCATGCTAAAAAGGGAACCCTAATAAGAAAAATAGAACATGAAGTTTAATTGTCTGGCATGAAAAATAGAACATGAAGTTTGCGACTCGCTTTGGGTTTTGCAGTAGTGAGGCATTGAAGCCCGTGGACTTGTTGTAGTGTTGGCAATGAGACATCATGGCCCCTTCATTCCATGATGGCCACCGGCGTTAGTGTCCTCGTCTCAGCGTCGTCCTCGTCAATGGGAGATGGTATGTTAGGACTGAATGTATGGTTCGCCATCACTATAGCAAGGCGAGATCGTGTGCTGGGAGAGGGTGAATCAAGGATGATCTGTGTCACGCCGCTTAGTAGCACCGGCCGCCTATGGTATGGTACTAGCATTGCCTAGCGTGTGTGATGGGCGAGCCACGATAGCAACATGTTCAGAACTTTCGGTTTGGGAGAGCCGCGGCGGGTGGGCGTTGCCTCTAGAGCCAAATGAGCTGTGTGAAGGAGCCTGGCTTGCATCGTGAAGGTTGACACGCGTCGGAATTCCATGCTATATATGCAGGGTGCAACCGTGGATACGTTTCCACAGAATTTTCTTCCGAGGGCTTAACTATATTAACTGTACATGATTACAGGCGGGAGCTAAAACTGCCCGCACGTACTGGCTGGAATGAAAACATAAGAAAGCTCTCTCCTACCTAATTGACACAACGGGCTCATGAGCTTCCTGATTCGAAGCAGTACTCTCTGATACGCATACCGCAGCTGCTGTCACCCTCTCCTCCACTCATTCGAAGCATCGGCTCATCTTCCTCTCCACCAGCAGTCAACAAATCCAATGCAGACAACAGTAGCTAGCTATAGAACAAGGTAATGTGATAAGCAAACAACACAACCAATGCCGACAAGCAAACCAAACAAGCCATGTGACAAGCAAGCAGCCAGTGTGCACTGTGCAGTGGGACGGAGAGATTCTCCATGGACGAGCGGCAAGACGCGCCCAGGGTCAAGTCAACCACACCCTACTTCCGATCCTGATGTGTGATAAGACAACGCAGCAGCCTTCTGCAGGGCCTTCAATTTGCTGCACCATCCGCTTTGGCGAATTTGATGAATTCCTTGCAATATCCTAGGCTAAGAACAGGACAAGAATGTCAGTATCCTATACCGAAGCACGTCACTGTAAATGGGCACCGATTGCCTTGTGGACCCTGCCTATCAATCTACTATTAATAGTTAAAAACTCCAATGAAACCTTCACATTAATTCTCATAAAACACGATATAAAAAAAGTAAGGCCTACAAATTCTAACCAGGCATGCTAAAAACAAGATAAATCCTAGATATTGTCAAAGTAGTAAAACATATCTAGCCTTTTATTTCTTAGACTCTGATCATCATCCTTATCAATAATAGTTGTACGATATACTGTTTTAAAAATTATCCACCCTAGCCCCTGAATAAGAAAAAACATAAAGTAGTTGTATGACGATATTTATTATAAATTAATGACGTCTTTCAATATGGAAGACTAGCAAACGTGTTCGTGTGTTGCGATGGAAACCGGTACCTCTTCGTATGCCATGAGTCTACGTCACGTACAGAAGACCCGTGCCGACAGGCACTGTGACAAGCAAGCAACTAGCGTGCAGTGGGACGTAGAGAGATTCGGCCTGAGACGATCGACCAGCAAGACTCGCGTGGGTCAAGTCAACAACCACACTGTGTGCATTGGGGATGGCCGCTCAGCCAAGTTCTGGACCGATTCGTGGCTTCCCGATGGGCCCATCTGCTGCTTCGCACCCCACCTGTTCAACGCCATTGGGAAGCGTCGCTGAAACAAGTCTGTTCGCGACGCCATCACCAACAGGAGTTGGGTTCGTGACATTCAGGGGGCTCCAGTTGCTCATGTTCTATGCGACTACGTGGAGGTTTGGGCAAAGGTGGAGGGTGTGGTCTTCGACGACCTGACCTCCGATCGGTTCATTTGGAGATGGACCGCAGATGGGTCATACTCCGCCTCATCAGCGTATCGCGCGTTCTTCACTGGCATGGCGTCGTTGCGTGGCGCCTCGGAGCTCTGGAGGACAAGAGCACCGACAAAATGCAAGTTCTTCTTCTGGCTTCTCCTACACGATCGCCTATGGACCGGCGCGCGGAGGAAACGCCGTGGATTGCAGGACGAGGACGCCTGTGCCCTGTGCGACCAGGAATCAGAGACTGCCCGTCATCTTGCTGGCGAATGTGTCTACACGCGGGAGGTCTGGTACCGCGTTCTAGCGTCCCTGGGCTTTGCCGGCCTCACACCTCAGCCAGGCCTGGACTTCCTGGAGTGGTGGCTGCAGTGCAGGCAGTCGCTCACCTCCATGTGGCGGTCGGGATTCGACTCCCTTGTCATCCTCGTCGCATGGTGTCTTTGGAAGGAGCGCAACCAGAGAACCTTCCATGCCGCTCAACGCACGCCGGTGCAGCTCACTGATGCTGTCGGCGTTGAGGCCGAGCGGTGGTCGACGGCAGGATTCTCCCAGCTCGCCGCGCTTTGGTCTATTCATGATCGGCAGCGCACGTCGCAAAACTCTAGCACCATGTAGTTCCTTGCAATCCGTCCTGGTCCAGTTCCCGTCCCGTACTCCTCCCTCTTAGTTCGTTGCGGCCATGTTGTATGGTGCGGGGTAGTGTGGTTCGGCCGTAGCGTGCTGCTCGCATCCTAGGTCCAATTACGTTCACCTTGTATCAGCTACTCCTCTTCTTCTTAATGATATACATGCTTTGCATGGTCGCGAAAAAAAAACAACCACACTGTACGTACGTATTCCCATCCTAATAATGTAATAAGACAAGGAACCAATTCCATTACTTTAATTTGTCGTGTTTGCGCCCTCCGTTCGGCGAAGCATGCAGTAGTACACATTCGATGAGTTCTTTGAAAATTTCCTAGCCTAAGAAGAAAACAAGAATATCTGAATCGATCTTAAACCCAAGAATCGGTCATTAAACATAAGCCTGGCTCTTCAGCTTGGTCATAAGTTAACTAATACCTGGATGGCGTTCAAGACACTATCGCAAGCGCAGATTTCCCAGAGTGTGCCAGCAAACAGTCAAACACCATAAAAAACAGGAAAAACGACCAAGTAAATGCATTCTCTAGCAATAATCTGTGTGAAGGGCTTCTTTTATTTGTTTGAAAAGATAATATGAAGCTAGGCTATGTCTCAAATCCATATTTAATGTTAAACTAATATAGCAAATCCTAATCTAGATAGACACATAAAAATCTTTAGGCCAGAAGCCTTCTCTCGTCACACGCCGGCTCTCAGCAGTGGCCATCACCCTGTGGCAACACAGCCAAACAAAAATTCAAAATGAAGAGTAAAGTTTATAGTCAGTTCTCAAACTTACAGGGGTGTCTTATCCTAATCGCCGAACTCAGAAAGAGTGTCATTTCCATCCATAAACTGTTTATGTTTCATATTCATCAAAATGGCTATGGATCCATATACCCGCATACCTGGATAAGACTTGATTGCTAGAAATAGAAGATTATCGAGGATTATATACAATATCGCCAAGACACAAAAATTATACGAATATTTATATACTTCATGAGCGATTGTTTTTTAAATGCCTTCTTCCTCTCATCCCGCTATGATGCACCTGTCGTTGTCACCCGGCAGGCATGGGTGACCCATCACTGCTGCCATGTAGGCATGCGAGCGAGCAGCTGCCGCTGCCACCATGCTAACATGCGAGTGAGGAGCCGCGGCCGCGACGCAGGCATGCGAGCAAGCAGTTGCCACCGCTGCGTAGGCGTGCGGGTGAGCAGCCTTTGCCACCATGGTGCTCGGCGTCGCCAAGGTCACGCTTCTCCTCGAGCCCAGTATCCAGTGTTGTCGCCGACATCACCCATGCCATCAGGTACTCGTTGGGTACGATGGGGAAGAACAAGATGGTAGCAGCTGTTGGCGAGGAGAGAACAGCAGACGCAGCAGTAGCGCCACGCCGGTGAGCTGATCATGGACAGGAGAGAGGTGAGAGATGAACGATAGAGGTGACATGTCAAACCAGACCAATCTGGAAGAATATGAGACTCAAACAGAGCTTAAGGACTGGAATAACACACCTCTAAGGTCAGGATTGGGATGACACAAGATCAAAACAAACAAGCAAGGACGATGAGATGGCCAGGGCCGGGGCAGCCAGGAGGCACTGGTCGCTCGCCGGTCGCCGCAGCAGATCAGAAGAGACCCAGGAGATGAAACGAGAGCGCCTCAATGTGGGTTTCGTCCAGTTTCTGAAACGTTGGAAACGTCGCCCATACGTGTCGTGGTGATGAAACTGCAATTTTCTCTCTCCTCGTAAATACATTGACATGTCACCATATTTGCTAACGTGGTACCTCATTTAATGTTCATGAAACTCCTATGAAACTTGCATTGAGAATGGCCTTAGTTTGGTTGATGCTCCACTTGTAAGTCCACTAGCTGTAGCAGCAAGAGCGACACTACTTTAGGTTCATGAACCCTTCACTGCCAAGGAAGAAGAGGTCAAGTCAAGGGCATTTCATTATTTTTGTGTTGATGGGATGGAACAACAGGTTCAACTTTTTTAGGACAATGTGATCGGACATATAACAACCCAGCAATATACGGAGTACTGACTTGCGGCGTGTGTTTATTCTAACAAGTTGGACTGTAAGGCCCAAGTGGTCTTGGATGTATTTGTTTGTTTCTTCATTGTTTGTTCTCGGAGAGATCTGTGTATACCGTGATTTTACTGGATGGCTTCCATTTGAGTGGTCTACTGTGATTTTACTTGTTGGCCTTCATTTTGTACCATTGGATGCTTTTGCTCTTGCACCCACAATTACCTTGTGATGCTTTTCTCTCTATATATACATGCGACCTTAGAGAGCTCTCCATCACTCTCCAACTGTGTACTCGCTTCATTGGAGTGAGGTAGATAACTATACACATCCCACTCTTATCACATTCTTGGGAGGAAACCATTCCCTGCTGCCAACATGGTGTATTTGGCACCAAGTCCCTCTCCATGTCTCCCCTCAGATTGTGATTATAAGATATACTTCATATATTGTTAGTAATAGTTTTGGTTGTCATGGCCATTGTCGCCATGTTCCTCCTGCACACACTTGGTTCACTACGTCGGCTTTCGAGCCATGGCCTCCTCCACGCTATCGTGATGGGAATCAACGCGCTCTCCTACCCTCTGGTGAGCTACACCATTGGGCGGATGAAATCTACCAACTATTGCTACGTCAACGACTTTGCCGTGTGGGCCGTGTTCATGCTTCTGCTACTGGGAAGCACGGACAACCTCACGGCCTGCCGCCTCGACGACATCGACAACTGGAAGAGCATCTACGTGAGACACCTCTTCGAGGCATTCTTGGTGGTGTATGTCATTGTGGATATTACCTCGCCGCAAAATGGCCACTTCCCCTCCTACCTGTGGCCACTCTTGGCCATCCTGTTCGTCGGCATCCTCAAGTGGTATGTTAGGATGGCTTCCATGAGGGTGGTGAGCAGATCCTACCTCTCCAAGAACATGAGGGTGATCGCCAATTACATGCAGCATGAGCACAAAAGGACAAGGACAACGACCTACCAGGGTCATTCGATCCAGTGACCATGGAAGGCTACAAGTACATAGTCGCTGGTGAGAAGTACTGCATCAAGAGGCCTGGGTGCAAGCCATGTTACAATGAGGATGGCTTGAAAGTTATCACCGTCGAGAAGATCTGGCGATGCACAGGGAACCTGCTGCGCCTTGAGCGAGGCATGTTGCTCAAGGACGTGTGCCTCTCCATCAGGCCCGTATTTGGCCCAGTGCAAGTGGGGCAACAGCACTAGGCCCCCAAATTTTAGAGCCCCCCTCTGACTGGGCTTCAAGAGGCAAGTATGGGCCTTTTGGTTTTCGTTTTTCCTGCTGCAGCCTGCCGGCCTGTCATTACGTGAGTTCTGCGTACGAGTACGAAGCCAAACCGCCGCCGCCGCCGCCTGTTGTTCTCGCAAACGCAGACTGCGATTTTGGGATCCAGCAGGCGATCAGCGTCCCAGGTACATGCCCTTTACTTTCTTAGTTAATTAGTAACATCCTCATATGTTTGTCTCTTTGATTTGTTTTGTTGGTTTTTTATTCGTGAAACAGGGTACTCTATTTTGATCTTATGTCTTCTAGAATTAGAAAATATGATTCCGGTCATGAAAAGCGCAAGAAAAAAAAAGGCTTGAACAGTTTGCTCAAACTCAGAAAGGTGCTCTTGATAGATTTGTTGTTAAACAAAGTCAAACTAGTGAAGAAAATCAAATTGTTCAGGCAAACATTAATGAAAATAATGGTGATGACACAAACAATGTTGAAGCTAACCCTTCAGACATTGATGAAGTTAGGGACAGTTCCGATGGTGTTGATGCTACCAATGATGGATCAGCTAGTGTTGATAATGTCAGTGATTCAAGGGTTCCTTTCCAGCCTGATATATTTGATCCAAGATATTGGGATGGACTTGATCAAAAACAGATTGATATTTTGGTCCAAAAGGGTCCTAAAAGAGATCTGTCTATTCAGAAAGGTCGAAAAGATAGATTATCTAGAAGGTTTTCTGCAGCATTGTACACAAGAATTTTATCAAATGGAGAAAAGTGTGATAGAGAATGGCTGGTATATTCCAAAGAGCTCGATAAAGTATTTTGTTTCTGTTGCAAATTATTGAGAAAGGGTCATTTAAAAAGTCAGCTAGCAAATGAGGGTTTCAGTGATTGGTCACATGTTAACACTAGACTTAAAGATCATGAAACCAGTGCAGATCATATGACAAATATGGCTGCTTGGTACGACATGCGTGTCAGGTTTGATAAAAATCTAACTATTGATAAAGTTGCTTTGAGAGAACTTGAGAAAGAAAAGGATCATTGGAGGAAGGTTCTGTTCAGAATCATCTTGATTATAAAATTCCTGGCAAAACATAACTTAGCATTTCGTGGCACTAATAGCAAGCTATACCAAGATAGCAATGGGAATTTCTTAGGTATGGTTGAAATGATGGCTGAATTTGATCCGGTTATCCAGGAGCATGTTAAACGGATAACAAATGATGAAACTCATGTACATTTCCTTGGTCATGGCATCCAGAATGAGATAATCAATCTGCTTGCTGCTGCTATCAGGTATGAGATAATTAGGAAAATAAAGGAAGCAAAGTATTTCTTCGTTATACTTGATTGTACCCCAGATATAAGCCACCAAGAACAAATGTCTTTGATCATTAGATATGTTGATACTTCTTCAGATTCTATCTGCGTTGATGAATCATTCTTAGGTTTTTTGGACATAAATGATACAATGGGGCAAGGATTGTTTGATGTTTTACAGAATGAACTGAAGGATCTTGATCTTGATATTGACAATGTGAGAGGACAAGGATATGATAATGGATCAAATATGAAAGGGAAAAATCAAGGGGTGCAAAAGAAACTTTTGGATATCAATCGTAGGGCCTTTTATTCTGCTTGTGGTTGCCATAGTCTTAATTTGACACTATGTGATATGTCAAAAAGTTGTGGTAAAGCAAAAGATTTTTTTGGAATAATTCAGCGTATCTATACAATATTTGCTAAGTCCACTAAGAGATGGCAAATTTTGAAAGATAACATATCAGGTTTGACTCTCAAGCCATTGTCGTGGGAGAGTCGTGTTGATAGTGTTAAGGCTATAAGGTTCCAAATGCAGGACATAAGAGAAGCTTTACTTCAAGTATCAGAAACTGATAATGATCCTACAATATGTAGTGAAGCCAACTCCTTGGCGACCAATGAGCTTGGTGACTTTGAATTTATAGTGGCAATAATTATCTGGTATGAAGTCTTATCTGCTATTAATTTGGTCAGCAAACAGTTACAAGCAAAAGATATGCTTATTGATATTGCAATTGAGAAAGTGCAGGGGCTGATTTCCTTCTTCAATAACTACAGAGAAACTGGTTTTCTAAGTGCATTAGAATCTGCAAAAGAAATTGCACATGAGATGGGCATTGAGCCAGCACTTCGTACCAAGCGTAAAATCAAAAGAAAAAGGCAATTTGACGAGACCCCTGATGATGAATCTATTGCTTCACAGTCTGCGGAGGACTCAATTAGACGCAGTTATTTTTTACCTGTTGTTGATCAAGCCATTGGTTCTTTAACTCGGAGGTTTGAACAATACAAGGGGTACGAAAATACTTTTGGCTTCTTGTTTACTTCAAAAATATTATGCTCCTTGGATGACAACTGTCTGTTGTCTTCTTGTGTGAATCTTGAGAACGCACTTAAGAGTGGTGAACATTCTGACGTTGATGGAAAAGAATTGCATGTGGAGTTAAAGTTTCTCCAAAATATCATCCCTCATGAAGGCATGGGCCCTCTTGATATTCTGAAGTTTGTGAAGCGGATGGGCTGTTTTCCTAATGCCCTTATTGCATACAGAATTTTATTAACTATTCCTGTCACAGTGGCATCTGCAGAACGGAGCTTTTTAAAATTGAAGTTGTTGAAGTCCTACATGCGTAGTACTATGACACAAGAAAGACTAAATGGATTAGCAACGATTGCACTTGAAAATGATGTTCTGGAGAAGATTAAATATGAAGATATAATTGAAGATTTTATTTCAAAGAATATCCGAAGAGTGATGATTTTTACTCCAAGTTAAGAAGATATCAGTAATGTCCAGCTTCAGCATTTAATATTTTAGCATCAATGCCTGTCTATGGTTCTTGATATTGTGAGAAAACATGCTTTATATAATAATATAATCAAATGCACTTTAGCTATTTGTATTGCTCTACAAGGCCCCATTTGTATCAATCGCACTAGGGCCTAAAATTCTCGGGTACGGGCCTGCTCTCCATGGCACTCTCCAAGATGCTCAACCTAAGGTTTGCTGGCTTCAATGTCTCGGAGGCAGGCCCTGAGAAAACCCATGACTTCGTGTTCAAAGGCCTGCTCGCCGGGGACAAGCCATACCAGCGAGCCTTCAGGGTCATCGAGGAAGAGCTTGTCTTTGTCCATGACATTTATTACACAAGGTACTCTTACTTCTACCAGAAGGGTAGATACTTAGCTCTCTGTCTGCCTATCATCATGTTTGGACTATGCTCGTGGCTCACCTACCAGATCGTCGTCAGGGATCAATCTGGCAAGATGTTAAACTTGACCATATTCATAACTGTTGTTTTGGCATTCCTAGAGGCATACCAGCTGTACCTGTACGTTGCCTCAGGTTGGTTCAAGGTGGCGCTGATAGGAAGCTATGTTACCACACCTTTGTTGCAAAGAAGTGGTTGTTTCCATGAGATGATCTTAGGACTTCTCTTGAGGTTGAAGGCATTTCGCTCGTGGAAGAACACACTTGGGCAATACTGTATCTTCCGGGAGCTTGGCCACAAAGGCTGGGTGCGCAGTTGTCTCCATTATGCAACACTGCGCCTGGTGGACAAGAAGGCCAGGAAGGGGTCCAAGAAGTCAGTCAAGCTGTCCGAAAATGTGAAGAAAGCAGTCGTTGATTCTCTACTAAGAAGCAATGGCCACCTGACCAACGGCATAACATCATTGAAGAACAATGGCGTGGATGGTCACCTCTCATGGGCATGTGAGGCTACTGGTACGGACGGATCAGTCACTAACACAATACTGATCTGGCACATTGCTACAACACTGTGCAACCACCAGCTGGATGCAGAAGCTAAAGAAAAAGAAGAAGGCGCCAAAAGAGAAGACATGGTCACCACAGCCACCACTCTGTCGCAGTACTGCATGCATCTGCTCGCTTTCGCACCTGATCTCCTGCCTGGCAGCAGCTCTGGATCGGAATCCATACTTGATGAGTCAATCGAGGATGCACGCGAGATACTGAAAGGGTGCAAGAGGAAGGAAAACTGGTGTGACGAGATAATGAGAAATTGCACGCGTATTGGTGATGGTGACGAAGGACGGCTTTGGCTGAAGGGCGCTCGGCTTGCAAGGCATCTGATTGAAGAGCAAGAGCTGGCACTTCGGTGGAAGATACTCTCTGAATTCTGGGCGGAGATGATGCTTTACGTCTCACCGTCCGACAATGCCCGGGCGCACCTGGAAGCTCTGGCTAGGGGAGGGGAGTTCATCACGCAGCTTTGGGCGCTGCTCACTCACGCCGGTGTGCTGAAACGAGAAACTACAGGTCCATAGCATGTCAATGGGTTCATCTCTCCACCCGGTGCACACTTGGCAGGCTATTATCTACCATGTCAATGGTTGTAATGTTCTATCTATGTAATGTCTGTTGACCTAGCTGTGGGGCAAACAAGTGCTTGTAATATTAATATTCTCTGTATTGTCTATTGTTTCCAGTTCAGGGTATAGGCAATTATATTAGGCTAATGCGGTATGTTACAAAAATGTAGTTTGCTAATATATAATTCTGGCGTTAGTCACTTTGCTCCAATTTGGACAGTACTGTGCATGAGTTATAAATTATTGCAGCTACTTTTGTCGGGCCCCTAATTTAGGGTCCACTGTGCATCACGTATCAGTTCTTGGATCAGTAGCTGATATGCACAGAGCAAACAAGTTTGATATCAAAAACCATACTTTTATTGATAATGGAGAAACACATTACAAAGTTCATATTACATAGCTTGGGCCATAGGCCTTATGGCATACATCAGAGTTCTAATACAACAGTCCTAAAACGACGTGGTTTCATTCCTATAGGCAACTTGGAATGCAGACGTAAACCTTAATCCCAAACTCAATGCTATATCTTTATCCTAGTGATCCTCGAGTAGCTCCTTTGCGTAATCGTACATCTCCGTCCTTGTACGTACTCCTGTATTTCCATCCTGGCGTAGCTTCGATAGCTAATCCTCGTTTGTACTCCTGCAGGTTGACTCCTAAAAATATAGAATGGAGGGGATTGAGTATATAAAGTACTCAGCAGGCCCTAACTTTGGGGTAGAGGTGAAGTGAATGGCGGAGGCTATTTGTGGAGGTGGTCTTGTGGTGGAATTTTATATGGTAGTAGTAGAGTTACATAAAATGGAGCTTTGGGCGCTGCTCACTCACGCCGGTGTGCTGAAGTGAGTAACTACAGGTCCACATAGCATGTCAATGGGTTCATCTCTCCACCTCGTGCACACTTGGCAGCCTATTATCTACCATGTCAATGGTTGTAATATTCTATCTATATAATGTCTGTTGATCTAGGTGTGGGGCAAACAAGTGCTTGTAATATTAATATTGTCTGTATTGTCTATTATTTCCAGTTCAGGGTAATTGGCATGAATTATATTAGGCTAATGCGGTATGTAACATAAATGGAGTTTGTTAATATATAATTCTGTTATTTGTCTCCTTTCAGGCTGCAATTTGGACAATACTGTGCATAAGTTATAAATTATTGCAGCTACTTATTTACAGTACGAATGCATGGGCCCGGGTTCTTGCACTGACGAGAATCATATACAGTGCGTGGTCAAGTCCTACACAGTGCACAGTAGCTAGTACCCAACATAGCGTAGAATCTTGCAGATTATTGGTCACTTTGTGTATCTGTAGCAGATTAACGCCTAGAGGCCCTGTCTGAATTTTAACTGTGGCCATGCTCGGTTATTCCCCATTCCAAGGAGATTGAAGGGGACCGCAAGGGATTAGGGAGCATTTTGACTTATTTAATTTAATTTATTACATTAGGTGTGTTATGTGTTGAAAAGTGTTCATGTACTTTCTCCATTAGTTTAAACGGTTTATGTTCGACGGAGATCGGCACATTAGGCAAGTATAATTTATTACATTATCTCGAAATGTGTTGAAAAGTTATTTGTCCGTAAGGTAATGAAAGGCAAGGATATAGTATCCCGAATATACAAAGTCCAACACAGTAAACAATGAAAATATAAAATGCGTAGTATTAGAAGTCTCATAGCAGAATAACGCTACAAAAAATGTGACATCTTTTGACATTTGATATACTTCGTAATACCTAGAAAATATGCTACAGGTAACCATTTGTTACGACTGACTGATGGAAAAAGCTTGCATCCCTAGTCGAGTGACTTAAACGATAACTTTTGACCTGTATGTGTTATGTCATATATTTCTGACGCTATGTTTTGACATTACAAAAGGGTACTATTAGAGATATGGGCCCGGGTACCCTCACCGACCATGTATCTGGCCCAACAATGGAAGACGACCGAGGAGGAAGCTTGCGAGGACTAGGCGCGGCCACCAACTTGGAGATCACGACGTATCAAGGATATCTGCCGCCATCACAACTATGGTAGGATAGAATTGATTTGTTGTAACAAACTCGGAATCCAATTTTTAGCGCCGATCGCCCTCATTGAAACCCTACCCCTTTGCCTATATAAAGAGGGGTAAGGACTCCGCAATCGTCAGGTTCACCGTAACACCACCTCTCATTCCAATCTACCTTGTAGCTAGGAGCAACAACCTCTATAACCGAGCATACGAATACAAGAAGAAGTAGCATTGGACGTAAGACTTTTGCTCGCTTCCCAGGGGCCAGAACCAGAATAAATCTCTATGTCTCGTGTGTAGCCATCTGGATCAATCTACGCGATATCGTTGCTAGACATTGCCGGAGCTAAACAATTCGACAGTGGGCCACCAAGTAGGGGCCTTCCATGTTCAGATTAGTATCGTGTTTCGGATGGGAATCATCATCAACATCGATGACGCTGTGGAGAGGATGTAGCCGGGCGAGAAGATCACCTTCGGCAGCCTCGACTTCATCGCCGACTAGTTTGGGGACTTGCACCTGCAAGAACCCGAACTACCCGTGGAGGAGGAGGAGCTACCTCCCCCGATCTGTACATTTTTTGCCGGATTGGAGGAGCTACATCCAGCTTGAGGGAGGAGCATTCCCCTTGTATCTATCTATGTATTTCTTTCCTTCTTCAGTTTTATTATTTTTGGGTGTATTATATTTTTGTTAAAGAAATAAAATAATGCATAACAACCTAAAACAAAGTAAAAATTTATCTTAAGATAGTTACATATATATTGGTGTGATCTTAAAACTTTGAAAGCAAAATAAAAAGTAAGTGTGTCTAGTTTTCTGTTTTTAAGAGCTAAATAAATAATGGAGTCTAAGATAAACTCTTATAATGGAAATGATGAATAGTTGCCCTGTAGTAATTTCTTTTAAGTACCTAGTTTTCAGCCTTGAATTCTCCCGAGTTTTGAATACAACTGTTTTGATATAAGAATTTACTCTGAACCTGAAACTCGTGGGTAACATATGTTTGATCTAAGTCTAGGTAATTAACGGATATGATATGAGAAAATCTAAGATGTTATTTATCTAGTTCCTAGCGATACTAAATTCTGGAGATTTATCTTTTAAAAAACATAAAAATTCATGATGAGCTCCTGTATGACAAAGCTAGAATTCCTACGAGAGCCATATATGATACTTAGACTAGGAAAATCTTTGACTCATATATGCTGCTTGCTTTGAATTGAGTTTAGTCAAGCTTTCTTGACGCTTTATGAAAGGTTTGTCATACTCTTAAAATCAAGATCATGTACACACCATTCACATATGCACTACTCCTACACTGGGAGTAGGTGCAATAATATGCCATTCTATCAAGATTCACCAAAAAAATATTTTACTCCTACACAGAGAGTGAACACAAAAAATATATCCTATAGGATATACACTAAATAAATGCTCAAAGTTCTTATTGTTATCTCTCAAAAGTTTTGTTGCAGAGAAGAGCCATGTGGCTATACAAAAGTTATTCATAAAAAAAGAGAAAAAAATTGAAAAAAATAGATAAGTGTCCAAGATATCTAAAACAATGGGTACTCAGATGCCCGCCTGAATAAAGAAGGCGAAGAGATGAATAAGATAGCCTATGTTTTCTTACAAAGTTGTTTCCAAATTCTAAAAGAGAGATATATTTTCAAGGAGCAAAGTGGAATTAGGTTAGCCACATCGATATATATATCCCCCATACATCCATACACATGCACATCTTAATTTGATTGTATGACTTAACTCTCTTTGGATTTATTGTTTGACTATACAGCATATGTGCTGCAAGTATGCTCTTTCATGTTTTCTCCCTACCTATGAACTCCACTATAAGCCTTAGTTATAGGAAGAGAAAGGCATAGCAACAAATACCACATATATTAAGATATCTAAGATTGTCATACAATAGAAGCTCCGAGTTTTATTTTGAAAAGTTACAAAAACTCCAGAATAATGGTGGAGCAAAGAACTTGAGACATAGTGCTTGACTTGATTGTTCTGTCTTTCAATTGTTCAAGACCCAAGTGAAGCTAACAAGCTCCATGGTTAAAGGTAATATGGGTAAGTTTGAAAGTCAGATCGGTTTATTCTAATTCGGAGGAGAATTTTTTTGAATGCATGTGTACTTTTTAGGCGTGAAAGCATAGAAGCAACTCCTGATCTAAGTTTGCTGAGTTTAGCTTTGCTAAGAAACTTTTAATAAGAATTCATATATGCATTGATTGCAAATTTACTAATAATGTCATAATAGGGGCAATACTGTCACAACCTAATACTTATTGATGGAAATATATGTTTGCAGCAATCTTTTTTCTGGTGCTCCAAATCTGATTCATTCACAAGGATCAAAAGCGGAGAATTAGGATTGCCTTCTTCGACAAAAATGGGGCTAAAATACTAAGGGGCGCAGCTGGCATCAACATATTCATAGAAGTAGAGTTGGACAAGATCACAAATAACTATGACACACTAATTGGGAAAGGTGCCTTCGCCATGGTCTTCATGGGAACCACTCCCGTCAACAAGAGAGTAGCGGTTAAGCGCTCAACCATAAAAGACAAAGAACTTCGTGACACATAACTCCAAGGACGGGGAGGACATTGTGAATGAGATCACTTTCCAATTCCAAAACAGCCACCCCAACCTAGTCCGCCTTGTTGGGTGCTGCTTGGAGACAAATATCCCTGTGCTGGTCTTTGAATAGATTGGTAACGGAATCCTCTACGACCTCCTCCATGTTGCGAGGCAAAAGGTACTCTGGCTACCTACACGCCTCAACATTGCAATCGGCTCTTCAGAAGCTCTTGCCTATATCCACTCAAATGGTGATCTGAACCACATCCATGGTGATGTCAGGTCTGCCAACATCCTTCTAGATGATAACCTCATGCCCAAGGTCTCCGACTTTGGATCATCCAAGATTTTGTCCATCGATAAGTATGCCAGTGCTGTGGCAGCAGATATGAGCTATGTGGACCCACTTTACATAAAAACAAAATGTTTTGTAGCGAAGAGTGATGTTTACAGCTTTGGCATGGTGCTCCTTGAGCTCATCACCCGGAAGACAGTCAAGTATGGCCGAAATAGAATCAATAGCCCCCCAATAGAATTTGTCAAGAATTGTAAGGTGAAGGGCAATGGAAGGGAGATGTATGACAGAGACATTTTATCTCACGACTATGTTGAATGTAAACATTGTATGGCGTGCCTTGACAAAATTGGTTCTCTCGCAGTACAATGTCTCAAAGAAGATGTGGATGAAAGACCCACAATGGCAGAGGCTGTGGATGAATTGAAGGAAGCAGCAGAGGTAGTAGATGCATGCAAGCACCAAAGGAACTTCACAGACTTTGGCGGCTCAAGTTTTGAGGTAAGTTACAGCTATAAAGGCAGACGTACCTGTCACATCCGGTTTTCTAAAGAACAAAACCAGGCTAATCATATGTGTGCCCAGGAAGTCCACACATATGTCAGAATGAAAAAGTATCAGAAACAATGTTATTATATAACGTATACATAGTTATATTAACACTTACATCAGAGTATCGCGGAACGGTAACTAAACTTCAGGCTCCATTCTTCTCAGGGACGGCTGACTGGTGGCTCCGTATGCCAAACACTTCTGAAAGACTTCTGAAAACTTGACTACCTCTTTATCCTTCTTCTGAGCAGCACCTCACAACACACTGAGGTGTGGGGGAAATAGCAAGAGTGAGTCCATGTCGAACTCAACAAGTACAACACAGGGTTCATGAGGCTCAAAAGGCTAGACACTGTTTGACTGCGTTTAGCTTTTATTCATCATGTAATTAGCAATTAAGTAGCATCAAAGTAATCCACTTCCCATTTATGAACCAATGATCAATTGTAATAAAGATAATGAATAGCATGAGCATAATAATAACAACAATAATTAAGCATGATATAACAATGGTGATCATCTATTTGTAAATGTTCCAAGGCCGCTCGTATCCGTGAGCACGGCTAGTATACCAGTTTTTAACTCTGCGCAGAGGTGTACACTTTCACTGTGAGTCATGACTTCCAAATGCATGGGGAGGCCATTCCCAAAACACCGGAAATCATATAAAGCCACTTAAAGGTTTGTCTAACAAGTTAGGGCTATTAGATTCACTCGGCAGGCAGATGTAGAACCCCCCTTCCCTGTGGCACAACAACCGCAGCCTATACACACTAGGCCAGGGGCTCGCACTACACCCAACGTGGCAAGCCGTTCTTACGCCATTTAAGGTAACCACTAACAAGCTAGAAAAGGTCCTTTAAGCAACTAAAGCCAGAGCCATATAGCTGTCACACCCATTTTTAAGGACAAAAATAGGATGTATAAAATACTCATGTGCGCCCCAGGTCATGATCGCACACATAAGCAGACAAATTACATAGTATCATCACAGTGCTTATTACATAGCGAATAAATATTTAAAACATAGTCTTGAACGATAAATGATAATATCTAGTAATAATCTCCAGCGGAAACTCCACACAGGGACACGGTTGACTGGTTGACACCAAGACTAGTACTCATTACGATAATCCTCATCATAATCTTCATCTGTTATGGTGGAAATAGCAAGAGTGAGTCCATGTCGAACTCAACAAATATAACACAGGGTTCATGAGGCTCAAATGGCTAGACACTGTTTAACTGTGGTTAGCTTTTAGTCTTATAACTTTCATTTGAGTAGCATCAAGATAAACCACTTCCCATTTAAAGAACCAATGATCAATTGTAATAATGACAACGAATAGCATTAACATGAGCATAATAATAACAACAGTAATTAAACATGATATATCAGTTATATTCAACTATTCCATAAGAATCCCCAAGGCCGCTCGTATCCGTGAGCACGGCTAGTATACCAGTTTTTAACTCTGCGCAGAGGTGTACACTTTCACTGTGAGTCATGATTTCCAAATGAGTGGGGAGATCAAGCCCAAACACCCAAAAACCATATAAAGCCACTCAAAAGTTCATCTAACAAGTTAGGGCCATTAGATTCACTCGGCAGGCAGATGTAGAACCCCCCTTCCCTGTGGCACAACAACCGCAGCCTATACACACTAAGGACAGGGGCTCGCACTACACCCAACGTGTCAAGCCATTCTTACGCCATTTAAGGTAACCTCTAACAAGCTAGAAAAGGTCTCTTGAACAACTAAAGCCAGAGCCATATAGCCCTCACAGCTCTATCCCGGTTATCACTTACAGATAAGTCCTTATGGAGAGAAACCAGAGCATCAAAATAAATACACATGCTCTAGCCCCCTTTTAACAGTAATAAGATCATCTTAATGGTTGATTGCTTAATTCATTAATCAGATTACAAGATCATTGTTCTCAGTTTAAGCACTAGCAATAGCTACCCATATGCATTCCCAAGGTTGACAAGGAATCAAGATAACAAGCACTACGTTATAATCTCTATGGTTGTCAAGGTAAGCACATGCATATGTATGATAATTTTTGATGAATAGGTAACAAGGATAGTCCTGTGTTATACTTGCCTTGATCAAAGCTCTCCAAATAGTACTGCTGACTTGGCTCAAAGTAATACTCCGAATCGTCCAAGTACTGCTCACCTTCTATACTCGATCATCAATCAACAACATACATGCATCCAATCAAACATACACGAAGCAAACAAATAGATATAATTAGAACAGTACACCAACAGTAACAAAACAGTAATAAAAGTTTATAAAACTCTTCTACACGTTTCTACGATCACACAGACGCAAAGATCACCAAAATCGGAGTTAAAACGTAAAAGTTATGAATTTTCTAAGATTTCCTATAGATAAATAAATACTTAATTATAAACTCGAAAAATAAATTATCAAAACTAACTGTAAAACTATACTAACATGTAGAGTTCGCAAATACGAACCTAACGCAATTTGAACGGATCAAATCGGAGTTAAAACGAAGATTTTATGACTAAAACAATTCTAGTGGCAAAACTGTAAATTGCAGAAAACGTATTTTTGATTTAACCGGATGAAAATACGCTTTCCAAAATACGAAAACGTAATCTCCTGGAATGCGCCAAGGACCCCGGGTTGGTTTCTACAAACTTGAGGGTCTCTTTAGAAAGATTACCCGCGAAGGGGTATCTTCTAATCTCGGCCGTCGATCCAAAATTTAACGGTTGCCATTCACTCCCAGCTTCACAGAGAGGAGCTCGGCCTTCTTCTTCAATTCCGGCCGGCGGCCTCCATGGCCGGCCACCCAAAGCTCGCCGGAAAATTCGGTTTTCCCGTTCCCGACCACCATTCTCTCCGCAACCAACACCAACCGAACGAGGAGGGTAACCCGCACCTATCTATACAGTTTTGGAAATCTACAACCGCACGAGGAAAGAACGCGGCAAGAAGAGAACGGCGATCTCCATTGCCGGTTCACCCGAGCTCACTAAACCGTAATCCAAAGCATCTCAACCCAAAAGAATAGCACGGGGAGGAAGAGAAGGAGATGGCGAACTCACCAACGCGAAGAAAACGGCCTCAACACCACCCGAACTCCTCTCCCACGCACAACCGAAACCGCCGGCCAAGCTCTAACCCTAGAGCCCGATTTCACGTAGCTAGCCTAGCGTTTTAGTTGAAAAACGGAATAGGGAGATACCCAGCTATCCTTTTATAGCTTCACCTCGTCGTTTTTGGTTAGGAAACCCGTGATTCGTGATTCGATTCGGTTAGGGAGGCGCCGGTGTCCGGCTCAAACACGGCAAGAGGTAGTAGCCGCAGCTGACAGGCGGGGTCCAGTCGTCAGCGACCAAAGGGAAGGGAAGGCGCGGCTGCCACAGCTCCGGGCCGACTTGGGCCGCTGCGAGGCTGAACGGCCCACGCGAGCAGGCGAATTCAGCTGGATCGGCCCATCAGCGCGAGAAGGCAAGGCAGGCCGTCCGAGCGGGCTTCCAGGCCGCCAGCAACCCAGGTAAACTTTCTTTTTTTTTTATTTACTTGTTTACAAGCTATCCCAAATAAAATTTTCCAAACCAAAATCAAAATAAAATAAATCTACTACACAACAGAAAATATATGCAGCAGCATGAATGCAACACCAAATATATTTTATTATTATTTTAGTTTTGTAATTATTTATTATCTAACTCATTCAAATTTTGTTATCTCAAAAATTTGGGTGTTACAAATTCTACCCCCCTTAAAAGAATCTCGTCCTCGAGATTGAACTGCTTACTCAAATAACTGCGGATATGATTTCCTCACTTCATCCTCTCTTTCCCAAGTTGCCTCTGCCTCTGAATATCGATTCCACTGCACTTTACACATCTTAATAATCCGACTTCGAGTAACCCTCTCAGCAGTCTCTAAAATCTTAATTGGAAACTCTTCATATGTGAGATCCTCCTTAACAGTCAATTCTTCCAAAGGTATCCGTTCCTCAGGCACCCTCAAACACTTCTTAAGTTGTGAAACATGAAACACATCATGCACCCCAGATAAATTCTCAGGCAACTCTAATTGGTAAGCAACTTCCCCACGTCTAGCAATAACTTTAAATGGTCCAACATACCTTGGTGCTAGTTTACCTTTCATGTTAAATCTCTTCACACTTCTCATAGGTGACACCTTCAAATAAACATAATCACCTACTTCAAAAACTAGATCTCTTCTCCTATTATCAGCATAACTCTTCTGACGAGACTGTGCCACTCTCAAATTCTCACGAATCACCCGCACTTGATCTTCTGCGTTTCTAAGAACATCTGTACCAAACACCTAAGATTCACCTGTCTGATCCCAAAACAATGGAGTCCTACACTTACGTCCATACAAAGCTTCAAACGGTGCCATCTTAAGACTCTGTTGATAACTATTATTGTAAGAAAATTCTGCATAAGGCAAACTCTTATCCCAACTAGTTCCATATTGCAATGCACAGGCTCTCAACATATCCTCTAATACCTGGTTGGTCCTTTCAGTCTGTCCATCTGTCTGTGGATGATATGCTGTACTAAAGTTCAATTTAGTTCCTAAAGATTCATGCACAGCTTGCCAAAAGTGCGATGTAAACTGCGATCCTCGATCAGATACAATCTTCTTTGGAACCCCATGCAAACATACTACCTTCTCCATATACAACTCTGCCAATTTTGGTCCATGGTATGTGGTCTTAACTGGTATAAAATGAGCAACCTTAGTCAACCTATCCACTATCACCCAAATAGAATCATAACCTCTCTGAGTACGCGGTAACCCCACTATAAAGTCCATACCAACTTCCTCCCACTTCCATTCAGGAATCTTCATTGGTTGCAACAATCCAGCAGGTCTCTGATGCTCTGCTTTCACCCTCTGACAAGTATCACACAATGCCACATACTCAGCCACATCTCGCTTTAATCCAACCCACCAATATTTCTGTTTAAGATCCAAATACATCTTAGTACTACCAGGATGAATAGAATAAGCTGACTCATGAGCTTCACGAAGAATTGCCTGTCTAATAGCTTGATCCTCAGGTACACACAGCCTCTTCCCAAACCACAAAATTCCATTATCATCCATTCTAAAGCCTGGTGACTTACCAATCACTATATCCTCCGCTATCTTCTTTAGTTTCTCATCCTTCAATTGACCCTTATAAATCTCTTGCTCTAAAGTAGGCTCTATTACTAATTCCATTGCATTAGTAACAATTCCCAAGTTCAAATATTCAAATTCAGCACATAACTCACTAGTCATAGACAATGTTCTTATCTCATTGGCATAACTCTTCCTACTAAGAGCATCAGCTACTACATTAGCCTTACCAGGATGACAGTGTATCTCAATATCATAATCCTTAATCAACTCTAACCATCTGCGTTGCCTCAAATTCAGATCTGACTGAGTGAAAATATACTTCAAACTCTTATGATCAGTGTATATATCACTCTTATGTCCAATCAAATAATGTCTCCAAATCTTTAAAGCATGAACAACAGCTGCTAACTCCAAATCATGTGTAGGATAATTCAACTCATGCTTTCTCAACTGTCTAGATGCATAAGCCACAACTCTGCCTTCTTGCATAAGAACACATCCCAAACCTTGACGAGAAGCATCACAATAAATGGAAAACTTCTTACTCAAATCTGGTAAAACCAAAACAGGCGCTGTAGTCAACCTCTTCTTCAACTCCTCAAAACTAGCTTGACATTTATCAGACCACACAAATTTGGCATTCTTTTCTAACAGAGATGTCATAGGTTTAGCAAGTTTAGAAAACCCTTCAATGAACCGTCTATAATATCCAGCTAAACCCAGGAAACTGCGAATCTCGCTAACATCAGTAGGTGGTTTCCAATTCAAAACATCCTTCACCTTGCCTGGATCCACTGATATACCTCCATTAGAAACAATATGACCAAGAAAAGAAACTTCCTTCAACCAAAACTCACATTTACTTCGCTTCGCATACAGTTTATGCTCTCTAAGCTTCTGCAACACCAACCTCAAATGTTCAGCATGCTCTCCATCTGTCTTGGAAAATACCAGTATATCATCGATAAATACCACCACAAACTTATCCAAATATTCCATGAACACCTTATTCATCATGTACATAAAGTATGCAGGTGCATTGGTCAATCCAAACGACATAACAGTATACTCATACAATCCATACCTTGTAGTAAAAGCTGTCTTTGGAATATCAGAGGCACGAATCTTCAACTGATGATATCCAGAACGTAAATCAATCTTAGAGAACACACAAGCACCTCTCAACTGATCAAACAAGTCATCAATCCGGGGCAAAGGATACTTATTCTTGATAGTTACTTCATTTAGTGACCGATAATCAACACACATCCTCTGACCACCATCTTTCTTATCAACAAAAATAACTGGTGCTCCCCAAGGTGATGAACTAGGTCGAATAAAACCTTTTTCTTGTAATTCTTTAATTTGTTTCTTAAGTTCTTCTAATTCATCTACGCCCATCCTATATGGTCGTTTGGCTATAGGTGCAGTTCCAGGTAATAATTCAATAAGAAATTCAATGTCTCGATCAGGTGGCATACCTGGCAATTCATCAGGGAAGACATCCGGAAATTCCTCAATCACTGAATTCTCCTTAATAGTATCTTCAATCTGATTCACCACCGCGGTTGGTTGCTTCTGCATTGCTACATCCACATTGATTTTATCTTCATTAGGCGCAGTCACAACTACCACTTTTTGCTGACACTGAATCTCTGCCTGATTTTGCATCATCCAGTCCATACCCAATATCACATCAATCCCAGATGTTCTCAACACTATAGGAGTTATCTTAAACTCTACCCCCCTTAATACCATACTAATTGGAAGACAACGATTACTGGTTTGCATGGTACCTCCAGGTGAATTTACTAAGAGAGGTTCTTTCATAGCTAGCATGGGTATACTATGCATTTTAACAAAAATATTGGATATGAATGTATGAGATGCTCCAGAGTCAAAAAGAACAGTTGCGGGAGTGGAATGTACATTGAACGTACCAATCATAACTTCTGGTGCATTATGAGCTGTATCAGAAGACACGTGATTCACCCTTCCAGCACCGGATTGCCTCTGGTTGCTCTTCTGGCTCTGAGGAGTCTGTTGGTTCTGCTTCTCAGGACAATTATAAGACAAATGGCCCTCTTTACCACAGACAAAGCATCTAATAGGAGTGCTGGGAGTACTATTCTTTATGGGGGTAGCATTAGGATTTCCAGTGCGAGGAGTCTGTTGCCCAGTCTGCTGATACTGTTGACGCTGTGGATATGATGAACGCTGTTGCGACTGATTGTTTTGCCAATTTTGGGACCACCTCTGATTTGAATTGCGATTCCACTGACTAACCGGTCCCTGAAACTTCTGATGAAAGCCATGCTGAGAATTTGTGCGTTGACGGTTGTTGCTTCCTGAGCCTTGCACCTTCATCTTTCTCTTTCTATCCATCTCCCTACGCTCATTATCAAGCACGATAGCTTTGTTCACCAGCTCTTGAAAACTAGCATAGCTATTCCCCTTCAGTTGCAAGCGAAGATCATAATAAATTCCTTTCAAGAAAAGACGCTGCCTGTCTGCATCTTCCCTAACTTCATTGGGAGCATAGCGAGCCAACTGGGTAAACCTGTCATGATATTCACTCACACTCATCTGTCCCATCCTCAGGTTTCTGAATTCTTCCTGCTTCAGCTCAATTATACCTTCAGGAATATGACGAGCTCGAAAATCTCTAACAAACTCATTCCAAGTGATAGGAGGAGCATTGTCAGGGCGTGCAGCCTGGTACGACTCCCACCAAGTCTGAGCTGTCCCTTGTAACTGACCAGATGCATACAACACCTTTTCCATATCATTGCATTGAGCTATATTCAGCTGTTTCTCCACTGCCCTCACCCAATCATCTGCTTCTAAAGGATCAGCAGCATGAGAAAACACTGGAGGGCGTCCCTTCAAAAATTCTCCACGCTTATCCCTTACTTGAACAGGTGGTGGTCCTCCAACAGGGGGATTGTTCTGCATATGCTGCATAAACATCTGCATCAGCTGATTCTGAGTTTGCATGAGTTCCTCCATAGTAACGGGTGGATTAGCACCCCCACAACCTCTGCCACGACCTCTGCCTGACATCTGTTCCCAAAACACAGAAGATGAAATTCAGTACAATCCGAGATGATGTATACAATAGATAAACAAAATCTGATTTTCTGGGCGAACTCCAATTTCAGCAACTCAGTAAAACTGTCATATCCCGAGCTACAGATGTCCAAATCAGATGATCTTTACATGGTTGGAAAGCTTATAAAATTATCTACAACTCGTATTTACAACACTTTTTCTGATTCTGTCAATAAATTGGTCAAAAACTGAACTTAACAGAAACTGTTCCAGAATTCCAGACTGTGCAGTAACTCCAACTTGAAACAGGTATATCTCTTAACTCATAATAGATATTAAGGTGATTCTTGTGGGATTGGAAAGATATAGAAGTCTAATTATTCCCAGTAAAATTTCTTAAATTTACCATGAACGGATTTTAAGTTATTTCTAAAACATCCCAG